>CM053760.1:67563170-67577152 GCA_028658305.1 Pachyuromys duprasi
CCCCCCCCCCCCTCATAGGCCAGGCGCCCAAACGCAGATATCCTGTTGTTGGACATCTGTCCTGCCTTGCTTCTGACCTTGCACTGTTCCAGTCTTGCAAAATAGTGTTGTCAGCATTATGCTAGGGTTTTATTCTTTCACCTAGAATGGGCTGTGAGCACTCTACAGGGATCACACACCCCAGGAACCACGGCAGAAAGCTAGTTCAAATTTAACTCCAGAGAACAAAGGCTATATACCCCTTGGTGAGTGGGTGAAGGGCTCCAAGGATAGATATATATAATTGGTTAACACTAGGCACCTCAAGGATGCTTGATTTGCATTAAGCAGCATGCTCCTATCATATGAACGGGAACACAGTACCTAATTATCCTGTAGGCGCAGAGAAGGGAGAGCTCGCAAGGAGCTGTGTCAAAGGCCACTATCAAATGTGGCTAAGGGAATCTGTCTAGAGACGTTCTCTAGATGAAGTCAGGCAGAGAGCAGGAGGCCCTGCTAGGGAGAGGGAGTCCTGCACCTTAACGCTGAGCTCAGAATGGCTGTCCGGAACGGAGGACTGCAACCTCAAACAGCAGGCTCCTTCCAACAAGAAGCGATAATCTGCTAATAGACACTACTGGGATGTAAAGACTTTGATTTGCTCCCAGTGTAGGAGTTTAGGGCACTCTTCAGTTTGTGTAGGTCTACATTTCCACTCAGAATTCGACTCCTTCTGCTTCAGCAACAATTCGTACTGTAGCTTGTACATCCAGTGGAAACAAAATGTCTCCAATTTTAGTTTTCTTGGAAGTCTTTTTTAATCAGTCTCAAAGGTTCAATAAAATTTCAGATTTTTTGTTCATGTACACGTGTGTATTGGGAGCACGTTCACAGATGTGCACCCTTGTTATTCACAGAGATGGAATTTGTGTTGTAGTGTTTGAGTGTGTGTGATGCTGATAATCAAAACACAAGCAAGTTTTCTAAAATCCATACCACCTCAATATATTTTGAATTATGATTTTCTTTTGTTAATTTGAAAGTTCCTGCCATGATCAGCTGAGATACTATATTCTGTACTCTGTGTCTTAAGCATTTGAGACACTATATATATTTTTTTAAAAGTGCTCTTGGTTAGCTTTATTATTAGTAGTAGTTAAAATTTGTTTACTTTTTATCTTGATTTTTAGCCCCCTCCTTCATCTCCTCCCAGTCCCACCCTTCCTCCTTCTTCCTCCCCTACCCTTCTCCCATAGTCCCCTGATAGGGAAGGTCCTCCTCCCCTACTTTCAGACCCTAGCCTATCAGGTCACATCAGGACTGCCTGGATCCTCTTCTTCTGTGGGTTGGCTAGGTCTCCCCACCAGGGAGAAGTGATCAAGGAACAGGCAACCAAGTTCATGTCAGAGATAGTCTCTTTTCCCCTTACTAAGGAACTCACATGGAGCCTGAGCAGTCTACAAGCTACATCTGAACAGGGAGTCTATGTCTTTTTTATGTAAGATCTTTAGTTGATACATCAGTCTCTGCAGTTGAAAAATACATATGTGTCTGTATATATATACACACATATATATGTGGCTGTGTTACCTTAATGCATTTCTTTCACATCTATTTTTAAAGACATTTTATTTTTTCAGTTACTTGTTTTTTATTTTATTTTTATTCTTTTCTCATACATTGAACCCCGACCACAGCTTCCCCTCCCTCCCTCCTCTCACGCATACTTTCCCTCTCTCCTAGATCTACTCCTCTGTTTCCCTGCAGAAAAGAGCAGGTCTCCCAGGGATATCCACTAAACACGGCAGAACAAGATATAATAAGACTAGGTACAAACTCTCTGTTTTTGCTTGGGTGATTTTTAGAGACCCCTTTCAACCTTTATTCCTCCTTACTGCTCTATCCATTCTGTAGATTGTAGAATCCCTTCTATCCCGTGTAATTCTTTTTACAAAAATATTTATTTTCGTATATCCTCGGTCTCTTGTTCTTTCTCTCTGGGGTTGTGTGTGTGTGTGTGTGTGCATGCGTGCACGCATACAGGTACCCATGGAGGCCAGATGAAGGCATTGTATCCCCTGGGACTGGAGTTATAAATGGTGAAGAGCAGATATCTAACGTGGGTATTGTGAGCTGAACTTCAGTCTTCTGCAAGTGCAGCAAATGCTCTTACCCACTTAGCTCTCTTTAGGCTTCCATATGATTATTATTTTTTATTTTTCCATATGATTATTTTAAATGGAGTTCCTCATTTTCCCTTCAAGGACATAATTAGTTTATATGCTCCTATATTTATGTATTATTTATTCCTTTTCATACCACTTATTTTAAGGTATGATCGTGATTATTTTAAATTCATGATCAAATAGTTATTATGTAAGGCTGGTGAATGATCTATTGCTTGATAAACAGTGATAAAATAAAGCATTCTAGTTCTAGTTGTATATGAGCCCCATTGGCAGAGAGCCAATGATCTGGGCTGGAGCATGCAGCCCATGACAGACCAGGTTCAAGGACCCCTTCTTAGGTGAATAGTGACAACCTATAGGAAATGGACCTAAAAACCAAAACAGGAAAGCAGTCAGCTAGGTTTCTGATAATACAGACACAATGAAGTCAAGCAGGGTCAAGTGTGGTATACATCAATTTTTTTGATATGACATTTCTTCTTATTTTATTTTTGAGTTTATAATTTAATTACAACATTTATTCTTTCTCCAAATCTTTCCATATACTTCTCCCCACTCTCTGTCAAATTCATGGACTTTTTTTGTCTAATTATTATTTCAGGCACACACACATAAACACACACATATATGTATATACATACATACATACATACATACATATTCCTAAGTGTAACCTGTTCACTCCATATAATGCTACTTGGGGATGTATATTTTCAGAGCTGACCATTAGACACTGGACAAGCACTTGATGTGCTCTTGCCTGGTGAAGCTTACCTCTCCCATTTCCAGCTTTCTTTAGTTGCCCATAGTTCTTTGTGTAGGACTGAGTCCTTGTGTTCTTTTAAAAAATGTGCTTCAACATATACACAGCTGGAGACGCAGCTCAGCTGATGAGTGTCTGCCTGACACAGGGAAGCCCGAGTTTCAATTTCCTGTATCATATAAACTGCGTGTAGTATTATACACCTGTAATTCTAGCCCTCATGGAATAAAAAAAAAAAAACAGATCAGAAGTTCAAGATAATCCTCAGCTACCGAGGGAAGCTAGTCTGGATTGTACAATCTTTTGTCTCAGAAATCATTGTAAATATGATTCTGTCAGTCTAACAAAGGAATGAAATCATTCTTCTGAATTGGGAGGCATATAACACCTGTAGGCCGCCATTTTGCTATGGTTTTCTGTTGGTCTCTTCATGCAACAGTGCACAACATTTAAATAACATTGACCTATATTAATAGAAAATATGGGCAAATCCATTTCCTCTGTATCCCATGAAATGGGGAATGGAACCTAGAGCCATTCAAGCCTATATTTAAAATAAAAGCAAATCACTTTGGTATTAGCTTTCTAAATGTCTACATGTCTTACTCAACACAATTTTTGTCTATTGACTTTTAGATTTTATTTCACAGTAAGATTCTATAGCTAAAAACAAATCAAAACTCTATGCCTCCCAGGGGGAGGGGAAACTCTTGGGAAAGAACTTATGTAGAAGGTAATAAACAATCAATAAATGTGAAGAAAAAGATTCAAGATAAGATCACAAGAGAGGGAGATTAGTGAAATGAGGATATCCCTACAGTTAAACTGAGATATGTGATTTTTTTAAATTTTAAGCATTTAAGTTGTCCTTGGAATGTGAAAGACGATATGCAGTCAGGCTAGACTTAGCCCAATTTTCAGCTCTTGCATATTTAGAAGGTTTAAACTCTATGTTGATATAAAATCACAGCTTTCATGTCAAAGGCAGTGATGGTGACCAGACATGAGTGAGCATGGCCCAGGAACACATATTTGGGTTACCCCAAACATAATGGTCCAATGTAGATTTACAGTTATGAAACAAAAGAAAGGCATGAATCAAGGCACTTTAAACATGCACAGATAAAGACATTAGGTAGGTGTATTTCAAAGCAGGGCCATCTCTGCAGCACGTTGCAGATGCTATGTGATGACAGTTTTGGGTTGCTTTGGTAATCTGTTCCAAAGGGATTTGCCTGAAAGTCATAAGGTTGTTAGTTCAAATGCAGAAGTGTACAAAGAAGGACTGGTAAGGGGCTAGCGTACCCCAAGACAGTTTGACTCTGGATCTATAATGGTTTAACTCTCCACAGCCACGGACGTTCTAATCAGTCCTCCTGAGGTTTTAAACATAGGCATGGACTCCCCCACCCCTAGGTCGTCAGTCCACATCTATGGTAGTATAAATAGAGGACCAAGAAGTACTCAATGGAAAAAGACAAGGCTTTGGAAAGTTAGTTTAACCATAAACAGAGCAAGTACCTGGGACAAATCATCTCTAATGCAGATAACCCACATGAAAGGGAAGTTGGCCAGGTTTTGACCCAACTTTGAATATCTTCTATAGCATATCAGATGACATGTGTGTGTAATGTGATTTATTTTTAAAGGAACACTATACATATAGAACTCACCACTGAGTTTAAAACCATGAGATGATTTGCACATTTTCCTACAGCACAATAAATTAAGCATGGAGAACACCAGGAATGCAATTTGCCGTCATTTATAATGCAGTGTTTTATGTTAATAATTCAAAATCACATGCTATTTGGAGACACTTCTAATTAATGTATTTATGAAATTGTCAACTGTGACTGTTTCAGTTCCATTTAGCCAAACATTTCAAGAGAATTTGCTTGTTGTTATTTAGAGTTTGCTTGATGGTACCCATGACATCAAATGTAGGATAATGAAGGTTGGATGTATGTTCTTCCCATTTTGTTGAAACTCCTCTCTTTCCATTAGCAAACACCTTCAGGCAATGCCTGCCTTGTGTTCCAGTACCAAACTTGAACTGTTTGAGGCACTTTGTTTTAAAGTTCTAAGTGATAAGGGAAAGGGAGCCTGGATCAAAAATTAACCGAAGAGGAAAGTTCATACCTGGTTAGAGTCTTTTAAATATTCAACACATTTTGCATGTCAACTCCATGGCTGCTGACATTTCTTCAGAGTTGATAACCATGCCTGTTAGGGACCATTTCTGTGACTTCTCATCTGTGGATGCTTCTGATAAAGGAGAAGGCTAAATAGTCCTAACTTGGCTTGTTGAAGTTTTCTGATGATTGGAATTTATCCAAGGAAAGATGAATTTTCCTGAGGATGTTTTGGTTAATTTAATGAATGAAATAAGCTGAATATGCAGTTGAAGTAAAGAATAAAAACTGACTACAGGTGTCCCTGAACCCCTCCCCATGTCTAAGTAAGTCAAATGTTAGCTGCCTCATCTTGCAGATTCTGGGAGATTTTGTTGGATCCAGGGATAGGTTAGCATATACTTTTTCTCTCCAAGAGAAGGAGTACATTTGCATCCTTTAATGGGATTACTGGTATTGTAAGTTACATTCACATTTACAATATTGTCACTCACTGGATGACTATGGTTGGACGACACCAGGGCATACTTCTTATATTCTGAAACTGACATAGAAGGAGACAAGGAACAGAAAGTGATGCAGAACATCCTGGGAGGGTTGAAAATCCAAAACAACTCACTCCTGTAGTGTGTTTGCGTTTGAAACCCAATCAAATTGCCATTCTCAGACCTAACATCCACTTAGTGATCATAGAATGGGATCTCATGTCATTGAAGACATTACACTGATGGTATGGAAATAGTCCAAGTACTGCCAGGAAGAGGAGAGTTAGCTTTTACTTTAAGGCGTGTCCCTGGCAGGTCTAAGAATCTGCGGTGGATGGCCACTACCCAAGCATATATAGGTAGCACTAACAGGACTCAGACAAGAACAAGAACACAAATTTGGGTGGGTTTGGAGGAGATAGAGAGGTAGATGAATATGCTCAAAACACAATGTATAAAATTCTCAGAGTTAAAAAATAAGACAAAATTTAAATAGTTTTGTACCATTTAAAAACGACTATCACCACTTTTCCCCCCTTTGGGGCTAGATGTTGAACCCAGAGCTTTGTTCACATAGACAATGCACTACCATCAACTTACCTGCCCAGGGCTGAGGATAGTCTAGTGTTTTTAAAGGATAAAACAAATTGCATCATAAATGCAGATGGGCAAGAGTTTTGACGATGTAATGCTCTTTTAAAATTGCCAACTTAAAAACTTAATGCTGTTGTCAAACGGGAAAAAAAATCACAAAACATACCAAACTGCAACAGGAACACTGAAAAAAAATTATACCTTAAAGTTTAGCAGTAATATACTCATCTGGAAAAGTACTGAGATGGTAGCTACATTCCTCTGCCTTCTAGGCACTGAACAATGTTCTAGCTGGTCTTGTCACATATATGCACACAAATCTAAAAGAGGCTACCTGGATCTGAAGTTAGGGCAGCGTAAGGGAGTTCTGACTGCTCCAGCTACCAACACTTGTCCATAGTGCAGGTCTTAAAGATAGGAGTTTGTCTTTTTCTTTTCCTCTACTACTTCTTATTCTAATATTATTCTAATATTGTTCCTAATATGTATGGCAAACATTTGGTAGGGAAGAAGGAGACTTAGAAATGACAGAATTGGAAATAGAGAAACTAAGGATAGAGTTAAGGTAAAAATCAATGAGTAGGGCTTGGAAGGATGGCTCAGAGGTTAAGGGCAGGAAGAGCTCTCGCAGAGGACCCAAATTCATCAGGCCACTCCCACCTGCCTTTAGTTCCAGTTTCAGGAGATCTGACACCCTCTGCTGGCCTCTTCAGGCACCTGCACACATGTGCAGACAGAATTAAATATAAAATACAAAAGAAAATAAATGAGTGAAGAAAATGAATGAGTGCAAGTCTTAGCTTCAAATTTCAGCAAGTGGAAAACAGTGATATTTTTAGTTGGAACAGCTCCAGTGTTCATAAGAGCAGAGAGTTCCTATGGAAAAACCCTATATTTAAAAAAAAAAGTTCTGTGGGCTGTAGTGACTTACATCTGAGTCATGTAACCATAAGCACATTAACAGGATGTTTGTATGTAAATCAAATGCTCTAGTGTAGAATGCCATTCTGCATTCTTTGAGGTCCTTGTGTTCAGTGAAAGAAGAATGCTCAAAGCCAGTGTGGTAAGGGATCAGCTCTCAGTTTGTCGCTATTGAGAGGTTGTGGAACTTCTATAAAGTGTGCTGAGGCTAAGGTTATTAGGGGTGTCTCCTGGAGGGAGCTTATTCTGTCTTCTTTCTTTGGCTTTCTGACCACAAGCTGCACAGTCTTGCTTTGCCACATGCCCTTTCCATGATACTGATGTCAACAGAGGTTTTAGTGTAGTTCTCACTGTTGTGACTTGTGCTGGCTAGTCTTATGTAAACTTGACACAAAGTAGAGTCTTCTGAAAGGAGGGAACCTCAATTGAGAAAATGCCTCCATAGTATTCAGCTGTAAGGGATTCTCTTAATTAGTGATGGATGGCAGTGGGCCCAGCCTGTTGTGACCCTGGGTTCTATGAGAGAGCAGGGTGATCAAGTCAGTAAACAGCACCCAACATGGCCTCTGCTTCAGCTCCTAACTACAGGATCCTGCCCTGTTTGATTTCCTGTCCTGACTTCCTTTGATGATGAACAGTGATATGAAAGGGTAAGTTGAATAAACCCTTTGCTTCACAACTTGCTTTTTGGTCATGGTGTTTCTTCAAAGCAATAGAAACCCTAATGAAGACAAGTTGGTATGGAGTATTGCAGTGATGGACCTGAGCATGTTGTTTTGGGAGGACTGTGGAAAGTCTTTGGAACTTTGGGGTAGAAAAATCACTGAGTGTTGAGAGCAGTGCAGACAATGGAGGCCTGACCTGGACATTTTCAGAGGGAAGCAAAGGTTCTTCCAGGTTTTTTGTGTGAAAAAGTAGGAGCCAAAGGAACCATCAACTTTATATCAGGGCTTTTCTTTTTTAGGTGTCTATGATTTTGAAATGCTTAGACTTGATACCTGTTTGGAAATGTAATATAATATAATATAATATAATATAATAATATAACATATATAATAAATTGAGGATTTCAGTACACTCAGTAGAATGTATGAATATTGAGTGTATAGATCTACAGATTCATATATAAAGGCTGTACCTTTCCTTGAGGTGTCTATAAATAGAACCACACAACAATACAGTTTTGAGCCTGAAGGTTTGTTATTATGTTTGTGATCGTCCATCTTTTCTAGGCTTTATACTTGACATCCGGGTTTCAAATATCTTAAGGGGCTATGTTCTACAAAACACAAATTACCATGATATGTCATATGGATATCAGTAGTCATAAAGACAGGTATTGATGCTGATGAAGATCTCAGAGAACTATTTCACCTGATGCCGTGCCTATACTCACATATATGTGCCTTTTCCATGTTAAACTTCATCTCTTTACGAGATGCGTTTGTTATTAGTCCTGTAAATGGTTTGAAATGACTTTTTCTTCAATTGCACAGGTGTTGGGAAAGGTAGCACGGGATATTTGAGTTGAGTAGGATCTCACAGGCATATGTGTGCTTCAGTCTCCAGAGTTGTACTTCTATGACGTTGGACGGGTTGATTAAGTGAGGTTACCCTCACCTGCAAAGTGGGCAAGATCTACATGTGTAGTTTAGATGAGAAATGTCTCTGACAGGCTCATGTCTATGAACACTTGGTCCCTAGCTGTTTGGGAAGATTATGGGACCTTTAGAAGGTGGAGCCCACCTTGCGAAAGTATGACGTTCTCTGTCTCTGCCTTCTTCGTGTAGATATGATACCATCAACCAGGTTCACAAGAACCTACTGCCATGGGATGCTGTCCCTGCCAGCTGAACTCTATCCCTCTGGAACAGTAAGCCGAACCAAAATCTTTCTTCTTCTTTGTCTTCTTCTTCTTCTTCTTCTTTCTTCTTTCTTCTTTCTTCTTTCTTCTTTCTTCTTTCTTCTTCTTTCTTCTTTCTTCTTTCTTCTTCTTTCTTCTTTCTTCTTTCTTCTTCTTTCTTCTTTCTTCTTTCATCTTCTTTCTTCTTTCTCCTTTCTTCTTTCTTCTTTCTTCTTTCTTCTTCTTTGGTCAGTGTATTTTATCACAGAAAAAAAAGCAGTACAAAAAATAACTATGTACTGTCTAGCTTGTACTATATCTTGTAAGAATCAGATGGTACATCCAGAATGGGTTGGTTCCAGGCTTCTTGCTATGGTTGGACTGTCAAATGTCTCTTGTAGACTTATGGTTTGACTGCTTGTCACCAGAGGACTATGCTATTTTTCAGTGGAGGAAGGCATTTGTGGAACCTTTAGGAAGTGGGGCCTAGTTGGTGGGAGTAAGACACTAGCAGCTGGCTCTGGAAGGTTCTGCCTGGGTCTATGATTCTGGCTCTCTCTACTTCCTGGCCCACCCAGGTGTGAGCAGCCTCTGTCTCATGGTCCTGATGACAGGGACTAGGCCATTCTGCCCTCACTTCCTCCCTGTGAGGGACTTACTCATCTTTTGTCCTTGAAGTTGTTTCCATGAGGCATTGTTACAAAAGAAACTAATACAACTCCTTACTGTTAACTAAGCCTGCACATTTTAAATCCCTTATGTAAAGTGTCATAGTGGGACACAGCTCTCCTGAGTGTTGTAAGTGTATGTAGATTATTTATAATACCTACTACAATGTAAACGTAACAGTAATAATTGTTATTGTTTATACTCTTAAAAATACATAGTCAAAAAATAATGTGTGCATACCTAGTTTAGTCTAGAAAGTTTCTTTTTGAAATATTTTCTATCTGTGCTGAGTCAAATCATGGACCTAGGACCCTAAGATAAGAAGAGATGGCTGTGACTGTGAAAACGAGCTAGCTTATTGTCTAGCACAGAACAGGGCTTCAATCATTGCCAACTGAGACCGGGAACTACCACTCTTGTTCTCAGTCCACCCAGCATTGATGCTCTGAATTATTTATATTAGAGGGCTCCTGCTGCCTTCTCAGTGTCTCACAGCGAGAATGGAAGAAGATGGAAGGCACGAATCCACTTCCTACTTCTGACTTATAAAGTGGTTTGCAAAAAGCATTTCTGATGACCTGGCTTAAAAGTCCCAGTTAAGTGATGCCTTACTTTCATTTCCTTATATGATTTGTATTTTTGTTTGGCTGCTTTTGCTTTGTGTGGCTTAAGTGCCTGCTCCTCTCAATTGATCCCATTTGGAGAGGCAGTTTATTTTGAAGGGAAGTGCTTGGGTTGCATCAAGGGTCTGCAGTACATCAAACACATCTCCAAGGCCAGTGTGGAGAGTCCCCTCAGAGGCATTAAATAAAGCTTCAAACAGGCTACATTAGTGGGCTCACTCAGCTTGTTCTCCACAGCCAGTTTCAATTTCACTAAAAGGAAAGAATTGGTAATTAATTATCTAGGCCATGTAATGAGTTTCCATTACTTGGAATTCAATAAAGCTCTTTCATTGTGACCAGGCTGATCAATAGCACAGAGGGGTTAATAGAAACCACAGATACAGCTAGGATAATAGAATGGCTGCAGGAAATTAGGCTGGGTCCCTGAAGCAGTCTTTTTTTCTCCCTAGGGGATGGAAGCTGCTCAGTAGCGCTGTTGTCTTTATTTTTTTCTCCTTCAACTACTCTGTAAGGCATTATGGGATGACTTGGCTATTATAGCACAGAAGCAGCTAATGGAAATTACCTTTACAAAATCCATACATTGGGACTGGAATGACTCTGGAGCTAATTTATTCATATCACTCATGATCATTATGCCTTTCAGGTGCTCCCTCCCCCCACCCCCCGCCCATATCAAGTGACATCATCCTTGCCTTTCAACAGCAGCTTACCTATCCCTGAACCATTACAGCTGATTAGATCAAAAGGATATGGCCAGAAAGGCAGTTAATTTGGGGGCAACCAGAGTTATAGGCATAGTAAAAAGAGATGATTTGGAATGCAGAAACGGGAAGGATCTGGTATTCTGTGGAGTTTTAAATGTGGAAATATGGAGAGGGTGTGTTTAACTACAGATCAAAACCCTTGGAGACAAAGCTTGCTCTTTAGAGGAGAGACTAGAATAATAATCGAATTAGACTTGCAAGCACATACATGCTTCCAAGAGAGGGCGACCACATGTTCCAGACTTCCACAAAAGGCCCTGAGGGGGTGTGGTAGTGTCAATCTGTTGTCTTCTCCTATAAGAAACTTTTTTTTAACAGAACTTGAGTGAAGTTCTGTTTTTACAATCTTTACACTCTGGTTCAATTCCTGTGTTGTTTAAGTTAAGAGAGAAATGGTTGGGGCTGGAGAGATGGCTGAGTAGTTCAGAGCATTGGATGCTTCCCAAGAGGACTGGGATTCAGCTCCAATCTCTCATGCTAAGTGGCTCACAACCTACTCTGGTTCCAAAGGTGTCAGCACCCTCTTCTGGTCTCTTCAGGCATCCACATGCATGCTGTGTGCACATACATACTTATATACATACATACACACACATTAAAAAAACACCATTAAAAATGAGAATCATTTTGATCAGGATACACTGGCAGGGTGAGGGCCTGAGTTGTGTGGAAGATTCTAATTTACAAAGACAACAGCAATAATCTCGCTCACCTAGCTCAGGTGCATTATGGTCTTGTGGACATTATGAAATAAGCTAGCCATTGTGGTTTAGCATAAGCTAATAAAGTACATTTATAAGATCCACACTCTGAAACTGGTAATATGTCAGTGTGCCAGTTTAGGATTCTCCTTTCTTAGAAGCCAATATCATGAGAGAAGCATGAATTTCTTTAAGTCACAAGTAGTATACAAAGGCAAAACTATATCAGTGCATAAAGTTTCTGGATGATGAGAGAGAGAGAGAGAGAGAGAGAGAGAGAGAGAGAGAGAGAGAGAGAGAGAGAGAGAGAGAGAGAGAGAGAATGTCAGAAGGAGAGAGGGAGAGAGGGAGGGAGAGAGAGACAAAGACAGAGACAGAGAGAGCCCAACCTCAGCCATTATTGTTGATGGCTCATGGGTTCAAGACACAGCTCTCCATCAAGTTCTTTTCATATCTCTGAACCCTGTCCCCAGCAGTTTCTAAGTGAATAGTTATGATAAACCACTAATCTCTGGGTTAACTTGTGTAACAATAGAAAATTGAAGTACTGTATCATCTGGCATTTCTCAAAACAATGTCTCAATTCTTTTTTTTTTTTTTTACAGTATTTTGCTTTAGCAACCCATCCAAACACCTATTCAAACTAACACTCTTTTTGGTAAATAAGAAATACGAGTGTTGCTAGGAAATCTTTCAGCCAATGTCAAAATTTTTATGAAATATGAAAATTCATTGATTATGACAACACCGTTGAGGAAGGTACCATTGGTTCAATGTTCTGGAGAATATGAGAAAATATTGGTGTTCCGAATGTGCCAGTGATGTCAAATTTAAAATTATCTTATTGATAGTCATTCATTGCCTAGGGATCAGTATTTGGAGATGCTTATATTTACTCCATGGGAATGTCTTTTGATGGCAGGAGTTATAGTCTACATAATCCTTAGAGTGTTGTAAACAAAGTGTCATGGATGGTTCAGAAGTAAGCTTAGAATACAAGAATGTCAAGGGGGACGCAGATAGTGAGGGCCAGGATATTGAGGCTACAGATGGAAGTAAAGGCTATTGGAAATTTAGATGGAGGTGGTTCGTGTTATATTCTGGTAAAGAATTCATTTACGTTTTGCCAGGTCCTGAGATTTTGAGTGAGGCTTAATTTAAATATAATGGACAAATTAATTTGGTAGGAGAAGTTTCAATACAGTCTCATATTCAGGCTGTGATACAGAAATTGCTGACTGTATTTAGTTCTGTATAGAGTAAGGATTAGGAGGAAAAATTAGAGTACAAAGATTTGAACAGCATGTAATTTGGTCAGAAGCAGAAATGTGTTCAAATCATGAGCAGGGAGAGTATAGTTGTTAAAAAAAGATCACGATTAAAATGAAATTAAGGGAAGGAGGTCCTCCCCTGTTGGTGGACTTGGAGGGGGCGGGGAAGAGGGAGATGAGGGAGGGAGTGGGAGGGTAGGAGGGACTGAGGGAGGGGCCTACGCCTGGGATTCAAAGTACCTAACCTGTGATTGAGATAAAAATAAATAAATTTAAAAAAAAAGAAAAAAAATGAAATTAAATACTTTACACCCAACAATAAGAAGCCTGGAAGGCATTACAGAAACTGGCCAGTTTAATTTCAAGATTAAACTGTAAAGACTTTAACCCATGTGAAAGGGCTTGCTGGAGAAAGAAGGAGTTCTCAGATACCTGAAGAGAGTCACCTTACACTTAAAGAAATGCTCAACATCCTTACTCATCAGGGAAATGCAAATCAAAACAACCCTAGGATTTCACCTTACACCCATCAGAATGGCCGAGATCAAAAACTCAAGTGACAACACATGCTGGAGAGGATGTGGAGAAAGGGGAACCCTCCTCCACTGCTGGTGGGAATGTAAACTTGTACAACCACTCTGGAAATCAATCTGGCGTTTCCTCAGACAACTAGGAATAGCATTTCCTCAAGATCCAGCTATACCACTCCTAGGCATATATCCAAAACAGGCTCAAGTACACAATAAGGACATTTGCTCAACCATGTTTGTAGCAGCTTTATTTGTAATAGCCAGAAGCTGGAAACAACCCAGATGCCCCTCAACTGAGAAATGGATACAGAAATTGTGGTACATCTACACAATGGAATATTGCTCAGCAATAAAAATCAAGGCTATCATGAAATTTTCAGGTAAATGGTGGGAACTGGAAAGGATCATCCTGAGTGAACTAAGAAGCAGAAAGACACACACACAGTATATACTCACTCATATAGACATATACTATAGGATGAACCTACTAAAATCTGTACACCTAAAGA
>CM053760.1:67577252-67593555 GCA_028658305.1 Pachyuromys duprasi
GGACTCTTGCTAAAATGCCCAATCCCTATCCAGAAGGGCAAAGGGGATGGACATCGGAAGAAGGAGAGGGCAGGGAACAGGTCAGGAGCCTGCCACGGAGGGCCTCAGAAGGGCTCTGCCCCGCAGACTATCGAAGCAGATGCTGAGACTTATGGCCAACCTTTGGGCAGAGTGCAGGGAATCTTATGAGGGGAGTGGGAAATAGTGGGATCTGGAGAGGACAGAAACTCCACAAGGAGAGCAACAGAACCAAGTGGTCTGAGCACAGGGGTCTTTCCTGAGATTGATGGTCCAACCAGGTACCATGCCTGGAGGAACCTAGGACCCCTGCACAGGTGTGACCCATGGCAGTTCAGTATCCAAGTGAGTTCCATAGTAATAGGAACAGGGGCTGTCTCTGACATGAACTGATTGGCCTGGTTTTTGATCACCTCACCCTGAGGGGGGAGCAGCCTTACCAGACCACAGAGGAAGACAATGCAGCCACTGCTGATGAGACCTGGTAGCCTGGGATCAGAGGGAAGGAAAGGAGGACTTCCCCTATTGGTGGTCTTGGGGAGGGACACAGGTGCAGAGGGGGGAGAAAGAGAGGGAATGGACGGGAGGAGGGAGGGAACTACAGGGGTATATAAAGTGAATAAAGTCTAATTAATAAATAATTTAATAAAAAGTGAAAAAAGAGGAACTTGAAAGTTGTTGCATCCATATGTCTATCCATGGGCTTAGTTGCTAGCATACCTTGGTGGTGTCCATAGAGTGATGGTTTTCCCAGGCAATTGGATGATAGAAATTTGTAACCATAGAGGGCAGGCAGTATGTAACCAGTTAAGTGTCCCTATAGGCAACCCTGGGGCAGTGCATGAGTCTGTGAGGGGAAAGTATAAGTCATACTGGAGACCCCAGAACATCAGAGATAACATTACAGTGTCAGTCAAGGAGAACTGCAAGCAACAAAAAGAGCCAGATGAAGAAAGATACCATGTAAACTATGAAGAGAGTATGGCTACCCAAGCCTGCCGGAGTTCACATTTTGCTAACAGGTGCTATAAACTGTGAACATGGAATTATAAGAGTTAACATTTACCCTAGTACGCTTTATTTCTGGGTTAGCTCCATTCTGACATTCCTTGCCTAGTGTATTAGTATTAAAGGAACTATTAATACTATGGGCAATCTTTCTGATAGATCAGCAGCTTTTATAATATGAGATCCTCATGAGGCTCTAGGGGATAATGATTGGATGTTATTGGTTTGACTATAAAATGATCCCTGTGGGTTCATGTGTTAACATCTTGGTTACCAGCTGATAGTTCTATTTTGAGAGATGATGGGAGCTTCGGGGATGGGGTCCACATGGAGGAAGCAGATCACTGGGGACATGTCTTGGAGGTTATAACAGATCCTTTGTTCTGTCCTGTCTTGATGATTCTTACTCTACCACATGCTTCTGCTTTTACCTAAGTAATGCCAGGAAGCCTCATGATCTACCGCGTGCTCAATCCCCCAAACCACTAGCTAATGTTAGGTTGTTCTTTCAGGTATTTGAGTTATAGATAAACAAAGGTAATTGTTATACCTTACAGGACACTAATTATTCTAATTATTAGCTTATTTCTAAATATTGTTATTTATTCTTTGGCAACTTCATATATATCTATACTGTATCTTGATTGTATTACCCCCAACTTCTCCATCCACTCTCTCTAGATACCCCAACTTATCACTTCCCCATTCACATTCTCTATTTGTCATAACAAACTGAATCCAAATAGTACTGCCTAGTTGAATATTGTCTGATTTTGTTGACTTTACCTTGTGTAGGTCATGTGCAAGTAACTGTTACTGAGTTTGTGAATGCAATGGCTATGTCGTGTCTAAGATACAACATTTTACAACACTGTTCCTCATCTTCTGAATCTTACATTCTTCCTGTCCCCTTCTATTCCTTCTATTCTCTGAGCTTTGAGAGATTTATATAGTTGTTCCATTTAAATGTGAGTATTCAGCACTTGTTTATTCTCAGCCCTTTGACCCTTATGAGTCTCGATTAACTGCTACCTGCTACAGAAGACGCTTCTATGGCTAAGGTTGGAACACTAATCTATGAATATAAACATTAGATGGCAGTTTGACAATGTGTCAGTTTACTAAAGCAATGCGTTTACCCCTAGGGTCTATGTCCCCCTGTGCCATGGACTTCTTATCAGATTTATAGTACCAGGGCTAAAACTGGTTGTGTAAAGCAGGCCTCAGGTGCAATCATAGAGTGATGGGTTAGCTCCACTAACTTTGTGCCACTATTGCATTAATAGATACGTCTTACTTGTTAACATAGTTTGTGTCATATGCAGTTAAATATCTGATGCAGCCATGGACTTTTATCTTGTTAAATGCTCAGCACACTGAAATTTTGATCCTACTATTCATGGATTTTATGAAGATGCTCTGTTCAATTCAGAGTCTATTTCTTATTCTCTCACTTCATGGTTTTGAGCTTTTCTAGGATCAGGCAGATACATCCCTACAAAATGAAATATATTAAAATGCAATGAAAAAGAGCTAGATGTTCTGGTGCATACCTTAAATCCCAGCACTTGGGAGACAGAGGCAGGTGGACCTATGTTAGTATGAAAACAACCTGTTCTACATTATGAAGAGTTCCAGTACAGCCAAGGCTACACAGTAAGACCCTGTATGAAAACAAAATGAAACACCAAGAAAGAAGGAAAGAAAGAAAGAAAAAGAAAGAAAGAAAGAAAGAAAGAAAATGCAATGAAGAAAACCACTTTTATGTGAGTGATATGAGGATTACATCTGGTGACAGAATAACCTTGAGAAATTTCAGCGAGAGACTGAAGAATTCTTCATAGGGCCAGGGTATCTTTCATAGTGCCAGTGAATCCTTCATACGGACAAGTGTGCAGATCCTTCAGACAAAAGAAGAAAACTGGTCATGAGACCACAGTGAATTTTCTTTTCTATTTCTGGATGGAATAGAGAAAAAGGAAAGAAACAGCTTCATCCAACTGAGAAACTAAGGGTGGCTGAGGATGAAAACTCCAAGGACATTTTCTGATGAATTGGAAATAAACGAATGTTTTCCTAGGGTTGATCTACAGGACTCGCTTAAGTACCTTTGTCAGGTCTGCTTCTCAACTGGAGAGAAAAAGATGAAGTGGAACAGTGAAAGCTATTTAAACAGACAACCTGAAGCCAGAGGCTAGGGAACACTTAGACCTTTCTATTTTCCTAAGTCAATTGTTAGAAAAAAAATCACGAATCTAAATACTAATTTTTTGGACATGCAAAGTTACCATTTAAGCAAATTCAATGTCTTGTGACAAATTTCCTGCCTTCTGCCTAATACTGTTATACTTGCTTTTCAAGATTAATCAGAAAAAAATGTGCTCATTGTTTCAGAATCTATCAGTTATTCCAAGGCATGATAGAAAGCTCAGCATTTACATGCTAGGATTTAAAGGTTGTACTGAATTCCACACTTGCCATGCCTGGTCAACTGTCATTTCGTTTTGCCTGAAGACTCTTGATGTTGGGAATGGAGCGTCTCCTAATTCACTGTTTAGCAGATTTATACTTTAGGCAATTTGAACTTTTGGAAATTTTCTTTACTGAGATAAACAAATCTTCACTATTAATACTAATTATGATGTTTGGAACCAAATGTATGAAACTATAAGTAATCTTTATTTAGCACCACATATATAAGCCACTTACATGTCGGTTGTATTATATTATTACTTGTCTATGACTAATTCTTATAACTTGGGCAAGTAGGTATATGCCTTCCATATAATGGGTAAGAACTGAAGGCTGGGAATATGGCTTGATGGTTATAATGCCTTTCATACAAGCCTGAGGACTTGAGTTCAGAACCTAAGAGCCCACACAAATGCCAGGTAGGCATGGCAGTCCATTTGTAACTTCAGAGACAGGGATCCCTGGAGCAGGCGGTCTAGTTAGACTAACTGCATGAGCAAGTCCCGTGTTCAGCCAGGTAGACATCAATTGAGAGAGAAAGAGACAGACAGATACACACACAGTCAGAGAGAGAGAGAGAGAGAGAGAGAGAGAGAGAGAGAGAGAGAGAGAGAGAGAGAGAGAGAAAGAGAGAGAGAGAGAGCAAGCATAAACCTTGGGGCTATTCAGGCATGCACACAGATACATGCAAGCATGCATACATACATGCATTCACACCACACTAGTACACAGTAGAAACAAAGAGCAGGTGAGAGCAAGCCTTGAATTTCATAATTCAGAGAGAACCGCTACCCTAAAGACTGGGATTTGGACTTTGGTATGAGTGAGTTCCAACATGCATATGTTTTTCTAGGCACGATTCACTTCCTTTTTTTTTTTTTTTACTGTAAGGCTTGCGTAGCAGACACGATGCCTTTTCTCTCTGGGTCTCATCACTGCTCCCATGTCAGTGAGCTAACAGCATCCCATTCTTCCAATTGCCCATGGCAAAGCTCTTCCAATCAACTTAATTTTGAGTGGGAACTTGGCTGCTTCAAAAATTGTCTCATAAGAGTAGTACACCAGACACACCGCTAAGGACTGCAAATGAGATAGTGCAGTGGAACAACAAGAATGAACAGACAGCTAGCATGTGCTGTTATTTGCAGTTATTTTGATTTTACATCTTTTTATCTACAAATCAGGCTCTAGTTTTCACTTTTTTGGTATTGCTTTACTGCCGGAAAAAGTAGCTACCTAGTTGTTAGCTTAACAAATCGTGCTATATTTTTTTCTAGGGGCCAACTAACTATAAATACCATTAAGCAAGTTGTGAAATCTCCAGTGTTCAGTTGGATTACACTTGATGCAAAACAAAACCAAAAACAAACCTTAAAGACAGAGTACAAATGGTGGGGGGGGGGTCTTGGTTCCTGGTGAATATGTCCATAGTGATGACATGACCAGTGAACTTCTGCTTTTCTTTCTCTCCTCTTCTGTTCTCTCCTCTCCTCTCGTCTTGTCTTCTCTTCTTCTCTCCTCCTACCCTTCTCATCTCTCCTCTCCTCCCTTTTTTTTCAAAATATGTACATATGCTTAATATGTCTGTGTATCCTATGCCTGCCTGGTACCCAATGAGGGTAAAGCAGGGCACAGGATCCCCTGGGACTAGATTACAGATGGTTGTGAGTCAGCATGTAGAAGCATTGGGGATAAAACCTGGGTCCTCTGCAGGTTTTGTTTTGTGACCAGATGATTCTCAAACCTTAAAAATTAGTTTCCTAGAATAAGAAAATTATCGCATACTTTCTCTCATATGTGGAGTTTAGAGAAAAAATAAGATCGCATGAAAGTAGAAGGTAGACTATTTGGGGAAAGAAATGGACCAGGGGGAAGGAAAAGGAAATAAGATGGGGTGAAGGGAATGAATGTGATATACATGTATGTAAATGTCATAAGAAGGTCCATTGTTTTGTGTAATTAATACATGCTAAGAAAATGAGTCTTCTATTGGTATTACATAGGAGGCTCTTGAATGCTAAGTGCTGCTGATTCTCTGACCACATGCCTTGAAAATACTGCAGTGTCAGATGTGATGATTTAAATGAGCTTTGTCACATTATCTGGTAATGTCTAAAGGAACTGTGTCAGATGGAGTGTGCAGGGACACATTTGTAAGAATAAAAGAGTAACTTGATACTCTATCTTTAATTTTCTTGGTGCTCACAATTGAACTTAGGTCTTCACACATGCTAAGCTAGGACTCTTCCACTGAACTATAGCGCCAGCACTAGACTTTATGTGTATTCATGCCTTTTGGACATAGCTATGATTTGGTATTTTCCATAATCCTTAGGAGACATGATATTACCCAGTTTATTTCTGTGTCCTACTATCCTTTGGGTGTATTGAGCGCTGAAAAAAGGGTTTTAGTATGAATAACTTATATGGGTGAACAGAGAATTAAAGGCTTCGGAGCTACTAATTATACAGCTCCGTCTGGACACAGGCTGCTCCTAGTTAGCCCTGAGGTCCTCATTAGCCATCACATCCTCACTGGTTCTTTCTTTCTGCTAATGTTTACTGAATGTCAGATACTGTCCTCAGGCTGGAGTTCTCGTGATGAGCGAGTCTGACACAGATCCAGCTATCAGGGAAATCTTAGTGACTATCAGGATGGCGAGGCATCTTATCTCAGAAAACAAAGTAAACAAGTTTCATACAACATGGACTCTTCAAAAGAAAAAAAGACAACAAATTTTCTTTACAAAAATTGCATGTTTCAGGATGCAGTGGCATGTCCTTTCATCCTGGTCCTTGGGAGACAGAGACAGTGAGATCTCTGGGAGTTCATGCCAGTCTGGTCTACACAGAGAGTTCAAAGTCAGTTAGGATGGCATAATGAGACACAAAAAATGAGTCTCAAAAAACAAAACAAAACAACAAAAGGTAAATGGCACAGAAGTCTCACAGGGGCTCATATATTCATGCTGTCATTATTTGTGTACTGTTATTATTACACAAGGCTAATGTCTCAGCTAATAGTGATGCAGTGGTCAAGGCATGCTGCTTCACACAGTCCTAGATTCTGAGTGGTATCCTTTGCAGACATTTGCTGCGCTTCCCTGTGCTTTGACTTCATGCTTGAGCCTCTGGGGCCACTCTCTGACCACAGCTGTCTTCTGGTTATTTCTGGATTTAAGAAACCCTTCATGCATTGCATATTCCTAGTCGGTTGCCGTGTTGTGAATATGATATGGCTTGAACCTGTAGCTAGAAAAGGGAGAATAGAGGAAATCTTAGATTTGTTTTTTTTTTCTTTGAGTTTTTTAAACTTTTTTTTCTTTTTTAAATTTATTTTACATCCCAATGGTGCCCCCTCTCTCAGTTTCCGTTCATTTCCCCTGTCCTTCTTCTCTCCCTCCCCCCCAAAAAAGGAGATTCCCCCTCCCCCCATATCAACCTTCTCCAGCACATCAAGTCACATCAGGACTGAGCACATCTTCATCCCGAGGCCAGGCCAGGCAGCCCGGCCAGGGGGAAGTGATCCAAAAGCAGGCAACAAAGTCCGTGTCAGAAACTGCTCCCTCCACCCCTCCACTTACCAGGCAATTCATATGAAGACCAAGCCACCCACCAACTACATGTGTGCAGGGGTCGAGGTCCAGACCATGCATGCTCCTTAACTGATGTCTCAGTCTCTGAAAGCCCCCATGGGACCAGGTTAGTTATCCCTGTTGGTCTTCTTGTGAGGTTCCTGTCCCCTCCATGTCCTTCTATCTTTCCCCCATCACTTCTGCAGGACCCCCAGAGCTCTGACCCATGCTTGGCTGCAAGTCCCAGCATCTGTCTCAATCCGGAGCCTCTAAGACTGCAGTCAAGTCAAGTTAGTCTCTATGCTAGCAGAGCATCATTATTAGTGTCAGAGGCTGGCTCTCTACCATGGGTGGGTCTCAGGTTGGGCCAGTTATTGTTTGAACTTTCCCTCAATCTCTGTTCCCTCATTATCCCTGTACTTCTTGTAGGCAGGGTAATTTTTGGATCACAGGTTTTGTCAGTGGGTTTTTGTTCCCCTCCCTCCACTAACCTAGGAGGTGGTCATTTTATTCTTCATTTCCTCCATTAGGAGTCTCAGCTAGAGTCATACCTATGTCCTCCCGGAGGCCTACCCTGTCACAGGCCTCCAGCTTGACAAAGAGATGTCCCCCTCGGTTTTCTTTCTTGTTCCTCACCCTCTCACCCCACCTTGTTCTCCCCCTCATCTGATCCCCAACTTTGTTTCCCTCCCCATTCCATCTTCTGTCCAGTACCCTCTCTTCATCCACTTCTGCTGTCTATTCTATTTCCCCTTCTGAGTGACTTTCCCTTGGGCCCACCTTGTTACTTAGCTTCTTTGGGTCTATGGATTGTATAGGTCTAATATGCATGTGAAAGTGAGTACATACCATGTGTGTCTTTCTGGGTCTGAGTTATCTCACTTAGAATGATATTAAAATTTTTTTGAATTCAGTTATCTCGCTTTGTAAATAAATTATCTGGACTCAAGGGAATAGAAGGTGTGCATGCAGTGTGGTACCACAGTCCCTAAGTCATTTTTGTATCCCACTGTTGGTGTAGATGACGTGATATGCTTTGTTATGGTAAGGATTACCAGGAGCAAAGGTGGAAATTGTATATTTCTCACTTCTCACCACATCCTCAGGGTCACAACAGTTCCTGGTATATAGTAGAGGTTCAGTCAGTTTGGGTAGAGGAATTCATAGATACAAACTAAAAGTTGTTTGTCGCGGGTAAGTCCAGCTTACAAGACCTCCTAAAAAGTCCATGGGTCTGGCTTTACCAGTTGCATTCAAAATCAATCACACAGAGTTTGAAGTTTTCGTTGCTTCTACTGTCCTTTACCATAGAGTGTTTCTAGTTGCCTTGCCCCCTTATGAGGCTTGTGTCTCCAGGACACATTCATGGCAGATATCTTTACAAACAAACCATTCTGTCAATAGGCAGTCGCAAAAAGAATTCTGAAAAAAAAATCCTTACAGGTCTTTATTAAATCCTACTGTCTCCACCACAGAGATGAGGCCTCTACCTGGTACCTTGACCCACAGTTACTTTTCTTGGCTCGGTCGACACATTATCAAGCAAATGAAAGCCCAGAGAGGGGAAGGTTGCTTTTGCAGAAAAGATTTGTTGTGTTGCTGGAGGACACAACTGATAACTAGAGCGGAGATCTGAGGAAAGAGACAGCTCTGCTCTCTGAGGGTGGCTACGCTGCCGCCCACAGGTCTCTGTTTTAATTTTGTCCCTTTTATCTTGTAACCCAAAGTAAAGTATGTCTTGGCATGTGAACCAAAGAGGAAGGTTCCAGCATGTCTCATGTTCCACAGAATTCTCTAGGTTTATATCAGCACCATTCACAGCAGCCACAGAATGTTTGGGGTTATGAATGGGGCCTGTTAAAGAATGGCTTATTATTATACCCCTGAGTTAGCTGAAAGTAGGGACTGTAAAGTGTGTTTTAGAAAGAAAGTATGCCTTCCGCTGCCAGAGTTACACAACGTGGCACAATTATACCCAAGGTGAACGGATTTGATTTTGATAATGATAATGTGGAGGGCCCACATGCTCATGCAGTTTGGTAAGACAGTTTTTCTATGCAACTGAGTGGTGTGGATTCTGCTCTGAGGCAAATCATTAACCAATTTGGAAATCATCTATACTGCCCTGATCTGATCAGCCTGTTTATGAAGTACAAGATGGATCTGTCTCTGTTCTCCTCGTAAGTATCTACGTGACCTTAGAGAAGTCACCTAGGTGCTTTATGTCTTCATTTTGCTTACACATAAGATGGAAATAACTGCCTCCGAGCTGCATATTAAGGGGTGGGTTGCACCACTGAAAACTACTGGAAGCTTAAGTCCCAGAACTATGAAGATGGCCTTATTTGGAGAATGTTTATTACAGATTGAATCAAGTCAGGATGAAGTCATTAAGGGGAATGGATCCTACTATAATTTGCTTAGGAAGGGGTGAATGTAGGCATGGGGACCATGGGAAGACTGTGGAGGACACAGCTTCAAGCTAAGGAAGAGCAGGGTTGGAGGGCCATAAATAGCATTGAGACAGAAGTGTGGAAACGATCAACTTAGAGCCTGGAAGGAAGCATGGACCCTCTGGACATTGGATCTCTAGATTTGTGTGAATGGACATCTACATTGTTTTAAGCTACCTAGTTTGTGTAGTTCCTTATATCAAGCCTAGGAAATCAAGTATCATGAGTCAAATATAATACTCTATATGAAAAATATTTATGGGTAATTTTATCTGTCTCTGTGTGTGCATGCACATACAACTGTGTGCAGGTATGTGGGTGTACATGAATGTTCATGTGTATGGGTACACTGGCTGTGCACAAGGAGGCCAGAGGTCAACCTCAAGCATCATTTCTTAAGGCCTTTTTGAAGACAGGTTACCTTGCTGTGCTCACAGGTTAGTCTAGACCGACTGGCTGTTGAGCCCCAGACATTCTTGCCTCAACTCAGGAATTGTAATTGTGTGCCAAATGGCTGCCTTCTCACGTGGGAGTTGATGGAACAGCTCTTGTGGGACAAGCACTGTACCAACTGGCCATCTCCTTAGCCCCACTTTATCTCGTTTAACTCCAAGGGTCACCCCAAGAGAACTTCTCTACAATAGACCACGTTAAAATTGACCAAGTTAAAATTGCTATACACACTTTTAATCATGACATTTTTTGTTATATTTTAACCTTTTATTTTTCAAGGAAACTTGAATATCTTATTTATTGTACTTAGAATGTTAGCTTCCCAATGGGTTACCAATAATTTAAAAAATGAAATTCTAAATTCATAGAGTATGAGATGTAACCACAAAAATTCCCTAATGGATCTAGTTCTCTCTTCACTACCACAGAAAAAGTGACAGTGATGAAATGATACTGAATTGTGGTCTGGCACAAATATCTGTGTTAATTTAAATGAGTCTTTCATCCAAAATGGTAATTCATCATTTCACAACTTAGATTCTGCTTTAAGGAGCACTTCCACTGTAAAATGTTGCTACCTCTATAGTCTACACTCGAGAAATGACTATGGCAGGTGTCAGTAAAGCAAACATGCATGTACATTTTGTTAGTTGTTGCTCTTTAATTTCAGTGTTTTCTAGAGGTTGAATTGCCTGAACATAAGAGAGTCAAATGAGAGTTAAATGTGTACCTGGACATGAAACGAACTTCAGAGGGTGTCTGTTTTAAGCCTCTCTGTTTACAAATACGGGAAGCAGAACAGTGTTGATTGGCCTGTTGAAGGCTGCAGTGCAATTCGCCTACAGCATGGAATCCAGACTGCCTGACTCCAGTCTGGTGTTCTTTCTGCTCTGAGGCAATAGTGGTTGTATGTAACTGGTCTTTGCTACCTCGTGGGTTCCCTTTTCTTCCACCCTTCTTCACCCCCTTTCTTCTTCCCTTTCAACCCCCTAAAACTAGATATGAGAGAAAAAAAGGATAGAGAGGAAAGAGATTCATGAATAATGACAGGGATTAGAAAGGGGGAGACATTATTGTTAGACTGCTTCCTGCTGATTGAGGGTGTCAAGCTCCTTGGGGGACGTTTGAACCTCACTGTCAGGATATCTAATTCCTTGTTACTGTTTCTTCTTTGCATATGGCTCCTTAACAAACTGCGACCCACAGCAACCAACAACCAACCAGTAACACACCTATCCTCTTAGGGCCCTAGCATATATATACCCCATAAAGAGTTCCCAGAACTCCAAATATCACACAGTCCTGTCCGCAGCTTTCAAAATTATGCCCCCACCAGAGCACAAGGTAAATCACAGTCAGCTGCTGCAAAGCTGCCCTATATGACCATACCTGGGATTAAAACAAAAATATATTCTTATAATATTTCTTTATTTAAAAAAAACCAAAATTCCAAAATTCTCACTACAGTCATACAAACTTGTTAATCCTTGAATCTCTTATTAGCTATGCAGCCATATATATATATATATATATATATATATATATATATATATCTTAAGTTATTCAAATATTCCTTTTCTTGTTTGTAAAATGTAGGTTTTGTTTGTTTGTTTTTTAACAAGGCTGGTGGAAGCTAGCACACAGACAAAACCAAAATAGATAGGGCACAAAATATTGCCCAAACTGAGAAATGTCTAGGTTCCCACTTTTCCATCCCCATGTCACCTTAATTATGGTATGTCCTTTCTTTCTTTACTCAGTCATCTCTTTCAGGAACATTTCTTCCTTGACCCTCAGGATCTAGCACAAGATCCTCTTTCTGCCTTTGTTGTCACCAACGTTACCCCTAATTAAATATGCATTTGTTTTACTCTGCTCCAGTTGCCTCGTTAATGGGCTGTAGGTTCTCAATTACAGAAACCATTTACGTTTACTGTGTGTTTGCCTTCTGTTCTCTTGAGTCCAGATAACTTATTTACAAAGCAAGATAACTGAATACAATTTAAAAAATCATTGTAAGTGAGGTGATTCAGATCCAGCAAGACACACATGGTATGTACTCACTTATAAGTGGATATTAGACCTATAGTACAGGATAACCACGATACAATACACAGACCCAAAGAAACCAAGTAACAAGGAGGGCCCAAAAGATGGTGTCAGAATGTCATTCAGAAGGGGAAATAGAATAGAGAGCAGAAGTGGATGATCAGAAAAAAAAGTTACTCAGTATATGGTCTACGAGTGAACTAAAGATCACAAAGACTGGGAAGGGTTGTCAGACCTGTGTTCTCATGAGCGCATCTCATTGTTTCTGAAGTTGCTTTCAATACTAAGGTTGGTGTAACCTTTGGACATCTATAAATCGCTTTCTTTCCAATGGATTGCTTTTGCTGTCACAACTATGTCTTGTTTGTGTCTCTAATAGAATGTATGTGCATACATTACCAGAGCACATGCTAACTAAGGGTGGAGGAGTGCTACAGAATCCGGGCCAACCATGGCTTCCTGAGATGAAACTTAGCTTAGAATCATGTTTTTGCCTAATAGAAGCCATGTTATAAAATTAAAAAAATGTTAAAAAGTTAATGATATAAAGTTGTTGTAGAATTTTTTGAAAGTCAGCCCATGGTTTGGTACATGGTACATGAATTATGTATAATTCAGAGACAATGCTAAAACCTCATAGAAATTTTATGAACTAATAATATAATGCCGTGAGCATACCTGGACTAATACTACTCAAGTCTAATTATGAGGTGGATGGCTAATATGGACAGTGAGCACCAATTCCTCAGCCTTGTTTTGTTTGTACAGCCAAAAACTGGAGAAAGTTGGTCTCATTATCATTATCCATATTTGGGAGCTGTTGATAGCTAGCTGGGGTTTACTCAGAAACTGGTGCTTGGTGACTCTGATGGATTGCCTCGGGATGCTGAAGGATCCAGGAAAAACGAAGGACATGGGCATATATTAACTGCCGGAGTGTCTGATACGAATATCAGCGGAGATGCTGAATAAACAGTGGGCGTCTTTCTTTAATCCTAGAGCTCTAACCATTACATCTGACTGGGGATAAACTCTGAAAACCCCAAATTATTTCTTAACAACGGACCTCTCCTCTGATGCTTCCTGATCTCTGAATCTCTCCTGGGATACATGGAGTTGAAGGTCATGATTCCAATTATAGTTGCCTGAGAAATTCAATTTGACTCTCCTGTTATGTACAGAGCTCTCCCTAAGGCACAATTAATCAAACCAAGACTGTGGACTGCTTTCTGAAGGGGCCCACACCAGTGAGTCTGGGCAGTGGTTTCTGGAGGCAGCACAGAGTTCCAGCTATTGCTACAACCTAATCTCATCATGACACCACTCAGTCAATTTCACAACACTCACCAAGACTGACTCCCTTCTGAGTCCCGTACCTGTCATCTAAGGACACGGGAAACCCTGCCACTTGCGTTTTCCTTCCTGCTCTCTTTAGTTGAACTCGCTGTGGCAAGGCAAACAGTTTATGCCATGAATGGAAAAACTAGACCACCACAAACACAGGTGATAAAGAAAACTCAGCGGTTTAGCTGAAGACACAGAACTTCCACAGATAAGTGGATCATCCTAACGAATGATCCGATGTAGCACATCTTTAAACAAAAGTTTTTTTTCACTATCTGCAGTTCCTCTGTGACAGTTATTCTCCAAAGAGGCAAAATCCTACCATGATGGAGAAAGAAACAGAATTCTGCTCGGTTACTACCTTAGCCCATGTCCTGTTTTATATCTCTAATAGTGGCCAAAATTTGGAAAATGTATGTTAATTATTTATATGTTCCTTTAGAAATTTGCAAATCCATGCTCTTCTAAGTCTTGAACCAAACGGCTATCTGAAACTGTGTCTTTACCAGGAGGTAGAAACAGAGCCATTGCTCTCTGCACAAATACACATACCATCAGCCTTC
Source organism: Pachyuromys duprasi (assembly GCA_028658305.1). Lineage (NCBI taxonomy): Eukaryota > Metazoa > Chordata > Mammalia > Rodentia > Muridae > Pachyuromys > Pachyuromys duprasi. The sequence continues at coordinate 67,591,188 of CM053760.1, forward strand.
CAGGGCCCCAGCGGGCTTGTCTTCTTCTGTTGGAAACTGTTCAAAGGACCAGGCAGGAAACAAGATTTGCCCGTAGGTAGACTTATCAGCGTGACTATAGTTCTTTTACCTTCTTGGAGAGGGGTCAACATGGCTGCCCCTCAGCAGGATCTTCCCAGCAGCCTCCAGGGGCCATTCTGAGGCATAAGGAGAGCACCCTCCTCAAGCCTACCTCTGGCACGGGCACTCGCTCTTTCGGCTTTGCAAGGTGGGGGGAGGGGTTAGGTCTCAAGTTCTTTTATTTGTTTGGGAGCACAGAAGTTCAGGGAAGCTTTCTAATTTATGCAAACGAATGTTTTAGAGTTCCCCTCCCCTTTTAATAGCAGCACACAGACTATTTGAGAAGCAGGCAAGGAACTAGATGTAGATAGTCTGGTCTCACTGTTTCTTATTTTTGAATGCTACAAGGTAAGTTTGAGCATAAAGACATAAAAATCTCCCTCTCCCTCTGTATGACCAAGAAAGACATTTCTTTTGAAATCGCAGGTGAAGCCATTATATATTTCTCCATTTTTTGAGTGTTGTGTGTGATTTAGTCATTTCTGTTATGACTTAATATTTGAATAATGTCACCACTCTCACAATTTTCCATAATTACAATTCATTTAGTCAGAATTTCCTTAATAACCATGTGCCTAAGCATAAGGAGAACACTTGGTGTGCTCAGCAAACCGTCTGTCAGAGCAGAGACACAGGAGAGTGGAGCTGTTAGCTACTGATTTGGTGTGAGTGGGGTACACCATATGATACAAGATGGCTCTTGCCAACTAAGCTGGGAAAGAATTTTTGTTTAACAGAACTCTGTTTAATGAGAAAGAGTTTTGATAAACAGTCTTGTCTCAGATGTATTCAACTATTGATTTACCAATAGTGCTCCCGTATTGACCCAGGGGGACACGGTAGATGCCACTTAGAATATTACAAACTCTGTGCCATATGCATGTTGTCTAGGCCATGCTTCAACCCTATCACCTTCCAGCAGATTGCTTTAGACAGGAGATCTCCTGGGCAAGGAATCTGCAATGCATATAAGCTTACTTGCTGATTTAATACAAGAGAGTCCTAGACATTGACCTTGTCTTGAGTTATTCTAACTTGGCAGGGCTGTAACACTGCAAAGGCCTGCAAATCCCTTTTTAACAAGGCTACCTGAACCAAATGGACCCGGTCCAAATGCATGAAAATTTAAAAATGTCCAAGAGATCAATGACTCATGGTATTAAAAAGCAGGAAGACTGATACAGCACTTCACTTGGGTCTATTTATTTATCCAGTCAAGGCTTCTGTCTCCAGGTGAAGTGGCTGCTCTGTTATCGCTATATAAATTGCTGTGCACGTGGTTTAAGTAAGGAACTGGAAGAAAATACTATTTCTGAAGATGGTACAGGTACCAAAGGCCCTACCATAATCCCCAGCTGTTCAATTATTTGAAGGAAATTACTTCTTCTCTAAGCGGGTTGTATTTTTAATTTTTCCAAAAACAGCAGTGGATATTATAATATCCGTTGAGCCCCTGGTCCTTGAAGTGCCCCCAGGCATTGCAGGTCCACTAAAGTGATTCTCAAGGCAAGAGGCAGGCCAAGAATGGAATGCAGGTGCTTAGGATTCTGCTTATGAATTCTTTCTTTCATCAGAAAGGACAAAGCCCTATAATCTTCCAGGGTGGGAAAGAAATTGGCAACACCTATCATCTTGGCAGTAAGGAAGTCTAATTTGGCAAGATCAGTAGTGTGGCCAGTGTGGAAATGATCCTACATGCTCATTATGTACCCATATAAAATGGCAGCCGAGTGCACTCTGGTGCTCTAGCCGTGGTTTACTGAACACAAATGGATGGAGAGTTCGCCTCTAACACACCCACATTATGGTGTGTTTAATGTATTAGTCATCCAAACCAGGAAAGGGAAAATACGCAAACGTATGTATTCACCCTCCAAGCAGAGGACGGGCACCCACTTTTTTTCTGTAGTTTTCTTCCAGTCCCTGTATGATCAAGGTCAGATGTTCTTCTGAAGAAGCTTAAGAATAGTAAAGGGTGTGAACAAAAAGCTGTAGACCGATAGAAGCAAAGCTATTGTGCAAAAGATCTGCGTCCTTGTGGCAAGCATTTCGCTGTGTGTGCTCCTCATTGTAACACGAATAAGTTAAAAATCTGTGGTTTATCTTTAGCCTATTTAGGGTTCAACCATTAAAAAGAAATGTATAGCTTACCTCTAACACTTCAGCTCTGTGTTCACATGCTGGTACCCTGGCTGGTCCAGGGAGTCCTCACGCTCAGTTTGAAATGTGCCAAAGTTATTATGAAGACAGATAAAGAGGTTTTCTTTGA
>CM053760.1:67594055-67640840 GCA_028658305.1 Pachyuromys duprasi
GTAACACGAATAAGTTAAAAATCTGTGGTTTATCTTTAGCCTATTTAGGGTTCAACCATTAAAAAGAAATGTATAGCTTACCTCTAACACTTCAGCTCTGTGTTCACATGCTGGTACCCTGGCTGGTCCAGGGAGTCCTCACGCTCAGTTTGAAATGTGCCAAAGTTATTATGAAGACAGATAAAGAGGTTTTCTTTGAAAAGGTGTTTGGAAAGGTTTTGATGGTTGAGTGCATATGAAAAAGGGAATATGCTTTCATTTGGGGTTGGCAGGCTTCCCGCCAAAAATGAAATCAAGGTATAACTGGTTCATTGAATAAGTTGGATTTTGGATTCTGTAGAGTGAGCACAAAGCAAGGCAGTGTTTTTTGTTTTTCATTCAAAGCACCTCTTCAGTCTGTTGAGTCATTTTGTGGATTAGTTCCTTTTCTGCCCTTGGATGAACCTTCAGGCAGGTCATACCTCCCAGATAAGAAACAATGGTCCCTTGTTTGGGAATTAAAACATCACTTGGATCCAATAATCACACAACTCCACACCAGTGCAGGAAATTAAATCAGACTTCAAATGTGTATCCAGGTACATCTCTTTTGTACTGACTGGGGTCTTATCATGATCCTAGAGTCCATAGAAAGGGCACAGTGCTTACCAGGTCCTTCTTGGTTGTGTGTGTATGTGTGTGTGTGTGTGTGTGTGTGTGTGTATGTGTGTGTGTGTTTAACACAACCGGGAGAGAATAAAATGAGTGATAGGACTAGGGAAGAGTTGCCTGCTACATATTGCTGTGATCTGCCTTTGAGGTCAGATCAATATAGCTGTTGGGAGAGTTGGGGAATGCCCAGTGGGATCAACAACTAAGGAGAGATGCCACTACGACATCTGGCGTCTTTTGATTGGGCACAAATATCCCAACCCCGTGATTCTTGCAATTCAGCGCTCTGGAAGTATGCAAATAAGGTGCACTAAACATAGAGGAGGTAGTATAAGATTTGGAACTGGCCTTTTTATTGGACCAGAGAGAAACTGACTTTGTTAGTTTCCAAGCTTAAAAGATAAAAGAGGAGCAACCAAGAGCTGGCTAGCACAGACTGGGTGGAGTTCTACTGACAAGAGTAATCGCAAAATTGTTTCTTGATATACTTGAGAACTAACCTGAGCTGTTCTCACTTTGCTCAGAGACAAAGGAAACGTTGCACCTTGCATTATAATCTTTCAGCTGTGAAGCTCTGAGTGTTTATAGTGAGACTCATTCTTAAACTATGCCTGGATGTGCGGACATCTTTTCTTTTTTTCTTCTTTTTTTTTGCTGAATTATTAATTAAACATTCTCATCATGGATGCTCTCATGAATTCTGAATAGTAACCACATTTTGGAGGCATCCCCCCTTAGGCTGAGATTACTTCCCAGAGAATTCTCAGTAGCCACTGAGAAGAGTCATAAGGAACCCCAGGGAAATATATTTGGAATAAATAAATTGGTTAAATGTTGAGGTCTTCCAGAAGCCTGGTATCCTAGCTCCTTTATCCTCATGTCTTCGGCCAGGACTGAAGACAAGAAGCTGTAAAAGCAAGCACCCTGGTACACACCATTATCCTGGCCCTTGAGAGGCGAAGTCAGGAGCATCAAGAATTTAAGGTCTTTCTCAAGAACATAGTGAGTCTGAGGCTAGGCTGGGCTACATGAGACTATCTCAGCCCCGGGGTGGGGGGTGGGGAGAAGTGGCTTCAACAAGAAGCCACTGAATGTATGGGGAAGGGAACCTGGCTAATCACCACGCTGTGGCTAATGAGTCACTTTAATTAATGAAAGTGGTACTAGCTGAATCCCACTCTAATAACAGGAATACAAATGGAAACACACCCAGGATGCTTGCCACACTATTGCACTGAATGCCAGTCTGTCAAGTAGCTGGGCAACAGCCAGCAAAATACCTGGAGAGCTTCAGTGCCCATAGTCCTCCAGTCATGCTCTGTATAAATGTGAACCGCTCCTTTCTCACGTTTAGGATCAAGAAGGGAAGTATAGACTGTTTGAGAAGAAATAGCCTTTCTTAATGTTTTTATTATTGGCTGTATTTTAAACATCTTTGTTGCTGTTCATTAACATTGGAACCCTGAGATTTTGTCCATAGTGTCAAGTCAGGAGACTAATGAGGTGCTCCTAGAATGATCTCAGAGGGCAGCGGATGTCCACAAACAGGCAACTGTAAAGTTCTGTGGCTATGATTTGTGACGCTGTCTGTACACCTGGGTTTTGCTTAGATGTTGTGCCCGAAGTACAGATGGCTGGCAGTGGTGTCCTTACATATACTGGTGTTTGCAAAGTTCTTTTAGGAGGTTGGAACTAAGGGCAGAATGATAGCATCTTCACTCCTTTCCCATAATTGCTTCTTCTACCAGCAACATTTGGGATCTATGTTTCCAGAGATTCCATGAGTCCCTCTAGTTTTAGGTTCCTCCTAGTCAGCTTCCTTGGCCTCAATCTACTGACAGGTGGGTTGGGTCATCCCTTCTTTCGGAACTTTCCAGTGTATCAAAGGATGTTTTGCAGATACAAAGAAGCAACTCTTCTTTAGCCAAAACCATTTCTAGGTGTTGCTAGATACTCTTGGGCAAAAAAAGCAAAGTCACTCTTGACCTGCTTGGTGGTCATTGCTGTCTGTGACAGAATGTTCTCTCTCCTTCTCAATGTCATGAGTAGGCTGTGTGGGAAGCATGGATGAAAACATGTTAGTCCACAGTCTTAGAGTTTACTAAATGACACACCCACAGGTACAGTGATGCCTTTGGCAGCAGTTTGCTGGGTATTTCCACTTGGCTCAGGGTTAGCACATTAAGGAGACACAGAACCCTGAAGGCCAGAGCTGGGAGAAACCGTAAAAAGTCTGTGGTGGTGAGATGGGACCATGCGGAGGTCTTTGGGGAGGCGCTATTGAAGCTACTGCTGCACTCGGACCTTGAGGAGAGCAGAGCTGAAGGACTGAATCAATGCAGCTGCAGAATTGAAAGTGCAGATGAACGGACAGGACCATGGGTGGACAGGAAGTACGGACAAGCGAACAGGTGGACAGGAAGATGGCAGTTCAAGCAGGCAACATTCAACAATGCTGACAAATCCAAGCTGAGGCCCCTGGTACAGTTGGGAATGCCTGGCCTATTGATTCCTTGAAGCATGGCTAGATGGCCAGGTGACAGGCTGATGTGGGTTATCACCACAGGCTATTGCAGTATCACTGATCTTTAGAAACAATCTCTCTCCAACGTGTGTGTGTTTATGTGTGTGAACAGTGTGTGTGTATGGTGTGTATGTATATGTGCTTGTGTGTGGTGTGTGTATGTGTTTATGTGTATGTATATGATGTGTGTGTGCATACATGGTCTGTGTTTGTGGTATGTGAGGTATGTGTATGTTTGTGTGTATGTGTACGGTTGTGTGTGTATGGTTGTTTCTCCTGCGCTGTTTCTCATTCTTTCTCATGTAGTACTGGTGATCACACCCAGGGCCTTGCAAATGCCATGCAAGCGCTCTATCAATGAATCATCTTCTGTTGTTTTTCTTTAATCAAGAAAATTAAGTTTCTATGTCAAAACATATTTGTGTGTCAATTACCTTATTTTTGTGTCAAGCTCTTTTGAAGGTTCTTCCCTACTTAATGATACCATATTAACTCCAATGCACATCCTTTGGGTTCTGTCTTATTCTCTGGCAGACACTCTTACAAAAGGACCGGCAGAGATGCTGATCAGATGCCCACTGGCTTATTAGGACTGAGAAAATGACTCTGACAAAGTGAGCAGACGTAATCCACGGATTACGATTGCATGTATCTGACTCATCTCTGGGTGGTACAATGGATTTTCCCCTGGCAAGGCAGGCCTCATGGAGAGGATACTGGTTTTGGACGACTTACCCAAGAAGTTGTCACATGCAACACAAAGGCCAGAGTAAGAACATTAAGGCAGAACACAGTGAAAAACCAAAACTTCTGTGGCAGAGAAGAGCTTACACATCGGACAACTGGCCCTCGGATCCACCAGAGAGAGATCTTCAACTACAAGCACCTTGGCTTCTGGATACATGATTCAGCTACAGGAAATTACCTTCCTGTGCCGAAGGCATATTCTCAGGTTATTAGCTTCCTTTCATCTGCAGCGTTTCTGAAACTGTTTTCCTTCCTAATAATAATTAACATGGACAATTGACTTGAACAGGTTTTCACTTGTGCCATTCTTAGGGCGGCTCACATCTAAGAACTGTTGCACAGGAAAACGAGAAGCTGGAAATTTGCCCTCTGACTTGGTCCTTGTTGGTGATAGTCACTAGGGGTAAATGGGGCGGGGGGGCTTTGTGCACTGAGCAAGACACCACAGAGCTAAAGGACATTCTCATGCAGACAAGCATAACCTCTAAGTTGGTGAATGCTTCCATTTTTTTAAATTTTGCTTGCTTTCATAATTAAGATGTTTAAGGACAAAATTTTAATTTGCACTTTTTCAGGTGTGTGCGTGTGCATGCATGCACGTGTGTGTGTGTGTATCTGTGTGTCTGTGTGTGTGCACATGTTTATATGAAAGCTTCAGAGCAAGCTGGGGTGTTATCAGCAGGAGCCATCCACCATTTCCTCTAAGACTGTGCCTCACACTGGCCTGGAGCTCACCAATTAGGCTGAGCTGGCTGGCCAATGAGGGCCAGGAATCCTTCCGTCTTGCGTTCCCCAGCACAGGGATGGCAAGAGCATGCCACCATGCCCAACTTTTTACATGGTTATTGGAGACAGAACTTAAACATTTGAGCTCGTGTGGCTAGAACTTCATCTCCTGTGCCGCGCCCCCTCCCGCCCCCAGAGTTATGCTTTTTTTTAAATTGATATTTAAAAAACCCCGAATATATTTATGGGGTACTATGTGACTTTCCATACGTGGGTACACTGTAAATCAAATCAGTTTCACTACAAAGAAATGACACAATGAAAAAGTTTATATAGTATATTCCCCCATCACAGTAAATAAAATGCATTTCATTTGCTGTATTTTATTATTGTTTATTTTGGACTGTTTCGTACAAATGTGCAATGTATTGTATTGATTTAAAACACCCCCTGCTACCTTCTGGAGTTCCCATTCTTTTTCCTCTGAACCCCTCCTTCCCACCCAATCTTCCAGTTGCTACACTCCTAGAGAAAATGACACCCCCTCTTCTCCATCAGCCAGTAATAATCATTAGCTCCTCAGGAAGGGATGGCACCTGAGAGGCACCAACTCCGTCCACAGGAGAAAGTTGCAGTGTCCAGTCTCGCACAGCACATGTGGCTGCTGGGTATTTGTTCCTGGTTGCAGCAGTGAGGGCTTATCTGAATTCCCCGATCCCTGGAACTTGCGTTCTCCACAGCCCCTCTTCTCCGATGTTTTCAGTTTGATGTGGTGGAGGGATGGTGCAGGTGTTTAAGTCAATCATTTATTCTCAGAACTCGGAGCAGATTCATATCTCTGTATTAACCGTCAACCTGTGCAAAAGCAAGGAGCCTCTCTGCCCCTGACTGAGAACTGCATGAATCTGCAGGGATAAGCATGAATGTCTAGAAAGCAGTTGGGCAGCGTGCGCATTTGGGGAAACAACTACAGTGCTCTTCCCCTGCGCCCCTGAGCTTGCCAGCCGTAAGATCTTGGCCAGGTTGTAGCACCAGGTATGTTCTCTTTCTGGTGGAGTGGCCTCATATCCAATCACAAAGCATTTGTTTATCCCCCCAAACAGTCATGTCACTATTGTACCTGGGTATATCTTGCCTGGAATGTCCATACAGATGGGCAAGATCCAAGACAAGTTCTCTTCCCAGCAGCCTGCATATCACCTTCTGGTAAAAAAAAAAAAAATGTTGGCTAGCACGGAGTTCCCATGAAAGTAGCATCTTGATTTACCTGTATCTTGTTACCCAAATGTGTGACCAAATGTGTCCTCAGCAATAGGGTCTGGTGGGCAGCCAAGAGTAATCACCAATCGCCTTTATTCATCTGAGGGGCTCTGAAACCTCTTTGGACAGTAGAAGTATCTTCTGCCTGGTACTGGGTTCTTTGCTTTAAAAGCATATAAATGAACAACACTATCCACCCGTTATTGTGAAAAACACTATCAACCTACTAAAGGTATCTCTGGCCCAAGATTTTTCTTTTAATTTAATTTTTAAAAATTATATTTTTGGCTTATAAATTAGCAGGTTTCTGTGTGGCTTTTTCATGCATCCTTAGTTTTTGGCAACCCTCTTTCCAGCCTTCTAATTCCCCCATTTCCCTGCCCCAACCCTGGACCGCCTCTCCATTATCTGTGTTTTACACTCTGTCCCCTCTCTTCCTTTCTAAGCACATGCCTTCCTTTCTGCTTTCTGATCACTTCAGACACTCATTCATGTTTAGATACAAAAGTCTATCCCTTTGAGGTTCACATCTTCCAATTCTAGCTGCTTTTCTGCACATTTGACATTGCTGCTGTTTGGATTTTAGTCATTCCAGTATGTGTTGATTGAGGAATCATTCTGGTCTCAGGTTTTAATACCCTTATGGCAAGTAATGCTAAGTATCTTTAAAAGGCTTTCCCCCTTACATATTGGTTAAATTTTTATCAAGTTTCCCTTCAGAATTTTGCCGATTTTCCCCTCTTTACTGTTCTCTCTTTTGTTTTGTTTTTGAGAAGTGTATCACTCTGCCTTCAGCTCGCTTCTTTGTGTTAAGATTATAGGCACATGCCACCATGCCTGGATTTTTTTAACTTTCTTATTTAAAGGTTTAAAACCCTTTATAGATTCTAGATACAAGTTATTTGTCATATACGCGATGGGCGAGTCTTTATCCCATTCCGTAGTTTGCTTTCTTCCTTTTATGTTTTCACACAGCAGGGTTTTCCCATTTGAGTACCATTTAATTTCTCCCTCTTTCGATATCCATCCCATTTGCCTTTCTGAATGAGGATTGAGCATCTTATCCAGGGTCCTCCTTCTTGCTTAGCTTCTTTAGGTGTACAGATTTTAATAGATTTATCCTATACTGTATGTCTAATATCCACTTATAAGTGAGTATATACCATGTGTGTCTTTCTGCTTCTGGATACCCCTCTCAGGATGACCTTTCCTAGTTCCCATCATTTGCCTGCAAATGTCATTATTTCCTTGTTTTAATTGCTGAGTACTATTCCATTGTGTAAATGTACCACAATTTCTGTATCCATTCCTCAGTTGAGGGACAGCTGGGTTGTTTACAGATTCTGACTATTACAAGCTGCTACAAACATGGCTGAGCAAATGTCCTTGTATACTTGAGCATATTTTAGATATATACCTAGGAATCGTATAGCTGGATCTTGAGGAAGTACTATTCCCAATTGTCTGAGAAAGCGCCAGATTGATTTCCAAAGTGGTTGTACAAGTTTACATTTCTGCCAGCAATGGAGGAGGGTCCCCCTTTCTCCACATCTTCTCCAGCATGGGTTGTCACAGAGTTGTTGAACTTAGCCATTCTGATTGGTGTAAGGTGAAATCTCAGGGTCATTTTGATTTCCATTTCCCTGATGACTAAGGATGTTGAGCATTTCTTTTAAGAGTTTCTCAGCCATTAGATATTCCTCAGTTGAGAATTCTATTTAGCTCTGTACCCCATTTTTAAAGTGGGCTGCTGGTTTGTTTCTGTTTAACTTCTTGAGTTCTTTATATATTCTGGATATTAGCCCTCTTTCAGATATAGGACTGGTGAAGATCCTTTCCCAGTCTGTAGGCTGTTCCTTTTTTTCTGATGACAGTGTCCTTTGCTTTACAGAAGCTTTTCAGATTCATGAGGTCCCATTTATTGACTGTTGATCTTAGAGTCTGTGCTGTTGGCGTTCTTTTCAGGAAGTTTTCTCCTGCTACCACAGAGGGCCTCTGAAAGACTCTACCCAGCAGGGTACTGAAGCAGATGCTGAGACTCATAGCCAAATTTTGGGCAGAGTGCAGGGAATCTTATGAAAGAAGGGGGAGATAGAAAGATCTGGAAGGGATAGGAGCTCCACAAAGAGAACAGAACCAAAATTTCTGGGTCCAGGGGACTTTTCTGAGACTGATACTCCAACAGAGGACCATCCATGGAGATAAGCTAGAACCCCTGCACAGATGTAGCTCATGGCAGCTCAGTGTTCCAGTGGGTACCCTAGTAAGAGGAACAGAGGCTGTCTCTAACATGAACTCAGTGGTCTGCTCTTTGCTCAGCTCGCTCTGAGGGGAGAGCAACCTTATGAGGCCCCAGAGGAAGACAATGCAGCTAGTCCTGATGAGACCTGAAAGGCTTGGTTCAGAGGGAAGGGAAGGAGGGCCTCCTCTATCAGTGGATTAGGGGAGGAGAAAGAAGGAGGAAGGGGGCTACAGTTGGAATACAAAGTAAATAAATTGTAATAAATAAAAAATAATAAAAATGTTTTAAATGTCAAGGATAGGATATATAATGCTTTGTCTAAGGTCTCATCTCCAAATCCATCATCATGAACATTATTTTCTTGTATTTTTAATGTTTTGCATTTGATGTTTCAGCCTTTTATCCATATTGAGTTAATTTCCACTTTTATATACATCATAACATATCTAGAGAGCTCATATTTTTGCGTATGGGAATCTACTTGTTTAATGCTATCTGTAGAAGATGCAGTATTAGAATATCTTAGGCCATTGTCAAGAATCAACTGCCTGTATTTGTATCTTCCTATTTCTGAACTCTGAATTTTACTGTAATGATCAGTTTATCTTTTTGACAAAACCACCGTATCCTGGTTATTATAGTTTATACTAAGTTTTATAAGGGGCCAAGTGAGCTGCATGCCCTCTATTTCGGAATCATTTTGCCTTTTTCTTTAATCATCAGGTTATTTTATTTTTTTAGCTCTGATATTCCACATCACCAGAATAAGAACTGCTCTTGTATAAGTTAAGACAACTGCTATCGTAGTATTCTCTATTTACAAACTGCTAAAGAACTATGGTCATTAAAACACACATTGTGGTAGAAGCCTTCCTTCAATAAATGTTAGCTGATATTACTATCATTATATCACCATCAACTCTACCCAACAGGACAAATAACAATCAATTGTAATCTATCAAGCTGCTTGGAAACTGGAAAATGGCATGTGAATGTTATCTTTGTTTCCTCTTTTGAGATCAATGCTTACCACATGCAGCTCATATATATGTGAATGGAAAACAAAGGCACCAGATGACAAGGCAAGAGAATGTCCTTGAGGCTTTAGGATGAGAGAAAACTTATTAACTAGTCACAACATAATACTAATCTGACCAAAGAAGAGCAAACAATAGATAAGTGAGACCAAAAGTCAGCATTCTATTCATTAAAATACATTTAAAAAATATTGCATGTATATGTATGCATCTAAGTCCATGTGTCCCTATGTGCCTCTGCATGTCTCTCTCTCTCTGTGTATACGAGAGAGAGAGAAAGAGAGAGAGAGAGAGAGACTCATGTGATGGATGTACGCTGCTGCACCCTGCATCCAGTTTTATGTGGTTCTGGGGATCCGAACTCAGGTTCTTATGATCATGCCAGCCATTCATAGATATGTTTTGTAGGAAGATTATACTTTGACACTAATGATTTATTGGTAATTAATCATTGCCAAAGAGTTTGGCAATGTGGTTGTTTGTGCAACCTTGACTATGATGTCTCTGTTCATCTAATGAAATAAATCTACCAAATTAGAAAAGACCAATATGCTAGTATTTTATAATTTTCCATTAGACAAAGTTTTATTCTTCTTAATGTAGCCCAGAGTAGCCTCAACTTATGAATTTCATTTTGCTGCCTCTTGGAATTTTAAATTTTAAACTAATCCCCTAATTGATCTTAAATGAAGGAATTCCTTGGGCCAGTGAGATGGCCCTGTCTATAAAGACTTGATAACCTACCCTGAATACCCAAGTTCAATCCCTGAGACCCATATGGAAGGAGAGATCTAGATCCCTCAAGTGTTCCTTAGACCATCATCATGAACCCTGAAACACACCTACACCCACAACTTAATATAAAAACCCTTTAAAGAGTTCTTGGATTCAAAAGAAACACTTAAAACTTAAAGAATGTTAGTTGGCCTGTTTAGAGAGTATGCCCAGAAACACTGCCATTTTCTTTGCCACCATAGGAGTTTCCTGGTGAAAGACGGAACCAGCAATTAGAGACATTACAGATGAGGAATACACATGTCCCCTGCCTAGTATCTGTTGCAGCTGCCCTTTCTTCAATCACCCACAGCTGGAGTAATTGGATCTTTAGGCACGGGTTAATGGGATAATTAGGCAAACACGATCAAACTTGTACACCGTGAGGAAACGGATGAGTGCTGTCTCCCAGCCTCATGTTGGATGCAGTGCCTCCTGCAACCTGTTCTTCATTTCTATGGGCAATAAAGTAGGAGATGAATTAGCTGTGAGTGATTTCGTCTGTCAGTGGGCAGAAGTGGGGCTTGATTTAAATGTGTTTTTTTTTAAAGAGGTGGCTACTGGAGATGAAATGGACGAGGCATGCCTCTTTCACACAGAAGCCAATGCAATTTGGCCCCCAAGTTTGACAAAGTCTACTGGATCTGATGTTCTCTCTAGTATCTTAATAGTAAGCTCATAGCAGAGGCTCTTTTGTCACAGGTCTTTTCTGAGAAATAGAAAATAACACAATTTCATGGAAGAATGTAAGTGGACTCAGCCGTGAGCAGCAAATAGGGCAAAGTTGGTGAAGCAGAAAAGGCCAGGGACACTGCCTTCTGAGGGCAAATGTGTCATTACTTTGTCAGGTCTTTATTGCTGAGTTCTGACCACATAACGCTGTGTTGTAAGGCCTCTTGGGAAATATGGTGTTAGAGTTCACAATACTACTCCAGAAAGATCTACCTGCCGTGCGTAGGTACCTGACAGTACATGAGGTCAACTCTGATCCCATCCTAACACATACCTGCTAGTGAACTCCATCCTCTCTCCTTCCTATCTGACAACACCACCGAGTGAGTCTCTGGATGACAGAAACTGGAGAAGGATGTGCAGTATATGAAAACATAGACTGTTCAGAAAAGGTGCTGAGAGGGGCCAGCGAGTGTATATGGTGGGTGGGTGTATACGTCAGGTGAAGGTTCCTACTGTCAAGCATATAACAACCTGGTGATTGCCAGGACCCACATGGGAGAAGCATGTCTGCAGCAGCATGCGTGTGGAAGGTCAGGGCAGCTTCATCAAATTGGTTCTTTTCTTCCAGTTTTCTGAGCCACTCGGCTCAACAGGCTTCAGTAGCAAGCTTCTTTATCTGCTGAGTCATCTTGTTTGACCTCAGTTTTGAGAACTGGCCAAGATTATTTTGTGGGTTTTGTTGTTGTTGTTGTTTTTTGTTTTTGTGAGATGATCCTTAACTGGAGTCATCTGATGTCTTTCTCATGGTTAAGCAAGAGTTATCAAATTTGATGAAAAAAATCTTAGGCAATGTGTTATTCTTGACATAGCAAGGATATATACAAACTTGGTATTGCCTTTGGTGACCTCGGAGCTACATTCACTGCATGTAAGATAGTAATTTTCAAAGTTTTCATTATGAAATTACTCTCTCCTTTCTCTTATTATGTTCTGCTTGGTGCGCAAGAAGGTACTTTGTATAGCTCACATACATAGAGCGAATCATTATAAATTAACCAATTTCTACCTTCTTAAGTACAAAAGATCTACAAAAATTATTTAGGATTCTTTTTCACAAGTATTGCTATATTCTTTACTTTATCACTTTAATTTTATATTCTATTTTTAGTCACTTAAGTATATGTACTAATGTGTACTTGTGAATAGTCCATTATGCTTTGTGTTATCTTCAAGTAGTGAGCCAATATTACTTCATCATGTTTGTGAAGGATTTTCTCCCTTTCTTTCTCCTCTCCCCTGCTTCCCTCTCTTCATCTGTGCCTCTCTGCCTTCTATCCTTCATTCTCTCCTTCGTTCCTTTCTCCCATCTTCCATTCCTTCCACTATAATAATCTCCTTCATCCATAAATGTTTTCATCTCCAGTTTTAGAATAACCCATTTTTTTTCTTTTAAAAAAACCCTTTTAAATTGGAGAATGACACTAGAAAAGTAAATCTGGGCCATTTGCTATACTTCCTGGTTGAGGGATATCATTATTGCTAGGGCATTTAAGCAGACCAATTACAAGTTCATATATGTAACACGTATATTTATGTATCTGACTATGTATCTGAGAGCATGCTGTCTTAATTGCTTTTCTATGGCTGTGAAGGGATATCATGTCCAAGGAAACCTCCTGAAGAAGATGTTCACTAGGGATTGCATTTCAGAGGGTGAGTTCGTGTTCGTCATGGTAGGGTGCATGGCAGTAGGGAGGCAGGCACAGGGCTGGAGTACTCTCTGAGAGCTTATCTGCAAGTCAGAGACAGAGAAGAGAGACAGCTGACTAAGAATGGCTTGGAGTTTTTGAGACTCCAAAGCTCACCTCCAGTGGCATACCTCCTCCAATAAGGCCGCACCTCTTAATCCTTCCCAAACAGTTCTGCCAACTGGGGATCAAGTTCAAACATTTGAGCCTATGGGGCACAGGGAGAACATTCCCATTCAAACCATCACTCATCAGATGTCTCCAACTCTAACCCGATATTATGGGGCTCTCTCTAACATCTAATCTGTCCTTGGCTTCTACTTCACATTCCATGCCAACAACCCTGATTCTTGCTACTTACCATCTATTTCCATGTATATGTTTAGGAGTATCAGGATGGCTTCTCCCAATGCCTGTGAGAAAATTTTACCAATCAAAGTGCTTGTGTACAATTACTCTTGCCTTTCTAGTTATAGACTATATTTCCAACATTACTTAACTGAACACTTGGTTTCTTCTCCTTTATGCTCTCTTTTAGTTTTTCAGAATAGATTATGTATTAGAATATGTTATGTATTATGTGACTGTTCAAAGATCCGTACCGGAAGCTTTCAGAAGTTGTCATTTATGTATCAGTCCCCTACCCTCCACTGTGATCATTCTATCTTTGTTGCCCTTCCTTTGTGCTTCATGGCTCTACACTGAAGAACAAGAGCTGGGCATGACACACAGGGATTTGTTACCTATGTCTTACTTCATTATACCCACAGTCACATTAGATTTGGGACCTATTTCCTCCCCTATCCTATCTCTTCAGGACTTATGTTGCCCAGGCTCACTTCAAACTTATTGTGTAATCAGAAATGTCCTTGAACCTCAAATTGTCCTGCCTTCCCTGCCCCAGTGATGAGCTTACAGATATATTATGCCTGGTTAGTTCGTGGAACTCTGAGGGTTGAATCCAAGCCTTTATGCATATTCCACAAATGCCCTAACAAACAAGCATCATGTCCAGCTCATAGCCTGGGTGCATCTTGCTGTGGCAATTTGATGTTAAGGGGAAGAATATGATGAGCAAGAACTACTGACTGTCATCTTTGCTTCCTTCATTTTCTAGACTCTATCGTTGTAAATGCACTGATGTCCAAATTTTCACAATTCAGAAATATATTTTAATAATTATGTTGTGAGAGAATAAGAAATAAGGATGTAGGAGGCACAAAAGAATCTTAGGGCTGAAATACTCTGTGTGGTAGTGATGAATGCATATCATTATACTTTTGCCTAAACCCATGGAATCCTCACCAAAAAGGAGCCCTGACGTAAACTATGGGCTCTGGACGATATTGATGTATTGACTGAGGTTCATCACTTATGACAGGTAAACTGTTCCTTTGGCCAGTGCTTATTAATGGTGTGTGTGTGTGTGTGTGTGTGTGTGTGTGTGAAGCTATTTGTGTGAATGCATTGACAATACAACAAAGAAATCTATGTTATGTGTGTCTCAATTTTACTATGAAGTTAAAATTGCTCTGAACATAGTCTTTAAATAAATAAATAAAATAAAAAGTTTTGGTTTAAAAACCCCTTTTGCCTTCACAGAGGCCTTGTCTCTGCCCTGCTGTGAAAGATTCATGTCCACATCATGAGCACATTTAGGATAAAGCACTTTGACAGCTACTGAGAAATGTTAATGAAAAAAAAATGTATGAAGGTGGTCTGATGGCAATCCTAAGCCAACACAGGGAAGTTTCCCTAAAGCAGTTATTGGGACATTCCTTTATCTCAGTGTATAATTCCTCAGACTAGAACAATCCCAGGCTTGCTTACAATGCACCACTTAATGCGTGCAGATATAGCTATTACTAATTGCTTTTAGACACGAGGCTAGAATATTGAGATGTATAAATTGGACCCAAAATTGATGATTATCATTTGTTTCCAAGTTCTTTTTCTAGAGAAAACTGTTGTTTCTGGGGAAGCGATTATTGTGTCTTCTAACTGCAGGTGGAAGCAGTGCTCTGCTGCAGAAAGCTGGGCCTGTGTTTAGATGTTTTGAAGTGAAATGTGGTTAATACAAAGGACAGTTTGGAATGTTGAGTTTACAATAGTTGGTAAAAAAAAGAATGCTTTTTCTAATCCTGAGGCTTTTCAGCTGGAAAGATAGGTGTAGAACATTCTGCCTTATTTCTGTGTCTGTTATTGTGGCTCTTACCCCTGACAAGAAGTGAAGTCAATGCTGAATTAGCTGACAACATGCTACGGTCACTTGGACAGGACAGGGAAAAGGGGCAATGGGACCACATGTTACAACAGTCTACTTGTAGACAAACTCATAGCCGATTTGCTTTTCCTTTCTTTCATTTGCTGAGCTGTCCATTTTATCTTACACGCATGGCACACAAAGGGCACACATTGGTAGTGAACACCTACGGAAGGGTGCTGTTTACGTCAGAAAAGGATGGGAACATATGACATGTTAAAAGGGACGATAAAATGTAAAAATTACAGGTAGCACTTCTTTATTGCACACAAGTGTTAGTTACTTCTTTTGTTGCTGAAACTCAGTACCTGGCACAAACAGGAAGCAAAGGTTTATTTGAGCTCACAGTTTGAGTGTATCACAGTGGAGAAGTTATGGCAGAAGAGCTGTGAGCATCTACAGTCAGGATGCAGAAAAAGATGAACACTGGTGCCCAGCTCACCTTCTCCTTCCATCTGTAGTCTCTGCCTATGCCCCCACACGGATGGTGGCTCTTAGCTCTTCAGTTAAACCTTTCTAGAAATACTCTCATAGACATACTCAGAAGGCTGTTCCCACAGTGACTCTAAATCCAGTCAAGTTTCATTGAAGATTACCTATCATGACACCCCAATGCCACTATCTGTGCAGAAAGAGAGAGATGCAGAGATAGATAGGCCTTGGCCACCTCAGGACCGGTGCTGGTAGGCTGTGTCATTTTTGAGTGAAAGCATGAGAATGGGAAAACAGGAATAAGATAGGAAAATGGCAGCCTCATGGACTAGAGAAGTTGTAGGCCGCCTCCAGCTCAACTCTGTCTGTCTGTCTCACTCTGTGTGTGTGTGTGTGTGTGTGTGTGTGTGTGTGTGAGAGAGAGAGAGAGAGAGAGAGAGAGAGAGAGACAGACAGACAGACAGACAGACAGACAGACAGACTTGTAGAAGCAATCAGAAACAAGGAGGCTAAAATTCCACTAGAGATGATGGCTTTGGTTATGAGTACAGATCATAAGTTTTCAATTTTAGTGGACTATTTATCTGTTGAGCCAAATAATTTTACAGGGCATGTACAATGTCTCCAGTCAGCACCCGTTAGGTGCCGGGATATCTTGAGCAGTGTCCACTCTGTGTCATTTCTGCTCCTTACTGTCCTCCCTGCCAAGCTTACAGCAAGACCAGCTTTTGCTTGGCCAGATTTTACAAAAAGGTTACAGGCTTTATTCAAATAAGAAAAGCAGTTCTGTACATTGCTGTGGTTAATGTTCATCAACCCATTTCCTTTATTTAGACGAAACATTAATGACTTTTTGTAAGATAAAATTGGTTCTAAAACTTTTTTTATTATTTTCAAGTCAAGGTTTCTTTGTATAAGCACTTATGTAGACCAGGCTGGCCTCAAACTCACAGAGATATGCCCGCCTCTGCCTCTGGTGTGCTGTGATTAAAGGTGTGCACCACCAGGCCTGGCCTAAAACTTTTTTTAACCCTACTTCTAACTCCCCCTTTTCTTTAGCCCTTGCGTTCATCATGGTTGGTTTGAATTACCTAGGCACAGGGTGGACCAGCACACCTTGGCAGCTTCTGTGTTTTTGTTTTTGTTGTTGTTGTTGTTTTCACTTCTGTATTTCAAAAGATTACTGTTGGATCTATTTTGTGTCACCTCTCATAGACTTAAATGACATTATCATTACTTCAGTCAAACAGTACACCCCACTCATAGTAAGAAATGCAGTTGCTCATTATAGCAACATTATTTCCATGTGATATAAACCTAGCCTGTGTATTTTGAGTCCCTGCCTGTCCCTAGCACACATTTTTCTTAAGTCTGACTACTATCTCTGTCCCCCAGAGGACTCAGAAGTAGTAAATTATCCCTGCTAAGCAGACTGTGGTCCTCAACAAAGCCCAGAAAATGTGTTTAGCTTAATCAACTGTTATTGGAAATGGGAACCATTTTCAAATTGCTTCAAAGGAAAACAAACCAACAAACTGGTAAACATGCACTTGGCACAGAAATTCAGCTTCATTGAACTAAAAATTTAAATGGAGAGAGTTGAAAGAGAGCTAGAGTGAGAAGCATCCGTGATGAGGCCTGGGAAACTGACATGTCAGCAACAATCAGCTGGTTATTTAATAAGGTTAATAATAGAGAAAGCCCCTTGAAGTAGAATTGTTATCACAGTTGAAGACCAGTGTATTAAGATATTAATGCCTGAGGCAGAAGCAAACTGTCTACTTAATCTGCCAGAAGGATGGCCTTTCCAGGAATTTCCATAGCTCATGGCACATGGAAGCTAGAGCGTCATAAAACAAAACAAAACAAACACACACACACACACACACATACACACACACACACACGCACAAAACCGTATTGCTTAGGCACAGATCCTAAGATCTGAACATGCCTAAAGTACAGATAAGATTGACACACTCACTTTTGGTCAATAACAGCAGTGTCCTCGACACTGACTCTTCGCACATGGAAATCTATTGAGAAGGGTTTCAAAATGGAGGTGTGGGCCTGTGGTTGCTGAACTCTGATCCCCACCATCACACATGTGGGGTTCCTCTTGAGCCTCCTGAGGCACAGGGTCGCTCTGCTTTGGTCCGTGTCTCATCCATGATCCCCTGCATTTTAGTTTATGATCTGGGAACCCGGTCTTACCCTGTCTGTAGATAAGATTCAGAACACTAAAAAGGTCTTCCATCCCCTGGAGGCTTGAGGGAGCAACTGTTCCTGCAACATTCCCTTGTGGTTCACCCAAGCCAGGGACAGTTAGACCTGACACTCTAGTCTATGATTTTGGAGAGGACTCTTCACAGCTCTTCCTGCTGAATTTCCAGCGGATTTTCTCCCCATGGCTTGGAGGCCACTTTGGGAAGCTTGGGGGAAATCTGTAATAGTTCAGTACCCCTGAGCCTGTGCACGCTGATGGCGTCTGGGTAGTGCCACCCAGTGCTGATGTCACTGTTACTTCCTTGTAGCAGTTTTTATTTTGGTTTGTTTTTCAGTGCTGGGTATATAGCCCTGGGTCTCTATGGGTCTCTATGACAGCCCTGAGTGTTCTTGCCCCCCCCCTTCCCTTCCCCTTTCTTTCCCTCTGTTTGCTTATCTCTCTACTTGACTCTTCATGCCTACCTTGCCTGACCATGGAGAACTACCATTATGCTTTCCTTGTCTGTATGCAAGTGAATCATTGGGCTTGTTTCCTTGTGGTAGTGGTGGGTTGAGTCTGTTGCAGTGCTAGTTTGGGTCTGTTCCTGTCCTTTAATGATTCAGGGGTGCCCTCTAATGAGGTTCTCCCCAAGACCTCTGGGAGAACACAGAACTAGTTCCCAGGACCGCAGTGTTGAGCGGGTGGCATTTGGTGGACATAGTTCAGATAAGCTATGGGAACATCTGGGATAGAGCAAGTTTCCTGTGTGAGAGGGGGGTCCCTGTTCGCAGACTGGACTGTTGGGCACTGGGCCATTTGCAAGTGAGCAAGGACCCTGTAGAAAGGCACATTCTGCTTGTAACACGTGAGTAGCTCCTTTTCATTTCTGGTTGGCTACTACGGCATTAATTACTACCTGCTCTGTTACTTAAGCCCCAATTTACCTGGGGGTTCTCAAAACATACCATTGAATGAATTTTATATCTTTTATGTATCCCTAGTTAGGTTAAGGGACTTTTCCTTCTTTCCTGCTTTGATAAAATTGGGAGATCAGTTGTCCTAAGCTGCAAAGTCAAGTATTGACTCAAAATCAAAATTTAAAAATACTTTTAAAATTCTAGTTTCATTGGGTATAAAGTTCCGGTTATTTCTTATTTTAAAATCTGACCATACTTCACAGATGGATTTTGGCATTTTGGGAGTTAAGCAAATATAAGCTTTAGAAAAGGCCAAATTTACCTTGAACTGTGGGTTATACAGTGGGAAATTAAATAGAACTAGATGGACTATTAAAAAGTGTATGCACAGAACTAGAGAGATGGCTCAGGGATTAAGAGACTGCTTTCTCTTTAAGAGGATCCAGGTTTGATTCCCAGTACCCACATGGCTGTTCACCACCAACTGTAACTCCAGTCCCTGTGGACCTGACGCCCTCCTCTGGCCCCCATGGGGATTGCGTGCAGGTGATACACTTACACAGCCGTAGGCAAAATACCCATACATAAAAATTAAAAATGTAAAGTGTCCACAGAAAGTTTGCTTTAACTCTCAGCCGCATTGTCCACATCAGTCATGCTCTTTCTCCATTTCGTCTATGAACATTCAGATTCTATTCGTGCATTAAGGCCCCAAACACCTCACACCTTCAGTGAATTCACCATCTGGTTTACATAGAGCTTCTTCCTATTTCCTTGTCTTTAAGGATGCCCCTAGGGGCTGGAGACATGACTTAGGGTTTACAAATTTTTGTTGCAGTCTTAGAGAGGCCTGGAGAGCTTGGGGGTTCTAGCAGGGGAACACAGCTACTGGACTGCCTTTGAGCTGCCCAGTCCTGCTCTATTCCAGGAAGGTGTGCAGCTTTGGGAGAGATTCACATGGAGTGGTGAGGGAGGAAGGGGACACCCATTTAGCCAGACAGATCAGCCGAATCGACCTTGGAGATCAATGGGGTGACAAATGTTGCAGCCAGATCACCCTGGCATCCTAGAGTTTACCTCCCAGCAACCAAGTTGAGAAGCTCACACCTGCCTGTAACTCCAGATACTTCTGGGCACTGTGAGCACCTGCGCACACATGTGCCTGCACGTACAAGTGCAAACGTGTGCCCACATGTGCATAGAGGCTTGTAATTAAAAATAATTTTAAAAGGAGTGTTTAAGTTTCTTCTGTAAAATTTATTAACTGAGATGATTTATTAACATATTGTGACTTAATAACTTTCTTTGTGGCCATCTGAAGACTTCTATATGGTATGTTCCCCCCAACCCCTTTTTTAAAGTTTATATTAGGTGAAGTATCCAGTGCTGTGTAGAAAACACAACATTCAATCAATAAGTTTACTCAAAATTCACTGAGTTGGATTACAGGGGTTAGAAACAGAAATTGGTTTAGGATATCCATTGTCTTCCAATAAAGGTCTCCCCCCCATCCCCCCAATTATCTAAAATTTGACTTTCCTGACTCAACCTCTTTTCATCAAGATGGTCTACTGGAGGGCATTAGGGGATAGATTAAAATCTCACAGTAGAATTTCTGAGCAGGTGAGTTTAGAATCCAGGCACCACACCCGCCACCTAAACACACAAGGGGTTGACACAGGAGAATTGCTGCAAGTTTTAGACCAGCCTGGGCTCTCTATAGTGAGACCGTGTCTCATAGTCTCACTCCCAAAATAGAAGAGGGGTAAAGTGAGAGACAGTGCAGATTACATTCTGTGCTGACAGCCACAACCTTTGGACCCATGGCAAGGAACATCTGTTGGAAACTCCTGATGTCACAGCCTGCTTTAGGTGACTGTATTGGGGTTGGTCTGATGCTTGTATTTTGATGCTAATTACTGGCCCTTTGTGGATAAACCTATCCTTGTTGTGTAAACCTGCCAAAGACATTATACCTGATTGGTTGGTTAAAGGCCTAAAACATGAGCAGGGCTGAATGGGGTAGGCGTGGCTAAGGCTCCTGGACTGTGGGTTCAAGAGGATCATGGGAAATAGAAGGAAGAGAGGGGGAAGGAGGATGCCAGGGCGGGTGAGCATGGAGAAGGAACCATGTGGTTCTGGAGGAAGGACTCCAGTAGTGATATGGGAAGGCCCAGATGAAGAATAAAAGCAAGTCTTTGTAAGATCATGGATGGAAAATAGCCCAGAAGAGAACGGTTAAGGCAGATGGCATTGGATGGGGGCTGGGAGGTGGATGGTGAGGTTATGGAGACAGTGTAGATAGACTATCTGCCCCCAGCCCAAGGTAAATAAGGCAATTATAAAATCTAATAGGTGTCTGTGTCTTATTTGATTGTGGTAGTAGGTTAAATAATGCCACGTAGTAATTTTTAGGGCTAATAATAAAAATTATATAGGCCAACACCCATTTTTATTTTCAACAACATAACTACCATGTCGCTGACGTTAGCCTCTCTGGATGGCAGAATATTTGGTTCCATCCTATTTGCCTGAAAGGGGGAGATGGCCTTTGAAAAGTTGTTTTTTCACAATGTATCTGAAGTCAAAAGCCATGAATGTTGAATGTGAGACCTTTGGAGACTGAGCAAAATCTGGACCCCGAGAGAAAAATGCTGCGCGGGAACGTACTATGTCGTATGCCTGGAAAAAAAAGTTAATAGAAAGATGAATTTTAAAAGCGAAACAAAATGTGGGCTCAGAAATGAAAATATCAGGCTCATTTATTTCTTCCAAAGCGTCTTACATCCTCATGTGTATCCGAACCCTCTGGCGATCTTGTTGAAGAGCCTTGGTGAGGGTATAGGGCAGGACTGCACTTTTCAGCTGCAACGCTGCAGGCCCGGGGAGCCACGGGGCAGGGGAGTCATTAGAGTTAGCACAGAGACTAAGGTGCCAGGCAAAACCTCTAATAGACGCCCCCAAACAACGACGTAAAGACGCACGGAAAATGCTCAACACGCAGAGTCCTCACAGGAACATGTCCTTGAGCGGCACAGTGACCGTACACAGTGAAACTCTCAACAAGTGAAGGAAATCCACGGAAGTCTATCGCACTCTGTGGCTCAGACACAAAAAGGAGAAACAAAAGGGGGTGTTTCAGGAAGAAGCGTTTCAGTGGGCGAGGGAGGCGGCGTGCGAGGGGCTGGGGCTTGAAAATGACTAAAATCCAGTATCTAAACGTATGAAATTGTCAAACAACAACAAAGCTATAACCGTAAAAAGGAAAAAAAAAAGTAAAGAAGATAAATGTAAGTGCATTTTTTTTTCTCACATAAAAGTCCTCAGGTGTTTGTGCAATGAATCCCATACGTATGTGAGGCTGGAATGCTGTCAGCTACGGATATTTTCTTTTTCCTCTGTCATTAACTTGTATGCAAACTATCGGGGCTGAGACAAAAGTAAAAAGGATTATTATTATTTTTAAGCGGTAACATTAGTAAATTGAAGCGCTGTCGTGACAGGAAGCACAAGGAAAGGTGTGTGTTCCCTTCAAAGAAGCATTTGGCCCCGAACTTCTCAAAAGCCGCAGTCACACTGGCGCTGAGAACGCAGCGTTTTTATATGCAGTAACCCCGGGACCACCCTGACCCCTAGTCCTTACAACCAAAGGAACGGCACGCAGCCACTGGT
This sequence comes from Pachyuromys duprasi, assembly GCA_028658305.1. Classification (NCBI taxonomy): domain Eukaryota; kingdom Metazoa; phylum Chordata; class Mammalia; order Rodentia; family Muridae; genus Pachyuromys; species Pachyuromys duprasi. The sequence goes on from CM053760.1 coordinate 67,615,930, forward strand.
GTTCTGCCAGCAGGAGCTCAGAGATAAGCCTTCCCACTGTGAACAGTGTGGTACCCTTTTACCATTATCTGTTGATTGAACCTCAAAGGCGCTTTCAACCTGTGGGGGGGGGCAGGGGGCGGGGGGGGACGGCAGGGGGAGCACACACAGGGCGTTCCATGTGGGCATGCGTGACAGGGAAGGCCAGGGGGGTCTCCAATCCTACTTTGTGAAAGCCTGACTTTCATCCTTGGAGCACCTCCTGTCCCAAGCACAGGCTCACGCTGGGAGGGAGGCTTCTGAGAAGAGAGGGAACGCCAGGCGCCTGCTGTAACTAGAACTCAGGGGAAATTATGGGATTCTAGCTTTTGAGGGTCAAGTCCGGGGCTGAGTAGGCGAGGGCCTCACGCTGATTAACAAACATCTTAAACCCACTGGGTCACAGGTGGCGGGAAGTTTAGATTATCAGCAAAGGGAAATATAAAGCCCGGGGGAAGAATGATCAGCAATGAGTTTCTTCAGCTTAGAGCAAGTGTCTGAGGACAGACAAAAAAAAACCATTTTCCAAAGAGCGTGTTTACCTAAGGGTGGCTCTTGACTTTCGAGGTGTCCTTGAAGATCCCCGTGAAGGCGGAGCAGGTGTGACTTATGGGCAGGGGCTGTTGGGATAGAGGGAGCAGCCTGGCGAGCTCTCACTAACAAGGCCCTGGTGGCCCCTGCGGTGGTTCCTCCACCTGCCTCGGAGCAGAGCCCTGGTTATCTGACCCTTACCTGGGGGTTTCAGAGTCGCTGTGAGATCATGCTCATTACCCGGCTTCTCTCGTGGGTTCTGTGAGGGGCGCTCTGCTGGCGCTGTTTGTAAGCCTCTTCACCCCACCTGAGTGACAGCTGTCGGCACAGCCTGTCTCAGACCTTTTTCCCACCCTATGACCAACACGTGGGTTTTCAGACAGAGAGAGATGTCACTGCACATGGATCTTTTTTAAAAGTGAGCACCTCACCTCTAACAAAGAGCCCTTAGGATATGACCTTCCTCCTACTCTGTGGGTGGGTCCTACTCTCAGGATGAAGGCTTTCCCCCAAATGATGACTCTGTTTGGACTCCACGGACACATCTTTGGCTTAAAGTGGTCCGACGCCAGCTGTGACTATGTCATGGCTGGTAAACAGAAATCCAAAGGCTTACCCACTTTATCCTTGGGTTGTAGCTATCTAGAGGCTGGAAGGGGACGCTTTCACAGCTCTGCCTTAAGGTCCACTGGAAAAGCAAAAAGTGATGTTAGTTACGGGGTCCAAGGAAAAACCTTGACCTTGACTGGCCATACTGTTTTGTACAAGGACACCTTAAATCAAACACTACAGCTGAGTAGATCCAATCAGGATCCGCACAATGTATTTCACTCTCTGTGTCCTTTCTAGTACACCGTCCACCTCAGACATTCCATTTCGGGTCTCTATAGAGAAAACAAGGTAATAAAGTCTAAGCATCCTTTGTTTACTAATGTCAGATGTGATCTGAAAGGGAATATGGGCTCAGCTCACGTCTGTTTATTTCCCTTCCAGTCATCTATTTCCACATATTATTTGGAGACTATTATGAAGATGAGCGTGATTCAGGTATAAAGACTTGATACTGGATTTAAGTAGGTGCATGGGTGGGGTTTACCTTCTGGAAGCTGCAATGAAGCTGTGGCTTTTTGTTAATGGTCCACTCCCTTAGGACACACGTGAGAAGCAGAAACGTGCCATGGTATGCTGGGAAGACATCTCACCCAGTAGATGTTAATGCAAATTATAGAAATGTCCTGCAGATATTTATAAAACCTCGGGAAAGTCACTGCATTCCTTGGTCCTCAGGTTCCTCAACAGGAAAAAAAAATGGAGTAAAAATTTATGCTTTGGATCTGAGAAGCCGGTTCACTTGGGAAGGCGCTTGTTGTGTAAGTGTGTGCGCATGCGTGCGTGCTGAGCGTTGGGAGTTTGGATCCCCAACACTGACTTAAAAGCCAGGCATGGAAATGCATTTCTGCGGTCCCCATGCTGGGCGTGTTGAGGCTGTTGGATGCTGGGAGCCCTTGCTGGCTTGCCAGAGTAGCCAAAGTAGTCAATTTTAGGACTGGTGAGAGACTCGTACTCAGAAAGTAGAGAGTAAAAGTGAAAGACACCCAGTGTTAGCCTCTGGCCTCCATAGCACATGTACGTGAGCAGACCTGAATACACATTACATGTGAATAAATCTTTCTCTCTTACACACACACACACACACATACACACAAAATGTACCCTTTATAAGTTCATTAAGGTAGAATGACTATTAAAGAGAGCTATACCTCCACACGAAGCTTTGCCATAAAAAATATTACATAAATTAATTAAAAGTAAAATCCCAATGACAAGAATTTAGAGAATTTTGTGCCTTTGGAGGTTTTTACAGTGTTTTCAGAGTTTCTGGGCCTGACTGTAACCTTACCCAATAATGTCGTTAAAAATAAAGATTTCTAAGGGTATAAAATGAAATAGAAGACTTCTAGAAGTTATTCCACTGAAAGCCTACTGAATTAGAACGCCTGGGAGTGAGTCCCAGTTACCTGCAGAAGACAGGAAGCACTCTAAGTCTTGTTAATGCCCCAATAACCTTCTTTACTTCCTGAGTGTCGATTTAATTGCGGAATAAACAAAAGGGGGTCAGAATATCACCTTGTTTACTTTTGGAACTGAGGTTGGGAGAGAGGAGACACCTGTAGGACGAGCCTGTCTCTCCAGCTGACCCCAGGATTGCACAAGTTCCCCATTGGTATTGGCAGCGCTAAACCAGAAGGTCTCGCCAGAGGGCTCCAGGCTTCTGAAATGGAGAGGGGCACCGCGCAAGCTCTCTAAGGACCTCCATTCGCAGCAGGTGTGGAAGAATTGCCTTGGGCAGTGTGTCTTACTGTTCCTTTCAAAGTCATGACCGGTTCATTTCCTGTGGGTTAGTGAGAGGATTGCCTCACAGGATGGGAGCGTCACACCCAATGTCACATACAAAGAGAGGTTTCATTTCCGAGAACAAAAGCGCTGGTGTTGTCCCCTGCGCACGTCCTGTGCAGCGATGTTCTGCTAGTTTAAAGATGATCTAAAGTGCCTACGTTTTCTGTTTAGCCAATGATCATGACCTACCTGAGGTTCACCCCTGTCATGGACTGTGAGACATGACAGCCTGACACGTTGTTAAGATTTGGCTGGGATGCAAATATGGAGCCAATGCAAAGTTGTGGACCTGAAAAACTATGATGTGTCAATTCCCTCCCATGCCATCAGTAGGCCCTTGGAGATTGCTTAGTCCTTAACCCCAAACTATGAGAGACCACGGTGGCTAAGGGCTCATTGTTATCCTGAAGGATGATTATCCTCCCAACACCAAATCTGTGTGTGTGTGTACTATTTATTATATATGTATGTATGTGTATATGTATGTGTGTATATGCATGTGTGTTTGTGTATGTATGAAGGACAGGTCAGTGGTCATTGTTGGGTGTCTTTCTCTATCATTCTCCCCCTTGTTTTCTGAGACAGGATCTCACACTGAACCTGGGACTTGACATTTCATCTAGACTGGCTGGTCAGTGAGCTTGTGAGATTCCGCACATCTCCACCGCTCCTGCCATCCATCTGGAAGCACCAGCGCTCTGCCCTTTCACCCGGGTGTTGGGGACTGACGTTAAGACCTTCTGCTTTTGAAGCAAGTGTTTCATCCGCTGAAGCTTCTCCCTTGCCATCACTCTATCTTCCTTTTCTGAAATGAGGTTGCACTGGGTAGTCCTTGTGCTCTGTCTCAGGATGATAGACTTGTACATCTCTTGCCTCTGCCTCCCAAATGCTGGGATCACAAGCATGGACCACTGTGCCAGGCTCTCAAACTCTACAAGATTAAGGAAGATATGTGCAGTGTTTCTTCTTTGCAAGTTTTTAAAAATAATGTTAATAAAACCAGCAAAGATAGACAATAAAACATATGAATATGTACATAAAATAATAGGTATCAAAAGAAAAACATTACTGTTGAAGAGAAAAAAATGACTTGGAAAAATCCAGGTGGACCTTTCTCTATTTCACAGGAGAGCCATAACATGTAGGATACAGTTATATTTCCATTTGTAGCATTTTTCTTAGGCAGATTATTTGGCCAGTAAAGCCTAAGCTGCAACTGCTATTACCATTAGTACTACCATGAGTTACAACGTAATGCTAGGGAGTTATTTCATGTGGGCAAGTTAGAGCCAGGAATTGGAGGAACTGAGCGTTTTCATGTGTGAAAAAAGAGCAGGAGGCTATCTGTCACTTCCAATACTGTCCTATGACAAGACTCTTTTCCGTAGTCATCATAGCTGTGGAGTACTTGAAATCTACTTTAACTTACTTCTTGGTTGCAAGAAGGTATTTTCAGTACATATTAAGGTGTGTGTGTGTGCATTTGTATAATTATGTATGTATATATGCATGTATGCATGTATGAATGAATAGTAGTCAACAGAAAGACATGTAGGCACAAAAAAATAAATGATCTGCTTTCAAGGGATAAAACTGAGTGGCTGAGAAATGTCTACAGGGATGTTCAATCTCATTGATAAATAAGTGAGGGGAAAGAAGAATAAAAACTACCTTGCATCCGTGGAATTGGTGAAAAAAAACAAGGTCAGACAGTTTTAAGTGCAGGAAAAAAAACAGTATCATCAATCACTGCCAAGTGACATGAGGGCTGATCCAGCCCTTTCGGAGAGAAATTTAATCATAAAATTATGTTTAAAATTCCCTGAGCATCAGCAACTCTTGTCTAGATTTTTTTCTATAGGGAAAACTTGTACAAATATTTTTTTTCTGCAAGAAAACCTACACAAAGATAAAATACTTTGTTCAGTTACTGCTGATGGCTGCAAATAGTTGGAGACAGCCCAAGTGACCTTCTTTTGCTTGAGAGACAGCAAAGTTAAAGTATGAAGTATGCATGAAAGGGATGTTATAGAGAAAAATGAACTAAAGTTATGTTTAGAATCATGGACAAACTTCATAAACATAACACCGCAATAACAAATCATGAGAAATGCTGAGGAGGGTTGCAAAATCAAATTTACATGCATTTGAAATCTACCAAATCTGTTCTGTTTTTTTTTTTTCCTACAGATACAACACATCCCAGATATTTGAGAATGGGTAACCAAGGGGAAGAAAAAAAGGGGATGTATCTAATAGATGCAAAATTGAGAACGAGAGACAGAGAGTGAGAACAAGAAAGAGAGAGACAAAGAGGCGATGTGAGAGGAAGTGGAAGGAGGGTGCATCCAGAGACAGTCACTGTGCTCTAGACGATAGGTAAAAAGGGGCTTAATCCTGTGTGTCTGTGGATCACAAGGACATGCTTACATTCACAAATACAGAGCCATAAACAGCCGTAAATAGCGACTCTTAATGTAGAGCGACTCGATTCTTCCAAGCAGTGGTGTTATGGAACCTGTTTGAATTCAGAATAAAACTTTACTGACCCTAAGATGAGGAAGGTGAAATGCCTACACTAAGTTTGCTTGTGTCTGGCTTCCCAAGACCTGGCAGAAGGTTCAAAGGGTGTTTTGTGCTGACTGTAGACCCCTATCCTGAATGCAAATGAAGCAGTTAGAAAACAGGGCCACCTTCTCTGTGTCACAACTAAGACTGGAAAGAAATCCCAGCTTTCACTTCCTGTTTCAGAGGTTATAAAAAACAAGACTTCATCAGTTATCATCAGTCAAATTTGCTTGACTGATTCCTAGTATTGTTTCTAAGACTGGGAATCTGAGATCTGGGAAAAGCCATTAGTAATCATTTGAGGAATGGTAACTTACATAGCCACATGGTAGCCTGAGGAATGTTTATTAAAATCATTACAAGATTTGCAATATTGTAAAGTGAGAAAACCAAATATATAATACAGTATCACTCTTATTTAAAGAATGAATCCGTGCATAAATATGTTGAAGATAAATATAACAGAATAATGGCAGTGAGTGTTTATATATATTAGAATAGGCACAGTTTTGTCTTTTCATCCCTTTTCCAACTGTAAATGTTAAGTGGATTATCAGCAGTTTTATAAACAATAAAAATACAAAAATAGCAGCTAGCAGTAATTCCTCTCTAAGGTGCCTTTCAACTATCTAAGACCTTCATTGCTTAAACTGTTTATAGCAGGTCTATGGCAAATGCTTTGGGTCACCCCCATTTGTCCTGTAGCCAACGGTCTGAATCAGATTTTGAACACATGACTAAGTGATACTTTAACTTTAGAGTCCAGGTACAATACATGCTTTGCCCACCTGCCACCTACTTTCCTCATCCCACATGAGGAAGTGAGGCCTAGTGCAATTCTATGATCTAAGTTGTTGCGGTTTTATTTAAACAAAAAAATTATTATAAAGTTTATCAAATCTGCAGAGTTAACTGACAGTCCACAGAATGGGAAAAAATGTCACCAGCTAATATCCATATAGATAATATCCAGAATTTACAAAGGATTGTAGATGGTAATATCAAGGAAATAAAACTGCCGGTCAGCAAATGGACAAATGAACTAAATAGACACCTCAAGAAAAAGAAAAAAGAAAGAATTACAGACAGTCTTTTATGCAAAGTGCATCTTTGCTTTGTTGTCCCGCATGCATGTGAAGGATGGGTGGGATGGAAGGGTGAATGAAGTCGATGCTAGGTGGAAGGATGAATGGGCAGATGGACAGATGGGCCGCCAGATGAACAGAGTGATCCACACACCAAAAGTAAACAGGTTAAAAATATATAAACTTCTACACAGTTAGAAAAGATGTTTATAATAAAAGTTGTGAAGCCTCACATTAATTTCACTCATTCAGTATCAAATATATTTCATGCACTTTTCCACCACTGCAAACAAAAAATTCCATGATACAATCAGAACTAAAAAAAAAAAGGCTTATATCCTCTATTAACTGGTGTCCATCACCTTCATTCAGTCCTTTCTCGCCCCTTTCCTGTTCTCTTTTCTTGTTATACTGGACATATATGTACATTTGCTTATAGATATACACATAGTATTGTCTAGATTCTAAATATTAGAGAGAACATGTGGTGTTTTTTTTTCTGAGACTGTGTGATATTGCTTAATATTGTACATTCTGCATTCATCCATTTTCCTTCAGGTTTTTAAATTTTATTTTTTTCTTTAAAGCTGAAGAGTATTCCATTATATACATCAAATTCTGATTATCCATTCCTCTGTGGATAATTGGGTTGATACCAATTTTTTTGCTAATTCTTTCATGTTTATTGAATAAAGCAATAAAATAAGCCTTATTGCATTATTCTATAAGCTTTATTCAATAAGCATGAGGTACAAATATCTTTACAGTAGGGTTCTCTGGGTATATGTCCACAAGCAAAATAAGCAAAGTCATATGGTTGTTCTATTTTTAATCCCTTGAGAACTCTCCTTACTGATATCCACAATGGCTGTATTAATCTGTACCCCAACAACAATGAATAAAGAGTCCTTTCTCTCTACATCCTCTCCAGCGTTTCTTGACAGATTTGTTGATCACCATTCTGTGCGGGGTGAATTGGTAACTCAGAGCAGTCTTAATTTGCATGGCTCTGCTTTCTAGGGTTATTGAACACTTTAAAATAGTTATTGGCCATTTACAATTCCATTTTAAGTGTATATTAAGCCAATTTTTTACTAGGAGTTTTATTTATTTATTGGTATTTAATATTTGTAATTCTTGGTAAATTCTAGATATTAGTCCCTTGTCTGAGTGTAGCTGGTAAAAATTTTGCCGCTATTCTGTAGACTGTATGTTAACTCTACTGGTAAAACAAAGAAACAAACAAACAAAAATCCTATTTATTTATTTATTTACTTACTTACTCATTGTGTGTGTGTTTGTGCATGTACATTTACAGATATCAGAGGGCAAGTTGCTGTAGTTGGTTCTCTCCTTACACCACGTGGGTTCAAATGACTGAATTCGTGTCCTCAGGTTTGGTGGTGAGTGCCATTATTAACTGAGCCATCTCTCCAGCCCCAAGGTTTCCAAATATGGTGATGGGGTCAGAGTCTGCTCAGGTAAGGAGCATAAAGGCAGAAAGAGTTTGAAAAAAGAAATCTCTTTAAAACATGCACACTCAGTTCTAGAATCATATAGCAAATGTATCATTTAAAGGGGAGAAAATAAACATCTTTGTTAGTTTGTCTGCTGTGTTTTTCCTCCTGAGACATGAAAGAATGAACTTCATATCAACTGTTGGTCTGTCGTTTCAGCCACCATCCTCCGCTTTTAAGGAAATATTTATTTTAATATTTTTAATGTATAACTGTGGATGACTGAATGTTGTATATGCATAACATACGTGCAGAAGCCCACGGAGGTCAGAAGAGAGCACTGGAGTCTTTGGAACTGGCCTTACAAATGGTTATGATCTGCCGTGTGGGTGTTGGGAACTAAATCCAGGCTTCCTGCAAGAACAGTGAGTACTCTAAAACACCAGACCCTCAACAAAAGGGTTCTTAGGGAATTTAAATTGAGTTCCAGGGGCTTCCCATCACCTGTTTCTGAGGTGGTGATGGAAGCACACATGTTGCCATCCATGTGCCCACACTCACATGCATCTGTCCATCCATCCATGCACACATCCATCCATCCATCTTACATACACACATACATGTGCTCAAAACCTGTCTCTGTTTTTCTGTTTCTATGTCTGTCTTTCTCTCTGTCTCTCTGTCTGTCTCCCTCTCTCACACACACACAATTATTTACACAAAGAGAGGGCATCAGTGTGAGGCAGTGACCAATTCTTTCCATGTAGAGATGAGTGTGTGCTCTTCTCCTTAGCTTTCTGTAGTTCAGAACATTACTCAATAGTTAAGTGACCATGAAAGTCAGAGGCAGCCATGTGTGGGAGCAAACAGGATAGGCATTAAAATTTATTATTCATAGTTGTGATGGTGGCACATAACTATGATGTGCCTTTGATCCCAGCACTTGGGAGGTAGAGGTAGGTGGATTTCTGAGTTCGAGGCCAGTCTGGTCTACAGAGTAAGTTCCAGGACAGTCAGGGCTCCAAAGAGAAACTGTGTCTTGAAAAACAAACAAACAAACAAACAAACAAACAAAAAATCAAGGAAAACAAAACAAAAACAATAGTGAGAAAACATATAAGCACTTTCCTAATTTTAACTTAAAAGTATTGATTGTTTCTAAGGCATACAGATCACATGAAACAAACTGAAATCGCCAGGAAAAAAAGCAGAATATTAACAGAATGTTGTGGTTAATTTCATATATGGGTTTGTGTAGGCTATGGGATCCCTAGAACAATGCTTGTTCTGGGCTGTGCACTAGAAACACTGGACTCAGAATAGTAGGCCACCTCTCTGAAATGGGGCCCATTTTCCAACCACTAAGGGTCTGAATGGAGTTTTAGGTGGAGGAAGAACACTACCCATCTTTGCCTACATGTCTGCTTAAGCTGGTCCATCTCCTTTTTATTTCTGGGTGAATTTTCAGTCACTGAGTTTCTCTTGCTGACATGATGCTTGCTAATGCATCTACTCAGCAGAAACAGATACAGTCTTCTGAATAATGACTGGGCGGCTTGTCTTTTCAACCAAGACTTCAGAACCTTTCTGTTTGTTCACCTTGAAATCCTTTCCAGTATCCACCTACCCATCCTGATGAGGGTCAAAGTCATGATAACTTCTTTCAGGATGCTTTGGAGGCACTTCCACAGTCTGGATGAGAATGTGTGGTACAGGACATGCTGCTCTTCAGTAGCATCAAACCAAATGCTCATTCCACAGCTGCCACATCTAATGAGAATCTCAGGACAATTCTACATATGTGAACTGATTAGCAATAAGCATATAAGGCAGGCTCAAGAGAAAAGGCCCACAACCATGAAGAATGGACTTTTATCTAAATGAAAACAGAGTAAAACACATCAATACGATGCCCAAGAAAACGCTAACACAAGGCTGATGGAAATGACAAAGATACCCAGGACTTGAAAAGGGGAATCAATAAAGACATGAAAACATGGAAGAGGACTCAAGCTGAAATGAAGGTGGAATTGAAAATCCCCAATAGTCCAACAACTACAACAACAACAACAAACAACTCAAAGGAAAGCCTTACAAGTAGAACCAAACAAGCAGAAGAGAGACTATCGAGTCTCAAAGATAAGATAAAGAGAGGGTCTAGACCAAATAAGCAAGAAACATGAGAAATTAAAGCACACTAAAGGACCACAAAGGATTTGTGGGATATCAGGAAAAACCAAACCTTTGAGTTCTATGCATAGCTGAGGTAGAAATCCAAGTCAATGGCAGACACTGACTCTTTTTACAAGATTATAAAAGGAAACTTCCCCAAACTAAGGAAGCATATCCATACAGATATGAGAAGCACATGGCACATCTCAAAGATGAGACTACAAAAGAAAATCTCCACGCCAAGCCATAGCAAAAACACTAAATATACACAACAAAGAAAAAGTATTGAAAACTGAAGATTTAAAAAGCCCTGCTAATTTTTATAACCGCAGAGCCCATTTTCATATTTCAAACTTTATCTATTCTCTACCGAAGTCTGCTTATCTTTCTCAATAAAAATCCCGAGGAATTGGAAGTCCCATGACTGGCCTGGCTGCGATTATGAATGGGTTCTACCACTGTGGGCCTTTGGTTGCTGTTTATGCCGTCATTACACTTCCTGCATGTATTGAGAAGATAATGAAGAAAGATATCCAGCTCCAGGTGGTGCTCAGCGTGGAGTGCATGAGGTGGTGTGCTGTTGAACTTCAACGATATTCATAGACGGTAGCTTTTTCCGACCATTTGTGTTACTGTGACAGCATACTCAAGAGAGGCTGAATCCGAGAAACAGAAATTTATATCTTAGTCTTAGAGACCAAAAGGTCCAACATCAAAGGTGCTAGTGGGTTCAACTTCAAGTTGCAAGGTGGCACCATTGTTGCATCTTCTGGAGAAAACAATCAGTTTGTTCATTATGTCAGAGGAACAGGAGGCCCAGGGTTGGGTGTGGGCTTTTAGGCCTTAGCTTATAGGATGAGACCAAGATTTTAGTCCCGGTGACAATGAAGCTCATATGTCACAGTCTCTAAAGCAGTATCTAGAGCTAAGGTTTTTGATGGCTGACTGAGTTGTGTAACTTTGACCTCTTAATCCACGGCTGACTTTAGAATTTGGTTGAGACTTATTGGGAAGTGGTAGAGGCTACTGGATGAAGGGGGTCCCTGAGGGCATAGCTTTTCATGGCCTGTCTCACCACCAGCCCCTTCCTCTCAGGTGTTGATTCACGTCCTCCATGGAGTGTCACGCTGAGCCCACTGTGCTTCCCAGTATGAAGTTCTGCCTCAATGCAAATGACCAAGGAATGAAATCTCTGAAACTGCCTGCCAAACCAAATCTTCTTCCTTCTAAATTGCTGTCAGATCCCAGCCCTCAGCAGTCTCCATGTATTTGATGCCCTCAGTTTGCTGGGCACAAAGGAACTGGCCCATCCCTTTGCCTTCCTCTTACCCAGACCAAGTCTACTGAGCTCGTTCACTGCAACAAGAGCTTGACTAAACTTCTGGATGCTCCATCGGGGTGTGCCAATGCTACCCTGTTGTGCTGCCCCTCGAAGTACTTCTCCAGTGTTGTGTGGCAAACTGGGAGATCTTATTTAGCCTTTAATAAATAGTAAATAGCTAATTACTCAAAGTAGCTATTTACACGTTGAATTTATTTTTCTTGGCATCTTTAATGTCTGATTAACATTTTCTTCCTACAGCTGGAAGATACTTACACAGAATAAAACATTCCCTTATTTAATCTCAAGTGGAATATACGATAAGTGTGATCACTTTAATTTGTGTCACTTATTAGCAGGAGAGAGGTATTGTACAGGTGGGATGCTCCATCACATGCCAATTAGCAGGTGGCTTAGAGGGCAAGAGGGAAAACTCTCTCATCTAGGGGATTGTAGAAACCACAAAAGGAGAAGTTCAGCTATAGGAAAATAGAGAAAATGACATTGGGATGCCTTGTTTTGGAGACTGGGGACAGAACTTTAAAAAGTAATGACAATCCTGGATAGACATCCTAAGAGGATACTCAGAATAGAAAGTCTAGCAACTTCTGTGTAAGAGGCTGTTTCTATTTTAAAACATAAGAATACTATAAGAAGTTGGACCTAAAAGCAAACCTTGTTAACTTAATGAAAGGGGATTACACGAATGAGACAGAGACTGAGACACAGCAATGTCCTGCCTCAGTGTACTCTAACTATTCACTACAGACAGATGTGAAAACCACTGGAAACAGATGTGAAGTCTTCTATTCCACTTGATGTCTTAAAAACCTATGTAGTAGGACTTCTTGCCTGCAGCTTGCTTTTCTCGGTTGGTTCCCCGATGATCAACACCTGAGTGTCCAAGCCCCGGTACTCTGGTATAAGATCTAAAACAAGTTTTATAAAGAGGGCCATGGAATTCTCACACACAGCAACAAATGCCAAAAGAAGATGCAAGTTATCTGAGAAGACCATGGTTGCAGAAATTGAAAACACTTTGATGAGGCGGTGGAGTCATGAGAGAGACTATGTGGAATTTGCCCTAGAGCAGGGTTCTAGTTTATCGTTACTATCTTTGGCCTGTTGAGTTTCTTGTTTTCTCTGGCTCTTGGCAGCCAGCAGTACCATGTTGAAGGACTCTGTATTAGAACTAACTCAGTATTCATGAACTATTTACAAATCATTGCTGTCTGTTGCCAATCTCTTTTAAGTTGGAGCATAAAAATACTGCAAAGCAATCGCTTGTTCATCATGGAGAAGTGCAAAATTGGTATTTATTGGATGACTAAATGTAGGTGTTTTTACAATTATGTAGATTCTGTTCTATATGCAGAGCCCAGTCAAGGCTTTGTCATCCACTAGGAATGGGGTCAGAGAAAAAAGATTCCTGTTATAGAGCTGGGAATGAGACTGGGGGATTGGATCTCAGGAGCAGTGGAAGAGGTGGGGTTTGCCTTCATTCTACCTCTTGTTCTGGGAAAAGCGACTCAGGCTAGCAGGGGTGCCTGCTGGGGCTAGGGGTCTGGCCAGGGAGGAGTGTTAGAAGGGTAAGGTCTCTGGGATCCACCGGAGATGGGGGTAGAGGGTCAGGGAAGGCTGCCAAGGCTGTTCTGCTGCAGAGCTGGGGGTGAGATTGGGGGACAGGGTTTGCGAGAGAGGAAATCTGTGGGAAGCCTACCTGCTTTTCTGGTAGGTGTGGTTTGTTGTTGATAGGGTGAGGGAGGTTAGGAGGAGGTAGTCTGTGGGATCCACAGAAGGTGTGGGCGGCGCGGGGGGGATGTAGTTTTTGGTGTTCTGTTACAGTGCTATGGATGAGGCTGGGGAAAGAAAGAAAGGAGAAGGTCTGCAGGCTGCCTACCTAGTTTTCTCATAAAGACTGATTTTAAGAGACAGAAGGACAACTGAGACTGTGCAGTGAGACACACTTTGTGTGTCTTTGGAAGTTCAGTAGTTACACCCATGAAATCTTACAAACATGATTAACTGAACATGAGGTGACTAAGGATAATAATAGACATCCTAACTTAGTCCAGGAGGCCTCAACTTTACAATAAGAACTGCAGGCAACTAGGAAGTACTGAGGGCAGGAGAAATAGTCTTCCCCTGGGTAGTCTGATACTCAAAAAAGATAGGCCCCCTGGATTTGCTATCTTTACCCTCTTCTGGACAAGCAAGCTTCCATATTCCCTGGCTTGTGGCATGGTTCAGTCAATAAGGAGGCCTGGGTGGAGAGTGGGACAGGAGCATAAGATCCAGCTCTTTCCCCCTCTCTAGCTTCTTTCTTCCAAACTTCAAGGTTGAATGGTACATGCTCCTCTGTCTGAAACTTTGTTGTGGCCATTGACCCATGGCTCCTATTTCTAAGAACCAAGTTATTCTTGTAGTTTTCCTAATATTGCTCTCACCTTTATAAGTAGTTATTTTATTATGACTTCCTGGAGTGATGCAACTCTCTCATTTTGCAGCTAACAGATGGCTGGTCCCACTCTAAAACTTGGAAAGGATGGGTGGTTCCTGGATTGTACCTGCCGTTTTACCTACTGTGTTCTCTTTAGACAGTGCTTCAGCTTGATCTTCTAATCACTTTCATTTCTTAGCTTCATCTTTTCTTTATATCTTTGTTTAACAAATGTTTCTCTTTTTTTTTTCAATTCCAAGGTCTGTGCAAAGCTACCTTTTCCCCTTGGGTCCAGCAATATCACAAGTTATTTCAGCTCCTTTCCTGTGTCCTCAGAAGATAAGACAAGAATCTTTTGGGTCATTTTCTTTCATGGGCAAGCTCATAAAGATAGGTGTCTGCCAAGTTATGATTATGTTAGGACTAAGCAATGAGCACCATTCCTTATTTATAATTACCAGGACAGTGCCCACACTATTTCATTTGTTGAGAAAACACTTCTTCCTATATTACATCAGCAAAAACTTCCATCTGCTCTTTGCCACCCAGGGCTGGTGCCCTGGTGTACATATTTTACAAAGTTACTGGCCCTTAATAACTTTAACAGACTAATTCCTTAAGTTTGGGACCCTGGGTTATATAAAACTAAATGAGTCTCCTGATGTTATCAGTCCTATAAATCCAACATTCTGTTGTATTTACATAAAATGAAGGTTCATTAAATTTTATCTTCCTTCTACTCTATCCCCAAAATAGTATTATAAATTTCCTTCTCCTGGAGTTCTTAATGATTCAAAATGTGCTCTTCTAGGAGATCGACTGACAGCTTTCTGAAATATAGACACACTTTTCTGAAGTACAGAGTCTTTTCATAACATGCCTGGTTGCTACTTGGTGTGAGTTTCTCTTAAATCTCTACATGTAAAACAATAAATATTGAATGCTGACACACAATGGATTAAAATGCTTACGTTCTTCTATCTACATGCTAGGAAGGTCTTGCTTGGAAATATTCATGAGCAGGTAAAAGGCTATTGAAGAAAGCAGGTTTCTGCTTCTTAAATTTCAAGTCCTAATCAATAATAGCTGGAGGCTTATCCTTGATGAAAGGAGTATGATAACTAGACACTGTCTAGCATGGTCTAGGTAATGAATTGGGGGTAACTGAGGAAAATGTACCAATAAAGAAGGTACCTGATGCTAAGTTCAATAGTAATAATCATTAGACGTAAGAGTGGATCTTGGACAGAGGTGCAAATAGAGAAAACACGAAGGGTCTTGCTGAGGATAATGGGTGTGTCACAGATGCCCTTTGAGAGGTTGTGTGATTCAGAAAATGTCCCTATGTTCATTTGTTTGTGAGAGAGATGTTCTCACGAGAATACACAAGGAAATTTCAGACTATCCATAAACTACTTTATTGTCTGAAAGTTTCCAAGGCATTAAATAGTCCCCTGAGATGGTGCCACAAAAGTCATTAGAACTTAAAATTCTCAGAAAATGTTGTTACCTGACAAGTTTCAATTTAGAGTTTGGAAAAGTTAGGGGTGAAACCACTTATAATTCTTTTTGATTGGCTAATAGAAAAAGACATCAAATAATAATCATCAGATTATTGAATCTGATTATGACACCTGGATAATTGGGTGGTTGGACATCCACAGGGGATGGCAGTGCTGCTCCTGATGTGCATGGCACCAACCCACACGATTGATTTCAGATTATTTCCTTTTATAAAGAAATAAGAAGACACTATCTTTTCAGCAGCACTTCCCAGTTCTGCTCAGCTGTCATCACTGAATCTTGTAACTTCCTTTCTGTCCAGCGCTAAGTCCAGCCTGTCCTCGGCAGAGCCTTCTAGCTAGTCTATTCATGTACCCAGGGCATGAACTTTCCACTGACACTTATTTTTCTATTTTGCACATTTAGATAATTTAAGTTAGATTATAATCTCATTAAATGAGCATCAGAATGTCTTAGTCTTTTTAAATTCTCCAAGGTCAGCTTTATATGTTCTATACCAAACACTTTTGATCAGTGGACTGATAAAGTATAATACAGTTTATTAGGCTTAACCTGATGTTGCCATTGTATTCTAAGGTATTCTTATCAGGGAAAGCCAGGCCAGTTGGGCCATTAGCAATGACTGGTTATCTATATTGTGCTAGACATCTGATCTTACAGTCACCTGATACGTACTGTATGTGTATTAAGCTTTTTAAGTGTTCTGTGGCCTGACATTTAACCATGTATATATTGAATTATTGAGTGAGGATGGATACTTTCTTCCCAGAATGATCTGTTCTGTGAATGGAATGTGAGTGGTGGAATGTAGAAAAGAATAAATGAATGAATCATTGCTTTACCAAATATCCTTATACCCCTTTATTTATTGAACCAGATTCTTCTACATTGCGCCAGACTTTAAAATTCATGAGAGAGCAAATGGACAATCAGCAAGAGATTTCAGGCCTATTTTCAAGTTAGTCAGTGAGTCAAGCTTTGAACTGGGGGACTGTCTTTTCCATTACTGCTGCTCCATGCTGTGTTCCAAACAGGATTTCCCATTTTTTAACTTCAGGCTTCTCTTGATTTGACCTCTGATTGCTGGTGCTATGCTTCTTAATGGCATGTGATCCTGGTTAAAAGGATTAAGTTGGATGCTAACCTCCCTGGAAAGGCTTGAAGGACTTCAAATCTGTGGGCATCCTTCACCGAGAGCCCACTGTAGTTGGGATATACTTCCAGGTCTTCATCTAGGTGGGTGTTCAAGAACACCAAGAACCCTCAGTGCTAAGCCTTCTGTTTCTTTTCTCACCCTCCTCTGCAGCCTTCAGTATGTTATTCTTCTGTTCCTTTATCCCGCGTACCTCCAATCTTGGACAAGGTTCTCAATCCTCTCACTATAACTCCTGCGCAGTTCCTAGGTGTCACTTGAGTTACAACTTCCTGTATATTTCCTCTGGTGTATTTCCCAGGCTCTTTTGCACCCACCATATCAAAGCGAAACATTGCACTCATGCTGGGCTTTCGCACCTGAATAGATTTCTCTTAAACCTTTAGATGCTAAGTTTCTTCA
The DNA here is from genome assembly GCA_028658305.1 of Pachyuromys duprasi. Lineage (NCBI taxonomy): Eukaryota > Metazoa > Chordata > Mammalia > Rodentia > Muridae > Pachyuromys > Pachyuromys duprasi. The sequence goes on from CM053760.1 coordinate 67,632,998, forward strand.
GAGTGACCATTACCACCCCATTTCATCACTGAGTCCATCTTATTTAGAAAGAATATATGGATAGATGGATATCAGTCTTTCAGCTACTTCGATATCTCTGATTATATTTGGATTCCCAAAAGAGTCAAGAACCCAATGGAGATTTAGAAAACAAAACAAAACACATATCTGTATTTTTTTCTATTGAGTTTTGGAAGGGTGCATGTCACAAAAGAAAAGGAATGGGGAACAGGAAGGAGAAAGGGAGGGATAGAGAGAGGAAGAGAAGGAGAGAGAAGGGAATTGGAGAAACAGAGGTTTTTCTGTGTAACAGATGTGTTTTCTAGAAATGTGTTTGGTAGAATGAATCGTTCCAAAGGTAAGTGAAGCTACTGCAACTCCAGGGGCATTTGACTGATTCTCATGGTGCTTTGAGTCTCACTGGAGTCTAGGTGTCCCTTGCCTGCCTGCCTCTTCAGTGTGTGAAAAATCACCTAGAAATACACATGTATGGACACATGCACACACATACCTGCAGAAGCTTGTCAAATTGCAAGGAACCACATGGCTGAGGGAACGTGTTCAAAGCCCTAAATTAGAGAGCCTTGCTCTTTAGTGAAACAAAACGCCACCGTTTCTGAGCTATAAATTTGCGATTTTGCAAAAAAAAATTATATATATATATACATACATATACATACACACACACACACACACACATATATCTTTTCATGAATGATGTCCTGATGATGTAGAAGAGGTATATTAAATGAACGGACAAAACGGTGAAGGCAGAAAAGTCAAAGATAAATTCGATGCGGGGACCAAGCGCAAGCATCTCCCCGAATTCCTGAGAAGAGCTAGCAGAGACGATGGCATCAGGGTTCCACTTGGCTTTAGGACAGAGAGACCTTAGCGAGGTGCGCCTCTGGGCCCGGTGAAAAGCGGACTTGGTTCTGAAATGGAGTTTGGCTCCGTGGCTTTCGTTTCCTCTGACGCGGATGGAGCAGCTTTGTGGGAGTTGTTTCCGGAACCCATCGACTAATAAGAAAACAGGGCCTCGAGACCCACCTTGCTGTAGTTCATGAGCTTCTGTGTACAGTGCCATGAGCTGCTGAGCGGAAAGCAATGTCCCGATAGGGAAATAAATTGGTGCTTTGTTCTCTGGGGTTTCTATAGCTTTCACCCTAAGATGTCAGAAACACCAGTTTCTCACACACTTCTCCCCTTGAAATGGATGCCTTGCCTACACCTAAGTCGATAGGACTCTGGAGTTCCTTTCTGACTTGCCATTTTGTTTGTCTTCACCAGAAGTTTGAACTTGGGGTCTTGGCTATCTGAGGTCAACCAACAAAGGTAACTGCCCAGTCACTACTGGCTGAAAGCCAACTCCTTCTCTGCCCCATGCTGCACTAGGCTCTGAACTTAGCTGCATGCTGCCAGCTTCCTGGGGGCGGGGGCACCGAGCCCTACTCGGGACAACCTGGTGGCTCCCTCTTTTATGTTTTTGCTCCAATGAGTAATCCCAAGGGGCCAAAACGTAAGGGAAAGACAGGATTCTAAACTGAACATGGCACTAATGGTACCCAGTGGGTTTCCTTGAGGTATAAGTAGTAAATTTGTTTTGTCTGTTTTCAATCCTGTTAAGTCTCTGGATGGTTTTGTCGGAGGCCATATGCAGCAGAGGAAAATGTGATTGTATTAGTGTCCCTTTTGTCACTCTAAGCTGTTCCATCTCACTTTCAATTTTGGGTAGTATAATGCTAAGGGAGATGCTTGGGGTACAGTGAATCACATTCTGAACATAAACTGCAAAGTTGAGGGTTCCCAAGGGCATCAACACATCTGAGACTAGCTGCAGGTTCACAACCCTGCAATCCCTTCAGATCAGTGATGAATAGGTGGATTCAGAACTCACTGAAGTCTGTTTTATTCTCATGGCTACGGCTTCATGTCAGACAAGGAAGGGAGGGACAAAACAGGGTCCAAGACAGGTGCAAACCTCCCTTTATTGAGTTGACTTCAATCTCCAGTTTCTCTAAAAGATGAGATGACAAAACATTTTCAACATGGCCCTAGGCCTCCAGATAGATGGAGACACTTTTATTTAGTTGTTGTTTGTTTTGCTTTATTAAAACAAGGTTTGTTTCTCTGTGTAGCCCTGGCTATCCTGGAACTCACTCTGTAGGCCAGGCTGGACTTGAACTCAGAGATCCACCTGCCTCTGCCTCCTCTGTGCTAGGATTAAAGGTGTGTGCCAACCCTGGTTCTATAGATCTGATCCAGCATCTTGCACATGGTAAGTAAACACTCTACCACTGAGCTGTATCCACAACCAAAGACTCTCTCAAGATGCAACATTTCAAGACCTCAGAGCTGACTTCAGGGGAGGCAGATGTAGGATTATGTGAATTAACCCTTTGCTGTGTGCATACTTCGCACGTAACTCAAAGTATCCCATTAGCTAGCTGTTCCGTTGGTTCCGATGTTTTGTGCGATTTTATTTCTTCGCTTCTATTTATTTTTTATTTCCTAGGCTTTGTGATGAAATAATTTTGTCCTCCAACTGTTCGTTTTGATAGTTTGTTTTTCAGCCAGCAGAAGCGTCTTACAATTTGAGATAATGAGAATCTGGGGTTTTGCTCTTGACCACCTTGTTATTCAGCAGTATGGTTCCAAAGAGAAGCTTCGAACTGAATCCCCACAAATGCAAACCCTTGTGAGCAAGTGGGTGATAATTCATTTTTTTCACATAGTTAGAATCTTTTATTTTTAAACCCAATCATGTCTTGGCTGTCCTTGCTTTCTTTGTCAACCGTGAGCAAGAAGATGAATGTCCTTTGCCAACCTTGAGCAAAAGGCAGAAGCGAAGGTGTTCTGCGATTCAGTTCAGGTGAGCAGGGGCAGACAGCAGCATGTGAAACCCGAGTGTAACCCACACCATGCACGCCACACAGTTCCTCGAGGCTGCATGCTGCCTTTCTGTTCGGCGCCTTCACTCAGCCCAGCAATGGCAGAGGTGCTGGGGTGCCAGTCTTGAGTGTGCTTCATCAATGAAAAGCCATTTTCTATCCAAATTAAGCCCTTCACTGGGGAGTGAAGAAATTTGAGAGAGGTTGCATAGACTCTGGAATATCTTCCCACATTTACTAAACACTGTGAGTCCATCAAAGTCAGAGCATCTCTCCTGCCCTTGGCACCTCCAGTGACCGTCCCCTCCTCCTCGCTCTCGCGCAGCCCAGACACCAAGATTAATAAATTTAAGTATAAAGAATGAAGATATCCAGGGTGTAGCAGAATGTGACTATCATCCTAGGAAATCAGAAGGTGGAGATGGAAAGTTTTCAAAGTCATCTTTGCTTGCACGTATCAAGGCTAACCTGGGCTGTAGAAGATCCCGTTTCAAAACAAACACCCAAAAAAGTAAAAGTTTTTACCAATATAATTTAAAAGTCCTTATGTAACCAAAGTTTCAAAACTTCTCCTGATGAAGATTGATATAGTTTTCCGAAACGGTACCCAGCATTGTCTAGGAAAGGCTCGTAAAGCACTCTTGTTCTCGGGCACACATTTGAGTGGCCATTTTTCTTTCCAGGCGGGGCCCACCTGCTGAGACTGAACGCAGAACAGGAGATGACAGTGTGGTTACTCATGTTGATCCCTCACTGCCGAGAGTCCAAAGCCGGAACATCACTTGACTCTTCTCGCAAAGTGATTTTCTGGGGAAAGTAGTGTTACTTTTAATGGCAATGTTTTACGATATTTTAATAAATAAGGGAATGTTTCTATTTTTTAAATTTTAGTTTATGGTAAATATGGTACATCATCCCACCTTTGGAGCCTAAATAAGCTTTAGGCATGAGCAGGTGTCCTAAGCTATAAATTGCCCCTAGTTATAAGTAAGTTGAATTGATTGTGTGTTTGTGCGCATGTATCTATATGTGTGTATTACACATCTGCATGGATGTTTGTGAGTGCAGTTGTATGAGTCACGGCATGTTACAGATGTCAGAGGGCAGCCTTGACCATCAGTTGCCTTTCACCTTAATAGTAAATGTTGGTAAAATCTTAGTATTCAGTTCTGCTTGTGAGAATCACATCTTTATCCTACCACCTTCTGTATATTTTGAAGAGAACATTATATATTTTAAAAATATCTTTAACATTTAGGGTTGTGTAAGCTGTTGTAAGCACTACTTGAATACAACATACACACACACACACACACACACACACACACACACACACACACACTACACAGCCCTCTAAGCTAACATACAGAAACATATGGCATCAAGTTTAGAAGGTTGTGAATCACACATAGAAACCCAAAGCAAAAATCTTTGAAATTAAAGAAACAAAGTTGCATCAAAAGGAGGTAGGTGAGATGGCTCAGTAGGAAAAAAAATGATTTCTGCCAAGCCTGAAGACACAACGTTGATCCCTGGGACCCAGGGAAGAAACTAAGAGGGAGAAAACTAAGTTCTTCACGTTGTCCTCTGACCTCCACATACACATGCAAGGAAAGAAAAATGAAATAAAAAATTAAAAATTCCATCAAGACACAAAGACGAGAAATAAAACAAATAATCATTGAAATAATGCTTAGCCTCTTCTTCGCTGTCATGTGTAAATGACTTTATTCATTATGGGCTTTCATTGATTGAAGCTTTGTGGTGTGTGTGTGTGTGTGTGTGTGTGTGTGTGTGTGTGTGTGTGCCTTTAAATCCCTCCCTAGGAAGTGCTTTCCCTCTGAAACCCTGTCCCACTCACCTTCACTTGCTGCACTTCAAGAGGCTGTTGTGGGAAAAGACAGTGGCAGCTGCTGACACTTTTTGTGGTCCCCAAAGCCAGAGACATTGAGTCAGGGGAGACTTTTCCCCTATGGATGTTATGTAGAAGAAAGAGAGAAGAATTAAGATCCTTGTTAGCAGTTTGGGGAGCTGAGAAAGCATGTCTCTGTAGGGTTGAAGCAGATTCTCTGTAAATTTGACAGTAGAGTGCTGTGTGGCATGTTTGGAATAGTTGGTAGTGATACTGAAATTTTTGCAGAAAGTTCAAAGTGTGTTTATTTCCTGACTATATTTTCTAAGCCATTTAAAATAAGAATCAAGTCATTTTTATTACTCTAATCTTCCCTCCCCCTTTTCTCCAGGATAGTGTGGATTTGAGGAATAGGAAGTGCCATGACAACAGGAGAATTTTACACTACAAAATGTTTTCATACTCATGTCTTCTTGGGCTCTGTTTCTCAGAAACCTCCTGGAGGCAGCATTGGATTGGATGCTCCGAGTCAGTGCATGGTAGCTACCTCCAGCTTCAGGGATCTGTGCCCCATCTCAGTTCTCTATTCCCCCTGAAGCTCAGCCCGAGTACTTAGCTGTCTTCTGGCTTTGAAGGGAGCATCATCCTACATGCTCTGCTAAGAAAGCTCCCAGTTGGACATGGTGGTACACACCTGTAATCCCTATACGTAGGGAGGCAGAGGCAGGTGGATCTCTGTGAGTTCCAGGCCAGCCTGGTCTACAAAGTTAGTCCAGGACAGCCAAGGCTACACAGAGAAACCCTGTCTCAAAAAACACAACAAAACAAACACACACACACACACAAACCGAAAACCTCTTCTTTCTATGGAAAATCTTTGGGAGGAAATTCTAGTTGGAATTCCTAGGGAATGTCTGTGTTCATGTTTTCTTTTTGGCAGATGGATGGAGTGTGTGACAACAACCATTGAATGCTGACTTGCTGGTAGGATGGTAGACAGGTATATTGAGACCTTTTCAGGTTCTTATTGTCCACACCCACTCCTGAATGTACTGACACCCAGTACATTCAAGGCTGGGCTAGGCCCGGGATGAGCCCTGTCAACTTACAGAGGCAAAAGCTTTTCTCTGTCTGGCACATCCATATATCTCCGTGGGAACAGACGTGAAGTAGTTCCAAGGAACATGAGATCAGGGTCTTAAGAACGTCTCAAACTTTGACTCAATGTAAATTTTGATTGCTGTGTCATAGTGTTACTGTCATATCTTCTGAAATTTTAGATGAATCCCACATCTTCAATTTAAGATGTTTGTTTCTGGGTCTGGGGAGATACCTCCTTGGACAAGGGCACTTTTTATACAAATGTTAACACTGAGTTTGGATTCCCCACACCCACAGCTCTACACTTGGCTGGACTGAAAGTCTAGCTGAGAAGGGAAACTTCAGGTAAGGAGGGATCCTGTCTCAAGAGAACAGGGAGGATAGACTTATAGAGCAGATATTGTCCTCTGAGCTCATAAAACACACACACACACACACACACACACAGACATAGACACACACACACACACACAGAGTTCATTAAAAATTTACTTTTGGAAACTTTGCCTTTTCAAACTCAGGGTCTTGCTTATTCTCCGGGTTTCCCTGAAACTTCCGGTAGAGCGTAGATGAACCTCAAGCTGAAGGGGCCCCTATGATGTAGGGATTAAAGTCACTTCCATTATTATAATGTTAAATACTGACATCTTCTAATGTGTTTTGTTATCCATAATTTAGTTGTTTGTTTTAAATAATGGAAATATCGTTTAAGGTCTCTGTCCATTTGTCTGGGAGAAAAACAATTTCTGATTAACTTGGTTTCGTAGTCAATCAGTTCTCGTACAGCGAGTCACATTTAAATGATCTGCCCAGGGCTCGTGGAACATAAGGACCCAGGGCTCAGAATGCCGAAGAGGCTGTTGAAGAGGTTTGGAAGTCAAGAAGAGAAGCTGCTTGGTTTCAGACCTGAGGAGTTTTGAGAGTGGACACAGCCACCTCTCTTGTTAGATAGTCCCAGGCAGACACTACCTTATCCCTGATTTCTGAATCCAGGAAGGCTAGGAGCCGAACTTGACACTTACTGCTTAAACTTAAAGCTTGCAGGGGGAGAGCAGCCTCCACAACAGTGGAAGACTGCACAGTGGTCTGGGGGTCTTGGTCTTTACACATTACTGGAAATAGGCTGCCATTCTTGCTGTCCTTGCCGGCCGGCAAGAAGATGGGAAATGTTTGGGGTCGTGCATGGATGTTCCCCAAACACCCACAGTTTTTGGTAGAGGGATAGATATTTGCTGATATTAGAAGGTAATTGTAGAGAAGGGATCCAAGATGGCTGCCACGAGAGAACACTGTGTCTGAGGAGTAGGAGAGCAGAAACAACGCAGCGACCAGGAGACTGAACTCTGGGACCTAAAACGCCAGCATTGTGAGTGCCAGGTGAGCGGAACTCCTACGGTGAGAAAATCAAGTGGGAAAACCCTAGGGACACCCAGTTTTTACCTGGAGAAATTTCCCGGTGCCCAGCGGCGCACAGCTCTGATCTGGACTAGCAGCCGCGCTGGGCGCCCGCACCCGCCATTGCAGACTGGATCGCACAGTCTCGCGGGCAGTCTCAGGAGGAACCCTGTGCCTTTTTCACTGAACTGCACCCTGCGAGCTCACACTGCACCCGGGTTCTGCTTCGACCCCTGGGTGTGCTGCGGGCTCGGACCAATCATCGGAACCACACCAGACTGAGTGGAAAGGGGACCGTTTTGACCAGTCTGCACACTGCGAGCCGAATGCTTCCGCCAGCAAAAACTCAGTCAGTGTGTGAGTCCACCAGCGGATCTGGGAAGAACCCGAGTTCTGTCTCAACCCACGGCTGAGAGGATCCTGGGACCATCTTGACCAGACGGCACACTGAGGGCGAAAGCTGCACGCATCCGCCAGCAAAAACCCCAGTTCGGGTGTCTGTCCACAGGCCAGACAGAGAAGGCTTCGGGCACCATTTCAGACAGCCCTGCCTGCATACAGCGGATGCACACAAACCCAAACCCACTGTGTGTGCCCCAAATAT
>CM053760.1:67641340-67652318 GCA_028658305.1 Pachyuromys duprasi
TCCAATATCTGCATAATCAAAGCTTTAATATAATTTTCCTGTGTCTCCGCTGAATTAAAATTTCCACTGATTATGGATATTTCTGGTGGGGCCATGGTGTCCTGATTTTTATTGGGTGAGTTCTTTCTTCGATTTCTGGCCATTTGTTTATATATAATCAAGGAGCTGTTTGTGCTTTAAGGCTGAACTTCAGACTGGAACTGTTAATCTCTTGTGTCAGGAGTATTCTTCAAGAAGATCAGGGAGTTCCAGTGGTTTGTTAGTGTGTGTGTTGTCTCAGTTGAACTCTGTTGTGGGCTCTGTGTGCCTGGCTTTGTGCTCTGTGGTAGAAGCTGTGAGCACTGCAGGCTGGTCACCCTTCTGGTCTGAAGGCTTTGCTCCTCTCTCTGTGCTAGATGCTGATTGTCCCGTTTTGAGATGACAGCTGGGGGTTCTGAGCTCTGCCTTGGGCTTGCTGCTAAGGGCTCTCCCCTGGACTGGAGACTTGGCGCCCCCTTCTGGGCCAGGGACTGTGCACCACGGTCTGAGATGATATTTGGGGCACACACAGTGGTTCTGGATTGGTTGCAGGTGTTGCCGAGCAGTGTGCATTCGCTGTATGCAGGCCTGACTGAAATGGTGCCCAAGGCCTTCTCAGACCGGACAGTGGACGCACACATGGACTGAGGTGGTCGCTGGTGGACCTGTGCGCCCAGGCGGGTTAAAACTGTCTCCTAGGCCCTCTTAGTCTGAGTTGTTTCCAGGGGACGCGATTGGTGTGCACCTGCGGAATGCTCGCTGGTAGAAGCAGAACTGCCTGTGGACACACACACACACTCACGGACTGAGGTGGTCGCTGGCGGGCCTGAGCAGTGTGTGCCCCACAGTGTGCAGGCCAGTCAAAACGGTCTCCTAGGCCCTCTCAGTCTGGTTTGTGTACCCACACGGGCGCACACACAAGGACTGAGGTGGTTATTGGCGGACCCGCAGTGTGCAGGTCAGTCAAAACGGTATGCGGTTCCTCCTCCGTCTGGCCCAGAGGCTGTGAGATCCAGTCTGGTATTGGGGCTGTGGGCGCCCAGCGCGGCTGCTCCTTCAGATCAGAGCTGTGCACCGCCAGTCACCCGGAGATTTTTCCGGGGAATAGCTGGGTGTCCCTAGGATTTTCCCACTTGATTTCCTGCCGTAGGAGTTCCGCTCACCTGGCACTCACAAATGCTGGTGTTTTAGGTCCCAGAGTTCAGTCTCCTGGTCGCTGTGTTGTTTCTGCTCTCCTACTCCTCAGACATGGTGTCCTCTCCTGGCAGCCATCTTGGATCCTCTTCCTTTCTGCTTTTATATCAGTCTGTGGAGTTCCGTTGCTGTTGTTTTGAGATTGATTATCACTATGTAGCCCAGGCTGTACTTGAACATGCAGTTCCCCTGCCTTAACACCCTCAGTTCCAGGTAACAGATGTGGACCACTACACACAGCTGTTTAATCAGCTTTTAACCTCTCCTGGCCCCGCCCCGCCCCACCCCGCCCCACCCCACCTTACCTCCCCCACCCCACCCTACCTCTCCCCACCCCTCCTCAGCTCTTTCTTCCCCCTGCCCTCCTTTCTCTCTTTTTCTCCTCTCTTCTCTCCATCTCTTTCCTCTCCCTGTCATTTACTCTTATATCCGCCTCTATCTCGACACGAAGTGATGAGTTTGACATGGTCTTGTCCACATTCGGAAAGGAGAACTCTTCCCTGCAGTTGTGCACACGATTGTAAGGCAGCCTGCCTTCTCCAAGCGCTAGAGAGAAAACGGCTGGACACACCCACCTTCTCCGAAGAGAACAATGCCATTTCCTGCAGTGCTTCTGAACAACACAACTAATTCCATTTAACTGTCCAAGATGGTTGTCATTTCACATTGAGAAGAAGGTTTAGGCTTGAGTGGAGCAATTGATGTGAAGTTAGCAACAAGGAGGGTCTTGGCAGGTAGCCTCCAATTCAGGGAAAACCACTCTATGAGCCCTGTCCCAGCAGATGACAAACACTTGACATGCTGTATACTTCAGCCTCGGGAACAGAGCAGTTGGTTGCATCTCAAGAACATTTTTGTGGAGCAGGATGGAGAGAACATGCTCACATCAAGTTAGTGTTCCGTGTCCCGGGGGTGTGCGGCCAGAAATCATTTCTCTGTACCTGCAGAGGTGGAGGGATGGTGAGCAGGTAGTTAGATGGGACAGAAAATTTACACACTGCAAACCCATTGAAAGGGGGGTAGTTTTCTGTTCTTTTGACCACTTCCCCTCCTCCTATTCCTTTATCTTAGGAGGACTGCCATGCAGAAAACACAATAAAAGGCTGTCATGCAGGGCCTTGACTCTGAGGCACCCGGGGGACAGGAGAGCCATCTACAACCACCACGGTGCATGTAGTGGCTCAGAACACTGAGCGCCAACTGGTCATTTTTATTGGAAAGCTTCACGGAGCAGATGGGGTTTTATGAGTTTTCTGAAGTTTGTTGTTATAAATCGAAATCGTTGCTCTGAGCATTCTTTTCTTTTCATCCATTTTAACACCACTTATTTGGTGCTTATGAAATGCAGTGGGCATCTGAGGACACTGCGAAAGTCCGTTGCCAGGATCTCTGGATAAGCCTGCTCTGTGTGTTCATGCTGCTTGGCTTGGGGAGAGATTGAGCAGGACAGCCGGTGACCCAACTTTACATGTTTCCTGGGGGTAGATCATGCTGCGACTATGCATTAGTCTCCTTATCTAGTGTAGCATCTACCATGAACTCTGACTATGTTAAGTTTATTGCAGTTTCATACACGTACATAATGTATTATGATCACATTCACTGTCATTACTGTCTCCTTACCTTCCCTGCTCTAGCTGAATCTCTCCTTCCCAACTAATACCCCCTCCACTTTGATCTTGTGACCCTCTCTCCTCAGGCTCCTGGGTGCTGAAACAGAGCATGATTAAAACAAACAGATTTGGGATGGAGGAAACATGACAGTATGTAGATTTCCCCTAAGAAATGTCAAATATTCTAGGAAGCAAATATTAACCTAAATTAACTAGGCTGTTTGACATTCAACTGTGTGTCTCTGTCTCTGTCTGTCTTTCTGTATCTCTGCCTCCTTTTTTTGGTAAATTCCATTTCTTAAGCTCCAGTGGCGGGTTCACTCAGTTTTCCTTTCTAGAGAGTTTCCCTTGCCAGTTTCAAAGTAATAAATGCCCACTACTTCGACATTTAGCACATTCCCCATTTGCATTTTAACGGGGCTTTTGTTACATTTGTTTACCTGCAGTGTTGGGACCTATTTGTGTGTCATGCTGGATAGCAGAGCAGTAGCTGTCTCTTCTGGACCAAGGGACATTTACAACTTCATCTGCAAGCTCAACAGGGGCCAGTTACCACAGACTCATCAGCTTAACACACCCACCAAAACATTAACACAAAAACAGACGTTAAACCAACAGACTGATATAATAACAACCAACCAAAAAGGGAGTTTTCTCCTATGAACGCCTGTAGATTCTGCTAATATGGTTTTGAAAGATTCCATGAATCTCATCAGCAAAACTTTTGATAACATACTTCTCTGAGGAGACTCAAAGCCAGCCACCACGGCCGGTGAGATTGCTGATCAGGTAAATGTGCTTGCTGCCAAGTCTAAGGACCTGAGTTTCATTCCCATCACCCACACATGGGAAGGACAGAATCAACTCTCGTCAAGTTGGGCTCTGGCCTTCACACGTGTGCCTTGGCATGTATCCACACACCATGTACACACGGTAGTGTTAAAAAAAAATCTCGAGAAAAAAAACAAAAAGATCTATCAAGAGTGGATAAATAAGAGCATCCTTCAAACCCTCGCCCCAAACATTTAAGAAGCCTATTTTGTCACACCCTGATGTTTTACATAAGATTTATTGCTAATAATGAACAGCACTGTAAGTGTCAGATGCTCAGTTTTGTTCCCTAGTTAATGAGGACTAACCCACCTGAGTGAAATGCTTCCCCTGCAGACAGGGAAGGAGCTAGTGTCAGAGCTAAACTGGGGACTCATGCTTGAGGATACGCATCAGTTTAGCAGCTCTGGCGGCCTGCTGTATGAGGTCAGAGTCCAAGCTGAGGACAGTGAACCTTAACACTCTTTATGACTTTATACAGTTCATTCTAAAGCCACATGTCTATGAGATTTAATTCAAGTGAAGTCACCCCGAGGTACACTGGAACATTATTCACAATGTCACTATTGATGGTTTCCTGGAAATGAAATGTTTTTAGTATTTCTTCATTTTTCCTTGCATCTCAGAACTCCCATATACTCATCTAAATGGTCCGCCTGGAATCCTGTGTTTCTATGAATCATGTACCTAGTTATTCTGTCTCCTTATGGTTCCAATTTATTTGAAGATTGTGGTCTAAAGAGGTGTGCTCCAAATGTCCTGCATCCCCCTGTTCTTAGGGAACCAGGGCAGCAAAAATGTTCACTTCATTTCTACGAGAAAGTGCAGAGGCAGAAAAAGTGCAGAATTTCTTAGAAGCCACAAAACCCTTTATGGAACTTGAAAGGGGAAGACAGAGTCACGTGTGTATCACGAACTATAGGTTATCATGAAAGCTAACATGACTTGTTTGTGAGGCTGGGTGCCTGTATCAACAGCAGGACCTGAAAAGCACCCAATACCTGCCTGCTTATCACAGGGCCCTGCAGATACCCCAACCAAGGACCATGCATGGAGAGGACCTAAAACCCCTGCTCAGATGTAGCCCATAGACTCAGTCTCCATGTGGGTTCCCCGGTAAGGGGAGCAGAGGCTGTCTGTGGCATGAACTCAGTGGCCAGCTCTCTCTTGGGGGGGGGTAGCCTTCCTCTGTATCCTTACTACAGAGGAAGACAATGCAGCTAGTCCTGATGAGACCTAATAGGCTAGGGTCAGAGAGAAGGAGGACCTCCCCTACCAGTGGATAGGGGAGGGCATAGGGGGAAAAGAAAGAGGGAGAGTAGGATTGGGAGGAGACGAGAGAGGGGGCCACAGCTGGGATACGAAGTGAATAAATTGTAATAAATAATAAACAGATCGAGGAGGGAGCAAATCAGTATCGTCCAGTGTGGATGAGTGTGCATCACTGTAGGTCTTGATTTCTTAAGACGTATCTTATTCTCTATCACTCGTGCTATAAAATGTTATGATCTGAAGATGTATCTAGACTAACAGCAAAGAGTACCTCCAGGGCGCTGTGAGTGAAAGCTCAGTGAGTGACCTTACCTTACAGACTCTAGGAAATGAGCTTGATCCTCAGACACCAACTAAACAAAATGTTGAATATTGTGATATAAGCTTGCAATCCCAGAGCTGGGGAGGCAGAGAGAGCCAAATCTCCGGGACGGCTCTCATACCTACTTTATGAGTTCTAACACAGTAAGAAATCCAACAGAAATGCAAACAAGCAAGCAAAGCCAGGTAGCGATATGCCTGACGAATGACACGCTAGGTCGTTTTCTAGCTATACGTACACACACACACACATACACACACACAAGTAATTTATTAATGACTCAAAATACAACATATAATACTACAAAAAAAATCCTTTCAAGTAGCTAAGTGTGGGGAATAAAGAAGAACCAGAAGCCAAGTGTGTGGTTTTGGTGTGTCTCTGCATGCAATCTCTTCAAATTAATCAGTGTTTTAACAGGGATTAATTCATGTAGTCTTTGTCACAAGACATAATTTGCATCTTATTTTCACTTTAGCTTTTTTTTAACTGAAAATAAAGATTATTTAGGTAACTCACCCCCAAACCAATGGAGCAGCTGGGGTTTGAGCCAGACAGCAATTCCAGGATCTTTAATTTCAGCTCCCATACACACTCTAGTTTTGGCAGATGATCCGTTTGTGAGCTCTTGGTTAGAATATTACACTCTTAACACTATATTACAAGGTTGGGAGTTGAAAAAAAAGAGTTGAAAAACAAAAACTGTTAAAATGAATTTCCCTGTGGCTCATTGAACCCAAAACTAATTTTCTAGAAATATGACTAGAGGAAAATTTTTTTGACAAATAAATAATAATCTTTCTTCATTTGAATTCTGAAAAATGCTATTTCACTGCGTTATCAGAATGTTCTAGCATCTCTGTGCTTTAATTAGCAGCTGTTTCTAAGTGTGATAGGTGATTCATGCTGGTCTTGATATTGTATATAATTGGATCTCAAAGGCAAATTTATCTGTCAGAGTAAAATTGATCTACAAGTAGTTCCCTCTAGCTAATACCTAAATTAGTTTCACCTGGACTCTGCCCTCTTGCTTCTTTCTGAATCACACCCAAGGAAGAAAGCTAACAGCTGGTGCAGGAAGCCGTGGTCTTATCCTAAAGATTCTAAGGTAGGTCCAGGCTGACTATGAGAGGAAGAGGAAATCTAAGCCGGGGGTGGGGGCAGGGTTTACAGGCAACACTGGGGAATCAAGCTTAAAACCCATTACATTTTTATACATTTGGAACCTGCCATTCCACACATATGCTTTATTGCTTACTGGTGGAGACTTTCCATTAGTGAGAATTCGGTAAGTTTGGGTCAGCCCTGTGAAATGTTCATTGTGGTAACTGTACACCTGTGTGGGTGGTTTATTAAGAATGGCTCCTCATAGGCTCATATCTTTGAGTGCTTCATCATCACGGACCAGGTCCAGTGTCTCTTTTCCTGTTGCCTGAGGATCTTGATGTAGAACTCTCTCCTGCTTCTCTAGTATCATGCCTGCCTGTGTGCTGTAATGATGTCCATAATCATAGCGGACTAAAACTCTGAAACGGAGCCAGCCCCCATCAAATGCATTCTTTTGTAAGGGTTGCTGTGGTCATGGTGTCTCTTCACAGCAATAGAACAGTGACTAAGAAACCCATCCTGTAGGCCTTTCCCCTTAATTTTCAGCAACTTCAAGGTGTACCAGATCTGTGTCTTGCCCTTCATGGCAGTTTCACTTGAAGTGACCCAGAGATAGAGAAAAATAATACTTTATTTAGCACAGCTTGAGGATGACTTCCTTTTTCCAAGAGCCTCTGCTTTGGCAGCAGGCAGTTCCTCAGAGATCTGTGCAAAAATGCCATCATAGCTCTGCATCTCAAAGTTTAGAAGTATTCTGGAGAGAGATGGATGTTATTTCGAGGTTCTGAAGGTAACAGGAAGGCATAACATGTGTCCTGCTGTGCTCATTGCTTGCATCTCATCCCATTAAGCTACGGCTTAAGTTCTCTTTCTGTATCTCTAACACAAGCACATAGCCTCCCAGTGATTTGCCGTATAGTATCCTGGTATTGCCGTATAGTGAAAATCAAGACTTAGCCAGGCTAGGTAGCAATGCACGAAGACTGTGGTTCTGCATTAGCTTTCTCTGATCACCTATTTCTTTATTTGTCAAATGAAAGAAACTTGTCTCACTGGCTTTTCCCAAGCATCAGTATAAAAAAAACAAACCTATACCTTTATAGCCAGGCCTGGTGATGTAGGCTTGTAATCCCAGCTACTCAGAAGGCTAAGGGAGGAGAATAAAAATTCAAGGCCAGTCTGGGCAATTTGGTGAGGTCTTGTCTTAGCAACAAAATATCAGTAGAACAGTTGACTGCTCTGTGCATCACAGCAAAGTTATAAAACAAAACAATGGGATAACTCTTCCACACTTTCCCAGATGCCCAGGAAATAAAATCATTCTGCTCTCAAAAATTTTTATAAAATGATTGTTTGTCTGTGATAGTTGTGAATGGAATATAGAAAGGATTTTCACAGATTCTATAGTTGAAAATAATTCTATCTGGGGAGCTAACAACATGACTTCGCAGGGAAAGGCATTTGCCGCCAAGCCCAGTGATCTGAGTTTCCTCCCTGAGACCTACACAACAGGAGATAATGGACTCCAACAAATTGTTATCTGATTTCCACATGGATAGCATAGTGTGAGCAAGAGCGCGCACACACACACACACTGCAAATGGATAAAAACATTTGGGCTTAACCTTTTGTATACTGGTTCCCCTCATTTTTAGAGAATGGGGCCCCCTTTTAAGAAAATGTAAATACCTAGGCTACTAGGATTCTAGAGGAGAAAAATTAAGGACAGCTCATGTGAAAACTGCCTCTCAACACTAAGTCCTGAAGTTATGACTTCTGTGCATCGTCCATTCTTGTATCAAATGGAGATGGCATGTTAATCTGCTGCTGACTGTTACCCTGGTGTTTAATATTCCTTTTGCACACTGGTTACTTAGTGACCATTATGTATCAGGCACTTTAAATCAGCCTTTTGTACTCATAATTTCCAAAAACATGAGTTCATATAATACGGCTCAGAGCTATTCAAACATGCTATGTCACTATTGAACACATGCAGATTCTTTTCCTGTTCCCATTTCTTCAACAATATGGTGGAACAACTAGGTACACAGCACTTGTGTTGCATTTGGTATTGTTCTTTATTCAGAGGTTACAGGAATGCATATAGTTTGATTCCAGTACTACACCTTGTTATATTAGGGTCTTGATCATCCTTAGAACTTTGTATCTGCAGGGAATCCCAGAACCAGCTGGTGCTACAGAAGGGTAGCTGCATTAGGATCATACATCTAGAGTTCAGGTCATTCTTTTACTAGAAGGAGTAGGTTAAAACACCAAATACATAAGTATTCTGGTGGAATTACTTACAGAGACCAGAAAGCAGAGACCCAACTGATGTTTGGCCAAGTCAGGGGAACTATGCCGTGACTCGCCATGACTCACATTGGCTTATAAAGATGAATGCTCAGGAGAGCCAGGAATTTTCCAGAAAGAGCAAGTGGATTTGTGGAAGCAGATTATCAACAGTGAGAGGGAGTGAGGAGCAGTGGTCAGTCCTGAAAACACAGCCAGTCAAAGGGGAGGAAAGTTCATAACATTTCCATGTGGCTCAAAGGTATGACAGTCAGAAAGATGGTTGGAAAGGGAAAAAGACTTCTCTAACATTTCTCTGCAGAACATGTTGTGGTTAAACAAAATTAATTTCATAATGAATTCTTATTTCCAACCTTAACGATCCAGAGAGCATGACTTTGAAGATTTAGTGTAAAACAAAGGTATTCCTTGTAGTTGCTTCATAAAAATAGAAAATTAGCTTTCTTTCCTACAGAGGGCATAGAAACACCTTCAGGGTGTGCAAAAAGCTTTCAGAGCATGTGTATAAAATGTTGCTCAAAGGTAGATGAAGCAACATCTAACTAGCACAGAGGTCTGGCCTGACTCTAAAATCCATTTTCTAGGGAAAGAAAAGGCGTTCCGTGATGTATGTTTCTGGAGGGGAAGCATTCCCAGGAAAGCCTATATTATTGTAAATACCAAGCAATCCCAGTTCAGAGTACTCTCGGTACGATTTATTTGCCTCGAGTTGATAGTAATAATAATGTTCTTACTTTCACAGTGTCTCAGATCCAGGGATGTATGAGCAGTTTGCAAAGATAAATCAACTCTTAAGACGCTCTGGTGAGACAGGTAAAAACTCTTACTAATATTTTATGAAGAAAGTAATAGATGAGAGACTCACCAACTTCACAGTTTTTCATATGTTGGTGTTTGTGACCTTGGTATGAAAGCCCGCACATGCACAGGTGCACGTGAGCAGGTGCACCACAAACATGCATTGGCACACACCTGTTCATGTGCACACACATTTCCCCTGCCCCCAGCAGGCCTTCCTTATGTGCAGACACATTTAGAAAGAGACAGGTAACTTCTAAGGGGGTCATGAGAGAATAGAAGTAGAAGGTAAGAATGGGGTGAAGCTTTGACACAATGGAGGCCATGACCGCCTTTTTTCAGGGATATTAGAACACACTTCAGAGATAGGATGTTTGATCACATCATGAAGGATAGATAATCAGGTGTTGGGGACACTGACAGTGAGTAAGATAGAATTATATGTCCTCCGAGAGTCCAAGGTAGGAAAGTAAAAGGAGCCACAAACTCAAGTGCCTACCAGGACAGGTAAGCCACACAAATGACCCTGGTAACCTAAATTTCATGGTGGCCACAGCAGGTAGAGGCTGCTATTCACAGCTAGCTGAGAGTCTAGATGCCCTTTTCCAAAGAAGAGAGAGATGACCATTTTAAAATGAGCCTGAGTGTTTTGAATGCTAATATTTATTTGCATGTTTAAAGTTGCATGTGAAAATGAAAATGTTGGCACCGTCTGAAAGATCAATCCATCCTGCTTTGGAAGTTATTCTATTCCTTCAAGGATCCAGGGTGAAGGTCCCTTTTTTCTCCCTCTTGAATACAAAAAACAGGAACAAAATCTGTGGGTCCCCCCACCAAATATGTATAGACAATGGAAAGACACCAAGGGCGATGGGATACAGCTGGGGTCAGACCACAGAAAAGTGGCCATTCTGGGCTGATGGTGCCACACTCTCACATCCTAACTGCTGGTGCCAGACCCTCAGCACATTTATGTGAGACATGAATCCTGATTGTCAGAACGGTGGTAAATGGGTACGTTCAACATACTCAGGAGGGAGAAGGTCAGGATAGTCCATCTGATTCCATAATAGGGAAAGAGAATCTTGCCTCTCACTGCCTCACACAACAAGCAAGGAAGCTGAGTAGCTCAAAAAGGAAAGATGTTTATCCAAAATGTATCGTGATGGTGTTATTGACTGGCTCTTTCTCACCCTTCAGGCTCCAGTTCAAATAACTGCCCTTTGAGAGAGACTGTCACTACATTTTTTATAGGTGTTTTTTAAAATTACGTTTTGAAATGATCTTATCAGTGTATTCAGCTAATTGTCGGTTTATATTTTCTGTCACTGGAATACAAATGTATTAAACACAGTATGTCACCAGCACAAGTAGGGAACCTAGAATATCACTTACCCTGGAAAGGTTGCCATAGGTATTTGTGAAATAATGAAGTAAATTTGTCAAGTAGTACTTGAGTTAAATATAATAAGGAAATTAGATACGCTGCTCTTAAAAAGCTATTGTA
>CM053760.1:67652418-67709708 GCA_028658305.1 Pachyuromys duprasi
CTCTTGGATTCGGTTTGCAAGTATTTTATTGAGTATTTTTGCATCAATGTTCATAAGAGAGATATGTCTGAAGTTCTCTTTTTTTTGTTGGATCTTTGTGTGGTTTAGGTATCAAGGTGACTGTGGCTTCATAGAAAGGGTTCGGTAATCTTCCTTCAGTGTCCAAGTGGGTTCCATAGTAATTGGAATAGGGACTGTCTCTGACATGAACTGATTGGCCTGCTCTTTGATCACCTCCCCCTGAGAGGGGAGCAGCCTTACCAGGCCACAGAGGAAGACAATGCAGCCACTCCTGATGAGACCTACTAGACTAGGATCAGAAGGAAGGAAAAGAAGACCTCCCCTATCAGTGGACTTGAGGAGGGGCACGTGTGGAGGAGGGGGAGTGAATAAACTGTAATTAACAAAGAATTTTTAAAAATACATACGTCATGCAAAGGGAGGAAACTCACTCTCTATAGTAAATGGTTAGAGATTGTCTTTCTGATTTCTTTGTCCTCACGAAGCCAAACCATAAAGAACACCCAAGAGGTACCCTGCTGAAGTTTCACTGTATGTGTCATGCAATTTGCTCAACCGGTTACAGCATTGTTTT
The DNA here is from genome assembly GCA_028658305.1 of Pachyuromys duprasi. Lineage (NCBI taxonomy): Eukaryota > Metazoa > Chordata > Mammalia > Rodentia > Muridae > Pachyuromys > Pachyuromys duprasi. Next base: position 67,653,014 of record CM053760.1, read on the forward strand.
ATTATGGTGTCATGTTCAGTTCTGAGTTGTATGTAGCTGATTTCTTGTTAAACATAAGCCCTTCATGTCTAGACTCTTAACCTATAAACTATGATGTGACTCTCCCCATACTAAGGGTTATTATGAAAATAGAAAGGGGTGGTTTTCTAATTTATTTTTTTCTCATATATTGCATCCTAACCGCAGTTTCCCCTCCTTCCTCTCCACCTCCCTCATGATTCCTCCTCCATTTCCCTACAGAAAAGAGCAGGCCTCCTACGGATCAACCAAACATGGCATATTGGGTTGCAGTAAATATGGCTACCTCTCCTACTGGAAAAGGCGACCTCATGGGAAGAAAAGGGTCCTAAAAGCAGGCAAGAGAGTAGAGACAGCCTCTGCTCACACTGTTAAGAGTCCCAAAAGAAGACCAAGCTATACAACCCCATAACAAATATGAAGAGGGCCTAGATCAGTCCCATGCAGGCTTCCTGATTGTCAGTTCCATCTCTGTGAGCCCTGATGAGCGCAGGTTAGTTGATAATGTGTATGTGTGTGTGTGTGTGTGTGTGTGTTCCTACATGCATGTAGGAACCCTAACTGGTTTTCCTGTAACTAGAGCTACATCCAGAGGATTGTAAGCTGCTATTTGTGTGCTGGGAACTGAACCTGGGTCCTCCCCCAAAGCAGAAATAACTCTTAACTACTAAGCCATCCCTCCATTTCCTGAAAGAGATTTTGAGGAACGGATATAGAGCACTCAATATAAATGAGATGATGATAGTTGTTAATTGTATTGACTTTTGCCATCCAACCTATAAGACTTCATGGAGGTGTAAGCTTTGATAAGTCAGTGACCATATAAAACATCTCATGTGGAGACAACATGTAACTTAAAGATTTGTGCTTCTCTGTGATCAGTGCTGATATAAATTGGATGTAGTACCTACTTATTAATAAATATCCCAAGCCTTTGTAGTGTCAAATACAATTTTAAACAGAGGAATGTGTGTTCGCCAGCTTAGTATACATCTAATATGGTTTTCAGAGAGCAAGCACGCAGCTAGTTTTACTGCATGCTCTCTGTTGCTTTACTGTCCTCCATCAGAGTTCCCGTCCTGTAAATGTAATTTATGAGTTACTGTGCACAAATGGCGGAGAGACAGATACTGACATATGTACGGCACCAAAGGGTTCCTCATTTTATTCTTCCTTCTCTCAACAGTTTCCAACACTGTTTCACGAGTCCCTTTTAGATTGCTTGCAGTACTAGGGATTGAACCCAGGGCCTTGTGCACACTAGGCAAATACTCTGTAACTGAGCCATACCCTTAATTCCTAGAAGGCACCTTCTTGTTCTCATATGAGCCATTGTTCCACACTGTTTTAACTGGTCTGAGATTTTTTTATCCTGGTGCTTTTGAACCGAAGCTTCCAGTGCCATCTAAGGACATTGTAAATGTGTACCAAGCTCAGAGTCAAGGTCTGGGAAATGTCTTACTAATGACATTGAGTCCATCTTTAATTATGAGTGTTCCTGGGAAGGGGATGTCATTTAGCTTACTGTTTATGGTTTTTCTCTGTGTTCTTAGGAAAAAATATCTGAGAAGATGGATTGGTAGAAGAATATCAATCTAATTTGATTTACAGAGGAAGTTATACATGGTCCATTTCTCAAACAGAGAAAAGCAATTAGACATATATTTTCAGAAGTGTTTTCAAGAGGGTTTGACCCTCTTCTGTCTGCTGAGACAAAGCCTATCAAAATCCATCAATCACATCACTCACATTTAGCTCGACTGTTCAGTAGACACCTGTGCTGAGCGACTACTCTATTGGATATTTCTGTTACCATTAAAATATCTATTGGACATTTTTGTGCAGAAGAGTCACAGCTTGGGTTTTCCCACAAATAATTTATTAATTCTTTATTTTTATTGAAAGTAGATTTTCCATACAATACATTCTGATTTTCTGGTTACACTTTTCTCTACCTCAACACCTCCCAGATCCCCCTCAACTCCCAACCTACCCAAGTCTACACCCTTTCTTCTCTCTCATTAGAAAAGAGGCAGACATGTAAAATAGAATAATAAAATAAGATAAAACAAATGGAATAAAACACAAAGAAGACAAAGAGCCAAAGAAAAGCATATAGTTATTTTTAAAGAAACATTAAAACTCAAATGAGAACACATGCTGGAGAGGGGAACCCTCCTTCATTACCGGTGGGAATGCAAACTTGTACAACCACTTTGGAAATCAATCTGGTGCTTTCTCAGACAATTAGGAATAGTGTTTCCTCAAGACCCAGCTGTAGCACTCCTAGGCAAATATCTAAAATATGCTCAAGTACACAACAAGGACATTTATTTGCTCAACCATGTTAACAACAGCTTTACTAGTATAGCCCAAATCTGGAAACAACCCAGATGTCCCTCAGCTGAGGAATGGATACAGAAACTGTGGTATTACTAAATGGAATACTACTCAGCAATTAAAAACAAGAAAATCATGAAATTTGCAGGCAAATGATGGGAACTAGAAAAGATCATCCTGAGTGAGGTATCCCAGAAGCAGAAAGACACCTATGGTATATACTTACTTATAAGTGGATATTAGACATATAATATAGGATAAACATACTAAAATTTTTATACCCAAAAAAGCTAATTAAGAAGGAGGACCCTGGATAAGATGATCAATCCTCATTCAGAAAGGTAAACAGGACATACAAAGGAAGAGGGAGAAAACAGGGAATAGGACAGGAGCCTACCATAGAGGGCCTCTGAAAGACTCTACCTATCAGGGTATCGAAACAGATTCTGAGGCTCATAGACAAACTTTGGGCAGAACGCAGGGAATCTTATGACAGTAGGGGGAGATAGAAAGATCTGGAGGGGACAGGAGCTCCACAAGGAAAGGAACAGAACAAAAAAAAAACTGGGCACAGGGGTCTTTTCTGAGACTGAAACTCCAACCAAGGATCATGTGTGGAGATAAGCTAGAACCCCTGCACAGATGTAGCCCTTGGCAGCTCAGTGTCCAAGTGGGTCCTTAGTAATGGGAACAGAGACTATCTCTGACATGAACTCAGTGGCTGGCTCTTTGATCACCTCCCCCTCAGTTGGGGTCAGCCTTACCATGGTACAGAGGAAGACAATGCAGCCAATTCTGATGAGACCTGATAAGCTAGGGTCAGATGGACGGGGAAGAGGACTTCCCCTATCAGTGGACTTGGGGAGGGGAATGGGAGGAGATGAGAAAGGGAAGGTGGGATTGGGAGGGAATGAGAGAGGAGGCTACAGCTTGGATACAAAGTGAATAAATTGTAATAAATAAATAAATAAATAAATAAATCGTCAAGAAAGAAACATATAAATGCAGAGACATACGTGTTCACACATAGAGACATCCCATAAAAACAACACCAGAAACCATACACAGAAGAGCCATAAGGTAAAGAAGAAAGAAAGGAAGGAACGAAGAAAGAGAAATAAAGAAAAGAAAAGAAAAGAAAAAGGGAAAATGCCCTGACAAATAATTATGGGGCATAGAACCTCCCAAAATGCCACTGAGTTCATTTTGTGTTAGCCGTCTCCTGCTGGGCATGGGGTCTGCCCTTCAGAGTAGTGTGTATATAAAATAAGACTCCTTTGGAGAAAATTAGTTTTTCTTTACCAGGCAGTTATTATTCAGAGATATCTTCCTGGTTAGTTCTGGAGCTATATGTCCACTTCTTTCAGTGTTAGGACGCCACCTGGCTTAGATTCCTGCAGGCCCTGTACCTGCTGCCGTGACGTCTGTGAGTTCATGTGTGCATCAGTCCTGCTGCTTTTAGAGGACTTTGTCTCCTCTGTGTCCTCCATACTCTCTGGCTTTTGTACTCTTTCTGCCTCCTCTTCCTCAGGTCCCGAGGGGAGGGATGTGACGGATCCATCCCACTTAGGACTGAGTGTTCAAAGGTCTCTCACTCTCTGCACATTGTTCAGTTGTGGTCTCTGTGTTTGTTCCCATCTGCTGCAGGAGGAAGGTTTTCTGATGATGGCTGAGCAAGACACTGATTGGTGGGCATAGCAGTCAGTAGGAGTCACTTTATTGCCACATTCCTTTAGCAAAACAGTAGTATTTGGTTTCCCATGGCCTATGTAGTCTCAGGTTCTTGGCCATACAACCAGCATCAGGGATGGGTTCCATCTCATGGAATAAACTTTAAATTCTTTCCAGTCAGATACCGGTTAGTTACTCCTACAAGCTTTGTGTCACTATTGCACACAATGTATGTTGTTTGCAGATCACCAGTGTAGATCAGAGGGATTGTAGCAGGGTTTGTGTAGCATGCAGAGTATCTTCCAGTGTCATGAATACTAGTCAGTAGGGATAAAGAGTCTCTAGATACCACCTTGACTTCTCCGTGGTCAAAGAGTTGTACGGATATTAGCTTCAGCAATACAGCTATGCCATCAGTTTGCGGAGAGCAACCAATAGCTTTGGCAATGGCCTAGATTGTTTGGGGGTGTCCATGGGGCCCCTTTGGGCAACAACCTGATTAAATGCATCCCATTCCTGGAACTGGAGGTTTCATTTGGTGATGAGTGATGTCTAGTAGGGTCTTACCATCTTCCTCATTAGTTGGTGACTCCATTTTGATTTCTTAAATATATGCTTATATTTTAGGAGTCTTCTACTGCACTAGGTTTCCATATGGGCCCTCAAATAACCTTTAGTTTTAGCTGTTCCTTCCCTTACTCCCTCTTTCTTCCCTCTTCTGGTTTGATCCTCCCATTTTAGCTGACCCCACCTTGTCGGTCCATAGCTATCTATTCTATTCTTTCTTCCTAGAGAGATCTGTCCCACCCCATTAGTCCCTTGCTCTGTACTCCACCTCTGTGGCTATATGGATTGTAACCTGCTTACTGAAGACTTAACAGCTAACATCGACCTATAAGCAAATACATACTATATTTTTTGTGGGTCTGGGTTACCTCACCCAGGATGATAGTTTTCCTAGTTCCATACATTTGCCTTCAAATTATATTCTTTTAAAATAGCTGAGCAACATTTTATTGTGTAAATGTACCACACTTTCATTATCTATTCTTTCATTGACGGACATCTAGGCAGTTTCTAGCTCCTGTCTGTTATGAACAGAGTAACAGCGCATATGTCTCTGGAATAGGATGAAGGATCTTTTGGGTAGGTGTTCAAGAGTGACAGAGCTCCATCTTGAGAGAGTCTATTCCAAAGCTCCTAAGGAACCGCCACACTGATTTGCATAATGGCTGTTCAACTTTTCCTTTCTGACAACAGTGAATGAGTGTTCCCCTTACTCTACATCCTTGCCATCATGAGTTGTCATTCAGCAGATCTTGACCATTCTGACTGAACTAAGATGAATCTTGAAGTAGGTTTGATTTACATTTTCTTGAAAATTAAGGATGTTGAAAATTTCTTTAAGTTTTTCTCAGCAATTTGTGCTTCATCTTTTGAGAATTCTCTGTTTATATATGTAACCAGTTGGGCTGTTTTCTTGAAGTCCAATTTTTGAGTTTTTTATGTATTTTAAATATCAGTGATCTATTGGATGGTTAGTTAATAAAAATCTTCGTATTCTGTTGCCTTCCATTTTACGTGAATGATGCTGTCCTTTGTCATGCAGAAGCTTTTCAGTTTCATGAGATCCCATTTTGTAAATTGTTGTTCTTAGTGGCTATGCTAATGGTGTTGTGCATAGAAAATCTTTTCCTGTGCCAGTGAGTTCAAGATTATTCCCCACTTTATCTTCTATCAGATTTAGTTTATCTGGTTTTATGTTGAGGTCTTTGGTTCATATGGAGTTGAGTTTTGTGCAGGGTGATAAGTATGGATCTATTTTCAGTCTTCTGCATGCAGCCATCCCATTTGACCAGCACCATTTGATGAAGATGCTGTATTTTTTTTTCCAGTTTGTATTTTGGGCTTTTCTTTTCAGTCAAAAAGCAGATGTCTATAGATATGTGGTTTTATATCTTGGAATAATTTAAACAACAAGAACATGTTCACATGCATTATATCTGCTTTTTTGACAGCCTACAAAGAAGGAATACTCAAGTGTATGGGTAGCAAAAAGAGGAGGAGCTGGCGGGAAACCCCTGCAAGTAGAAAGTGAGTGTTAGGTTCCCTGGGATGATATAAACACATAAGACATAAGATGAACCTGACATGAAAGAGTTAGGGAAGAAGGCAAGACATTGTGCAGTTGTTGGTTAGGTTTTGATACCTTTCCACACTAAGTTCAGTTGTCTTCATAATGGAATGTAGTGACAGACTAGGATTTTGACAGACTTTCTGGGAAGCAGACAAATAGGGAGAGGGGCCATGGCTAGGTAATATAAGTGGTGAGTCTCCATAGTGGCCATCTTCTTCCTCAACCCCCTGACTTGAGACAAAAGGCCCTGTAGGCTTTTATCTTCCATCAGCAACCCCCCCAATCCCCACCCCCACCCTGATGGACTGGCTCAACAAACTCAAGACCAGGACATATCACAGCACAGTTCCCGACCAATCAACCATTATACCTGTCATCAAAACGACCAATCCTGAAGGAGGGGAGGAAATCTCTGCAGAGACTTTAAAAGCCCCACTCTCAAGAAGAGACTGACTTTTTTTTTTCTTTCTGAGTCCACCTTCTACTTTGCAGAGGGTCTTTTTTTCTATGTGTCTGTTGGATGAGTGTGTGTGTGTGTGTGTGTGTGTATGTGTTGCTGATTTTGTTTGCAGTACTTGAGATTTCTCCGTTGCTACCTGTTGAGCTTCAGAGTGTAATCAAGACCCTAGACTATATCATTTCAATACCCTAGATTGTATCAGGAGGATTATATTAGAAAGACATAAAATTGATTTTAAAACCCATATTCTCTAATGTCTTTAAGGAGGTAAGGACGCAAAGGGAAGATAGGTTCATTCCAGAACCAGAGCTTTAGTCTCAGCATAAGCATCCCTGGTTTGGAAGCATATTCAGCCCTGTTGAGCTGTGGTCCAGTGACATCTGAAAGGACATTGTCAAAGAGGGAATGAGGACAACTTCCTGGAGAAGTTGTTAATGAGTGTTAAGCTTGATTTATAAGACAAGGTGTGTGGCTGAGCCTGGCTGCAGGCATCATGTGACTCAGCAAATGATTGGTCCATGGCTTATAATCAGCTGACACAGTGGCCCCAACCTAATTGTAGCTCTCAGATAGCTTCCTACAAGGTCAATGCAATTATATACATCCGTCCTCTTCAAATTAGTATCATTCCACCCATTTTCCAACAGTTAAATCCCTCACTCTTCTGAGTGATACTAAGAGATGGACTCTTCTAAGAGTTTTGTTCTGGATTTAATTAACCTCATTCTGGGAAGGAGGAGAGGGAAAGGGAAAGAAAAGAATGAATGTGAATTATAATTAAAAGTCTGCAAACCAGTAGGTCTCACACCCCAGCCCCTTTGATATGTAAATTCACTATGCTACTCTAAAAACACGATAACAAGCAGGATCTGGAAAATTCAAGGGTAAATTTTGGGTTAAAAAGGAATGTACTCACTTCTCCTGTTCTATTGGATTCACATACCAGCCTCATGCACTTAGTTGTTGTGATTCCCATTTGACTAACACCTTTCTGTAGCTAGGAAAATATATATTTAATGATTTTTGATATTGGGAATTGAACTCGGGGTTTCCCAAATGCTAGGCATAGGCTCAGCTGTGAAGATAACATTCCCATGTACTCCTAGCACGAATTTGAACTTTAATCTTTAGCACAAGGTCCCACTTAGTTGCCTGCTGACCATAAGTTTACTTTGTCATCCAAGTTGGCTGTGAACTTGAAATTCTCCTCCCTCAACCTGTGGAGTACTAAGATCACAGGCCTGCACCATTATGGCTAGACAAAGACATCTGCAAGAATTTTTACTTTTGTGGTGATGGGCTTTGAACTCAGGGGCTCATGCTGGTGTTTCTACCACTGAGCTACACCCTAAACCTAATTACAGAAAACTTTAAATGAGAGGTAAAAGTAAGATGATGCCACGTGCCTATCATTCAGCCTCAATAATGATCACTGTGTCGAGTTTTACTTCATCTTCAGGTCTTCTCTGTCCTGACTCTTCACTTCATTAATTTCAAGATGCTTTTACAACTTGGTGTCATTTTGTCAGCATGACTCTCTGACTAAAATACTCAAATATTATGAGGTGGCTGGAGAGCTGGCTCCATGCTTAAGAGCCCTTGCTGTTCGAGAGACTTTAGACGGGTTCTTAGCACTCACATTGGGCAGACCACAACTGCCTATAACTCTTGTGCCAGGGGATCTGATGCCCTTTTCTGGTCCTGTGGGCAGCTGCACATATTTGGCATGTACTCATACAGACACACACTCTCTCATACATACACCTTCACCTGAGAAAAAATTAAATCTTCAAAAATTATATGATTCTAGTTTTTAATACAGAAATAAAACAATAAAACATTGAAAGTCAGAATGTTCTTTATTAAAAGTGTATTATCTTTAGCAAATAAATATACTGGATTAAAATCACATCAGGAGAAAAAGCCACAAGAGAAATGAAGCATTGTTCTGCTCAATGATTATGAGGCAGCTAGACCATAGTATTTTATGGGATTGTGTAATACTATGAGGATTTTAAGTTCTTTTTTTGTTCATTTCTTTCATTCTTTTCTTCTTATTCTTCTTTTTACTAAGGAATGTAAGATTGTAATTTCATGATTCTGGCAGTAATTTTTCTTTACAACATTTTTCATATAGTATATTTTTATCATACTTTTTATGTTTTTGAAATTTCATACATGAGTTCATTGTATGTATGTTGCTTCTACCTGTTGCTTCCCCCTCCCCCTCCTCCTGTACCCTTCCTCTCCCTGTCAAATTACTGACCCCCTACTATAATTATCAATGTTGCATATACATGTATGCAATATTATATGTATGTATATAATATGTATACATGTCCATTGAATCTATTTAGTGTTGCTTGTACATACAAGTGCTTAGGGCTGTTAATCTGGGATTAAGTAACCCATCAGGGGGCTGGTCCCTGGAGAAAACTGATTCTCCCTTTGTCAGCAGCCACTGATTGGCTGTAGCTTGTTCATCTAGGGGGTGGGGTTTTGTGAAACTCTCCCACCTACAAGGGCATATCAACTGCTGTTACCATTGTGTGGGTTGAGGCAACCATATTACTGAGATTTTGTGGGCAGCATCTCTGCCTTGGTTTTCTGGCTCTTACAAGCATCTATATCTTTCCGGAAAGGTTGGTAAAGCTTATGTGACTTTTAGAGGTGTAAGTCACTCTATTGTTTGCTTGCTTTCCTTTCATTTTCTTTCATTCTTTCCAGCAGGATGCTGCTCTGCAGTGCAAACTGACCTCTCGATTACAGCCACCCTCCTGATTCTGCCTCTCCAGCGCTATTACAGGCATGGGTACTAACACCTGGCTCGAATAACAAATCAAAAAGAAAGAAAGAAAACAGTGAGTTTATGGCAAAAAAAAAATCATAAAATTCTAAGAGGGGCCTTCTGATTTCATTCCTTATGTTTTGAGGAGCTAGGCTCTGGTTTTGTCCTGAGGCTTAAATAACACATCATGAAAGCTATTATTGTACAAGTGAAATTTCTCATACAGATATACCTAGAGCCCAACCCCACATTTAGCAACGCCTCTAAGCTTTTGTGTTTTCCACCTTGTTGAAAGCAGAGAAACACGCTGTTTGGCAAGCCCACTTAACACACCTCTCTGTTCTAAAGGAGTGACAGAGGCCACTGGGAAGGAACAGAGGAGAGTCGCTGGATGTCTTTTGGACCTTTTCACACTATGCTGTATATGTAAATAACAGGTGGAAATGGGGAGTGATGAGTCTCTCAAGGAAATAAATACTGCACGATCATTAGGAGGCTCATTAAGGATAAAGTGCAGGAAGGGGGCTCCGAGAGCAGACTGTTGTCCTGGTATTTACTGGGACAAAGCACTCTTTTTAATGGGGCACCTGTGAAGCTCTCTGCTGCAGTTACTAGGCATTGCTGCTTTCTACTAACTTGAGCTTTGCCCTTCTCTCTGCAATAGTAAACCGTTGACAACACTCTTGGGCTCTAGGCTCCTACCGTGAATGTGTCCTCCCTCTCCTCTGGAGTCCCATGCCTCCAGTCTGAGAGGGCATGTGCGAATCAGCTCTCCCTTTAGAGGAGAGAAAGTCGAAAGCCACCACCATCCTTTATCACTTATCTCCTCTGCCAAGTCCCTCTCCTCACCTTGCATCACACAGAGGACTCTCTAGCTCACTCTTTCCCTCCCCTCCCTAAAGGCAGTCCTTGCCAAACTTTGCTTTAAGGCAGGGGTTCTCAACCTTCCCAATGCAGAGACACTTTACTACACTTCCTCCTGTTGTGATCCCTCCTAATCATAAAGTTATTTTCATTGCTACTTCATAAGTGTAATTTTGCTACTCTTGTGAATTTTAATGTAATACCTGTGTTTTCCAAGGCTCTTAGGCTACCCCTGTGAAAAATCATGACCCACAGGTTGAGAACCACTACTTTAAAGCAGTGCACTCTGCAGATAAGTAAAGATATGAAGCTATTGGCTCATAAGGTCTTTGTGGCAACTCTGCCATTGAACACAAGTTGTAAGCATGGGTAGGTATGACTGTGTTATAATACAACTTTATTTACACTAAGAAGGGTAGGCCAAATTTGACTAAGAAGTTAATATGTGGCCTCTGTTTTAGTGTTTGCTCTAAAAAAGTTCCATTGCACTTACAGAATACAAGGCCCTGTGTAGTTTTCTCAAACACCTTTAACTTACTCATTCAATGACCCATCAGTTAAGGTTTTAGAATCTATTATACCTCAGGCTCTAGGCAAGGTCCAGGCAACATGAATATAAAAAATTTAAGGAGAACAGTCTTATGGTTAGATGTTTAGACAGGCAACAACTGTATTGTGATAAGCGTATAATAGACAACTGGATATAATAGAGCTATAATAGAGCTCATAAGATAAAAGAATGGAATATCCTGGAACTTTAAGAAAAACAAGATTTATTGGATTGAGGGTGTTTTTAAGACAACGCAGCACAATAAATGTGTGGAGTCCCAAGGAACTATATTCCATTCATTCTTCAGTCTTCATGTGTGTTCTCTCACAGAGAATAACGTAAGTGCTTACAAGCGATGAAGGAGAGGGAAGAATGGGTCAGTAGGGAAGTCTTGCATTCCATGTAAGCCATTTAGATTTTATCCTTTAGGCAACGGCAACAGGGAACCAGAAGGCAAAGATGAATTTACCAGCATATTCATAGGAAACAAGATGGGCTATGTGACCCATGAGCTCTAACTTTCAAAGCCTTGGTTCTTCCTCCGAGAAGCTGTCAAAAATAAGCAAAAGTTCACAGAAGCCAGACCAGGAAAATCAGAAAGACTGCTTCAAATAGGCTGTTCGCTTGCTGGGCTTACCATGTGGCACATGGGGTTGGCTTTTATTTCCCATGGAAATTAAACTCTCTTAATTCTGTGACAAGAGGAGAGGTATCTTCGGGAATAACAACGTCAAGATCTTCAGTGAACAGCCTCCTTCTGAGTATGATTTGAGGGGTGCCGGAAGTTCCCTGATCTGAACTAGCATACCCATCCAGGCTCTGGTATTTACAATCACACAACAGGCATTTTGATTACTCTAAGGTGGCACATCGCCAGCCCCAAGCAAAGTCTTTCCAAATGTAGGTGCCCCCACATAGAGTACTACGTTGTGTCAGCCATAACCAGATGTAAATGAGACTATAAATCTGATACTGACTCAAGACAAACCCTAAAAGAAACAGGGAAGACATGTATAAAATACAGCACCGGGGATGGAGAGAGCTCAGGGCATAACAATAACTCCACCAACTTCTTAGTCTTGCCTGGGGCGACCTGGAGCCTAATGAGGTGGACAAGAAAAGAAATGAAATAGCTGAAGTAGCGTTTGATTAATAAACATGGCCAGGGGAAGTGCGTGTTTTATAGAGGCAGAATTTGTAGAGCCTCATGATTTCTGAGCCAATTTGTAAATCTGTCTGGGAGTGTTCAGCCCATGAGAGACAGATGCGGGGAAAGGGGAGGGAGACAATTAGGAGGTTAAAAGATGCTTCAGACAGGGGATGGGCTGCAAGTGACAAGTGAACGAAGCCCTCCTCTGTCCCTCCTGGCAGCTCTTATTCTCCCCCCCAACAAGCTCCTGCTTGCTCCTTTGCCTTCTGAAGGCAGAATGAAAGTGTTTGGTTGACTCAACAAGCACCGATTTTGTTGAGGAGAGCCAGCACCCAGTTTCTGTGGGCTCAGTGCACAGTCATGAGTGATGCCTATCGATTGGAAGCTGGTGAGGGATGCAGGGGAACAACTGCCCAGTGATGACAAAGCCACCACATAGGGACCACAGATGGAAAATTAGCAAGAAGTCTCCTTACTTCTGGCACGGCAGAGCAGAACTGAAGAAAGACTTCTCAAGTTGCTTCCTGCCAGGGTCAGTTCTCAGTCCAACCTCCATCCTTTCTTGCTGGATTCATCATGCATTAAATGTTTAACTGCATCTATTGCAGATCAGCTCTGTGCTAAGGCCCCTGGTTGGGTGCTGAGGAGGACTGAAGGCATGTACACGAATAAACATGACACAGTAGGCACACAGAAATGACTGAGACATGCCTTGAGGACCATGAAGGGAAGCCCCATGTCTGCAAATGAACACGCACCACAGCTGATGCTCATTGATGGTAGAAGCAACCCAGGAGCCTGTGGAAGTTTGAAGGGAGAGTTTCTGTTACAATCTAACCAAAAGCATGACCGTGACTTTGGGAGACATTTTAGTGTCTTTAAACATACTAAAATGCTACAAGTGTTTCTTTCTTCCCCAACCCTCTTTCTCTCTCACCCCCTTTCACTACGATGTGAACCCACATCTTTGGAAAGCTAGCTCTCACTGAGCTGAGGTGTCAGCCCTCCATTTGACTTTATTTTTGGGTCTCAAACTTTCCCCGTAGCACAGGCTTGCCTCGAACTTGTGATGTCCCTGTCTCAGCTTCCCTAGAAGCTGCAGTTAAAGGTCTGTGATATCAGGTCTACCCACATCTCTCTTAGGCTGTTTTCTTCTTTCTTCCTTTGTAAAAAAAAACAAACAAACCAATATATTCTTTGGGCATATTGGGGATGGAGAGAATAGATCCTCTTAGATATCAAGATCTCTCTGGTGAAACTCAGAACGTGTACTTGGCCTATCAAGTTCCATGTTCACTGCCAAGCCTCAAGTGGGCTGAGACAAGTGGAGAAGCATCACAGGAAGCAAGCACAGCTACAGCGAAAGGCCCGAAGTAGACGGAAGAACACATCCCTCCCATGTCCACACCTTGTATCCATGACTATGTTAGGCTATAAGATACACAGGTGGATTAAGGTTGTAACACAGGAATCCTTCAAGTCGAAGGGGAAGGGAATGGATGCAGAAGAGAGGCTTAGAGGGATGTAATGCTGACCTGCAGGCTTTGTGGATGAAGGGAAGGGGCATAGATACAGGAATGTGGCAACATATGCACTCTAGGAAATGTAAGGGCACAGGTCTGCCCCAGAGACACCAGGCTAGCTCTGTTCTAGAGAGCGGTAAGGTTACAAGTATATTGGTGTAAGCCAAAACATTTGTACAAGTTTATCATGACAGCCACAGGAAGCAGCTATGGCTGCTGAACAGAGGTGTATCTGATACCTGAACTGCACAGCTAGGAACTGCTGTAAGGGGCTGTAGCAGAAAAAGCTTGAGCACTATGGCGGGCCAGGGCACACAGTGCCTTTGGTTTTTATATGCCCATTAGAAGATGCTCTGGGAGAAAGGGCTTCCGAGGCTCTGCCTGAGTTAGGGTGCTCTAGGCAGTTCATGATGCTGACTAGGTCAGAGGAGAAAGGGAGTCAGTTTTCTTCAGGGAGGAGGCCCCTGATTTGTTTCCAGTGTTCAAGTACTTAGTCCTATACCCCCCTATTTGCATACAGGCAACACTAACTGGGTTTAGTAGGTGTGTGTGTGTGTATGTGTGTGTGTGTGTGAAAGAGAGGGGGGGGATGGAGGGATGGAAAGAGAGAACAACAGGTAATTATAAACGAGGATATGAATTTGAAAGGGAAAAGAATGTTGGGGGAGACACGGAGGAGTTGGAGGGGGGAGGAGGGAAGGGTTAGATATGATTAAAATGCATTGTACTGTGTATTAAGTTTTCAATTAAAAATTTCTCTATGAGGCCTGAAATATGGCTTAGTGCCAATATGCTGGTCCTTAACGTGTCCAAGGTTTGATCCTCAGCACTGTATAGATATGTAGATAGGTAGGTGGGTGGGTGGGTGGGTGGATGGATGGATGACATACTCTCTCAATGAACACCTTAGGACTAATATACATGAGGGGAGGAGATCTGTCTGAAGACCCTAGAGACCACAGTATGGGGGTGCTGGCAGTAGAGACTATGGAAAAAGCAGGACAAGGATTACAAAGGTGTTTTTTCAACTGGAAGAAAAGAAACTTCCATAGGTTGAGATGGGAAGTGATGCAAGAGATTTTGCTTGAAGGTGGGGCAGCAGATTAGGTGTTCCTTGAAACTTGTTTGGGATGTTTGTTATGTCCAAATGAAGATGGTTTTTAAAATTCATTTTGTGTTTATGAGGTGTGTGTGTTTGTATGTGAGTATGTTTGTATATGTATGTTCGAGTGTATGTGTACAGGTGTGTGCCTGCCACAACCTGTGTATGGAGGTCACAGAACAATGATGCGTGTGTCTCTTCACCTTCCACTATATTTGAGATGGGATGCCTTCCGGAATTCTCCAGTCTGGGTCTTCCATCTTCCCATCTGTGTATGCTGGGATTTCAGAAAGCTGTGTGTTCCTGTGTCCAGGCTGTATGTGCATTCTGACCATCTTAACTCAGGTTGTTAGCTTTGTGTGTAGCACACGCACTCCCTACAGAACCATCTCCTCAGCTCTGAAGAGGCTCTTGCAAGCACTGGGCCAACCAGATCTGGAAGTTGGAGACATCTGAGCTGTACACACACATTTGTGAATTTCCAGCATATGGATTCTGGCTTTTAAGTTACTTGTTCTAGTTTTTGAGTTTAAAATATAATAGCATCATTACCTCCTTCCCCTTCCTCCCTCCAAACCCTCCATACCCCTCTTTGCTCTCTTTTACATTTATGGCTCCCTTGTTGCATGCACATATGTGTACATATACATATGTTCCTAAATGCAACCTACTCAGTCTGTTCAATTCTACTTGCATGTATGTTTTCAGCACTGATCATTTGGTATCAGATAACCAACTGGCGTGAGTTCTACCCAAAGGAAAGTTATGGACATGGGAATGAGCAAAAGTAAAGAACATGAACTGAACTCCAAGAAAGACCCTATATTACGATGTTAATAAGATAAAGGACACTGTCATAGGATTCTGAAATGGGCTGAGCATAAGGTAATGATTGATTCCAAACTGTGCAAGGTTCTATAAGCCAAGGGAAGAAAAGGGGACAATGGGTGAGACAGGCTATCTATCCAGAATATATCAAGGAAGGTCCGATGTAGCCTCAACCTCAGCAGTGAGGAAAAGAAGAAAATCTTAGCAGGAAAATCTGAGTGGAATGGAGGTCATAGTCAAAGTTCTAGTGGGACCGAGTGAGGTGGGAATGGGAAGGAAAGGCTAATGCCGAAAGGAAGAGAAAAGCATTTCTGGAATTTTGGACATCTTTGGGAAATATCCAGCTGCTGTCTGAAGGTGGTTTGGGGCAGGATTCCTTAAGGAGTCTTGGTCTATGTTATCAACAGATTCGATGAGACTGACCCATACCGTGAAGCGAACATGCTTTACTTAAATCCTACTTATTTGACTGTTAATTGAATCTAAACGTCTATGTTGGTATCCAGTCAAAAACTAGATACCAAGCTCAGCTAAATTAACACATGAAATTTACTACGGAAGTAATGGTGATTAGGAAGTTTTGTGTTCAAATATTGAAAGGGGAACAGATTCATCCATGAAAACAATTCCAGAGAGAGCAGAACATTTGAGATTGGGAAGTGAAAGAGACCAGGTGGAAGGGGTTTCCTTAGCTGGTCAAGAATGCTGAGCTCAGGGGAGGGGTAGTGCTGAGTTTGGGCAGGATGACAGCCAGTTCACCTAACTAGAATGAATGGGTGGCTTTGGGGCAGAGTGCTGGCTACTGTGGATAATTTTCCCAATAGCTTCAATCATTTCCTGTTATGACATGGTAATTTGAAACAGGAATATGATGATGAGTGTTTATACATTGGTATAACAAACCCTCTCCAACTCTTCAAACATTACTTTTACAGATTAGGAACTTTGTACTTACAGTCATTTTGCAGTATGCCCGGGAACTGGAGATTCTTCACAGGGATGCTGCTGTGTCTGTACCGTGGAAAGCCAGCACCGCTTCCTCCCCATAAGCGTGCTTCGGCATCTCTGTTGAACATTTCATCTCCTTCCTGCCAACCCTTACTAGCCTCTAGTGACAACTATTCCAAGGCCACCTCCTAATGCAACCTCCTAAAAGACTGACTCACATTTCCACAGATGAGTAATAACATGGCTATTTGTCTCTGTGTCTGTGCTATCTCACTTAGCACAAGAGCTTCCAAGCCCATCCTTGTTGCCATAAGTGAGAAGATTCCACCTCTTCTCTGTTTTTAATTCATTTTGTTAGCCAATTTCAAACATGTATACCACACATTCTGATTAATTCTTCCTTTATCCTATCTCGTTTTCCTCCTTTCCATATTACCCTTCCCCCCTTTTCGTTTTTTATCTGAATAGTAACCTATTCCATATGTGCACCCATTTTGTTTATCTATTTCTCCATGGATGGCATTTAGGTTGGTTGCATATTTCAGCCAACGCGTACAGCATTGAACACGGGAGTGTGAGTCCCTTTTGGTATCAGGCTTATACCCTTTTTGCAGCTATTCCCAGAAGACTAGCTGGACCACATGGTAGCTGTGCTGACAGATTTTTCAGGAGTCTCCACACTATTTTCATGCTTGCTGTAGAGAGTTACATCCACACCTAGAACATAAGAGTTCCTCCTTTCACAATCTTTGCCAGCATTTATTTTTTATTTTTTTGTCATTTTGATGCCAGCTAGTCCAGCTAGGATAGGATAATATCTCACTGTGGGTTTGGTTTGCATTTCTCTGATGACTAGTAAGGCTGAGTGTTTTTCATATTCTTATCTATGTGTTTTCTTTCTAGAATTGTTTGCTATTTTTTTAGTACATTTTGAAATGATTTACTTGTTACTGTTTTTATGTATGTGGATATTTGTCTGCAAACATGTGCATGCAGTGTCCTAGAGGCCAGAAGAGAGTGTCAGATCTCCTGGAACTGCAGTGACACATGGTTGTGAGCTGCCATGTGGGTGCCAATACTGTGAGAACTTCACCTATTGAGCCATGCGTCCAGCCCCGCTAATGAGGTTTTGAAGTTATATGACATAGTGCTAGAAGCCCTGGCAAGAGCAGCTAGGTAAGAAAAAGAAACACTGGGCATCCATATTGGAGAGGAAGAAGTTAAATTGTTTTATTTGTAGAAGATATGACTTCACACATACAAAAACGCAATGACCATGTGGTTTTTATCCTTCAGTCTCGTGATGTGTGGCTAGAGTTCTATTCCTAAGATAAAATTTACTTGATTGTGGTAGACATTCTTTTTTGATATGCTGTTGAAGTTGTTGAAGTCAGTTTGCTAAGTGTGTGTGTGTGTGTGTGGTGTGTATATGTGTGCATGTATGAATATGTGTGTGTTGTTGTTTTTGAGAGCACTTTTTGCCGTCTTGTCTTGAGCCCCTGATCTTCCTGCCTCTGGAATTTGAGGGGAATAGGTCCTTGCTCTTGAACCCTTAAATTTACTTTGTTGAAAATTTTATCAATGTTCTTCCAGATTTCTTTTTCTTTCTCTTCATATTTCTTTGTCTAATTCAGTTACAGGGTTATTTTTGAGCCAGGTGGGGAAGCTCAGGCAGGTACATCTTTGAGTCCGAGGCCAGCCTGGACTACAGAGCGCATTCCAGGACAGCCAGGGCTACACAGAGAAAATAAAAAATCAAAACAAACAAACAAAAACAGGGTTACACTGGTCTCATGATAAGAGTTTAACAAATAGATGATTTAGGGACTGAAAAGATGACTCACTGGATGAAAGTGCTTAGTTCCTAAAAGTTTGGTCTCTCCGTCTCTGGGGAGAAGTGTTTTCACACTTCACAGCCTCTCTGTAATGATCTATTAGACATGGACCTAGATAGTAATTTTTCCTGAAGTTTAAAAGAATACCAATGTCATGTCATTATCAAGTTTCTGGTCTTTTGATGGGAGGCTTGCTCTGCAGACTTCTCAAGGACTAGGTACACTTCTATATTGTGAATAGGGTGGTGAGGTAGCTTTGTTTGTGTGATGACGTTATCTAAATCTGTCTAGAAGAAATGCCCTAAACATTAAATTCTTTGAAATTCCCCTCTTGCATAAAGTTTTAAAAAGAAAACACATTACTGCAATAGCAAATAGCCACAGGCTTTGTAGAATCAGAACCCATGTGAAAGTGGTCCTGACGTCATTTAGAGCCCTGTAGGATATTAAATAGTTACTTTAATTTGGGAAGTAGTTTTAGTCCTAATGAATTTGTTTTTACATGAATTTTTTTTTTACAAAATATTTTCTCAAGTGTTTGGCCTTGCCTTGAGAAATCGCTCTATTTCAAAAATTAAATGGAGGAAATGATAAATGAGTGACGGTTGCGTTGGGTGCACAGTGAGCTATCTCTGCTGCCCACACACAGGCCACATTAGCACAGACGCATCATTCAGTTAATTGCCTTTTGCTACAGTGAGCTTCTAATCTTGGAAATGCAACGATCATACACACAGAAAACCAGATAAGCTGTTTGGGCTACGTTTGAGAAATGGGAATGGGGTTTCTGCTGTTGATACATAAAGGATTTTTCCCTTGGAGTGGCCGGCGGATTGCCTTTGTATTAATTCCTTTCAACTACTGCCATGCGCTCAAAAGAACACAAGAGTGAGGTCAAAAAGGGAAATTCTCAGTCTACAGGAGAGTATTTAAGTCCTTGTTTGTTTCCATTAGATTAGAGACCCGTTTGGATAAAGGAGGAGATGAGAGACAGCCCACGGAGCCTGCACAAGAGTCGGGCTCCCACGGTGTTTTAGAAAAGGGCCCGGCTAATCTTTATGATCGGATATCCCAGGCAATACCTCTTACTGTCTGATAAGCCTTACCTACACCCCCTATAATTGTCTTACGCTGTCTTTTAGCCCCTCTATTCTTTCTCTGACTATTGAAAGTAAAACATCGAACATTTAAGTCGGGATTTTGATATGTTGACCATCAAATCCCTATTCACTGTTCTTTTGCCTAGGCCAACATGGTTCCTTCTTTATTGTTGATGTTTGCAGCAATTCAGTCACTTTCATGGCTTGCTTTATGTCGACTCTCAATGTTTTCTGAATCTTTCTATATTGTGGAATTTAAGATGAGAGAAGAAGGATGTATAAAACTCATTCAGTGTTCTGCATATACTTGTAAGTTACATATATATATGGTGTGAATATATATTATAGGTGTATGGTCTAATGGCTTGTGCAGCTGTTCTTCGCAGTAGTGATAGTGCCCACCATTCCATTATATATATATATATAGGTATATATATATACCTATATATATATAATTATATATATAATATTAAAAATATATATATAAAATCATGTATCATATATATCAGTATCATGGCTTTTAGAGGATCTTTTGTATCATGTGACCAAGTTTCCATTTGTGAGAATCAGTGGGTTAGCTCTTTATTTTAATGCTAAATATTAGCAGAAAATGTAAAAATCAGCCTAAGGTCTATATTTGCCCTGAGTTTTTAAAGTGAAAGTTGAATCACCTATAAAAGTACAACCTGATCACCATGGCCTTCAGTCATAGGAAAAACATTAAAAGGTTTTTTTCCCTTTAGTATATGAGACAGAGGTTAACACCGTTCTGCCCTGTCTGTATCTGGTGGCTTTCTGAGAAGAGGACTCAAATCATCTTATGGTTTGGGTGCTAATACAGACGAGGTGACAATCTAGAGAGTTGCTGGGGGCTCTGCTGGAAGAAAGAAGAATCGTTGGCCTCTACTCAGGCTTTGCCCAACAAAGCAGACACTGAACCACTGGCCTACACTCTTAGCCACCTGGCACCACTTGGTAGACGCACTGCCGGGACTAGTCCTGTGGTACACCATGGCCTTAACTGTGTCATATTGCCTAGGCTAGCCTTGGGTAAATCCCTGAATCTCTCGCTTTAGACTCCTGGGCTCTGGGATTACAGGTATGTGCTGCACATTTAGCTATAATCAGATTTAAAGTCATACACACACACACACACACACACACACAGAGAGACAGAGAGAGAGAGAGACAGAGAGAGACAGAGAGAGACAGAGAGACAGAGAGAGAGACAGAGACAGAGACAGAGACAGAGACAGAGAGCGAGCGAGAGAGAGAGAGTGAGAGAGAGAGAGCGAGCGAGAGAGAACTTTTTATAAACCTGTTAACGTTCTAGCCAGCTGTGAAGCACAGTATGGGAGGCCAAGGCATCTTGAGCTTTCTTCTGCAGGCTGCAGCTCTCTTCCAGGCAATCTTTGGCTCGGACACATGCATCATCGTCATTTGTAAGGAAGTGATCTTTAATAGCATGCACAAGACTGCAGAAAAAGTTGCAGTCTCATATTACCTGAGAAGAAACAATAAACTTACCTTCCCCCAGGGTTCCTGTGATCTTTAATACCCATTAATGGATTCTAGTCTAAAAGATCTTTACCCTCAGACAAGGTTTGCACCATTCCAGGGGAAGGTGAGAGATTTTTAGTCATGGTCACATTTCAAAATGAGGCTTCAGGGACAGAACTTCAAGGGCCGAGTAGAGTATGGTAAAAACCAGGGAAAGTTATTTTATCTTTCTTCATCCATTAAGTAGTAAGATAGAAGAACCCAAGAGGACAAAAATGAGCCCCAGGGAAATTCACTATTTGCAGTTCAGAATTGCTTTTAATAGAAATTTTGAGCTAGAGGAAAAGAACTCCATCTTTAGGTCCATATACTGTTCTAGTGGGTCTATCTCTGGGATAGAGTAGTAGGAAATTTGAAGCAAAAGTTCAGGTCTTCCACTGTTTAATAAATATTCAGAGTGACTACAGAGCGTCAACCATTTAGGACAAGCACTATCTGGTCTTATAGCACCCATGTTTCTCCCTTTGTAACCCATGAATGCATCCACTAAAAATAAATAAATAAATAGAATAAAATTTAAAATTGGAGATGCCGAAATTCCTGGCCCATACAGACCTGACATGACCATCAATAGATGCTCAATAAACATTGGTTGATTGATTGCTTTATGACATTTCCCAGTGCATTAGGTTCCTTACCAAATCACCGAACAGCTGGGGTTAATAAAAGTTTAGTTTTGAATGGGGCACAGAGCTACATATACTAATTATAATAAAATATTAAAAAGCTACTCAGGGTAACACAGTTATGAACACGAAGTGCATACTGATGTGAGATTCACTTTGATGTAAAGCATTTTAAAAATCAGCTATCTGTCCTCAGAGTGGCCAAAATAGGAGTCCAGAGACGGACAGGGAACATTTCAAATTCAGCAGTATGCTCTCTTATTGGCCCAGGGATGACAATAATGCAAGCAGCAGCTGGTAGGATCCGAGTCTATTCTGGCTAGATCATGCTGCCTGGGAGTCTAATTTTGCTCACAGTGAGAAAAGTGGAATATTCCTTCAGTGTCAACAGACCAGATTGTATCTCCAGTTTGTTTGATGGGGGAACTTGGTTCTGTTCCCAGATACGGCTCTCCTTCATGGATCATTGGGTTAGGCCGAGTGTTTTCAGCAAAGTCAGTTTCAAAGCACACTGCTTTCCGCTCAGATCTTGGAATTCCTCTTCACACCAGAGCTCGTGTGCACAGGAAAGGGAGCTCTGACACACACAAGTCACTTTCCGTCTACTCTGCAGGCCCTTTCTTTGGAAATAGCCGAACCCTAAACATTTCATAATGGGTCCTGGATGCTGAGGAATTCTGATTTGGGCAAAGGTGTGTGTGTGTGTGTGTGTGTGTGTGTGTGTGTGTGTGTGTTGGATCTACAGACTAGTTGATAAAAAATATTAAATATTTCCTGTCCAAAATATGTCTGGATTTAGGTGAGTCATGCTTTGCTCTTTAGATAGGGCACCTTCAGTCTTTCCTATGTTCCATTTTATTTGTCTAGGAAGTAGCTATAGGTAAAAGGATATATTGCTTTGACTTTGTTTTCCTTAAGAGGATTTCCAAGTGAGGCTCATTGCCTGTTTCTAATTTACCTACTTTTAAGCCCTCAAGTCCTAAGTAATGAGCTGTGAAGGAGACCAGATTAGAGTGACCCAGGAAGGGCTTGCTGCCTCCTGGGGGCCCTGGGCTCAGAGCTCTTCTCTGGACGAGGTACCCTGTGTTTCCAGTTTTGCTCCTCTGCACAGCGGCCTAGGGCAGTGAATAATCCCAGAACCTTGCTCACGGCGGGCTGTGTCCCACTGCAGAGCTGACTTTCTCGACAATGAGCCTGGAACACTCTGCAGGTGCTCCCATCCCACCCACATCCCAGGAGCACGAGGCTCGGGGAGAGTCACGGGTGCTGGTGTGCTGCTCTCCTCACGCCTAAGAACAGGCTAATCTTTTACACTCACCTCGTAATGACCCGGGATCCTGCCAAAGCCAGGGACCTTAGCCTTGCCTCTGGTTTGGAGTGGAGTATACTGTCAGCCTAGCTGGGAGTATGGAAATCTACCCAGTCTCAGGGAAGGTCTTGTGATAGGGCTGAAGGAGAACAGTAGGGAGGAGAGACTGAATCTGAAAGAAGCTTTATGGGAAAATGTGGGAGAAGGATGCCCATTTTCTTGACAGCATGTCTGTGTATATGTGTATAGGTGTCATGTATTAGGACAGGTGGTACACACACACACACACACACGTATATATTTTCTTGCATCAGATCCAGTTTCATGAGTTCTAGTCCTCTTATTTTTTGCTTTCTCTTTTTCAAACTCCAAGGAAAATATGTTATGTAGTCTAGTATGTAATAAGAAATTAAAATGTAAACAGCTTACTTCACTTGACACCACACAGAATGGGGTTCCTTACATAACACCTACGAGTAGGATTTTACCCTTTTCTGAGATCTGGTGAGTGTTTGGGGTTCCTGGCACATTTCCAGATTTTGTTGTTGTTGTTGGGCAGGTAGTACACTCTTGGGGGGAAAGAGTTTAGAATGTGCTTTAAAAAAAAAGCCTTGGCTGTTGTGCACGTGATTTTGTGCTGGCTTTCCCTTTATGGTATTTTTTTTCCTCCTTTGGATTGAATAAAGGCAGTCTCACAAGTGGGGAAGGTATCCCTCACTCTGACATTTCATTTACCTGGGAGTACAATAATCAGAGAAAGAATCAAATACTTGAACATTTTGCTTCAGTGAGCACAAGCTAAGTATTTGTACCATATTGGAAAGTGATAGTTTTCTTCAGACTTTAAAGGAAAGAAAAGGTGACACGTTCAGTGACTGAGAGCCACGAGCAGGAGCAGAGCTAGTCCCTGCACTCCTGGGTACGAAGCAGGATAACCTTGGAATTAAAGTACATGGAGACAGTATTTTATCAGCTGCTGTTTGATAGAAAGTGGCTGAAGGGGTTGGGTAAATGACGAGGTGGCAGCGCCTGAAAAGGGAAGAGTGTTTTTAAGCGCGCTGTGGAGAAGGAAGCAGCTGGACTCAATGGCTAATAATATGTGGGAGGTGAAAACATGTTGAATCCTGTGCGCAAGTTTGATCAGAGAGAGGGGGTGGATGACATTACTGTCCAAATCAGAGCAACCATCTGTAATCAGCTCCACCTGGGCTAAAGCCTGATGCTCGCAGACTGTCCCCAGCCCATGGGTATTTATGGTGCCGCAATATGTTCTGTGAGTGATAGCTGCTGCTAAACCAAAATCAATATACAGCATTCCATTGACGAGAGTTGGGTTTATGTTTTATTCATTTCTGACTTCTCTGCAGCCGACATGGTACTTGATTCTAGTAGGTGTTCAAAATGCCCAGGAAACGCATGAAGATGCGGGCCTGCAGCCCCCGTGAGCTGCCTGGTTTCCGTTTAAGATACATCTGTCCACCTTCAATGAAGCATTTGCTTTAATGAGCTGGGTGATTTTCTGGGTCTGTGGAAATCTAGCACTACATGTCCTGTTTTTTTTTTTTTTTTGTCATGAATGAATAACCAAATGTTTAGAAATGCCTGCTTTAGATCACACTCAAGTTTGTCATTGTGATGAAAAATCTGAACACCAAGGTCAAGTGACCAGATTTAACTACATATAGCCTAGGATATTTCTGACACAGTCACCGTACATGCAAGGTAGGAAGAGACCAGGTCACAGCTATTCTATAAATCAAGAATGTACACTCCTCTGTGTGTGAGATTCTACACATGTCATAGCCTCACCCTCCTGTCCCTTTTCGTATATTTGTACAGTACATGTTTGTTCACACGTGTATATGCAGTTGTATGCACATGCATGTATACATGAGGAAAACAGCAGACCAGTGGTGGCTGCCCTCCGCCAGAGCTCCCTGCCAGCTCTCATGGATAGGCTAGCTGGAATGGCCGATGAATTCTGGGGCTCTACCTGTCTCTGCCCTCCTCATCCATTTCTAGGGTTACAGAAATGCCACCAGGAATGTTTTATGTGGGCATTCAGGCCCTCATTCTTGGGTGGTAGAGGCTTTGCCACGTGAGCCATGTCTCCAGCCCCATAAAAGTAATGCAACCTCAAGCCAATGATTTCCTTTTAATTAATTTATTTTTTTTGCAAGTGCTAGAATTGAACCTAGGGCATCCTGAGTGAGAGGCAAGTGACCCACTACTGGGCTCCCTGTCTCTTTGCTAACTCAGGTCCTTCTTAAAATTGGCTTAGGATGTAAACCATCCAGAGCAAGATGACTCAGAAGTGGGTAAGCGAGGAGGCCTCAATGATACTTAGCATTAATTTTCAGTGGTAACATAACAGAAGGATTAAGTGCTGATATTCCAGAGTTAGACAAAGGCAAGTTGTTATTGGAATCATCAATAGTTGACTTGACCTTTTGATCTTTCAGCTTAAATATAAAGTAAAAATTCAAGTATATCAACTTAATAGTAGAGCAAGTGTTAGATGAGTGAATGCTTTACAAAGCATTTAGCAACATATGGCAAATGAGCTTCATAAACCACCCACCACCCCATGACCACTGTTAACATTATCATATGGCAAATGGCCCTCATAAAAACTATGCACCATCTTATCACCGATGTCATCATTCTATCACCTTCATCACCACCATCCTCATCATTATCATCATCATTCTGCCACCATTCCATTAATCTTATCACCACCGTCATCTTTACATTAACCTCATCACCATGTCATGGTTCCTCCACCCATATCACCACTAGCATGGCTTCCTTAAATCATGAGCCTTTGTAAATTCCTAGAAGTGCCAAGGCAGCTTCAGTAGCAGAAGTTGTCAAGTGAATATTTTCTGAAATTAGACAAAAATCTAAAGAGCTGTCTCAGAAAACAGGTCCATCTGTAGGTTCTCTTACAATTGCTGTCACAGGGGTTAAAAGAAAATACTGGCTGGCCAGTGCCTACCATGTGGGGAAGGCAGTAAGGACGCTCAACATCCACCTCTGTGATCATATTTTTCTGAGGTTTTGGAGTCTACAAAGCCATGTGCATGTATCCTACTAATAGTGAGAGGCATCTGGTTAAATCAAGTGAATTAAATTAGCCACGTGTCCAGTGTATAAAATTAGCAATCTGAGAGAGAGAGAGAGAGAGAGAGAGAGAGAGAGAGAGAGAGAGAGAGAGAACAATCTGAAAGAGGCTATTCATAAGCATAATTTAAGCCCATCAACTGTTTACTGAGTGAGTCTAGGCTAAGTTTCCGCTAAAGCAATGTGGACAATAGGGCTAATTCCTTGAAGAGAAAAAGAGAGAAACAGAACCAAGAAGGCCTTAGGAACAAGGGAACAACGCATGAGCATGTGCTGCAGGCATTTCCGCACTGTCTTTATGCAAACCGTACTAATTAATCTCATACAAACATGGGTATTTTTGTAAAGCGGGAGCCCGAGTGCCATTTTATGGCCATGTAATTTACAAGTCCTCAAATTATGTTAGAATCACCACACATAGTGTTTACAGTTTAATTACATGGTTCTTTACCATCCCCAATCAAGTGTTATTCACTCTATACCTCTTTGCCTGATCTTACCTAAAAAAGAAAACACTTTTATGCTGGATTGGAGTGGTAAACATTCAAACTTGGCAATTCTAGAAGGCAACAAGGATGTGATTCAGAGTAAACAATCCCCATTGACGGAGATATCAGAAGTCTCCCAGAAAGGAAGAGAATGAAAAAGGATCAGCATTTTATAAAAATAGCAATTTTTATTGCTTCTGTCCTACTGACAAAAGAAAAAAAAACATTTGCTGCTCACTTTTTAACCTGGAGCCAGACAAGCTCATTGTCCATATTTAAATTATTATTATTGTTTATATTATTATTACTTGTGTGTGTGTCTTTGCGTGTAGTCACTTTATTCTCTCTACTTTTGTTTAGGTTCTGGGGATTGAAGTTGGCTATGAATCTTTTGTTATAAGTACTTTATCTATTGAGCCATCTTACTGGACCTCATGTTTTGTAATGAAAAATAAATTTTAGCCAAGAGATGTTTATCAAGCATCATATCGCTCTACATCTGTGATAAGAACAAACATTTAAAAAAAAAAGCCATGACCTCTGAACAAATCTCTACTAAATGTCTTATAGGAATTTCAATGTCTGGGAAATGTCTCTTTGTGATGCTCTCTTTGTCAGTTCACAGTGAAATTCTGAGATTAGAAAAAAAAATCAGGAAACCTGGTTTTGGTCAACAGGCATAAGCTCTATCAGTCTTGTTCTTTTTATTATTGATCTTCTTTTAGTTGAAAAACAAAATTAAGGGGTTTCATATGACATTCTCATACCTATGTATTCTTACTTTACCCCATTACATTCTTATGCCCTCCCTCCTTCCTGCAGTCCTTTTCATTTTCCATCTAGCCCCATGTCTGCTCTCATGTCACATGTATGTGCATGTGTTTTGTAAATGTGCTTAGAAACATCTTCCAAATATGAGAGAGCGAACCTGCGGTATTTCTTTTAGCCCCTATAAAACACAGATATGGGAAGTGTCATAATAATGATTAATAATAATAATCTCAGCTTCCCTGTATTCTACTGTGATCATATATCCAACTGGAACCGAGAGACTGCGGATTTTTGTTCCAGGTCTCCCTCAACAGTCGATTGGTGGTCCCTAAGCCAAGTCACCTGCATCCTTGTTTGTGTTCCTAGGTTGCATAGCAACTGTGAGGCCTGATGCTTTGAACTCCTGTTTGGTGACTAGACAGTTAAATCAGGCATCCATTTTCTGATGAATTACATAGAATGGTTTCCAGTTCCTAAGACATAATTTCCTTTGGAAACTGAAGTTTAATCAAAGTGCACGCTTGTGATGCAGTGGGACCTCCTGCCCATCTTTTAAAGAGTCACGCGTGGCAACAATTGTACAGGAATAGGCGTTATTACCTACATATGGAATGTGAAGGCAAAGTTAATCTGGTTAAATGATTGTTCAAGTTTCCTTAAATATTCCAATTTCCATCAATTGTGATTCAAAAATTTCACTTGTCTGTTTGCCTTTCCTGCACCACATCATCTTTGTAAAGGGCAGACCATTCTTTAAAATGTTAGCAATTGCCCAGCTCATTGATAGGTTTTCATGAGGCCTCACAATGTATGTTGACGGCTAGCAGAAATTATCTTTGTCCCAGTATTAAATTACAGAAGCCTGTAGACCATGTAGGTCTGCTGTGGGTGTAATATATAGTCATAAAACTGCGTGCATTTTAGAGACGTAGCAGTGACACATGTAAAATGGTGCTTAAGGCTTTCATGATCAACGCTTAAAGCAGGGTGTCCTCCAGTTAGCAATAGATACAAATAAAATGTAGCCATCTAAAGCAGGAGGCTCACTTCTGGACATTGTTGGCCCTGAGATATAAATATTTAAATGACTTTCAATCTGGAAAGAAAATTAAACATATGACATATCATTACCATCCGACAATTAGCCAAATGCCATCTAAAATATACATTCATTTTAAATACTAAAGCTTTGGAGAAGTGTTGCAAAACCACACACAAAGCAATGTGGAATGTAATAGGTTTGTGCAGCAAGTGTTGAAAATTGAGGAAGAAGGACGGTTGCACATTGAGTCTATCTTCCCCACTTCAGATTTGGTGCTAAGTCAAAGAAAGAAAAAAACAGCAACCTAAGATTTAGATTCATCTACAAACTGGGTGGGTAATGGAGACTGTGAGTAAGGCACCAGCTTCAGAGTTTTTGTGGGGGTTTTGTTGGGTCAGGCTGTGGAATTCCCTTCACTGGGGAGTTGCTTAGCAGAGCGCCCTTCTGTTGATGAAAAAATCATGAGGCAGGTGGGTGTTATACTCATGATGACTAGCTGAAGTACAAAATAAGCAGTTGTATTAATCACAAAAAATGTAAAAATATTTTAATGGTGTACTTTTTTTTTCCTTCTAAGCATGTGCCATTCAGTTTAATTTGTAAAAAAGCTATGGCATAGTTTTGTATGAACATGTTATCATCGAGGAACAATTAATGTTTAAACTTGGTAAGGAAAAATTTAATTATTATTATTTTTTTAAAGCCTGGAACAACATAGAAATGATCTTTCTTGACTCTTTGGCTTCACAAGTGAGACAGTAGGCCCCGGAGAATAAAAGGTTGGCTTACTGCTGTTCAGGGAAGCAATGGGGGAAACAGAGGCATTTTCCAATCACAAATAAGGGAAAGTGACAATAATTTGAAAAATTTTATAAAAGAATAAATTTTAAAAGGATTTTTATAATTTATATTTTATACTTATAAAAATTGAATCTATTATAATTTAATAATAAAGCATTCATAACTTGGTTGTATAGCTCAGTGATAGAGAACTTACCTATTACATGTGAGTGCTGGGGTCAATCCCAGGTATAGCACAACAAGAAAAAAATTTTAAATAACAATTAGTTACTAAAAGCCTTTTTAAAGCCCCTGAAGTTGGTCTGGGGAGATGGATCAGTTTGTTGAGCACTTGGAAGCGTGATTACCTGAAATGAATCCCTGAAGCTCACATAAAAAGCTGGGTGTGGTGGCACATAACTGTAATCACAGCAAGAGGGCAGAGCCCTAGAGATGCTTAGGCGCTAGGCATCTAGCCTGCAAAGTTTCAGGCCAATGGGACTGTGTCAAACAAAAAGTAGGAGTACCTGAGGACCAGCAACTGGGCTTTTCTCTGACCATCACCTGCACTGATCCACACACACACAAATGTACACACACACGGGAAAGATCATACTGTCTATTATATGAGCACATGCATCCTAAGATAATTTTATGGATGCTAAATGATATATTTATATTGTCACATTAAATGCTACTGTGTGTATGCTGACTGTTATATTTGACTCATTGTCACATTAAAGCTGAGAAAACAAAATCAAAACACAGTGTGTGTGTGTGTGTGTGTGTATGTATGTATGTATGACAATATCTTACACTAGGTGGAAAAGCTAAAGCTCATGTCTCTGAGTTTTGAACACATCTATTTTCTACCTGTCTTATCTGTCACCATGATGGTTTAAGGTGACAAGAACCTTACTACATAGATGTAATGAGCACAGGGATAATAAGGAACAAATGAACGCAAAATACAGATATACAATGAACAAAGAAAAATACCAAGTGAGACAAGAAGAGTTAGAGTGAACACCAAGGATAGCAAAGGAAAGTGGAGGCTTTGTCCTACTACCAAGCATTTCTTCAGCATAGAAGTCATCCAAAGACCTGAAGCACTGCGCATAGCCTGGATGTTACAATCAACTTAGGAGTTATCATAATAAAACCCCCAGGAAGAATTACAATTAACTTCAGTCAATTATTTCTCAAGGATCCCAGTTTCAGCTTTAGCTAACAAGAATCCTAATGAGACAATTAATATCAGCTTGATTGATTTAGAGGGTGTATATAATTATATAGATGTATGCATATAAAAGTACATGTTCCTGTGTTGGTGTGTGCGTTTTGTACTTATCTGCTATATTCACAGTAATTCTCAAAATATTTTGGAAGAAAAAAATAAGAGAGAGATAGAAAAATAAAAAGAAAATAAAGAGCTCCATATATTAAAAGATTAAATTTTGAAAGTCACTTTTGCTGGAGATTGATGGGAAGAACCCCAGACAATCAGATTGGTTTATAAACTAGACTATGCAAAGGGTGACGTAGTTAAAGCTAAAGAAAGAAAGCTCATGAAGTGGTTGGTTGTTGAGTAGCAACCCTGCACTAGCCACTTTGGGGAATTGTTTTCCTATTCTTCCAAGTTTGGGAGGCATCATTACTATCTGTGTTTTACTTCTTAGGAAACCAAGCAAGATTCAGCAATGACTGAAGAATCCTAAGAAATGGTTACATACTGTTTAGTAGCATTTGGGGTACACTAATGGGTACACATTGAGACTTACATACATTTTATTTTTGCTTGTCCGGTGATCTACTCTTACATAAGGCTTTATTATTTCACAGAAAGCAGGTGATTTTATTTGAAGTAACTAATGGCCAGCACCCTAACTATATTGAAGAATCAAGGTCAGACATCATTTATGTCTGGGACAAGGACTAGCTCTTTCCACTCTGCCTTGGGGCTCCACTAGAACATATGGACAGAATGTAGATGATCTAAATCTCAAGTTACAGAGGACTCGGTGGGACCCTACCCTCAGGAGTCTCCCCATGACTCCTATCTGCAGATGCAACATTTGACCCTGAAACTCAGGTATGGTTAGAGGGAAAAGAACAATAGAAATTTTTCTTTGATTGAGATATTTAATCTGTATTCTTTAAAGTAATACAGCCCGTACCCTAACTCAGTCTGTGCCTTATCAGTTCAGCTTATTACAAGAGAATCATTCCTGTGTCTGACATACAGGAGATGTCCTGTACAACAGCCAAATTTATTAAGGTATAAAGTTTTGAAGATAGATACTTTTCTAGATGATAAAATTCTGATCTCTAACAACGATGGTACTAAGTCCATTTAAGGTTGTTAGATATTCCGGTGATTAAAATTACAAGCTCTATGAATGGTCTTGTGGATGAACAGGAAATAAAGGTCGTGACAGGTATTCCCACTTCTGCAGCTGAGAAAGCTTGGCCCCTTCTGTCTCTTCTCCTGGAGGATAAATTCCTTGGGGTTAAGACTCGGGGAATATCTTTTTTATCTTCAGTATTTGACAATAAGTACTCGGTATAGAGCAGGTCCTTAATGACGGCTGATTCTTTCCTTTGCATTTCCCAATAATCAGGGAGATAAAAACTCTCTGAACACTTGTGGTTTTGTACTTTATGTTAGAAATTTTAAAAGCTTAAAGGAGCTCCAAAGGAAGATGAATTGGAGAAAAATACCAAAGAGCAGTAGGACACAGATTGTAATCATTTTCTCCCATGCATGTTCCCCAAAATAGCAAGGACTCAGAGAAGAAAACCGTTGCCTGATCTCAGATTCCTAGAAGAAGTCAAGTTAGATGTAAAGGTAGAGATGACAGTAACTTGTGCAGAAACAAAAATCAGTATGATGTAAAGAGTGGCTGAGAAGAACGAATATTCAAGTCAGGGCTGTGAAAAAAAATGTTGACCTAGAGTAGAAAAAAAATTGCATAACAAGTGTTAGAGATGAAAGCTAGAATCTTAAAGTGCAGGGCCTTTTAACTTGCCCTTCAACTAAGGTCAAGAGTAAGAGTAGACTAGGGTTAGAGGTGGGGTCCCAAGTAGCAGCAGGGGCCCAGACAGTCTGCCTTTTTAACAGTGAAAGCAAGGTGTGACGTTAAGAGGTGACAACATGGTTATTTTACTCTGGTTGCGTTAAACTTTTTACTTCTATAATGGCCTTTTGGGGGACATGCCTGTCGTGTGACGTTCGCTGGGGAGCTATAGAGAAATGTCTGCTCATCCCAGGTAGAGAGCACACCCACAGACAAGAGAAATGATTTAAGCCTAGTTTGGTGAAACACTGCATTTATTGGCATTACTTACAGAAACATGGACAACTCAAGGGAGGCTATAGTACTGGGAAATAGCCTGGGTGACTTATGGGGAGGGGCAGTACTGAAGAGTTGCAAATGCCAGATACCCTTCCATGGCACATATAACTCTGAGAAAAGCGGGCTCCTCAGAAACACCTGTGAGTCTTTGTGACCCCCTACTCCAGGGAATGCAAGCTGGCCCCATCTCCTGGGGGCTTATCAAGTGGGTGATCACAGCTGCCATGATTCAGGATTGCAGTGGCCCTGTCCAGGCAGGAGGAAATAGCTACATAGTATGCCTCATCCCGAAGTCAACAGAAGATTCTGAAGGGGGTGGTAAGGACGTATTGTTTAGTTTAACCTATAGCTTGTGAGAGAACATCCATCATGAAGAATGTTCGGCCAGTGCTAAGTGTTCCTAAGCTGAATCACAGAGGGTTGGCATTTGTATCATAGGTAGGATGTGTGGATATCAGGTAGAATCTTGGTCTCGCTATCACCGACATTGTGAACACTCTTTAGAGACACAGAAAATTCTCTTCCAAGCTTTCACTTTAGTTGAGCTAATTGTATTTTGCCATTTTGCTTCCCGAGGCCTAATGATCCTCAATTTTATAAATTTATTTAAAGACAATAAGAAGACTTTAAACAAGTCTAGTCCCTGATCAGTGGTCAGTATCAAATGATGATTCTCTGCTCTGCCTCTAGACTATATTGATTTAAAACTAAATAGAGCAAAATGGATCCTAGCGTGAGAGGATGGTGATCTAGGTTAAAATGTTCCCTCTGTCATGGACCCATTTGTCTGGTTATTTTACAGTGCTGACAAGGGAGATTTGAGCTGCAATGATCTCAAATGACCTAAAATACTCAGGCTCCTAGCTTTATTACTTCAGAGAAGGTGAGATTACTCTTCATCGTCAACCTGACTGGATGATTTTGAGTCACAAAGAGAACTGGTGTGGCACTAAGCAGGGAAGAACAATCCCAAATGTAGGCAATACCTTCCCACAGACTGGGGACTCAGACTAAATACAAGAGGCAAAGGAGAAACCTGGCTGAGTACTGGCAATGCTCTACCCCTCAACTTTATGTCTGCCGGGAAGTGAAAGCTAGCCTCTGCCATGCCTTCCTGCTTCCATGTTATTCTGCCTGAGTCTCGAGGCCAAGTGTTCACAGATTGAACCATATGAAACTGGAAAAAATGAGCCCCTCCTTCAGTTGTTTCTGTCAGGGGTTTAGTCATGGTGACAGTAAGGGTAATTCTTGAGAAGGTAATGAAGTTCTTAGCTCTCCAGCAGTGTTTCATGATATAAGGCATTTCCTATATAATCATAACAGATTTACATCCCTGTAGAAGAAATACAAATGAACCATTTCCACCAGGCTTTCTTCATCATTTTGCTCTAGGGTCACAGAAAGCAGACCTCGGCTACATGTTAATAAATATGGCAGAGGCTAAGTTGGGATAAACCACCTCTTCAGTTTTATATTTCATTCGATAAATTTCACTCTCCTTCCTTTTTGATGTTCTTCCTTTCTTAAAAGTGCAGAGAGAACAAACTGACAGTTTTGTTAGGCAGAATGCCAGCGGCCATTGTGTCTACGCTTCATTGATCATATAGAAAACATTAACCTTGGGAATCATTTAAGGAAATTGTAGGGGAGGAAGGATATTTGAAGAAAAGATCTGTGAATTGTATGTTGAGAATGCAGGGGAGAAAATGTTAGGCTCTTTTAATCAAGGCCATAAAGAGCTCCAAATGGATGTGGGAATTAAGGACAGAGAGCTCTTCCTTGTCTGAATGTCTTGATGTCTAAGACCACACCTTTGGATCCTAGGTGCCTCGTTCTATTCAAAGAAGTAGGGTGGACAGATTGGGTTAGGTGATTTAGCAATGACACCTTCTAGTTTATAGTCAATTCCATTTTGGAATATGTTTAAAAAAAATAGAACTTGAGAGTAACCCCAACGGAATCATTTGCTCTTAGCATACCATACACCATCAGCTCATATGCCATATGTTGATCGGAGGTTCCCCAAACATTGCAACATGGATTTCAGCAACATTAATAAATAGAAAACAGTTCTTGTAGCACAAGCATCATTCATTTTCCTTCAACATCGCCTTTCAGAAGCTCTGAGCAGCTACAAAGTCACCGGTGTTGTAGTAAAGCTGTTGCCCTGTTTGGGCTCTCCAGCTCAACCCATCCTCCATGGTTCTCAGAGCAGGGTGTGGCGTGAATCATATCTAAATCACTATGGACCTTTCATGAATCTAAGCACTTTTGTGCTTCTCTTCCCTGGTTTTCTCTCCTTTACCACTGACCACATTTAAAAGACCC
Organism: Pachyuromys duprasi; assembly: GCA_028658305.1. Lineage (NCBI taxonomy): Eukaryota > Metazoa > Chordata > Mammalia > Rodentia > Muridae > Pachyuromys > Pachyuromys duprasi. The sequence goes on from CM053760.1 coordinate 67,687,711, forward strand.
AACTGTATTACAGAACTCTGTGTGACTCAATGATGTCCCTTGGGCTTGATTGCCCCTTGGAAGTGGACTGTCCTGGAAACAACAGGCGACTTGAGGTTGTTAACATTCTTCCTGCTGGACAGGAGGATGGTGGCTTGTGATTACTATTGTTTTTTTTTTAACCTTACTATTTTATCTCCTGCTTTACTTGATTAGCTTGCCTAAAGGTCTTACTTTCAAATAAAACTGACTAAAGGTCCTTCCCATCTTTCTGATTGTCTTGCCTTTCTCTGGAGCTTCTTACTAATGATGACTTAGGCACAGTGATTGTCTAATGTGATGAGAAATTAGTGATAGCATTCCTTCTAGATATACCTACTGGCTACTACGGGACTTTCAAGGTTGGTTTCTCTCTCCTCCTCCTCTATATCCTCTTCCTCTTCCTCCTTACTTCACCTTAAATATAATTAGAGAGGATGGCTTCAGAGTATGCCTGTACAGCAAGTCCAGTTGGAGGAACTTGTAAATGCTGGAACAGATATCACAGGTGTAAAGAGCTTTCTTATCTCGGTTCCTGGATTTTACATCCTCCTAGAAGACTCCATACTGCAGATGAGGGTTATTTGTACAGATGGTAAACTGCCGGAATGCCCAGAAGGTTCAAGCTCATCTGTGTTTTGAAGGAATGAGAGGGTTGTCTGTTGTCGGACTCACAGGTGTTTGGAAGCTTCCAAATTACCTTCAGGTTTTTCTGTTTTACTTCACTTTAACAGATGTCTTGGGTTATATGTTGGAAGCATCCACTCCTTATGGTGTCCAAGTGTTTAAAATTGGAAAGAGCATCCCAAGAGCAAAGGGGCGGTGCTGAGCTCTTGGCTCACAACCTGGCACAGCCATTGCAAATTGAAGCTCTGGGCTGCGCTCGTCTCTGGGCCGCTGCCACTTTATTTTCTCCTTTGGTCACTGGCTCTGCTTTCCTGTTTTGCAGAGTTCTTAATGTGCAATTATTTTGGCACAGACATTTCATTATTCCTGACTTCAGTGTTCCTTGTTCCTGTTACAGTCTCCTGCAGGCTGTGGCCACAACAGGTGCGCCCAGGCGGTGACCACACATTTCCAGGTGTTCTACTTGAGTGTGTTCTGTCAAGCAACCCCAGAATAACCCTTCTTCGGGAAATGACTGAAGCTGACATGCTTTGGCTTTATTTCCCGAAGCAGGAAACTTTGATCCTAAAAAAAAAGCAGAATAAAACCAAATTAGATAAGCTGGTAATGGGGCCCCCTCCCTGCCTCACTCACACCCAGGGAATCATTCAACCTGCTATGTTCTCTCTGTCCACTCATCTCTTGCCACTTTGAACAGAGAGTGGCATTTTCTGAGACTAGCATTTCCTAAAATGTATTCTGTGGGAATATTTTAATAGGCCAGATTTGGGGAAAGTCCTGTGTTGCCAAAGACATTGGCCAGTCCCCTGCTGCATGATAGTAAATACCTTTTTCAAAAAGACTCTTAGAGACATTTAAATAATAGGTTAATCTGTAATTCAAAATCTAGATCGCTATATTATTCGGGATTTACTGACATTTATGTAAGTGAGAGAAGCATGTCACAAGACAAGTATCTGTTGGAATACGCTTTGGGGAATGTTTACTTAGATAAAATATTAAGGCTGATGAGCTCCATATATAGACGTCTCTTGCCCCTGGGAAGCCAAGCGCCTGATTGATGATGTTGTGTCTTGTAAGATCTTGGGTGAGTAACTTTAGAAGACTTTGTGAGTTGCACTGAATGTTTTGCTTGCTTCCCTAACATTGATCTCTCCTTTCCTTACACTACTGAAGTACTGCTCTGTAAGAAGATTATTTCTGTTGTGACCGTTTGTTCCAGACTGAACTCAGTCATCCCAAAATTCACATCACAAAGCCCAGCCTCTGCCCAAGGAGATACAAAGCCAGTTACTGTTTTAGGAAGTCACAAGGTTGGAGACCCAACTCAGCAGTGCCAGTGTCCGTATGAGGTGAGCCCAGACAGCAGAGATGATTGTTTTCAGAACAGCAGAGGTCATGAGAGGACACAGGGAAGTGGTGACCACCTTTAATCCCAGGGAAATAAAAACTAGAACCGACAACCTCTTGGATCTCAAACCTCTCATCTCCAGAGCCATGCAAGATTAAATTTCTACAGATTAAGCTGTGTAGTCTGTGATATTTTATTATGGCAGGTTTAGTAGAGCAATACATCATCCATGACCTGCTGTGCTAAACTACCAGTAATTTGTACCATGACCCTACCAGCATTGACTCTGATAGACACTTGTCTCATTTTTTTTCTCCCCTGGACTTAGCAGGAGGATGCCAGCAACACAATATGTGGAGGATTTTGTTGTTTTCTAGCAGAGAAGCATGCTGCTCTACTGCTCATGCACAGAGTTGTAAGCATGCAGCACAGCCACTATGGGCCAGTGCCCGCAGAGCTACTGGAGGAATAAGAATGCAAAAACAACGTGTTTGGGGCTCTGGTCAGTTCATGCCTTAAGGCTGAGCTTTTCAGTCATGGGAACTAGTAAATCTCCTAGCTTGTTCACGCAGTATTGTATTGTTTCTGTTGATTAGTGGCGAGAACCATCCTGCCTGGTGTGCAGGTTGCAAGGGGCCCACAGCAAACTGACCTCTGGCCCAGAAAGAACACTCCTGGGCAGCTGTTGCTACACCGGCGATTGTGTGTCTAAGTTATCATTCCCAGGTTTCTTGACAGTGAGTTCAGTTTGTGCTTTGCTGTAGATACTTACATACAAAAATATAATTAGGTATGCAGCATATAAGGCTGAAGGTCAGATACTGGTAGTTTTACATCAGACCCACTGAGCTCCCGTGGAACAATGACTCTCAGAATCTTGTCCTTCTATGGCTCTTGGCTAGAGTTGGCCAAAAGCAGCGTTTGCACTGTTTGGAAGTTAGAAGTGAAACACTGCTCTGACACACAGATAAGGAGTTAATCATGATGAACTTCTGTGAGAGGCAGGCACAGAGGAGACAGATGGTTCTACCTTCTCTGTCCTTGCCCCTTGTCTACTCCTTCGGGTCCCTCTGCTCTTGCTGACCTGGAATGACCTTGGCTTGATCGCCAGAGGTAGAGGCAAGATTCCCCTGCTGACCGCACCAGCTCTTCCTGACACTTGCCTCGGGCTGGATGTGCCTGACCTCATTCCTGGCGGTCTCCTGCGAGCTCTTACTTGGTCGCTTGCTCTGCTCCTTCCAGAGGGCTGATTGGGGGAGGGGGGCATCTCAGTGCCAGCTAGCCCTTCCTCAGCCTCTCAGTCCCCAGCTTTTTTCTGGGTGTGGTCCTGTTTCTATAAATAATAGATGCTGCACTCTATTCTTAGTAGCCTGGCTGTCCGGAAGGAACCCTGACACATGCATGTATTCTGGAAAAAAATAAGGAGAACATGGAAAAAGAAAGTCCTAGTGGGAGAGGACGGATGTTTTAGATAATACACCCGGGGAGGGGGGGGGGTGTCTCACCTAGAAGGAGACTTAGCAACACGGAACTGAGGTGGTAAAGAAAGCAATTGTGAAATCCACTCTAACGTACTATTCAAAGAATAATCAGAATTATGAAAGATTTGGCTCCAGCAACACTAATAGCTACATAAATACAATAATCATGGAAAATGTTGTATTATTTTCTTTAGAGCCTTCATTGATAAGTCGCATTTTCTAAACCCTTATAGTATCTTGCTGAGGCAAAAATCAAGGCCTGGATTGTTCTTTCAGCTTTGCAGAGGAAAGGGGCTCTGTAGGCATGAAGCCATAGGAACGAAATGCCCTCGTTAAGGCGCATTGCTCTGCTGAGTACTGGAGTTCAGCCATCTACCCTCCTGAACGCAGGGCTCCCCTCCAGCTCTGCCTTGCCTTGAGCTGCTATGGAGAAGAAATACAAGAGATGTAAGTAAAGCCAGGGAGGGAGATAGCCCCTATAGCCCCTGAGAAGCAGAAAGTGATAATAATAATAAAGAAGTTCCCCCTCTGGGATTCACGGAGTCCAGCTTCTTGGTTTTAGACGCGATCTGCTCTCAGCAGTGAGCTCCAGAGAGATGAAACCGCCTAACCAAACAATGCGCTGACAGGGGACCCTCTGCTCCTGTGTTTTTCTGCAGTGGCTCCAAGGAGTTGGTTTCCTGGCAACCTGCCATGGTGCCTTCTATCTGTGAAGCATCATCGGCCTCTAGGGGGAGCCCATCCGCCGTCAACCTCTGAGGTTCTCCTGCTCCAAGCTGGCAGGCTGGTCCTTGCTGACTGAGTTAGGGCAGTGATCAGAAAAAGGGTTTGTCTTGGGCATGCTGTGCCGTGGACAATTTCCTAACGGACAAATGAAGACTCTCTAGACTTTGAAGCTAAAAGATGTATAGGAGACCCAGGTGTCGTTTTTTTTGCATCTGGGCTAATTGTGGTTTTCCTTATCTAATGATCACGAGCCAGCAAACATCCCGTTTTGCAGTGAAAATGCCTGTCTCATTTCTAGTTTGTCTTACTAATAATTTATTAGTCATTAGTTGACTTGCCTAATGAATTAGTAAAATTTAGCCATACAAGATGTTCTCCATTTTGTACACCTATTTCCTGCCTCTAAAGATTTCCTGGAGAACAAAGTCACGCAAACCACAAAGTATGGAGGTAAGGAGCAAGCATTTCCATTTTAATGAGAAACCCTGAACATGACCTTTTTGTGCGTGGAGGGCCACCAAAAGAGAAATCTGTTCTTCCATGGACATGGCATCCTAGCTCTGTATTCCCAGCTCACCGTTTCCTCAACCCTCTTGACATCGACTTAGAAGCTAGCTCTTTCTGTCTATGTGTGTATGGCTCACAGCTTAAATCAAGAGAGAAGACCCCAGAGGCTGAGGGAAGACAAACCTGCCTTCCTCCTAGGAGAACAGCAGCACAGTGGCAGGTGCGTGGCCAACTCAGTCGCCCAGATCAGTGCTGGAAAGAACCTGTTTAACTTGGTCTTCTCCCCGACTTCTTGATTTGTTTCCTATTTTGACCTTATAGAGATGCTGACTTTGAGGTAAATAAACTTAAAAGCAACAGCCAAAAGTTTGGTGTGGAGGTTTTGGTGCCAGCTCTACCAGAGCAGGAAGAAGGTGCTAGCTCTCCTAGGAAGATTCCACAGTGGTTTCTAACATGGCAACACTGCTTACCTGCGCTTATTTTCCCCACTATCCTATACAGCATCGACCTAGGACAGAACAGGTAAATAACCTATGTTCTCTTATTTCAGAATCCCATTGTGCATAGTGTTGTACCATTTCTGAACCTTCGTGGAGTGAAAGCCTAGCCTCCCACCCCCGAGAAAGCACGTACCATGCTGCTGAATTTCAGTTGAAATCAAAATCCCAGTATCAAATAACAGGGTACAGACGTTAGCATTTTAGGAAAAGAAATGTCGCTCGAGTGCTAGCTTCTTCCATTCCTTTTATGATGAATGGGAAAATGAAGCAGTTTGTCTCTGCTATAGTGCTACGAGGAGCTCATATGAGCTTCTCCCTCGTTGAAAACCAGCCAAAGACCACGTGTGTGAGTAAAGTGAGGACAATAACCTTACAGAGCCATGAGAGGAAAGTAAGAAAGATGGTAGATCTTTGTACCGGTGTCCAAATCCACCACTGTTCTCAATGCAGAGAACCACTGACCTGAGAGTGCCCAGCATTGGTAATGCAGCTATGACACAATTCCTGCACATCAGGCCCAGGGAACATTGTGGAAGAGGGGCGGTACGACTAGAGGAGCCTGAGGGCCAGGGTGTCTGCAGCAAGATCGTCTCTTCTGTATATGATGGGGAAGCTGCTCCCATGAAATCTCAACAGCATGGTTGCCTAAACACCACCTGCACAGTAACAACACCAGCTTACATGCCCATGTGAACAGGGTAAACGGGGCGGGGGGGACCTTCCCAGCCCTAGAAGAAGGTCTACAGACAATCAGTGACTTCCTGTAGAAGGAGACTCAGCCTTTCTCTAGCAACAAGTCAACTGGTAGGTTATCAGCCCCAAGCACGTATATGTAAGAGCGATGGTGATTGGACTTAGCAAGGTGTGTGTATGTGTGTGTGTGTGTGTTTGTGTGTGTGTGTGTACAGAAAGAAGAGGTCATGAATTTAAGAGGGAGTGGGGGCCTTGGTAGGATTTGGAGAGGAAAGAAGGAAATCTAATGCTCATGTATGAAAGTCTCAAAAAGTAAATAAAAGGTAGTGCATTCCCATATTTTATTTTTGAAGCGATCTTATCTAAAAATATAAGGCTTATTTAAATATGGCGTTCACAAGTGTTAATTTATGACCAAATAGCCTAGATTACATTCAACAGACAGGAGTTTCTCCCTCTCCATCTCCCTGAAATCAGTTTTAATAAACAAACAGCAGAGACTGGGTAAGCTGTAGACAGAGAGGCTGCCCTGCCTCTCTGTGCAAGGGCAGAGGTCACGCAGAGCCCAGCCTGCTTCCAGGCCACATGGGCTGGCTGTGGACACCTACAGTCCTGCTTGCCACCAGGACAGGCAGGCAGTGTGCTGGCAGAGCAGCTCACCTACAGGCCAGCCAACCAGGAGACCCACCTGCAGCTGGAGTCACTAATATATGCAACCGTGTGGTGAACAGATGGGCACGAGAGAGAAGCGGAGCAGTTTGACCATTATGAAGAGAGATGAAACTAGAGACTCGACTCGAGGGTGGAGAGGAACGGCCTGGTGTGAGTAGCCACCCAAGGCCATGGTGAGGTCCCAGACCTTCCTGCCAGTGAGGGCCATGTCCCGGCAAGGGCAGTGCAGAACTGGTCCCGCTCCTCACTGGCAGAAGCTTGCATCACTTTACTGACAGTGGTGAGCTCTTCTGTCTCACATTCGCCCTCAGGGTCAGCTCAACTGCGCCCTTGCCACCAAGGTCAGCTCCACTGTGCCACTCAGGGGAGGTGCAGGCCCCACATTCACAAGAGCTTCTGGAAAGTGGGTCCTGCTATTTGAAGAACTCAATGGGCAAGGACTACACTTTGCCTGGGCAGCACAGTGGAGTGCTGGTGGTAGGGGCTTGGGTGAGCCAGCCTGAGGGAGTAAGATTGGAATAGCTGGACCAGCCCCTGAATCTGCTGTGGTGCTTGGAAGAATGGGCCCACAAGCCTCAGGGTCTCCACTGTGAAACTCAGAAAGAACCAAAGAGAAAAACAATCATATCTTAATATTAAATGAGTAAAATTGTGTCTTAGCTTCATATAATTTATTTTTTACTTGGCTTGTGTCAAATGTAGACTTAGAGTAAGAATGCTTCATGTTAACTATTAAAAATAAAATTGTCCCCATGGATTGATATATATTTGAAAAGTAAGTTCTAAAAGACAAACAATACAATAATCTTTACACAGACACACAGAGATACAAATAGATTCACACAGAGAGATATAGATGCACAGACACGTGAACACACACATACACACAGGCATAGACACACACACAGACACATGTGACACATGCAGACACAGACAGACACACACAGATACACAACTCTCACTCTTATTTTAACAGCAAACTTTCTTTTAAACAAACTATCTAGAGGAAAAGCAATGGGGGAAAAAGCTGTTTTAAAAGCTTTGTAAAGCAATATTTAAGGACTAAATAAAATGATTCATTTAACTGTCTGGTGTGCCCAGATTGCCTATAGATTTTCAGATGTAACACTTAAATATGCCTATCTGTGATGAAATTTTCTGGGCTTCTATATTGCTTGAGAAAGTCTTTGGCTCACTTTTCACTCATTATCACAGCCCTCTGTAAACAGTGCCTGTAGTCTTTGCCTAAGATGGGGAAGAAATGCCCGTTACCTGTGCACTTTAAAAAGAAGGGATGACCTGGTTACCTTTCTAGAGGACTCTGAGCCTCCTCCTGTACTCCCATGCAAGACATGGAGAAGTAACAGAGAGAATAAACACCGCTACAAAAAAACAATAAGGGATGAGGGGAGAAGAAAGCATAAAAATGAAAAGATAAACCAGATATTACTAAACGTCATGGTGTTGCTGAAAGGCCTAGGACGGCCATTTCCCAACCACCAGGGAGTAATTTCCCCCTTTTAAGAGAGAGACCTCCAGCGCCCTTTGAAACTAGGGTTAATGTTTGATCACTAATTTATGTAGAATGGCTCCTTAGCCGTAATCCCAGGCAGAATATGTGGCCTCCACATTCTGTGTCGCAGAGTACACATCCTCTTTCGACATGGCAGATCTGTGGATGGTGACAGCGTGAGTGGCATCCTTAAGGCAGGTCTCAAATGATGCTTCTGCCATGCCAGGCAGGAAAAGGGTGCCTGGGAAGTGTGGTGTCACTATTTGATGTTGAAATGAGCTCTTCATAACACTGTTTGTCATTACTGTTAATCCTAGATGGGAAGACTTTTAAATCAACAATAAATTGCTGCTGGCTCTTTGTCACCTCTCATTCACCCTAATGATGAAGAATGTGGAATCTACAGGGAAATGATGTTCTGTGTCTTTTATTCATTACTGTATAGACTGGAATAAGGTGATACATGAATAGGTATTTTAAAAAATATTTTGGTTAATGGAGAGGTGCAAAGAAGAATAACTATTTTAGATCCTGAAGGGATTTTTAGTGGATGGTTAGAAGGGTTTACGCTTCATAATAGAAATTTAGTGTCATTTTTGCTGTATTGTGTCAAAATGGGATTTTCTTGGAGTGACCTTTGTTGAGATCTTACCCACTTCTTGCCTGTCATCTATTTTCCTCTTCCTTTTAGAGAGTGCTAAGTTTAAGGCTAAAGGCTTGTAGTAACACTGAAAGAAAGAGCAGAGAGTTACCCAGTAGCACATGCACACCCTCCTTCATTATCAAATTTTTCTAGAAGGCTTTATTTTTATGAATGAGGTGCACACATCGACACATTGTTACTGTCCGACCCTTGTAGTTTAAATTTGGGGCTCATTCTTGGTGGTGCACAGTCTATGAATTTCAACTAATATAGCTATCATCAGAGTACTTTCATGGCTCCCTAATTCCTTTTCGTTCTGCTTATTAATTCTCCTTTTCCTAAACCCACTACTATGTCACACAAAATGGCAATCCCGTTTCACACTGTCAGCAGCAGCAAGCAACCATCTCGTTTCTCCACAGCCTCACAGGCATCTGAAGTGTTCACTGTTTTTGGCTTAGGGCAATCTAACAGTGCAGGTCCATACTCATCACCATCTTTATTTGCATCCTCCTCTGACCTACTATGCAGAGCCTCTTCCCACACTTAGTTTGCCGTCTGAGGATCTCGTCTGTTGGGATACCCATGAAGGTCTTGGAAACATTTTTTGATGGTGCCCTTTGCAGAGCAGAACTTCTCAGTTTGAGCCAGATCCCAATTTAGACATGTGTTGTCATGTCTAAAAAGACATCATCGAATCTGAGGCTATCAGCTTTTCTTCTATATTATCTTCTTAGAGTCTGATACTTCTGCATTGTATGTTTAAGCCTGTGGTCTATTTGAAGTTAACATTTCTAGATGGACAAATTCTGTATCTAGTTCCATACCCATGTCTCTTCATGCAGTTGAAAAGATTGTTCTCCACTACATTCTTTCTCCATTGTATTATAGTCTTTACTCTTTTACCAAAGATCGGGTGATTGTACGTATGTGGGTCCATTTCTATCTACATATTCTATGGCAATGATCCATTTATCTACCCCTTTGGGAATGTCACTCTGAGTGGATTCCTATAACTTGGTAGTAAGTTCTGAAACTGAGTAATGTCAGCCATCCAACTTTGTTCTCCAGTACTGTACTATGTTTTGTTTGTTTGTTTTTTGGGTTCATAAAAATTAGAACTGATGTGTTGCTGTCCATGTGACAGGTTGCTGGGGTTTTGGCTGGGAGAACACGGAAGCCACGTTGGGAGAAGCTCCATACTTGACAGTACTGAGCACAGGCTTTCTATACATTTGACTGGTTCTTTCATTTATCTTGGTTAAATCATATGAGTGAATGTTGTGGCTTTCAGTAGTATGTGGTGCAGGCCTGTAGGCCAAGCTGCTTGTGGTGCTGAGGCAGGAAGAGCATGAGTTAAGCTTGCCAGGGCTAGAGTAAAGTCAACTCTAGTTTATGTACTTTTGTGAGACCCCATTTCAAAATAAATAGGAAAAATGTTGGAGATCTCCCAAATAAAATAAACTAAATATAAAAACTAAAAATAGGCTGAGTTGAGTAATTGCCTACTCTGAGGCCCCGGGCCCAGTACCCAGACTTTCCAAAAAGTAAGATGAAAGCACACAGTCAAAAGAACAAACAAACAAAACACTTACCTAGAACCAGGATTGAGGTCAGGCATAAAAATCAATTCCCCTTCTTGGCCAGTGGCACACATCTACAGCCACATTTCCCTTTTATTTCTCTGTCCTACTCAGGGCCACTATCCATGGACATGAAATACCTCAGGACTGGGTATCATTTCTCTATCCCAGTGCCAGCTAAAATCTTCCGGATTTGCCAGCACTCAACTGAACTACATGCCTGATTTATTATATTTCTTTCTTCCTGCAAACTTTGTCAAAGAGGCTACCTCCAGGTGCTTCTTCTCCACACTCTGACCAAGGCTGTTCTCCGGAGAGGTCCTGCATGCTCTCCTCATGCCCTGTGACCAACTCTGTTCCTAGGAGTGGTCCTGTATATTCTGTGATTGCCACCAGGAATTGGGGACATCCAGAACAACTAACAGCTCATTTCAATCGGCCTCTTTTAATCGAGACCCATATTTATGATACTGTATTATGATACTGTATTCAAGGTAATATAAAGCATGCTGTAGTGGCCAGCTTTCCTTCTGTCTGTACCTGCCTTCTGTGTGTGTGTGGATGCCCTCCACCACCAAAATGGACTTACTGTTTGTGTAGTGGATGAAAGTGCTGGGAGATTAACACAAATTTGAAAAGTAGCCCCTAAGCTGGAGAAGGTGTATATTACCCCATTTACTTGATCATCAGCTCCAACTCTGATGCATACATTCTCTGCTGGCTTTCGGGTCAAACACAGGCTATACCCAGCAACTCTATGCTCCTACAGTCCCCTTCCATTGCTAGAGAACCATATTAACTGGTTTCTTTTTCTTTGTTTTCTCACCTTCCCATCCCCCCTGCTCATGTTTTCTCTTGCTCGCTCAGCAATTGGCTAGGCATTTTCTTTGGTTTGCTGTGGTTGCTAAACATCACTGGAACCCGAAGGCCAAAGGTCTGAAACCAAGGTGTCAGCTGGAGCAGTGAAGAACTTTCACTTGCTTCCTGCTGCTCCTGAAACCTCCTCCAGTGCCTCGCTTGTGGATGGATGGTGTTAATTTCTCCTTGAAATCACACCAGTTCTGCTCTGTAGTCAGTGTCCTTTGCCTCCAGATAATTAGTTCATCTCAGTTTTGGGTTAATTACATCCTAACAACTCTTTTACAAAAGATGGCTGCATTCACCAGTGCTGAGAGGACTTGTGTATGAATGTGTATAAGTGTGTATGAGTGTGTGTGCGTGCGTGTATGAATGAGTGTGTGTGTGTGTGTGTGTGTGTGTGTGTGTGTGTTGGGGGTGGCATATAACGCTCAGTTCAGTGCTGATCTCAATCCTTGTCTTAGAGTTCTATTCTAGGTGGTGAAGGGACAAACACTGAGTACCCTGAATGTCAAGTGTATTGAGAATATTTCGGAGTAGGGAGTTTCTCACAGTTCAAGCTTTAGATGCTGGGATCTAGACTCACATCCCTTCTTCAGCCAGTGCTGAAGATTGCTTCTGTATATGAAAGTCATGTTTCTGTTGTCACTCAACACTAGGTTTCTATTATACTGAAATGAGTAATAACGCAGAGGTTTTCTTCTTCTTCTTCTTTCCTATCTGTTGAAATGTGTTGTCTTTAGAACATTTCCATCTTGGTGGAAGACGGAAACATAATATCTTAAGTAATTGTTTCCCTTCTGCTCTTACCACATTTCTCCCTCCCACTCAGTGTACTGCATCTGTCCATGCTGCTATCCCTTTCTTCAAATTTGGCCCTGATTATTGCTTTGATGCTCAAAATATGATGAGCTGAGGCACATATTATGGGTGATCCTGAGATTACCAGGGTTTTTAAGGCAAAGGGATCATTGGATATCATCTGAGCCAATTTTTTCATTTTCCAGATTATGCAAATAATACCTCCATCTTGAAGAACCCCACAGATACACCAAGGGATATTTCTGAATGCAACTGATGACGCAGGTAGATGAGGCTTTGGTTTGCTATGTTTCTTTACATGATATAAATTTAGAATGTGTATGGAATTTTCCCCAATGAGGAATTGTACAAATTATTGCAGTAATGAAAACAAAACTTTTTAATTCAAAGTCTTAAACCTTTGGGCCCAAGAGTTAGCTTTCCATAGTAGACATGGCAGAATTGAAGAGTCTGAGTGTCCCATTGTTTTATGAATGAAGTCAAATTGTGTTGCTGCCTGGGTATGACAATTTTCTCTCTACTGGTAATCCAAAGTGGTCCAACACTATTATCTACCAGAATGGGCCAATGACAGCTCTACATCTCTTTGGGAACTCTAATGACTGAACCTTAGGATAAATAGACAATCTCCAAACAGGAGAAAGCCTTTGCTAATGAAGATCTTTACAAGCAAGAGTTCCTTAATCAATATTGTTTTCCTGTAAACTTTCTCCTTTTGTCTTGAAAGTAGATAGTTCTTCAGAAAAGGTTGACTTTTGGATTTCTTGCAGCTCTTCAAAGATTCCAGACCCAAAGGGCAGGAAGACAGACCACTTGGTTAAATACTTGTCACACAACCTTGGTTTAAATACCCAACAACCTCACAAAAGCTGGGCACAGCAGTGCACATCTGTATTTCAAACAGTCATACTGTGGAGACAGGACTATCTTTGGGCTCACTGACCAGAAAGCCTAGCTGATCAGTGGACTCCAGGTTCAATTCAAGACTCTGTGTCAAGAAATAAGATGGATAGCTATAGAAGAAGACACCCAATGGCAACATCTGGCTTCCACACAGAGACGTAAGCATATGCATATGAACAAATACATACACTATACACCCTTACATCCTACACTACACACACGTGCATGAGTACACACACACACACACACACACACACACAGAGAGAGAGAGAGAGAGAGAGAGAGAGAGAGAGAGAGAGAGAGAGAGAGAGAGAGAGGCTTGAAAAGTTACCCCATTAAGTGCATATCAGATCCCTACTATTTGACCACATGGGACTACTGAGTGCAGATCACTGTGAAGCATGACCTTTAGTTCACTCCTGATCTCCCCTTTGAGTGACAGACTCTGATAGTTTAAATTAATCACTCATAAGACAAAATCAACGCACAAGAATAATCATTTCTAACCAGGGACAGATGCAACTGACCACACATTGATGGAAGATGCTGATGCCATTGGCAGTCTTCTCCCTTTCCCAAGCCGGAATCTATGAATATGAACTAGATGTGGCATTATTTTTTTTTGTTTTTCTCTAAATCTGGCAGGTGTGTCTGAGGTACAAGTTTTGATTAAATTATTTTAAATTGAGTGTTTGCTTTAATTCTATAGTCAGATCTTCATATGAGGCTGCGGATGTAGATCTATCTGATTCATTGCATGCAAACATATCACTATGTGGCTATTCCATGTTTGATTTTTTCCAGTGTTTACAGCACCACAAGGAAAGCATAAGCATGTGATGGGCCCTTACTACCTCCTTGGCTGACACTCCCAGCACGTGTTATGTAGGATCAGATACTGTCTTGGGACTAGAATGGGAGGAAAATGGTAATTATCTTCTAGTTCCTATGGTGCCAGACTTACCATGATGCCTACTTTGTACCTGGCTCTATCTCCCAAAAGATTGCTGATTCTCTGGGCTCTGTTTGGGATGTTATCTTTGGCCTCTCTTGACTGAGCTCAGGTGTCTCTTAGATAGTAACAATTTCCATCCCCTGGGGTTGGTCCTATCTACATACTGTATAGAATTAAAACACTAGCTTAAGGCAATGTTTTACCTACTTACTATTTTGGGGTTCCCAAGAAATCCCTTAGATTCTTCAACAAATGTGAATATCTGCAGAAAAAAGCAAGTGGGAGCATCACATACTAATCGGACTAAGGGGTTCAGCTGAACTGAGATGTAGTCAGGGTCCAGATGCAGCTGATAGAGATGCCCATGAAGGAGTTTGAATGAAGCCAATAAAGCTAATAAAATGCTTTAAATGGAGCATAGTGTGTCATCATTGAATGATGTGTAGAGGTGTCTCTCAATCCTGGATCCACATTCCTGGATGGGTGATTTCCTTTCAAGAGCAATGTGACTGAAGGTCTTGCACAAAAGTATCAATATTTTATAAATGCCAATCAAGTTCATTGCACCCTGGCTTGATAAGGTGTTGTCAAGAGAACTGAAATGCAGACTTGTACCTCAGTTCCGCATTGGTCTTGATTCTCCAACTCACATCATGGTGATCCTCTTAGTTTTTTTCAGCTGACAACTCACCATGGCTGACCATGTGAAGAAAAATGAGTACTGAAATTCACAGGATGGTTATGGCACAGACTTCCTTTGAAACCCCAGACTAGTTTTGCTGTTCTACCTACAACAAAACTGCCTAACATAATTACTCTTCATTCAATCTGGGTTGTTCTTAAACTCATCATCAGCTGGCTTACGTAACATGCAAACAAAAATATGCAGAATTAGAAAGGTATTTTAGGGTGTAGTACTGTGTTGAGTAGCAATTCGTCCAAGGCAAAGTGCCTTTGTCCTAATATACAAAGCAGAAGGATAAAGGATCTGATATATGTATCCTCCAAGATAAAAGCATATACATCATATTACAGTAAACATATAGCAGATAAGTATGCTCTAGAGGTAATACAATATTTATAATTTATCTATACCATAAAAATGATACTTACAATATACTTTATAACATGTATTATATAAATGCACTATACAAATACATATATAATATACATACAAATAGCTTTTGAATATTTTAATGTATGACTGTGTGTATATATATACAACATTATTTTATGATTGTATACATTGTGCCTAATATTAACGACATTTTTGAACCTGCATCTCCTTACCTATAAAATGAGAATGCAAATGTCAATTTCAAAGATTCCTTTTGAGAACAAATCAATAAAGTGTCCAAAATAAGGGATGGCATCCACATGGAACATATTTGTCGTGAGTTTCTTTTCCCTAACACTTAAGCATCAAAACTAAAACAATGTGGAAATCAAGGGGAAATTTATGAATAAGTATCACTTCAAAGATTATTAGAAAGAAAAATACCAAAAATAAATCTGTGTATATATGCATGTTCTTAAATGTGTAGACACTCACTCGTGCAGGTCTTTCTACAAAGACCCAAGGTTGATATCAGAACTCCTCCTTGATCTCTCACTTTATTCTTTGAGGAAGGATCTGCTTTAATATATATACATATATATATATATGTATATATATATATACACACATATATTAGTGTTTACCTGGGGGCATTGCAGATATTCACCATCTACTTACCTCTCAGCCCCAATCTCAAGCTACCTCCCATCCATGATCCCAAAATCCTTATGAATGTCCTCTACCTCCTCCATCCACGGTGATCCAGCCATGCGTTCCTTTCCCATGCTAACCCATGGTACCAGTTCCTTTTCTTCTCTTCTATTTCCTTCTTCTCTGATTCTATCTTCTCTTCTTCAGTCATGGTTCCTTGACCCAAGCCTGCGAACACCAAACCTCACCTCCCTTTCTTTTGCCAAATCCCAGTCTTTAGCATTTTTTATCAACCAATCAGCTTTACATTAGGTGGAGCAAGCTTTACACAATAAGGACAGGTGTATGTGAGAATGTGCTTGTCTGAGCAGGGACAAGATCGTGGGGGCCAGTAATTAATATTAAAATACATAGCACTGGGCCAACCCTGAATAGTTCCCCTTTTAAAAAGGCCATTTTTACAAATAGTATACAGTAAAAATAATCATGAAACAGTTATTAAAACCCATAGGTAAGACTTATATGCATAATGTCTAGTTTAAATGTATTTGGTAACTTTGAAGAAAATATCTATCCTATCTATGAGGATTTAAGGTTTTGTATCTAAGTTATTTTTATTATAGTTTGTACATATCAACCTAAATTCATTGGTATAGGATTTTGCATGTTGATGTAAAAATAAGTCTCTTTGATACAGTGGTATAAATTTTAGTTTATTGAGGCAGTGTCACATCAAATCCAGAGCTCACTTGCAATAGTCTAGTCTCATTGGTCTGCTTTCTCCTGGAATTGCCTGTTTCTACCTTCTGAGGTTGGATTTATAGGCAGACTGCCATGGCCAACTGGCATTTACAGGAGGCTCTGAGCTCTGTCTGGCTCTCTTGCTGCATGGTAAGTGTTTTAACAGCGGAGCTGTCTCCTCACTCCCAGGATAACACTGTTCTTAGTACACGTGTCTAATTTATATTCTGTAAACCAAAGCATCAAGAACAATAGCTAGTTTTTCCGTTTTTACTTACTTAATACCATTTATCAGAATCCAAAATCATCTATGTCTTATCCTTAACTTTCCATTTTATGCATTGGTAATTATCATGCTTTTTGTCTTTTGGTATCTATTTCCTAGGTGTGAAAATTATTGTTAGAAGTATTAAAAACAATACCCACTGTTTGTGCTTTGCAAACCAAATTTGTTACTCTTATCTGAACCAGAAAACAATTTTATATGGAATCTCTTACAATGGAAATTATATCAGAAATCCTTTACAGTGTAAGAAAAATGATGTTAACTTATCATATTCTTAACTTTACATGGGAATATCAGGAGTGTGGTGCAGATATAATAATGTTCTAGAAAATAAATATTTTCAAGCAAAACATGGTAATTAATGAAATATTTACAGATTTGTATAAGATGCTTGATAAATACTTAGACAGTTTTCTTTGTTGGTAAAATATAGTTTGTTTGGAATTTTTTTATTCCCTGGAGACTGTAATTCAATCTTCTGACTCTCAGAACAATATCCAGTACAGAAAACACAGACACACACACACAGACACACGCACACATTCTGCTTCCTCTTGTGTGAACTCATTATCCTAACTGTTCTTATTTAGCAAAGTATCCCCAAGTCTAGTGGCTTACTACAACCCTATTTTATATCCTAGTGTGGTTATGGCAAGAGGTAGTGAGCCTTTGCTGGGCCACATCTCTATGACATTGGTTAGGGTCCACCAAGGATGTGCACTTGGCAGACAGGCACAGCTGAGAACAGAGAAGACACGGTTTCACTCACATTCTGGCTTTACCAGGGATGGTTGGAAGTCTGAGTCAGCCCAACTGGGACTGTCAACTGGAGATTCTGAGAGGAGCCTCTCCAACATGGTGGCCTTGGAATAACCAAACATTTTTTTGGAATAATCAAACTTCTCAAACCTGGTGGTCCAGGGGACTGGCGACTGAAGACAGGAAGTAGACAGGCTCCTTTCTTAGAGCCTGAACCTAGAAACAGTATTGATTTTGGAATATTTATTTTGTCTGTTTTGGAAGTTTCTCAGATTCAAGGGGAGAGAACATCAAAGAATTTAGAGATCTATTCAATCCATTTTACACACAAATAAAAGTCAGCTGTGATCTTACTTGTTGAATGTTTGATAGGCCAACCCTGATTCTAGAAACTAAAATGAAAGCAAATCTGAAAATGGACAAGTTTCATAAAAATAAATTATTCTTTTAAAGATAGATGATTGTATCTGGGTCAAGATCTACTCAGATATTTACACTTGACGAGACTCAAACTCCTGCTTCCAATGTTAACTTTTTAAAACCAGGCTCCAGATCCATATTTTTAGGTAGCATAAAAAACAAACAAGGATCTAATAACTCAAGCTAAACTTTCCTCCCCAAATGACCCGGTGTGACTACCATATAACCATTCAAATCTATCACACTAGAAACTTTGGAATCTCTTTTATCTTTCCTCTCCCTCATCCTATAGATAATTAAACTTCAGTTCCTGTGATTTCTATCTCTGAGCCATTACTTCTAGCTGGCCTCTTGTCTCTCCTTCTGCACAATTATTCTCACACCATCCATCTCCTGCCCTGTGCTATAATCTCTCTCTTTCAAGGCAAGCCTCTCCAATATTTGTTATTGAAAACTGTCTAAGGAGAAACAAAGCCCAGGAAGAAAAAGGGTTTGTTTTTTAATGTGAGGCTAGAAAAATCCATTTCCCATCCAAGGCAAAGGCAGTTTTCCTGTATTGTGATTTAATTACTGTGACACTGTTGAATCTCTGTTATGCCATAGTTTCTCTATTGTGGTATACACAGTCTTACATGGGGCTCAGTGAATCTTCAAAAAGCAAGCTCCCTGGCCTAACTACCACATAAGAAAAGGGTATCCTGAAGAGCCCTATCATGACCCCTCATAGATGTCCACTTACAGGATCTCTGGGCACATTCCCTGCTCTTTCCAGGTTTTCAACTTTATGTTAGTGAGGACAGGCTGTGTCTGTCTTTTTTTGTTCAACTATAAAATCCCTGTTTATTTTTTTTTGTGTATAGTAATGATTTTTTAAATTATTATTATAACATGAAATGCATGATATGCAATTATAGCGATATACCAGAATTTATTAATCAGGTCTGTCATTGACTGACATTTGAATTTTTGAGTTTTAGACTACTTAAAGAGCGATGTTGTAAACAATTTAACTTGCTTGATTTTATGAGCAAATAGGAACTCAGTTCTGTTGGATGTAGTCCTAAGATGGCAATTGTTGGGTTCTCAGGGAATTTATCTAAGGGAAATTATCTGTGAGTCACGCCTTTATTCTGTTCCATTAATTTTTATTTTATTATATCAATTTGTTTTGACAGCCTTGTCATACAGCTCCATCTGAGTCATTGTAGCTTTATAACAAGTCCTGTCGCCAAGAGGTCTAGTCCTGTGTCATCTTCTCAAAATCACATAGGCTAGTCTTTTGAGCTTAACATTTATATATACATTTTAGAATAGGGTAAGGAAATTTCACAAAGATTCATACAATCTGTTTTTCAGTGCTAAACTTACCTGGCAGGGGAGATACCATGATCACAAAGGTGGTTTTCCAAGGGTGAGGCTCATCCACTGCACTGTTTTTCAGTGCTTTGAAATATCGATTAATTTAGAAGGATTAGTTATGCTTAAAATATTGACTCTCACAGTCGAGAAATCTAGAACATTTTCCTTCCTTTAGGGAGAGACTCATGATTTCCATTCAAGAGTATTTTGTATCGTCCATAATGGACCTCAGATTCTTCATTTGCTACAGACTGTAGTAAAGTTTAATTGGTATCACACGCTTACTTTATTTCTGGCCATTCCTATCTTCCATGGATTTCTCCAAATTGACTGATAGCTCTTCTTTGTCTAGATAGTACGAAGCTGTTTCTTTTTCTGTCTGTACATGTGATATTTTTCTCTCTTCATCACTTTCTTTCCTTTTGTTTTGTTCAACATAATATTTTTTATTGATTTGGGGGAGGAATTTCACATCATGCACTCCAATCACACTCATTTCCCATTCCTTCCTCATCCACCCCCACGTTTGTGACCCCCTCCAAGAGAAGATTTAAAAAATTAATATTAAAATTAAAACTGCCAAACAAACATTTAAAAAGCAAGTCCAGTTTGTGTCATCTACATACTCACTGGAGCATAGTCAAACTCTTCAATTCTTGCCCTTTACAACTTAGTCCTTCCTTTCCTCTGCCTCCATCTGAAGCCATCAATTGTGAAGCACTAACTTCAGCATCCTTATCAAGCTCTTTAAGAGTCCTCTTTGGTGGCTTTCTGTTCAGGCTGCTACTTTTTGGGGTGGAGTTGGGCTAGGAGTGGAGTTAAGGGTTGTCACAGCCTTCCATGTCCCTCGTTCTCAATTATGTGTCTGCTGTCATCGATATCACTGCAAAAGTAGCTTCCTTGCCCTTTGCAGTCACTGGCTATTGTAAACTGTGTGGGCTTCAACATTATTTCTGGTGACAGCATAGACCACAATCTCAGCTCCAGGCTGCAGTAGGACCCTGGACCCAGACAAGGCCCTCGGAGGCATCCCAGACCACAGGCATTGTCATGACCTCAGGTTGGCAGTACAGGCCACTCAACTTATGGTACCCAGACCGCATCAACATGGCACCCAGCGGCAGCATGGCCCGGGGACATCAGCAAGGATTCAGGAAGCAGTACATACCAGGGTGGTGGTAACATGAGCCATGCACATGAACACAGACACAGGCTGCAGCAGGCCCATGGACCCACATAGATCCAGACATTGCCATGGCCTTAGGTGGCAGTGCAGGCCACTCACATCAGCCTGGTCCTCACCACCTTTGCATAGCCTGGGTGGCTTTAGGTGATTCTCAGGGTCACTTGGTACCCAAAACAAGCTACAGGAAAGGATCACATATATATTTTAGGATTATGTGCTGTGAGATGTAGCAACAGTTACTCTTGACCACAGCTTGCCTAGGTTTGAAATCTGTTCAGAGGCATCCCTATCAGGGTATCTGTGTGGTTGCTTTTAAAGGTTTAACTGAGGAAGAGAAGACTTACCCTGATTATGGGCATCCCTTGGGCTGGGGTTCAGGACTCAGCAAAAAGGAGAAATCAGGCAAATACAGCATTCTTCTCTGCTCTTGTTTATACCTGTGGCTCTCGTTTATACCTGTGGGTTGCAACGCCTCTGGGGGGCTGAACGACCCTTTCACAGGGGTCGCCTGAGACCATCAGAACTGTCAGATAGTTACATTATGACTTGTAACCTAGCAATAATTACAGTTATAAAGAAGTAACAAAAATCATTTTATGGTTGGGGGTGACAGCGCGGGGAGTTGTATTAAAGAGTCTCAGAATTAGGAAGGCAGAAGACCACAGCCATGAGCCACTGTTTCCAATTTGCTTTCCCACCATGGTGGACCCTCAAACTGCAAGCCAAAACACACCATCATACTGCTTCTTGTCAAGTACTTTGTCCCAATGAAAAGGAAACCAATATGCCCTCTTGTCCCAAGCCTGAACCCACATCTTCTGAATCAGATATAAGAAGCCTGACATACTGCACTTGACTGTCCCTGAGATGATCTTTGGGGACATTAACTCTTATGAAATTCAGGAGCCCAAGCTTTTGGAATTATTCTTTTAAATGGCAGCCCCAGATCTGTGAGCAGAGTTATTCAGGGATTGTAGCTTTGGGCTCACTATCTGGCTTCCATTCTCTCTGAGAGTTAATACTATTTTAAAGTTAGCCTTCCAAGGGTTAAGAATAGAGTTCTGTTGTGAAGTCTGACATATATGAATGAGACTCTTGCTTCAATCTCCAGCACCAACAAAAGGGTATGACTAAGTAGTCTTTTAGGATTGGAGCAGTCTGATGACCTTAGCTCATGCTCTTTCAGTTGGATGGTGTATATATATAATCCATCCAAGATCAGCAGCAGTAGAGGCATAAAGGAAACCATGTCTCTTTCTTTACTGTGTACATTTTCCACAATGGATGCTAGCCAGGTTGAAGGTTGATTGGCTCTGCAGGTCTTGCATACCCTGTTTTCATAATTGTGTCCTCTTAGAGTGATCTAGACGAGATCTGGACTCTAGCATTTACCATTCTCTGCCCATTGTAACAGAGGTTAAAGAACAATGTCTGTGGACCAGGGCTGCCATTTCTTTTTTTTTTTTTTTTTAGGGTTCTTTTTTTTTATAATTTATTTATTTTTATCTCAATCACAGGTTGGGTACTTTGAATCCCAGGCGTATCCCCCTCCCCCATTCCCTCCTACCCTCCCACTCCCTCCCTCATCTCCTTCTTCCCCGCCCCCTCCAAGTCCACCAAGAGGGGAGGACCTCCTTCCCTTCCATCCAACCACAACTTATCATGTCTCCTCAGGGCTGGCTGCAAA
>CM053760.1:67710208-67764650 GCA_028658305.1 Pachyuromys duprasi
TGTGTACTTGAATATCTTTTGGATATATGCCTAGGAGTGGTATAGCTGGATCTTGAGGAATCACTATTCTTAATTGTCTAAGAAAACGCCAAATTGATTTCCAGAGTGGTTGTACAAGTTTACATTCCCACCAGCAATGGAGGAGGGTTCCCCTTTCTCCACAACCTCTCTAGCATGTGTTGTCACTTGAGTTTTTGATCATAGCCATTCTGACAGGTGTAAGGTGAAATCTCAGGGTCGTTTTGATTTGCATCTCTCTGATGGCTAAGGATGCTGAGCATTTCTTTAAGTGTTCTTCTGCCATTCTACAGTTCTCTACAGAGAGTTCTCTGTTCCGCTCCATACCCCATTTTTTAATTGGATTACTTGATTTGTTGCTGTTTAACTTCTTGAGTTCTTTATATATACTGGATATTAGCCCTCTGCTAGATATAGGGTTGGTGAAGATCCTTTCCCAGTCTGTAGGCTGTCATTTTGTTTTGATGACAGTGTCTTTTGCTTTACAGAAGCTTTTCAGTTTTGATGATCTTATTCTAAAGCCAATTTACAGGAGGACAAACAAAGACTGGTTGTGCTCAAGTCAAATCGCTCAGGGCACCCTGACCAGTGCTTCCTTTGCCATTCAGCAGGACATACCAAGCAAAGTAATGACCTTTCTGCTTAATGGGCAACAAATACAAAGAGTGCAATATATGATTACAGGTCATGGAAATGTCTCTAATTATAGATGAGCTTTAGATGATCAAAATACAAGTGATGTGGACCACATTGTTGTAATATTGCAAAGCTCTCCAGGGATTAGCAGATATTACATAAAAACACCTGCTAGTTCCAAATCCCCACAACATACTATATCATATCAGTGATCCTATATCTCCAGCAAAAATACAAGAGAGCCACAATGTCCACAAAATTATACCTTGCCCGGGGCTGATTCCTGCCTAAAATTTATCCCTGTGGAACATAGTTACTTTTTGCTCACAGATACTGTAAGGGCAGACATGTGAGAAACAGGAGAGGCAGGTCTCTCATCAGACACTGAATTCATCTTAGCAAAACTGCTGTGAGGGAGCATCAAATTAATTTTGCTAATTCCATATGTGAAAAGTAAGATGAGCATTTTAATATGAGTCCCAGATGTAGAGGCTGAAATCCTGGGCCACATGACGGGTCATTTGGTGCTTAATGTGCATAGCCATCATTGCAGTGATGCAGTGAAGGGATGGCATGGATAGTGGTTTTCAGCCTGGGTAGCACTCTGGGGAGT
This sequence comes from Pachyuromys duprasi, assembly GCA_028658305.1. NCBI lineage: Eukaryota > Metazoa > Chordata > Mammalia > Rodentia > Muridae > Pachyuromys > Pachyuromys duprasi. The sequence continues at coordinate 67,711,476 of CM053760.1, forward strand.
TTTAAAACATGGCGAAGCTTGGCTTTCACCTCCATCCTTATTTAACAGATCCTGTACATACACAGGAGATTAGCATCCTTAAAGCTGATCCATGACCAAGACTGTGCATAGCTGCTCTAGAGTTCAGAGAATGATTCTGCAACTTAGGCAACTCATTCAAATCCTAGGAAACTTTTCAAACCCCAATATTATCTGTGTTCTATTCTAATCCAATCAAAACAGAGTAGAACAGTTCAGGGTATAGGTATTTGTTCAAAGGCACCTAGATTTTATATTTTGTCTTGGGTTGAGAATTGCTGGTAAAGGTTTTAAATTTTACACAGTTGATCTCAGATGTCTAAACAGGTTTTCTTGGTTCTTGGGAAGAAACTACACATGTGCATGCAAGCACACATACACACACTCACACACACACACTTTCATACCTTTATCATGGATTAAAGGACAGAACTAAAAAGACACAACACTTTAAGAACTGATGGTGAGGGGCTGTGGGGTGGTGGCTTAGAAGTTATGAGCCCATTCTGCTCTTCCAGGGGACTCGGGTTCAATTCTTATCACCCACATGTCAGCGGGCAACCACCTGTAACTGCAGGGGACCTGATGCCCTCTTCTGACCTCTGCAGACATCAGGCGTGGAAGTGGTGCACAGACATACATGCAGACAACACACCCATGCACATAAAGTAAAAAAATAAATACATCTTAAGAAAAAAAGAAGGATTGATGGTGAAACTGCATTGGACTTGAGTGTTTCCATCGGAACTCTAACACCAGCAAATGCTGGAAATGACAGTGGGGGGTTGTTTCTCATTTGCACTAGGACGGATGGCTGTCAGGTCAGTTTCTGCAAGTGGGAATCTCTCCTCTAGGAGGGACTGTCATTCAGTTGCTCAAATCATAATGTTGCCTGAAAATGCTCATAACGCTAGATTGTCTTTTTCTTCTCCTCTGTGCTAGTTCTGAAACATTGAAAGATCATGCCCGAGACAACGGGAGCTAGCTTATAATTGCTCTGCTGAAGCGTTTTGGCAACTCCATTTGCAATTGTCGGAACTTGAAAGTCAGCAATTCTTGGATGTGTGGAATCGTTACGTTCACGGATTGTGTTGCAAAGGCGGCGTAGGTTTTGTACAAATGAGAGATCAAATTAAAGATCTTTTGCTGGTGTGCGTACCAAACACACCATGTATGATCAAACTCTGACTGCAGTAATGACACAGAACTTATATGTGTTTTAAAGACTGAAAGGGAAGAATGCCCCAAATCACGTAACTGCAGTGTTAACTTAGGTCATCTGCTCCCTAAGGCCAGTTCTCATCAGTATCTGTAGAAGGGTATTTTTTCTTACTTAAAAATGTACTTCCTCTCTTTCCTAATTACTAACATTTGCGATTGGCTGTGTATAGCTTTGGTTTTGTTCTTGTTTGTGTCCTTATTTTTCTGACAGGGGCTCATGTAGCCCAGGCTGACCTTCCACTTGCTAGGTGTTCAAGGATGAACTTGAAGGTCTGACATTCCTCTTTCCTCCTCAATGCTGGGATTATAGAAGTATGCCAATGTTCTTCTTTTATGTGCTGGGGATCAAACCTTGGTTTTTGTGCATGACAGACATGAACCCTACCAACAAAGCCACACCCAAGAACATCAGTAAGTTTGTGTAATTGGTTGCAAATGAGTGGTATAGTCCTCACCAAACAGCTCCCAAGATACTGGCTTCGTACTGACTTTTGCTACTGCTGCTTCCTGAGGTTTTTGTTTGCTTGTTTGTTTGAGTCTTTCTAAAATGTATCACTGCAGACTTCCTTTCAGTAAACCCAGAATGCACCACTTTGCAGCCTGACCAACAGTGAGAAAGTGTCCACTTCCCCACAATCTCAGCAGCATTTTTATTACATGATTTTAAAGACATTTCTTAGCCTTTTTATTTCTTCTTTCTCTGTTCAAATCCATAGCATATATAAAACATATGCTACACACACACACACGCACATATATACACACATATCAAAATTCTAACTCTGTGGACTTCCTTTTCACTCTTTCCTTTTCTGTATAGAATATCCCACTTGCCATTTGCTGGCCTTAATTTCTCAGCAAATAGAGTTCTATCTAGAAAGTTCCTTCCTTATGCCTATATCTTGAAGAATACTATTTAAACTTTCGTATAGTAGTTTCTTCACTTCAGGTTTCACATTGTGGTTTTTTTTAAATCTATTTAGAATTAATTTTTTGTGCAGGGCAATAGATTTGGGTCTAATTTCTTTCTTCTCATGTGGATATCCAATTTTCCAAGCATCTTTTGTTGAAGATGCTGCCTCTTCTGTAGTGTGTATTTTTGGTACCTTTGTCAAATGTCAGATGGCTGCAGCTTTGTACCCTCAAAACCGCGTCCTCTATTTTGTTCTTTTGGTGTATGGATGATTTTTTTGTGCCAATACATTGATGCTTTTATTGTTATAATTCTGCAGCATATCTTTAAATCTGTAATGTTAATACCTACAGTCTTGTTCTTTTTCCCCCAAGGTTGCTTTGGCTCTCTGTGGTCTTTTTGATTCCACAGGAATTATAAGATGCTTTTTGCTATTTCTAGAAAGGATGTTATAGGAAATTTGTTATCTGGATGTTTACTTTGGGAGTTTTGTGCATTCCAGGATCCATAACTAGGAAAGCCAAACAGTACTGTAAAGCATGAATTAGACAGGGTTTAACATTTATTTTGAGGAGGTCCTTTCATTTGTTAGTTCACCCTAAAAAAAGTGGTCTGAAAAATTTAGCTAATCAAAGCATCAAATAAATATTTCTGTGAGCAAAAGATTCATGATCAATTTCTCATATCTTCAATACATAACGATATATCATCCGTGCAGCCTGCACTTGGGAAGCATCAGCAGACAATGACTGTGATGAAGATTTAAAGGTATGTAAGTGCTGCCCATAGCATCTTAGATCTTTACATTTTTATAGTCTTAGGTCAGTGTGGAGATACATCGTGGAGAAGGAGAAAGGGCTCCTGTTGAAGACTGTGGCCTTGCGGAGGAAATATATATATAACCTGATGTAGATTATAACCCATGGCTTCACAAAGAATCATCCCCAGTATGGGTAAAGGCTGTCCCAAAAGAGGGCACGTGGAGATACCTGGACACTCTTGGAAAATGGCCCCTTTACTCATCTCTATCTGTTCCCACAGTATTTAGTATCCTAGTAACAACAAAAACATAGTGTTATATCATCTGATGGTCAGGAGACCAATGTGAGTCCTTCAGGTCTAAAGTGAAGACATTGTCAGGTCTCTATGTGTTTCTGCAGGACTTGGGGCAGAATCTTATGCCTTGGGTTGTCTAGATCAGAGAGAATGTACGTGTGCCTTGGTTCCTGGCCATCCTCAATTTTAAAAATTCAGCTCATTAACCTTTATCCCTAGTCACTCTTCCCTCTGACCACAGCCTGGAGGGATGGTTAAATTGGCCCATTTGAGTCATTCTAAATCATCTATCCTTCTCAGGTATGCTGACTTAATCTGAAAAGGCTGAGGGTAAAGTCAGCCTACCTACATATCTCAGAAATTGAGGTGTTAAATTTTGGAGGAAGCAGTGGTGATCATTCTGCCTTAAATGACCGTTCCTTATCTAGTACCCTTTAGCCTTCTCTCTTATTTTCAGATATACTGTGATGATATGTAAAAAAAAAAAAGAAAAAAATAATCAGATGCTTGCTGCAACCAAAAGTATTGATAAAAGAAACTCACAGAAAGACGGAAAGGGAGAAAGGGAGAAAAGCAAAGTGTTTCTCAGCGTGGGAGACACATTGGGAGCGCCAGAGAGGGAAGAGGAAGTGTAAAAGTCTGTCAGAGTTCTGTTTCAGTGTGTGTGTGTGTGTGTGCGTGCGCGCGCAGCACTCTCCTTTTCTTTGTGGATGGTGAGGTATATTTCCATGGTGGTTCTCAAGGCTTAGAAGCCTGACCTCTAAAATAACACCCAGAGGGAGATGAAAGGGAATCTGAATTATGGAGAAACCAAACCTTTCTCTTCTTTTAAGCGTGGGTCTCTAAACCACACTTGTAAAATTATCACATGCTTTCTGCCTCTCTGGAGTATTCAGTACTAAAGCACGTCTGCATGCACACATACAGAGAGAATAGAATTAGGTGAGGCTGTAAGAAGTCCTTATATCCTAGGTCATAATTTCTGTGTAGTCTATGTCATTTAATATTCTCGTTTTCTTCTTAGTTAAATAGTGGCACGCTTCCATTTTAAAAATAAATCTTGAGGAATGCAGTTTTGATCAGCAGCAGTGAGAGATGTGGATCACAGTCTCTCAAGCCATACTTTCTCTTTTGCCCACGCTGGGTAGGCAACAGAGCAATGCGCTGCCTGCATGCTTGTCATGTTTGTAAGCAAAGAGGTAGGCAATGCTGAGTGTTCACTAATTTTCCCTAATATTCCTACATTTTAAGAACAGTTATTGGAATATAGAATATGATAAATGCTAGCTATCAATGTGTATAGTAATTGATTAAAATGACAACTAACACAGTCATTCCCGCTCATTAGAAAAATGGCTTCTGAAGGTACATCTATTATACTCTGTGTGTGCAAGGGCACAGCGCTTATGTAAAGGGCCCCAAGTGAGTACTCAAAGTGAAAAGAACATGGATCTGGCCTCAAAAATCATGTGGTACAACAAGAGATCAGGCAATTACGCAGGCAGCAGAAGTGAAGGTGAACTCTGCTCACTGTGCCCAGGACACAGGTACAAACTGTTATAAAGAGGTGTGTGTTTCCTCTGGGGTGTTCAGGGAGAGAATCAGGATACAAGGATACAGAACTTGTCTTAGCACAGACTATGACCTCCTTGCAAGATTGAGGGAGAGAAAACAAACAAACAACAAACAAACAAAACTCCAAAACAGGTGATCTAGATGAAGCCAGGAGTGAGCAGAGGCTTACACTGACAGAGGCAGATGGCTGATTCATGAGACTCCTTGGGCTTCCCAGCCCCAGCCTGCTATAGTGAGTCATGATCAGCTAAGCTTAGCAGAGCAAACTTCAAATCACTATAATATTTTGAGTTTAGTTGGTGGCCAAAAATATGATCATTTTCTACAGGTAAAACGTATGTAACAGATGAATTATAAAGATGAGTCCAGTTCCCAGAGCTACCTGTCCCCAAAGTCTTTATATATGCTGTGACTCATGAGAGACTGAGTGACAGTCAGGGGTGTATCTGTTTCTCTAACTCTTGGATATAAGTTGGTCCCCTGTGACTTCTACTGGCTAGAATATGGGTGCCATGAGGCATCTGTAAGAGCCAGAGAATAATTTTGTGGAGTCCGTTCCCTCCTCTTAGCTTTAATTGGGTTCCAGGGATTGGACTCAGGTCTCCAGGATTGCTCGGCAAGTGTTTGTACTCACTGAGGCATCTCACTGGTCCCACCAAAGCATGCTAAATATAAAGACGGTAGGAAGAATACAAGAGGTTTGCTACAGGTTCAGATCAGCCTGGGATGCAGACTGAGACCCTGCCTCAAACAGCAGTACCAAGAAAAAAAAGCTGCATCTTATTATCTAGGGGTCATGACTTAATAAAACCGCACGTGTGTGTATATGTTTGTTGTAGGTATGAGGTGTGTACATGCTGTATGTGTGAGGTGTATGTGTGTATGAGAGGATGCCTGGTACCCTGCTTTATCCTCCTCCTCCTAATTACCTTGAGACAGAATCCCCACAGAGCCTGGAGTTAGGCTGGGTGACAGCAAGCTTGTCCCTCCTGTCTCTGCCCTTCTACAGTACTAAGGCCACAGGCATGCCAGTTCACCCAGTTTTTATGTAGGTGCTAGAGACTTGGACTCGATCCCTTATGCAACCCACCCTCTAATCCACTGAGCCAGCTCCCTAGGCCCCCAAATTGCTATCTATGCATTTTTAAATTTGGCCTCTCCTCCAACTTCTAGGCCAACCTTGATGAGTAGTTGTGGTGTGTTTATTAGTAGTAACGATCTTCAAGGAAAAGACAAGGAATTCGCATCTGGCTAAGTGAATAGATGGCTGCAGATTTTTAATTGAACCTGGCTCTGCTTTCCTCTTCTCTGAGATCAGGGATCTGAGCACAAATGAGTTTCATCTAGATGGAACTCCACAGCCATTAGCTCACCCTTCTGATTAAGGTGATGCAAGCAACAGAAATCAAACATCCACAGCTGCCTAGACCCCTGTTCTCCCTGACCAAACGAGGAGCGGGGTGTGAGATGGTTAGATGTTGAGATGGTGGGTGGGGGTGAAACAGTGGCTCAGCTACATGGAGAGATCAGCTTTAACCCTGGGCTTCAGACTCTTAGTGAACATGAAGAATAAAATGGTATCTGCAACACCTCCTTTCTTTCTTTGTATGCTGGGACAAGGGAAGGGGCAGAGTTTGGGGAGGAGAGCTTAGGTGACACATTTTATTTTTGTCCTTGTTCAAAATCAGTAAGTGGTCCAGGGTAGGGGAGAGGAAGCAGAATGGAGATGGCAGCACAATGAGTGGGGCAAATGAGAGTCTGGTCTGCAGGTCTCTGTTCTATGTGTGTGGGGGGGGGGCAGGGGGAGGTGGTTATACCATTGCCGTATGGGAGTAGTGCATTTCAGTACCATACCGAATTAGAAATTGGTTTGTGTTCAATACATGTGTATGTACCCTACACTGACCAGACATTCTGCTCATTTGTTTGGAGTGTAAATTTATATGTAGAATATACATTGCTGGTGTCGTTTTCAAGACTTTGGTTGGTCAAATGGTTCTGAGTTCTGGTCAGGAAATCTCCCCTGATATCCTTTGTGACTGTGTCTTAGTTGCTGTCCTAGTGCTGTGGAGAGACACCGTGACCAAGGGAACTCTTGCTAGAAAAGTATTTAATTAGGGCTTGCTTATAGTTTCAGAGGGTTAATCATCATTTTGGTGGGGAATGTGGTGACATTTAGGAAGGCATGGTGCCTGAGAGACAGCTGAGAGCTTTACACCTTGATTTGAATGGTGGGGGGGGAAGACAGAGAGACAGACAGAGACAGACAGACAGACAGACAGACAGACTGTGCCTTTGAAACCTCAAAGCCCAGCTCAAGTCATCCACCTCTTCCAAGAAGAACACAGTTGCTCCAACAAGGTCACACCTCCTAATCCTTCCAAACAATTCATCCTCTGGGGTCTCAGCATGCAAATATATGAATCTGTGGGGATGGGTCATTCTCATTCAAACTGCCAGTTTTATATTTTCTTGTTCTGGTTATATTTTATAAGACTCATTTGAATGAGAAAAATGAAAAAAAATTTCCAGGCAGTGAAGAAAGTAATTTTTAGATTCCTGTCTTTGTGTTCAGGTGTGTGAATGTGTATACGGTGTGCACACACATGTGAGTGTAGGTCAGAGGCCAAGTTCAGGTGTTGTTCCTCATGTGCTATGGACTTTACTTTTGAGACAGAGTCTCTTATTGGCCTGGAGCATCACTATTAGGCATCCCCCTGCCTCAGTTTCCCTGGAGCTGGGATTATAAGCCTAGGCCACCTTACCCAGCTTTTATCCACATAGGCTCCAGGGATCAAACTCAGAGCCTGCTGCTGCTTGAAGACAAAGATTTTACCCACTGAGCCATCTGCCCAATGCCTCGTTTAATTTTAAGTTTCTGCTGTGTCTCTGGCTGCCTTCAAACTCCCTAAGTAGCAGAGGACGACCTTGAACTTCTGGTCCCACTACCTCCACATCCAGACCACTGAGCTTACAGGCGTGCAGCTTCACCCTTCGTTTACGCAGGACCTGGGGACAAAATCCAGAGCTCCATGCACTCTAGGCAAACATTTTACCAATTGAGTTATATCTCCAATCCAGAAGTCATTTTTTTTTGTTAATATCTGAATTTAGTCCATTTGTCATTTGAATTTTTTTTGTCTGAAGTGTACTTTTGAAGAGAGCAGGGCCCCGAGGGTCATATTTTCTTAAAACCAAACATACACTTCTATTATGTGTTTCCTTGTCTGAAGAGAATGCCCCAGGTATTTACCTGGGAGTGAGGATAATTACAGTGGAATGCATCTTATTCCGGAAGGACTTCCATGGTTATGAGCTACTTATTATGTACAACTCAAGTTGATTTCTTTCTTGCCTCTATGAAATAGTAATGGAGTTTTATGCCTTTCTATAACCATAACATAATAATGACCTGAAGTAGAGGGAAAATTTCCATAAAACGTTAAATGATTCATAGCCACGTTGTGAATTGAGATCCTCATTATACCTTCTAAAAAGTGAATGCCAGACCTGGACCACCTTGCTCTAGCTCCTTGTCATCAATATTCTCATTCCAGTAGCTGATAGATCAGAAGGAAGACATATAAGTGTAAGAAGTTGTTATTTAACATAATACACCATTGTCTTCCTACCTAGGCGTTTGGTAGAATAGATCAGTGGATGCCTTCATGGTAAATAGTTTTATGTACAAATCCAGCACTCTGTTCTGTATCCTAACTGAGCATAGAATTGCATCTTCAGAGACCCACAAGCAAAAGGCCCCATGCCTCTAGAATGGTTCAGTAGGACATAGGGCTTTCTATGTGATGATTTAATTTGCAGCGTATAGTACCTGCAGACTTGAACTAGTGTTCTTGTGAAAGCAAGAAGGGTTTTATGCCCAAAAAGACGAAGAAGGAAATCTTTTAGTTGCTGTATGTAGAGTGCTCAAAACTGTGTGTAAATGGAAAACAGTATTGGTATCTAAGCATCTATAATTTTAGGAACTTTAAAAAATTATATATATATATATTTAATATATATATCTACTCAAACTCTTATGGTAACAAGACTCTTAAAGTGAAAACGTCTACAGGGTGATGGCAGGGGCCCGATGGCAGGGAAGTGGGCCAGAAGGAGCTGGTGAGTGTCAGAGGACCACCTTGTTTTTCACAGGCTCTGCACGAGTTCTCTTGTTTTTCACAAGGCTCTTTCACAAGTTCTGCACAACTTGCAGCCTGATACCCTGACAGACTGCTGGCCTGTGGTGGCTAGATCTTAGGAAAACTTCAGAGACAGCCCATCCCGAGTTCACATAAAATCTCAAAATCAGGTTGATAATAATAAAAAAAAAAACTTCAAGTTGTACATTCTTGTACACATTTGAATATGTAGAAGGGGTATTTGAACTCTAATAGCTTTGTTTTGGTTATATTGTGTTGTTTCTTTTCCTTCCTTCCTTTCTTTCTTTCTTTCTTTCTTTCTTTCTTTCTTTCTTTCTTTCTTTCTTTCTTTCTTTCTTTCTTTCTTTCTTTCTTTCTTTCTTTCTTTCTTCTTTTTTTAATCCTGATAAGGAAATTGTGAGTCTAGTAACAAGGGTATCATGGAAAAGTTTTGGTTTTTTTTAATTGCTTTTATTTTATGCATGGGTACCTTGTGTGCAGTACATGCATTCAGTACCCATGGATGCTAGAAGAGGACACTGAATTCCCTGGAACTGGAGTTACAGAAGGTTGTGAGGTGCTATGTGGGTACTGGGAATTGAACCTAGGTCTTTTAGAGGAGCAACCAGTGTTCTTAACCACTGAGCCATCTCTCTGGCCCCTACTTCCGTAAGTAGCTTTAAGTAAACTATATCAAGGAAACTGCTAATTCTATACCAAATCCAATAGACAGTGAATTCCTTGTGATAACTCATTTGTCTTATCCCCTCTTTTCTTCATTCCAGACTCAGTTCACTTTGGCTTGGGTTTCCTCCCAATCACATGGAGGTCATTTAGTTTTGGAGACGACTCCAGGATGCAGAGTTTGGGGACAAGGAAGGGGAAGAAGGGGTGGGGCAGAAGAGGAAGGAAGGGTGGGCAGAAAGGAAACACTGATGAAGGGCGTGGTACCTATCTGGTTATCCTTTGTGATAAAAAAAAAAAACATACATCTTTGAGTATCTTCAAGTGAGGAAGGCTGTAGGAAACTGGGGCTTATGTCTGTTTTCTGTTTGTTTGTTTTGTTGTTGTTTGGGGAAGACTGAAGGCATCTTGTGTGGAACTACTTTCCTGCTGGCCCCTGCCTTTGTGGCTCAAGAAACCCCTCATTGGTTACAGACTTTCCTGTATTTCCGTTTCTGTTCCTGTGGATGCACAGAAGGCTCTTCCCCGTGCAGCGTTACAGAGCCCCCAGCTAGACAAGAAGCAAGGCGGGTGTGGTACCTCAGAGGGCGGACCTTGTAGGTATTACTAGACCAAGACGAGACTGTCCAGCTGTTGCAAAGGCAGTTTGAGAGGATGTAAGGCTGGGTGCACGTGTTGAACCCAAACCCTGGTTGAGGTTTCTAGGGCCTTTTCTCTGAAGCCCACTTCGTGCATTAGAACGACCTGTCGTGCTCTTAGAAGGCAGAGGCCTGGGTCCTGTCCCAGAACTGGTGAGATGGAATCGCTCTAGTTGGGTGGCGCTATGTAAGTGGGCGACTTATATTACGGAAATGTCATTACACGAATCTGCCCAGTAAGTGCACAGAGCATCGACCACGGGCTTAGACTGAGACGCAGGAATGAGCCGTTTTGGCTGCTTGAGCACCCTAGCTCCAGTACACATCTCCTACAGTCTGATACTGTTTCTTATGAGGCAAAGCAAGCAAGAGCTGGGGAACTTGCATGAGTTGGGCCAGTTGTTTTGTAGAGACACCCTTCCCACATGCTTGTAATAACTTTCCTGGGAACATTCTCCAGCCACCCCTACCCATCCACTCACACACCTTTGCACACTTGCTTCGTGTGCAGTCTTTTGAGTTTTGCTGAAATTCTCCTGACATTTGTACTTGGACAAAGGGAAAGTTCCTTCTCTTTGCACTCTGTCGTGTGTTATTGATTGGCTTTGGCCTTTGTACTTTCTCCACGGCCTTTCCCCCTTAAGCTTTCTTACTCTTATGGGTATTTTGTGTCTAAATATTGACCAAATAAATCTAGACTATTATTTATAAAAATATTTCTTCTTGAGTCAGGAAAATAAGAGGTTTTCTGCATCTCTGCTCCAAGAGCAGCAGCCAGGACCCGGGTGTTTAGACAGGGCCTGAAGGAAGGGTTTGCCAACCTTTCCAGGGCTGCATAACAAATATTCTTTATTTGCTCCGTCATGTGTTGAAGTTCGCTATAGCCTTCTGAAGGTCAGGCCTGAGCCTTCACTCCCTGCTACCCAAGCCAACCATTATGAGTCCCCTGTGAAAATAAAATCACCCTAGGAGGGATCATCCTGGGCTATATAATCAGTTAATACCTTACTTTTCAATTAACAGTCTAGCAGGGATTACTGGGAAGTCAGCTGAGAATAAGAATAAGGGGCAGGCTGGGGCTTGGAAAACCTGGTCAGAATAACGATAATTTTTTAAAAAGCCAAATGAACAGAAAGGAAAGACATTTTGACATTTCTGCTTAAAGCTGGTGCGTGGTCAGGATACTAGGAATCGTTTGGGATACTTGAGTGTTTTAAATTGCGGCTAAAGGTGCATGGTTTTGAAAAGATCAGAGTCTCCCACAGTTGCTTAACAAATCCGGCAGGCGATCCATCTCTCACTGCTGTTACATAGACAGCATGCTCCATCACGTATGTCCGCTGCACACAGAGACACACATCTTTACCATTTCTGTGTGTTTTTATATGACCTCCATTTATTGTCAGCGCACCCCAGAGGGACGGCTTTGGGATTCCTGAGCCAACAGTGGTGGTATGGGGATTTATATTCCATCTCAAAAGGTGACTCTATGGTCAGATTTACAATTCAATCCAACAAGTTAAAGCCCTAAATGATTTCTATTTTCTCATTTAGTTTTGTTTGTGTTTGTATATGTGCATGTAGATGAACGTGTGTGTGTGTGTGTGTGTGTGTTGGTGGAGGGTGTTGGCTAGAAGTCAATTGCAGATGTTGTTCCCCTGAAACCACTTACCTTGGTTGGTTTTTGTGACAGGGTCTCCCACTGGCCCCTGATGCAGCAAATAGCTCTCATGCCAGGGAGCCCTAGAGGGCTTCCTGTCCCTGTCTCCCCAGAACAAGGGTTACAACCACATGCCACCTCAGCTTGCCTTCATGTGGTTGCTGTGGGTGGAACACGGGCCCTCTTGCTTGCCTGGGAGGCAGTTTGTCAATTGGGTTCTCTCTGGCAGTATTCATTTAATTTCAATATAACCTTGGTATGAAAGAGTATCTGTGACAGGCATGTCTATGTGAGCAGATGTATCCACCATCCATCCAAGAATCTGGATATCGTTTTAATACTTCTCTGTGTTTACTTACCATTTTCACTTTGTATCTTCCCAAGTTCATACATAAGAGGTAACCAGTACTCTGAATTCCGTATTATTGCCTCACTTTTTTTTAAAAAAAAAAAGAAATGTCTTATTTACATACTTAAAATGTGATAAAATAAATATTTCTGGCCTCACTTTATTTGAGCATCATATTAAATATACCACTGTGGATAATCATTCCACACTTGATGTATTTGTTCTGACAAAGAGAAATCACTGCTTCTAGATTGTGGTTATCAGTATGTTATTCTATGCCATTGAGTGCACATATATACAAGAATTTCTTTGATATAAATGTACATACACTCACACACAAACGAACATGGTTTTGCTACCTTGACACTTGACCTTTGCATGAGACAGTTCATTGTAAGAGGCTGCCCTGTGCACTGGGAGACCCTTGACAGCACCCTGTCCTTTTCCCACTAGATGCCAGCAGTGTGCCCAGGCTGTGACAACCAACAGTGTCTGTAGACATTGCCAAATGTCTCGTATGGGCCAAGGCCACTGAGTTAGAAACATAAATGTTGGGTAGAGACGATACGAAAATACTCATCTTCAAAAGAGAATGCCAAATTCCTTACGAAAGTGATTGGAACATTTTGGTGGCCACTGGTTTTCATTTCCTCTGGAGCTCTTAGAGGTGACAGATCTTCTAACCTAACAAAATATGGGCAACCCTGTGCTTTGCTGATTTCCATTCCCTTGACCACAGACAACTCAGAGGACTTTTTAATCCTTGAGTTTTCCTCTCTCGGGTACCTGTGTTGAGGACTTTGTTTTTTCTGTTGGGGTTTACATAAGTAGTTGGGATATTATATATGTCTTCTATGTGATGAATCATTTGTTAAATGGAAATATCTCAGACATGGGAAGGTGTGCTGAAACCTAGACACGTCTCCAGCCTTCTCAGACAACTTACCCTAAATTCCTTAGCTTTCCAAGTACCCTAAGTTCAAGGCCTTTAAGTGTCGCTTTTCTGAAGGCAGGACTTTTGGAAACTGCTAATATAAACTGGGTGGGGATTGCCGGTGGCAATAAATCTCCTGCCTCCAGGGACCTCAGTGTGGACCATTTCAGATGACCATGGTGATGAGTGTTTTTCTAAGTCCCATATGTTCACACTTTTATTTATTTATGTCAGTTCATGCACACACATAAGTGAATTGTGTTCATATCCACACTCCATTTCCCTCTTTCAGACCCTCTTAGTCCCCGTAGCCCCCTCTTCCTCCCAAACACTCCTTCTGCTTCCTCCCTCATCCCCATAGTGCCTGTGGTGTGTTTATGATTCCAGTAACCAAGCCATATCCAGAAGGTAGCACCCTTTCCCACGCTCTGGCTTTTTACAATCTCTCCTGGGTGTTACTGATGCCCTTCTTAGGACAGAGAACACAGTAGTAACTAATTCTCAGAATTTTGACCAGTTAGACACTACTGCATCAACTCTCTCACTCACACAAAAGCTCTCACACAAAAAGAAGTTTCTCTGCTTAACATTGAGAGAAGCTCTGGTCTAGGGAATAACACATATTTAGAGGGTGGTTTGACAAATGTCCATTTAACAACACATTAGAAGTAAATCCCTCCATCAGGCCTGTAACCTCCCTAGCTAAAAGCTTTTGGACAAATTTGCAGTATGGTACTGAAGTCTGTAAAATGAACCTCAGGTCCAATCAGAATGTGGTTGCTTATCCAAGATGTAAGGATTGCATCACTGCCATTGGTAGGCACATCTTGCCTGACAGGTCAATACTGTAGCACATAGAGTCCACATTTGGAGAAACAGTGGATAGATTTTTTTTTTCTCCCAGCAGCCTATTACAACCCTGTCAATGCTAGTCGGCATGGGAGAAGCTTCTATTTGCTTCCTTCTGGATTTATTTTGTGTTGCACCCTAACAGTGTGGTGTCATCAGCAATAGGGTCTGATCATCTAGTCTGTCAGGAAACCAAAAACAATGGCAGTAATGTACATTATTTTGGGAGTGTCTAGGGGCTCCTACTCAGAAGCTTGTAAGGATGTGTTCTTAAATAGGCACTGGAATTTTTGTCAAAAATGTATAACTCCTGGGGATAGCATTGTCCACTCATGTAGGGTACCACTGTGCCAACTCTTACTTTTTTTAAAAAATTATGGATTTTAGCTTATAAAGTAGGTTTTTTATATGGATTTTTATATATTCTAAGTTTTGGTTGACTTTCTTTCCAAATTCCCGTCTTTGGTAAAACTGTTCCCATCACCTGTTTAATCCTTTGCACTTCTCGTAAAACCTGCCTCCTTTCACATCATTTGTATTTTCTCTTCCCTCTAAGAACCACACACCCCACACACATCCTTTGACACTTTGTATTTTTGCTTTCTGTCCTCCATAGACACTCCAATTTAAGCACAGAAACCTAAAATTTTGAATCCAAGATCAATATAAGACAGAGAACATAAGACATTTATCTTGATGGGCTTGGGTTATCTTGCTTTATACATTTTTTAGTTGCATTCATTTTCCTAGCTTAAGTTTTTGTATGCCAAATAGAATACACCCCTATTTCCATCATCCTCTTATCATTTGATGGGCATCTAGGCTGAAACCATTTCCTGGCTATTGTGAACATGGATGAGCAAGTATCTGTGTAGTAGGATATAGGGTCCTTGGGGGTATATGCCCAGCAATGATCGCATGCATCATTGGTCTGCATCATATGGTAGTTCTAGTTTTAGCTTTTTAGGAAATGTCTACCCTGATTTCATGGTTTGTGTTCCCACCAACAGCAGATAAGCATTGTCTTTTCCCCAGATTGTCACCAGGCTTTATTTTATTTTATTTTTTTCTTGATGAGTCTTCCTGACTAGCATGAAATAGAATCTCAAGGTAGTTTTCATTTGTATTTCTCTGGTGGCTAGCGATGTTGAGCACCTGAAAATGTTTATTAGCAATTAATGATTTTTCTTTTTTGAACACTCTATTCAGTTACACAATCATTTTTTAAAATTGGGTTGTTTGATTTATTTATGTTTATGTGTTTTTGTTTGAGTTATCTGTATATTCTCAACATGAATCCTCAATGAGATGCATAACTGGCAAATATTTCCTACATTCTGTAGGATGTCCTTTCACTCAACAGACAGGTTCCTTCTGTACAGAAGCTTTTAGGTTTCCTGATCCTATATGGCAGCCTTTGGTATTATTTTGTGAATCACTGGAGTCCTGTTTAGGAAAACCTTACCTACCTCTATCTTGTACCATGCTCCTGAGCTCCTCTTCCAGAAGCTTTAGAGATTCACATTTTATGTTTAGGTCTTTGATCCATTCACAGTTGTTAAGAGTGGGAAGTAAGGATCTAGCTCCATGCTTCTGTGTGTAGACATCCAGTTTTCTCAGCACTGTTTGGACAAGATGCTTTCTTTTCACCAGTATGTATTTTTGGCATCTTTCTCAAAAATCTGGTGGTTGTAGTTGTATGGATGTATACCTGTGTCCTCTATTCTGTTTGACTATCCTGTTTGGATTTTGTAGCAACCCCATGCTGTTTTTATTACTCAAGGTTGTTTCAGCTAGCTGAGGGTTTTGTTTGGCTTGGTTTTGGTTTCTACATGAATTTTAGAATGTTGGTTCGAATTGTGTTGAACGGATGGATTGCTCTTGGTACTATGGCTGTTTTTTACACTAATTAGTCTTCCAGTCCATGAGAAGAGAGAGTCTTTCATTCTCTAATGTCATACCCAGCTTTGTTCTTTGTATTTAAAAGTGTTCATTGTGGAAATCTTTCACTTGCTTGGTTTGACTTATTCAAAGATATTTTTAAGGCTATTGTGAATAGAATTGTTTCTTTGATTTCCTTCTCACTAATTTTGCCATTGGTATATAGAAAAGCTTTGGGGTTTTATGGGTTAATTTTGTTACCCAACATTTTGTTGAAAGTGTTTAACAGTTTTAAATGTTTTCTGGTGGAGGCTTTGCTCCTCTTACTTACAAGTCATATCATTTGCGATAATGTACTCCCAAACCTTGGGTCTCTTATTCTCACTGAGAAGACCTCTTGTCTTAAGTCACTTTTCTATTGCTGCAACAAAGCACAACTAAGGCAACTTTACAAAAGAAAGTATTTAATTGGAGGCTTGCTTACAGTTTCAGAAGGTTAGTCCATGATCATCTTAGCTGGGAGCATGTCAGCGGGCAGGCAGGCATGGAGTTGGAGCAATAGTTGAGAGTTTACACCTGATCCACAGGCATAGAGAAAGACTGGAAAATGATGTGGGCTTTTAAAACCTCAAAGCCTGACCCTGGTGACACACCTCCTCCAATAAGAACAACCCCCCCAATCTTTCCCAAAATAATTCTGCTAACTAGCAACCAAGCACTCAATTGGGTGAAGCTACGGGGGCATCCTTATTCAACTCACTACACCTCTGAAGTGTGAGCACTTTCCTGACAGCCCGTGCTATATTCAGACTGTTGGGACCCTCCCAAAGTTCATGTTTGAATGCAAACTTCAGCGTTAAATCAGTAAGGGCTGAGACCTCTAGGGAAGCAATTTAGCAGGAGGATGGAATTAGAGTCATCTCAGAAGAGACTTAAGGGCTCCCTACCCAGCCTTTTGTGAAGAAAACAAGGTGAAATCTTTAAAGCAGGAGTTTCATGGACATCAAGTGTTTAAATTACTCTCATTTTGGATTCTCCAGTTTTTTAAACTGTGGGTAATCTCTCTCTCTTGCTCTCTCTTTCTTTCTTTCTTTCTTTCTTTCTTTCTTTCTTTCTTTCTTTCTTTCTTTCTTTCTGTCTGTGTGTGTGTGTGTGTGTATGTGTGTGTGTATGGTACGTGTTTATAGTTTTATAAATTACTCAGGCTAAGATACTTAGTTAAAGCAGCCCAAACAGACTACAACACCACTTCCTTACATAAATAGGGATACATTTAAAGCTGTCAGAGTCTAGAGATAGGAGATGTTTGGGTTAAGTAGAAAACAGGGACCAGGACAGGAGCATACCACAGAGGACCTCTGAAAGACTCTACCCAGTATTAAAGCAGATGCTGAGACTCATAACCAAATTTGGGGGGAGAGCAGGGAATCTTATGAAAGAAGGGGGAGATAGAAAGACTTGAAGGGGACAGGAGCTCCACAAGGAAAGCAACAGAACCAAACATCTGGGCACAGAGGTCTTTTGTGAGACTGATACTCCAGACAAGGACCATTATGGTGATAACCTAGATCCCCTGCACAGATGTAGCCCATGGCAGTTCAGTGTCAAGTGGATTTCCTAGTAAGGGGCACAGGGACTGTCTCTGACATGACCTCAGTGGCTGGCTCTTTGATCACCTCCCCCCCAGGAGTGGGCAGCCTTTCCAGGCCACAGAGGAAGACAATGCAGTCAGTCCTGATGATGAGGAGGAGATTCCCCTATCAGTGGACTGGGGAAGAAGCATGGGAGGAGGCGGGGTTGGAAGGGGAAGAGGGAGCGGGCTATAGCTGGGATACAAAGTGAATAAATTATAATAAAATCTTAAAAAATACAAAAAAATGAAGAATGGCAGCCATGGGTAGGAAATGGATAGAAAATCCAAATTTACTAAATCGCTATCTTGCTCAGAGACTAACCTTGGCTTTCAAAGGAGCTTTTCACACGTTCAAAATTGATTTTTGAGTACAGGTACATGTATATATGCTTTTTAAAAATGTTTCTAAGTATAAACAAGATTAATCCATTAGCCTTGGTGAGGTTGCTTCATCAGAGATGTTTTCCAATCAGCTCTTGGTTTCCTCTGCCCCGTTCTAAACAAAGTGTTTCCCACAAAATCAAGATGAGAAAACACTGAAGGGTGGTTCTGCTAAGAAAGACTTTGGTGGAGTCCTTCCTTAGCTGCCAGCCATCCTTGTGCGTGCTGTACTGTGAGCATTGTTTCCAGCATGTTTCCCGGGACACATAACAGGCCTGCTGGAAGAGTTCGTGGCACCCTGGAAGGTAACCACACACTTCTTGTGTTCTGTTGTTCTCCTTGGGATTTCAGCTAGGGACTGAATGCACTTGCACTGACTAGCTCAGTTAAATGTGCTTTCATTGATCTGGTGGCGTTTTCCAAGACAGCCCACAACTCCCTTCGCTTTGCTCCTTCCCACATCAGACACAGAAAGCTGAAGAAAGAGGAGCATAAAGTTTCATGTGAAGATTTCTGATGACACACCTGGTGATTTTTCAGTCAGCCAGAATCCCTCTCTCCCCCGCCTCCGCCCTTCCTTGGAAAGAAATGTAAAGTAGGTGGGTGATGATTTAGTGGAGTTTTAAATGTTTCTTCCGCATGAGTTACATAAAACATGAAGATGCTTTTGTTATTATCAAAGTAATAAGAGGAAGACAGGAGGCTCCAGGTAGACAGGGGACTTGAGCGATGGAGGAGGTGAGGGGGAGTTTTTCAATTGCAGTGTTAAGGGAAAGAGAAAAATGAAGAGACGAGAAGGGAACTAAATGGCTTTTAAAACAAAACAAAGCATGGTGTAGCAAAGGAAGGTAAATTTTAGCAAAGAAAAATCAATTCTAAAGTTGCCATTGTGGGTTCAGAATTTGATGGGTTTATCACAAAGCTGATTCATTCTTCCAATGAAGTATTGAATATCCAATGCTGCAAAATGGTTTTTGGTTGAAAAAAAGTAACAGAACAAAACAACAACTAAAATAAATAAATAAATAAAACCTCATATGCCAGTGGGTATCTGTGCTGGCTAATTTTATGCTAACCTGACACAAAATCATCTAAGAAAAGGGACCCTCCATGAAGAAAACATCTCCATAGATCAGGCTATAGGGGATTTTCTTAGTTAGTGATTGATAAGGGAGGACACAGTCCATTGTGGGTGGAGCCATCCCTGGGCAGGTGGTCTGGGTTCTATAAGAAAAACAGGCTGAATAAGCCATGGGGAACAAAACAGTGAGCAGCACCCCTCCATGGCTTCTACATCAGCTCCTGCCTCCAGGTTCCTGGCCTATTTAATTTCCTGCCCTGACTTTCTTCAATTACCAACAGTGCTGTGGAAGTGTAAGCAAAGTAAACCCTTTCCTCCCCAACTTGCTCTGGTCATGGCATTTCATCATAGCAATAACAACCCTAACTAGACAGCATCCATACATACCTGTGATTTCTTTGACTATTGAAAACTGAATTCAGCTCTTTCTTTCTGGGTGAAGCCTTCATGCACTGGAGATGGATGCTAAGATTCAGGCTTTTGCCTGTAGGAAAATTAAAGTAACTTTTTTTGTTAAGATAAATGAGCTATCTCTAATAAAAGAAGGAGGCATTTGTCATTTGATGATGACAAATAGTCCCCAGGGTTTCTTTTTTTGAACACTAATATCAGTGCATAGAATTATGAAACGCTAGCACTGGAACACACCAGCCCAGCTGGCTTCTAGGCTGGCTGACTTTTGTGTCTGCACACCTGTGTAGTTAAGATCTTCAGTCCTCATTTGATTTATACGGTGTTGAATAGAGGGTGGGAGGGGGCAGACTGTAAGATGTGTCTGCCTGCTAAAGCTGTGTCTTGGCTAGTATTTAATTGAGTTGGTGAGAAATGTTATTTGTTTTACTTTCTAATATTTCTGAAATTGAAGTGTATCTTCTAAATAATACATTCAATTTACTGCAATAGACAGTTTTTTCCTGCAGATACACAAAACAATAATGTATTAGAATGTGTTGGATTTATTTAAATATAATATGATGTTAAGGAGTCCCAAAAATCACCAAATTCACATAATGATATCACCTGTCAGGGTATTTTTCCAAAGGCAACTTAATTCATAGTACTAAATATCTTTTAGAGGCAAATGGACTTTTGATTCTAGAAAAACAAATTAAAAATCAACCAGCAATAACTGAGTGTCCTAACTCATCCCATGTAGTGAGAACTTGGTAATTTTGGTTTCTTAAAAAAAAACACAGAGAAATGTTATGGGAATATGTTGCTGTTTTAATCCCAGGTGTGGGAATAAGAGGCTACTTCACACTGGTGATTATGATTTGCCTCATGCTCCAGCAGGGGCATGGTTTTGCAAGATGCAGATAGTTTCTTTGAGTGCATAACATTTGGAATTCTGGGAACTTTTCAGAGGACATATAAATGCTATGGCCCCAAGAGGCTACTTTTGGGTGGTTGGTGGTTGCTTGCTGTTTGTCAAGTAGTTATACTCGAAGCAAGGAGAAGAAGAAATTAGATATCCTGATGGTAAAGATAAAATTTGCCCCAAGGAACTCAAAGCCCTTTATCAGGAGGAAGTAATCTATGAATAACTTCACCCCTTTCTCTTCTGTCCCCTTTTCTCTTCTATCTGTGTGAGGGGATTAAAAGGGGGAAGAAGAGTGGAAGAGAGAAAAAGGAACCCACAAAGTAGCAAATACCAGCTACAAGTGGGACCCAAAGTGGGGCTAGGCAAATGGCAAATCTGGTTTCAAATGTTGTAGAAGAAATAGCAGAGAAGAAGGAATGAATATATATTTTTCAAGACACCAGCAGAGAATTTGCTGTGGCTGCTTCTGCCGGGTTGTCCCTCACTTTGCTCCCAGAGGGGTTTTCTGATTTTCTTTTTTCTTTTTCCTCTTCCTATATTCTGTCTCAAAAACGTTTGGGAGAATAGATGAGCAGTTGGAAAAATTTCATGGTGGAAGTGGAGGGACTTGAGAAACAAACAAACAAACAAAAATGGCTGAAATGGGAAAACAAAAGGGTTCACTCCACTTTTTCTTTTTTTCTGAAACAGTTGTAAAGTTGGCTGTGAAATTAAAAAAAAATGTGTGGACATGCAAGTACTTGAGAAGTGAGAAGCACCAGAAAAGAGAAAGAAAAACAAAAAGCTTAGACCCAATGACTGAGCAAGAGAGTGGGAGTTTTCCCTAGGAGCAAAGAGGGGGGAAATGGGCTGGAAGGCAGATTGCACCCTTCCTGGTGCTAGGAACTCTTGTTTTCCAGTTCCTGCAGCCCCTGGGTGGGATGAGGAGCCAGTGTATGGCTGGTAGGAGGAAGAGACTGTGCAGAGCAACAAGGTCAGAGAAATGATGGAACAGCTCATTTTGAGAGACAGGGTCAGTTTCACACCACATGTGTAGCTGCTGCCAGAGACAGAGGAGGGGCAGCCAGTGGTTATGAGATAACCACCATGAGCTTTCCCAGTAGTCATATGGCATATGGCTAGTGATGAGATAGAACAAAGTTATTGACAAGGTAGGTTGGCATCCTATAAAAATAGTAGATGTAAGGTGTTTTTAAAAGTCTATGATTTCTTACTGGATACAGTTACCTTATGTGAAACAAATTCTAAATAACTGAGATACTAAAAATAGAATTATTCTCCAAGATTGAAAGGGATTGATGACCACTGTACTAGAAACTGGTCGCAGTTACAATGGTTAATGAAGTGGAGGGAAGGAGCCACGAATATCGAATCACAAAATAGAATGAGGGGAATGAATATAGTAAAAGATTAGGTGCTGCATGAAGGGTGGTACTCTGATATACAAGAACAGTTCAATTAGATGATGCTATTAAAGAATAATGTCACTTAGCAGCTTTAAGAGCTTGAGACAAAGTTGAATTGCTCAGGAAAAAGTCTATTTCATTTGCAAAGATTATAGAAGGCTCTGGGGAAGTCTTCACAGAGATTAGTCTTAGCTGTGAACAAAGCCATGTCAGACCCTGATGCAAGACAGGTGTTGATAGAAACCTTGGTGTATAAAAATGCAAATACCGAATGTAAAATTGTTTTTAGACAATTAAAGGAGTGAGAAGCGCCTATGAATGGATAAAGAAAACTACTGATATTGGTTCTAACCTGTACTATGCTAATGTCATAGGTCAAGCTGTAGCTAAAGGTCTCAGATATCAGAATTCCCTGAGCTTCAATTGCTGGAAATTAGGTCATTTACAAAGAAATTGTGATTAAGTCGATGACGTTCTTTGTTCTCAAAATGCCCAGTGAGTTAATGACTTTGCACTGGAAAAGTGAAAAAGTCCTTTCTATCAGCAACGGGATTTCTAAACATAACTCCTAAAGAAAGCTTAGGCTTCCAGGGATCTACGGGCAGTGTGGTAAAGGCTGTCATTGGACCAATAAGTGTAGGTCTAAGAGAGATATCCAAGGCAAGATTTTGCTACAGGGAAATGGTTTGGGGAACCTGCCTCGAGGCCCTGCATCAAAAGTATAAGCTGTTTGCCTTCTGCCATCCAGGAAATAACAAGTAGACAGAAAAATCTCAATGAAGTATTGCAGATTAAATGCATGCTACTGCAGAAAGTACAGCTCTAAACTTGGACATAAACATCTTACACTATCCCCCAAAATTCAATGCAATAAAATAATTACTGGAGTTTATGGTCCTTTGCCCATAGGGGCAGTAGGGATGATCCAGGGAAGGAGTGGATTGACTTTTCAAGAGTTTGTTGTGCATTTAGGAATTACAGATGAAGATTTCAATGGTAAAATTAAAGTTATGGCCTATGTAAAGAGGGGTGGGGAAGAAATTTAACACAGGTGATAGGATTGCTCAGCTGCCACTACTTCCCTTCAACAAAGGCAAAGCTGCTCCAGTAGAAACAACAGGATGGTTTGGAAGTACTAAAAAATGTGTGTTCTGTCAAACAGATTTTAATGATTCGAGTCCAAAATTAAAATTGCAATTAAATGCTATTGAAATAGATTAGTGTATATAGAAGCTAATGTAACTATTATTTCACAAAAATCTTAGAATTCAGAATGGCCACTTCAAATGGCTTATACTCAGTTTCTAGGAATTGGAATGTTATCTCAGATAAAACAAGTGTGCAATGGGTTAAATGTGTGGGACCAGAGGATTAAAAAGGAAAGTTAGAGCCTTATATGTCTGACATACCCATAAATTTATGGAGACAGGATTTTTTTAACAACAGTGGTATACTCAGACTAATCTTCCTGCAATCCCAGAATTAGCCCATGATGAAATTAGGGGGTGACATGATAGATGTTCCTGGGGAATGTATTGAGATATGTCATCAAAACCACCCCTAGGCCATGCCAATTGTCCAAACATAGGACATAACAGAAATTGGTTGAGTTTCCAAACTTATAAGAGAGTGGATACTGCTGATATACCAAGGCCCTACCCTTAAAATTGTTGATTGACAAATCTGTGTGAGTAGATCAGTGACCCTTAACTAAGAAAAAATTACAGGCACTTGAGCAGCTGCTACAAGAGCATCTGGAGGCTCAACACATAGAGGAATCTACCCAGTCCATGGCATTCCCCTGTATTTCTTACAAAAAATATTAGAAAAATGTAGGAGATTAGCAGATTTAAGAATGGTGAATAGAGTAATTAGAGCCTGGAATTCCTTTACATTCTTTATTACATAAGTCATGCCTATGATAGTAATTGGTTTAAAAGATTGATTTTTTTTACAATCCCCTTGCATGAGCAGGAGAGGGAAAGGTTTGCTTTCACAGTACCTATTTATAATAGTGGTAGATCAGTAAAAAGATATCAGTGGAAAGTTCTCCCACATGGCATGTTAAATACTCCAACTTTATGTCAATATTTATGTGCAACAACTTCTAGAAATAATTTGTAGGCATTTTCCTCAATCCCTTAGTTTTCATTACCTGGGTGATATTTTGTTGGCTGATTCTGAAGCAAATATTTTAGTCTAACAGCTGAAGCAGAGAGAGAGTTAACTCTGGTAGAACAGAGAGTGCAAGACACATATATGGATCACATAGATCCCAAACTTGATTGTATTTTTATTATTTTGCCTTCAACTCATTCTCTTACTGGGATCATTACGCAAAGTTGTGCATTTAAATTATGGAAGATAGTATTATGGAATGGTTCTTCTTAGCACACAAACGAAGTAAAAAATTAAAAACTTATGCAGAAAAAGTTTCTAATTTAATCATAAAAGGTAGAATAAGACTATGACAATTGTCAGGAAAGGACCCTGCAAAAATTGTAGTACCTTATGCTAATGCTATTATTATGGGTAATCATTATGGTTAATGAATGAAGATTGACAAAGCGTTTGTAGCAACTATTTGGGAGAAATTAACAAGTATCCTAAAAGCAAGAGTCTTCAGTTTATGAAAAGAACTAATTGGATTCTCTCATGTATTGTAAAAGGAACACTAATTCCTGAAGCACTTATATCATATACAGATGCAAATAAGTTGAAAATGGCATGCTATAACTCAGACAAAATGAGTAAAGTAATTTAAACTCCATATGCTTCATTTAAAAATCAGAAATACACGCTAGTCTTATGGTTCTATTAGATCTTCCATAATCTCTTAATATAATTACTGACTCTAGTATGCAGAAAGAGTTGTTTTGCATATAGAAACTACTAAATTTATTCTAGATAATTCAGAATTAACTTTATTATTTATGCAACTGTGATAGGTAAACCAAAATAAAAACTATCCATTATATATTACTTATATTCAGGCTCATACAGGCTTGCCAGATTCATTGGTACAAGGAAATAAAGATATTGACCAATTGTTAATAAAAAACGTATTAGAAGCCTCAAATTTCATGAAAAACAGCAAGTCAACAATAAAGATTTAAATAAAAAAAATTCTATCACCTGGCAACAAACCACAAAAAGTATAAGAAAATGTCTTACTTGTTCTTTCTTTAAGCAAACTCCATTACCCACTGGAAGTAATCCTAGGGTTAACAAAAGAAATAAAATCTGGTAGATGGAGTGTTTCATTTTGCAGAATTTGTAAAACTAAAGTTTGTATAACATACCATTAATTCATATTCAGGATTTCAATGGGCAAACGCTTTCAATTCTGAAAAAAAAAAAAAGGTTGATTCTGTAATGGCTATTATGGGAATTCCTGTTCAAATTAAGACTGACAATGCCCCTGTATATGTCTCAAGATGAAGCAATTTTTTGCATATTGTAATATAAAGCACATCACTGGTATATCACATAGTCCTACAGGATAAGCAGTTGTAGAAAGATCTAATCACACCTTAAAAGAAATGCTTATAAAACAAAAGAGAAGAAGAAAGACTGCCAGGTATAGACTAAACAGTGCTCTGTTAGTTTTAAATTATGTGAATGTTAATGGGAAAATAACAACAGCAGCCGAGACACTAGGTTATAGAAAAAGACTGTGGAATTAAATCAGCATATATACTACACGGATGTGTGAACATCAGAATGGAAGCCTGCAAAAGTTTTACATTGGGAACAGAGGTTTGCTTATGTTTTCATAGGAAATGAAAGGGTATGAATCAAAATTTAAAATATTAGAATCTAGCGGAGAGGTTTCCTGAAAACCTTGGCCACTGATCCAAAAAGTGCTTATTGCATTGAAAATGTCTCTGTAATTTCCCATAAGCACAGCATAATTAATGACTTAAAACAGAAAGGGGGAAATGTAGTGAGAATTTCATAATTTTAGCTTCTTTAAAAAACACAGAAATGTTACAGGAATATGTTTCATTTTGATCCCAAGTACGGGAACAAGAGGCTGCTGCACAGTCTGTGACTATGATTTGCCTCATGCTTTAGCAGATACGTGGTTTTGCCAGCTGTAGATAGTTTCTGTGAGTGTGTGATGTTTGGAATTCTGGAGACTTTTCAGAGGATTTATAAACACTAGGGCCCTGAGAGGCAGGATTGCTGTGGTCAGCTTGTTGGTGGTTGCTGTTCATCTGCTGTTGCTCAAAGAAACAAGAAAAAGAAATCAGACATCCTGATAGCCAAGATCAAACTTTCCCCCAAGGAACTCAATGCTCCTGATCAATAAGAAGTAGTCTGATAAGAACTTTGCCCCTTTCTCCTCTATCATTTTTCCCCTCTTATGTAGTGTTAGAGGGTTAGTGACATTGGAAAAGGGTGGAAGAGAGAAAAAGGAACCCACAAAGTAGCAAATGCCAGCTACAATCCGTTTCATCTGTAAGTAGTTAGCTTGAGTTAAACGGTTATGCTTTATAGAATGTTCATTAGATAGATTTTTTTGCCCCATTAAGTCAAATTCAAAATGGAGTAATATTCAGAATAATTAGATAACAATATATTTTAATACAGACACCAAAGGTTTTTTTGGTTCTCCCACAGTTCTTTAATTTTGCAGTATTCCACAACGAATCTTCTTACTTCTCAATTCATGTCTACTGTTCTTTTCCTTTCCCAGTCTGGTTAATGAAACTCCAAATAAGAAAATTTCTTTAGTAAGCTTTTCCAAGTCTAGTCTATCATCAAGTTACTTTGTCTTGACTTCCTCAATCTGTTATTTAAAAATTTGATTACAGTTATTATTTTGTGTATGTCTTTGTGTTTACATCATTACATTATTAACTACTTTCAGTAGTTAATTCTCTACATGCACCTGTTGACTTACAGATGCACGGTCTTTCTTCTTGTGTCTCCTTCAAGGCTGTGTATTTTGGGCTCACTATGAATTTCCAGGTGACTCTCACATTTCTACATTCTATATTCTTCCATTCCCACCTTTTATCTTACCTTTTTAGGATTACGAGTACTCTCAACCATATGCATCTTTTTACATGGATTCCAGGGATCAAACCTAAGTTGTTAGATTTGTCTGAAATGACAGTTTACTTGAGGAGTCATCTTACCTACCCCTCCACCCATTCTCTTTAGCTATATTGATATCAGGCAAAACAAACTTTAAAATAAGAAAATGTCATCATAGACAAAGACATTTTATAGTAGTGGATGGTTAGTATTGGAATCTAGTAAGAGAACTCCAAAATGTATGAAGAAAAAACTGAGAAAAGTAAAAGAAGAGAGTAGGCAGTGGTATCCTGGAAGAGGCTGACAGTGAAGATCTGCTAATGGATTTCTGTTATCCTTTTCTATCTCTTCCTCAACTGTTTGTGCTAGGACTTGAGCCCAGGACTTTGTGTTTTTCAAGTTCTCTCCCACTGAGCTAAATCAATAACCTTAACATTTTTCCTAATGTCAAGGCCTAATATTTTTTTCATGTCTCATGGTTTATGTGAGTCTAGTTCATGTGTCCAACCACAGACATGGGTGCAGTGATTAGGAAGTAAATAAAATGTCCCCAATGGCTCAATATTTTGGACAGTTTGGATGCTTTCACAGTGGACCCTCACTGTGGGGAGTGGGTTACTGGGGTAGGACCTACAGCCACACTTTAGGTCTCCTCTCTGCACTCTAACTGGCCATTGTGACATACCACCCCCACACTTCTGCTCCTGTGCCTTCTGATCATCATAGACTGTACCCGTCTTTACTATGAGACCAAACCAACCTTTTCTTCATTAAGTTGCCTCTAACAGGAATTTTGCCACAGTAGTAAGAAAAGTAACTAATGCAATGGTCATTTAATGAATGCATATCCGAGCACTGAAGGTTAGTGTGAGGTTTGGCCTTAAGATGGGCTCCAACAGGTAGTTAGGGGACCAAATGGCAATTTATTGCAATTCTGCCTTGTGTGTGTATGTTTGTTTATGTGTTTATGCAATGCTACAATGCATTTTGCTTACAATTGAGAAAGTCTATCACACCAAATTAAGCCAAATAGAGACAAGTGGATTTCAAAAGAGAAAGTCAGGTCTTAGTAACATCATTTTGAATCCTAGATCATCCGTGATCTAAACTGTCTCAGTTCCTGTTGCACTGACTCTTTTATTTATCTTGACTTAAGCATATTTAAGTCAAGATTCTGTCACCAGCAACTAGAAGAGTCTTGAATGAAATAGCAATTAGTAGGAAAAGTGTGTCTGCAATTTGAGCACTTGAAAACGTGTACGGCCAGCTGTTGATTGATTAACCACAGGCAGAGAAAATGAATGGTTTTCCAGTTTCTGGCATGGCTGGTCGTAGCCCTCTCCCTCTTCTATTCCTTTCAGAGGTTCTGGGTTAAATCCATAGTTTTCCAGTAATTTACAGTTTTGAGAAATTTAGAACCTCATAACACAGGAAGTCACACTTCTAGGAAAATTGAAATAAAAATTCCAGTCTCATCTAGTTTGATCTGAATGTCTTTTTTTCACAGCTCTGGACAGAGTCATAGCTCTGAGTGATAATTTCAGCTTTGAGAACACCTCCCTGTGCCTTCAAGCTTTTGTTTAGCTATTGCTTCTACAGTTGACTCTTGGCTATCAGTAAGTGGGCAGTGGATTTTCCATTATGAGGAGCTTCTGAATGCTGCTCTGGTACTCTGCCTGCCCTCTCCTTCCCCTTTTTTCTGTACTCCCTCTTCTCCCTTCCCGTTCTCTTCTCTTTCCCTCCTTTTTTCTTCTTCTTTTCCCTCTTTCCCTCTTCCCACTCATTTCTAGGGTTTTGTCATCCAGCATCCTCAAACAGTGTTCACTGAAAAAAAAGTTTCCTGGTGAGGTCACTCTCACAGGTGGTAAATGGTACAGTCTTTATATGGCCTCGTCATCCTCTCAGCCCCCATCTACAGGATGCTCTCTGTTAGAATCCCTATGCTCACAGCCTTTTTACAACATGTTTTCATAAAGGGAAGCATAAATCTCAAGCTGATTTGAATTAAAGGAAACTCCTGACTCACTTTTAAACCAGGCAATTGGGAGTTCTAACCCAGCCACGCTTGTGTTCCTTGTCCTGGGATAGAAGGCGGATCTAGCCAGAATCTCTGATTTTTCCAGTCTGGCAGCAGAAACTAGTATCTATTTTTAAGAATGCTGTCAAACTTCAGGGTATGCCCATAAATCCCTCCTAAATGTCAAGTGCTCCCCAGGCCTCTCTTGTTAAATACCAATGTACTAAGTCTAAAAACTTTTGGAGCTTGGAAGTATCTGTTAAGAGAGTCTTTGCCTCTTAATATATTCAAAATATCTGCAAAAGGCTCCAAAGAGCCTCCTTTACTTAAATAGGCGGGGAGAGCCTTCTCTCCCTTTCTTTAGGGCAAGTCTGCACACGCTATTTTTTGTTTATATAGAATTTTTTCTCTTTTCATGGTAAAGATCCCTTAGCAAGGATTCTTGTCTGTGTGTGGATATTGGAGAGATAGCCTGTATAAAGAAAGCAAAACAAAAACAAAAATAATAACAAACAGTTCAACACCCTGGCAGTTGCTTTTGAAACACCGGGACACTTATAGACAAGGTTGATGCTCAATATGTTTATTGGCTGAGATCCATGAGAACCATGTGAGGTTCAGACTTTGTGGAAGAAGTCATCTGCAACAGTATTAGTGAGGCAGGATTTGGTCCTCTAATTTCTGAACCATTAGGAAGTAGGGGTGGCTACAGAGAACAGGATGATGGGATGATTAGGCTCAGGAAAGAGTGTTGGCTCATTGTGAGTTAGCAGAGGTGTAAATCAAGTGGTAAAGCACTTACCTAGTACATACAAAGGCCTGGGACCAAGCCCCACACAATTAAAAGACAATAATCTTAATACCAGCTCAGGAGCAGTGTCTCTTAATTTTAGCAACCAGGTGAATAATAGCCTTGGTGGCCGCCTGGTATCCTTTGGTTTGAAGCTTGTGGGAAAATCCTCATGTAACAAGATAATCTCAGTTCTACATTATCCTCTTGCGTTGGAGCTATAGGGGTGCCCATTTCTGACAGACGGTTGACAAACATAACTGAGCTAAGGTTTGAGGCTTGAGGAGAGTACCGGTAAGAAACAGCAGTCACTGGGTGTGGTGGAGCACACCTGGAAACCCAGCACTCGGGGAGGCAGAGACAGGTGGATCTCTGTGAGTTTGAGGCCAGCTTGGTCTACAGAGTGAGTCCAGGACAGCCAAGGCTACACAGAGAAACCCTGTCTAGAAAAACAAACAAACAAAAAACCAAACCAACCAAACAAAAAAGAGCATGCATGACAAGAGGGAAATCCAGAAAATGCAAGAACCAGAAGTGAGTTCTATGAAAAGTAGGGCATTTGTAACAGAGAAGACAAGGAGGCTGGAGGGGAAAGAAACATCTGTGTGTTCAGTGATGACTTTCATAAAATTCTGTTGGATTCCAATGTAGCTTTGTGAGCACTTTCCTGGAATGTGCTATGTCCTGGGTTTGATTGCCAGCACTGAAAAAGCAAGCAAGCAAGGGAGACAGAGACAGAGACAGGCAGAGAGACAGAGATAGACAGAAACAGAGAGAGAGAGAGAGAGAGAGAGAGGAGGGAAAAGAAGAAAAAAGAGAGGGGAGGAAAAGAAAGGAGAAGAGAGAGGAGGGGAGGGGGGAGGGTGCGAAGGGAGGAGAGGAGTTGAAAGAGTAAAGAGGAGAGAAGAGAAGAGATACCTCAACAGGATGGTGAAGGTGGCTGAAAGCAAGAGAAAAGAGAGCTAAAGCGGAGGGACATGACGACAGGAAAGTGGTCCAGGCAAACAATTCTAGGATGGAGTGTTAAGTGTGGGGAAAAGTTGGATGTAGTTATAGCGGCATATGGAACAAGTAAGTTTGCTTGGAGGTTTTCTGTTTTGTAACAACTTAAGCATATTTGAAAGCAGAGTAGGAGTTGGCTAAGAATAAATGGCTGAGATGGTGAAAACATGAAGACTAGTCCTTCTCCAGCTGGGACCACTGTGTCACAACTCACACAACTTGGGGATTGGCTTGGAAAAGAGGATTTTTTTTTTCTTTTCAAGGCTGAATGATGGTGTCTGAGTATTCATCAGGGCATGAAAGAGGCTTAA
The DNA here is from genome assembly GCA_028658305.1 of Pachyuromys duprasi. Taxonomy (NCBI): domain Eukaryota; kingdom Metazoa; phylum Chordata; class Mammalia; order Rodentia; family Muridae; genus Pachyuromys; species Pachyuromys duprasi. Next base: position 67,742,384 of record CM053760.1, read on the forward strand.
TTAAGCAAAAGTAGTAGCTGACACTAGGAAGCCTCTCCTTGCATTCAATGGAAGGGAAAAAGACAGAGAGACAAAGAAGCTATAATTGAGACTAGTGAAGGGAAACAAACACACAAGAGAGAAGGTCTAGAATATTCCGTGGAGGGTGGGAAAGAATTTTCAGGGTGGAATTCTAGGTTCTAGCAGAGGTTCCAGGTGGGTGGGGACATCAGGCTGTTGGTAGGTCTGGAAGCTGTGGCCTCCCCTGACTTAGGAAAGGAAGGTAGAAGAAATGGGAAGATTTGCTTCCGAGAAGGAAGATGACAGTGGTTAGTCACAGCAGCAGGAGGTGGGGAAAACAGAACCAAGCAGAGTGGCTGTGAGCTCAGACCGAGAGAAGGATGGAAGGGACAGCAGCAATCATGAAGTTCTGAGGAAACAGCAGCGCTTTCTACATGGGAGGTGGATTGTTTAACTTTGAAATGAGGGGAAGGGCTGAGGATGCTAGTTATTCTTTGAAATAGAAAATGGCCTAGTGGTTGTTGAGGTCCTGGAGGGGCTGTCTGAGTTGTGACTGAGGTGGGAAGCTGCTAGGGAGCAAAGGTGCATTGGCTTGGCTTTTGATCTGAACTATGTTTTCAATGGGGCTTTTCACTGAAAAGATAGAGAGGAAAGGCACTGGTGTCAGATGAGAATGAAGCCCCCCCGTGGACCTATGCAAATGTGTGTGTGTGTGGTCTTTGGACAGCAAACATTTTGTTTTCAACAAACAGCTTGCATCTTATGCCTCCTTAATTAAAAGAGAGAGAGAGAGAAATACCATACACAAAACAGCTTGTCATTGCTGGCCTCAGGAGGAAGACAGGTCACTGAATGTTTTTCAGTAACCAGTTCCCTGTGCCCGTTATCACATGAGAAAGAAACTCAGAGCAACAAAAAAGTGTTCGATAATGGTTCTTTCAGACAAAAATTTGGTGGAGATTAAAAGAGGCCAAAAGTTCAAATGAGAAGGAGGCGCTGCCAAGTAAGCAGGAACGAAGCCAAGGGGAAGGAAAAGGAGTGACTGGCTTCAACTGGGAGTAACCATGGCGAGCTTGCATTTCAATGCTAGAATCTGGTTGAGAAGTGATATCACACAGAGCCCTGATTGTTTATTCAAAGCAGACCATGAGAGAACAGTTGTCTCCAATGGGTACCCGCACAGCTTGGCCTCAAAATTATCAGCGCAGTTCTGAAAGCATCCAGTGCTTCTCCCTGACCTGTTTGGTATTAAGCAAAATGAAAAGAGAGCGCAGAGTTTACTCTCAGTGCTTCTGATGGGTTTGCTTGTGCTGAACACACAGGCAAGCATGCTGGCGTCAGCTGTTGAGCTGCTGTCCTGCTACTCTGTTTGCAGAGGCCGCTGGGTTGACTGTGCACAACATCACTGTTTCCCAAGGCTCAGAGAACAGTGCCTGTACAAAGGGAGAAGAGCCTGAGAACAGCTGAAGGATCATAGGGATAGTGATGAAGCATGGGGCAGTGAGATGAAGATACGCCTGGCAGAATCCAGCAGCATACTCCACAGTGGCCAGGAATGCAATCACATACATGGCGCTCAGGCCAGCCTGGACAGTTCATTGGTTATTGCAGAATAGAGGCCCCCATCATTCCCATATAGATGATGTCGCTATCAATAACAAGGGTTTTTAGAAGGAAAAGTGGTCTTCTGTAGCTAGCTAAGGCCCCAAACTTGATACAAAAGCTCCTGTATTGTTAGGCCTGTCTGTTTGTTGAGGGTGGTATATTCGTTATTTTCTTCAGATTAGAGTGGGTTTCTTGTCCCAAACCATGAGTAACTAATGAGCTCAAATGTCATAAAATAAAGCATATTGACCATGCTCTGTCGTATAAAAAGACTGTGAGTTGTCCCTGCTATGACAGTGTGGGACAGTACTATAGGAAATCCTGACTAATGGATTCATTATGGCCAAGGGGAATACATAGCCAAACAAACAAACAAACAAACAAACAACACTGATTGCCACTCAGATCTGAGAGAGCCAGTTTTACAACAATCAGTTTAAAAATATAAAGATTCTCTACACCCCCCTCTCCGGTTTTGAGCTATAGGGAAGCTTTGATAGTTGGACAACTGTCTGGAAGGAAGGAAACGTGCTTCAAAGCTCAACCTGATGTTTCAACAGAGCGACTTAGAGGAAGGGAAGTCTAGCTTGTCTTGAGGTCCATCAAGGAGGTCAACTAGCATCATGTTCTAGCACTAACAATGATCATCTGGAAGCAGACTAAGAATATAAAGAAGGAGATTTAGTTTGGTTCACAGTTTGTGGTACAGTCTCTCATGGTGTGGGGGGGGGCATGGTGGCAAGAGCAAGAGTTGTGGTGCAGGAACGTGAGGCAGATGGTCACACTGTGTACACAGCCAGGAAGCAGAAGAGTGCTGGTTTTCTGCTCAAAATCTCCTCTTTGCAGTTTTATTTAGTGAAGAATATCAGCAGGTGGGATGATGCCACTTGATTTCAGGGTGAGCCTTCCCTCCTCTGTTACACCTCCTTAGAAATGTCATCACAGACACATACAGATGTGTGTCTTTTTGATGACTCCAAAGTCATTCAAAATGGCAATAATGGTGAGCCACACAGTGGTGTTTATTACTTTATCCATTCTCTCACTCCCGTAAACGCTCTGACATTTACTTTGCATACTTCTGTGGTGGAATAAGTATGTTAGGAATGCAAAAATTAATGCATGATAGAGTTATTGGAATGTCCCATGTCATATAAATGTCAAATAAACACTCATTCCAGAAGCCTATGGAGTTTTCTTTAAAATAGACAAACTAGGTCACACAAATGTAAAAGAACATTTTCTTTCTTTTTTAAAAATCCGTACTAGAATAACACTAAAAACCAACAGCAAGTGAAACCATAAAAATTAGAAAAACTTCCAGACTGCATGACACAATCATGGATCAGGAATGGGTTTAAAAAAGGAGAGAAATTTTTAAATCAGAAAATCAAGTAAAATAAGAAAGTACAACTGACCAGAACTTTTGTGATTCAGCTAAGTCAGTCTAAGGCAAAAGTTTACATCTATAGTAATTAACAGTAAAAAACTCAAGAGTTATTTCAAATAAATACCCTAATGATGCACCTCTGAGTATTACACAAACAAGAACAAGGCAACTCAGAAGCAGTAGTCAGTAGGAAATAGATGAAGGCAGAAACTAATGAAAGGGAGATTAGAAGAGCAATAAATGCAATCAATCAACAAAAGTTGAGGTTTTGAAAAGATAAAGATTGTCAAACCTCTAGTAAAACTAAGAAAAGGAGGAGAAAGGAAAAAGGAAGAGGCAAATCCAAATTAATACAATTAGAAATGAGAGATGGAACATTTTTCCAGGTTCCAGTGAAATCTGGAAAATCTCTCAAAAACATTTATTAGAGAAATCTGGAAATTCTAGCATAAATGTACAAATTCCCAGACACGTACAACCTACCAAAATCAAATTACAAATATAGAAATGCTTAAACAGACCCATAAAAAGAGTGAGATTGAAACAATAATAGAAGCTTCCCCCACAGAGAAAAGCCTAGAATTGGAGGGATTAATTGCTGAGTTGTATCAAGCGTTTAGTGACGAACTAACAATAGTCTTGAAGCCAGCATTACCCTAATACCCAAACCATATGGGGCTACAAAAGTTGGTTGGATGTGAAGCTGTTCAGGTGATGTCTGAGTTGTAGTGGGCACACCAGGCTGTGCATGATGACAGAAGCATGCCACATCTGTCAAAGCTTCAAGCACTCACTGGAGCTGATCACACGGAGAGGCCACATGTGTCTCAGGCACTGGGACCACAGAGACAAAGTCACTAAAGCTACTGGGGCTTGATGTTTCCACCGTTAGCACCGGATGCTCAGCATGGAGCTGTAAGATTTAATGTATTCCCTGTGTCGTTTTTGGTGTGCTTTGATCCATTTTTTTTCCTTGTTATCTTCCATGTCCTCCTTTTTTGAAATGCAAATTTTTCTTCTGCCATTGGATATTTGAAGTATGAACGTTGTTTGGGAGTTTTCAAGGGCTTACTGCGAAGAGTCTGCCTTAAGTATCAGAAGAACCATGGGACTTTGGGTAGAGTTGGGCTGTTATGATAATTGAGACTTAGGAAACTGGACTGAATGAAAGATGGCCATGAGCCCACGTGAAGGATAGAATGTTGTAGGTTGAATAAAAAATGTCCCTAACAATCTCATGTGTTTGAACACTTGGTCTGAGAGTGGTGACACTGTTTGGGTTGATTTTAGAACCTTTGAAGCAAGAGGCATAGCTGGAGGAGCTGAATCCCTGGGGATGGGCCTTTAAAGATTAAACCTAAGTTCAGCTTCTGGCCTAAGGTCTCTGCAGTTTGATTCTCCAAGATGTGTGGAACCCCTACTGCAAATATCTGCCGCTATGATTTCTGCCAGGACTAAAAGCCATATTCCGAAATAAATCCTCCCAAGTTACTTGAGCTCAAGATTTTTCCATGTGTAGAATGCAATGGGATCATCCTTTCCAAAGTTTTCACTGAACCACAGACCAGAAGCAAAGATAAAGGTATTGTTCATTTGGTTGGCAAGGTGTTCTTTGTATGATCTGTAGGTAACCTTCCGTAGTGGCCTGCCACTCTGTCTTAGCGGAAACACAAACCATGGTAACTCAAAGGCTAACATTGAGAGATTTTTTTAAAAATTCTGTTTCATAACAGAACAGTAGTAGTTGTGAAGGACGTGCCACAGTGGCAGCTGTAGATTTAAGGCTCACTCTACCTATCTTTAGAGACCCATGGTGCCTACAGCATCTACTCTAGGCCAGATAGCCAGTATTAAGGTAATGTAAAATATGAAAGTAGCAGATGCCACTGAGTTTCTAGGCTCTCAATCCAGGGGTGAGGAGGAATGCCTTACTCTAATCCAGGGAAGTAGCTTCCAAGTCGCAGTAATGTATCTTGGCTCCCTCACACTTGGGCACACAGGTAAATAAATGTGAAGGGAGAGAAGGAAGGAAGGAACGAAGGGCTATAGACATACCATCTCTCTTTCCAAGCCCAATCTATATGAGACCAGAGGTCTCGGGAGCTGACTGGGGTTCTGGCTGTCTCATAGACATCTAGATCCAGAAGAAATAAACCCAAGTCTGGCTGAAAATGGAGTTCTTACTGTCTAGTATCAGATTTCTGATTTTTCAAACAGTAGTGGCTCCCATTTAATTTGGCAACCTTCTCTAACATGACGAAGAAGGATGGATCATTCTAATCATCTCTCTCAGAGCACAGAAGCAAACAGACAAGAATGGCATCATTTCCTCAGAAGAAAGCCCTCCTGGACTGTGTTCAGCAGAGTTCAGCGTGGTGGGATAATTCTCCATAGTTACACAGGATACAGGAGGGGATTGTTGCCCATCTGTTTGTCCTCCCAGCTTTCATGCAGCCTTGGCTGTCTTTTCCAGCTGGGTCCTTCTTAGTGAAACAGGAAACAGGAGCAGGTTCCCAGGCTCTGCCTGCCTCTCGCCACACAGAGCACATGTCACTGAGCATCGGCACTGAGCATCGGCTCTCAGCCAGGGTGAAGGGAAGAAGGTAAAGCTTAAGGCCATTGCACTGTGGCTAAAGAAAGGCTGAGCAAGCCTGTCTGGTCTTCCCCCATAAACCTGCGATCACCAGGCATCCGGCTCTTCCTGGAGGAGCCCAGAAACATTGCTGCAACAAAGACTGATCCTGGGGCCAAGCTTATTTCACCTGGCCCTCCCTGAAATTTCATACAAAGATTTTTTTTAAGGTCTCAACAAAGCTCTTCCTGGATCTTCATGACAAAAAGAAACAGTTAAACAGAAGCTGGACCAAGAAGGAGAGTGCTTACTTGTGCCTACTTGCATAAACTCGCTACTTTGCCCTGTGTAACAAAGATATCCGCACCCCTCTTAGAACCTATTTTTCACAGCTCGGCCAGAATTATACACTATGTGGTTTGAATTTAATAAAAAAATATTTTGCATGGTGCAAGCTGCCATTTGTTTATTTTGTATGCTCCACCAGGCTTTTCATGGACCTTACTCTGGAATGGAGATTGCCTACAGTGGTACTTAAATGTCTGGCTGTGTGCCGATGCTCAGTGGCATGTGCCCCATGTGGCAAGAGGCAGGCAGGGCCTGGGAAACTGCTCCTGTAGACAAACTCAGGAGCTGCAGGAGGGACCATGGAGGAATGCTGCTCACTGACTTGCTTGCTCAGCCTGCTTTGCACCGGCCCACAGATGGCACTTCCCATAGCAAACTGAATCCTCTCGCATTAATCACTAATCAAGAAGAGTGTGTGCTCACAGGCCAACCTTGTGGTGATGCTGCATAAAAGAAAAAAAACCTATGCTTGGTGTCCTTTACCCAAGGGTGGGTCTGATGTATTCAGAGAAGGTTCAGTCTCTTGGCTCTAATCTAATAGCACTGTAATCTAAAGGAGAAAACTCCAGTGGAAGAGAGGCTAATGTGGAAAGAAGAGGCAGTAATCCTGAGCAAAGGCCATCCTCTATATGATGGACAGAGCAGCAAACCCGGTAACAAGGGATGACTTAATCTTTTATAGGAGTCTCTAAAGAGAGAACACTGGTCTCTTAGTTTCACTGATTCAGAACAGAGCACAAAGCCACAATGAGATGGTATGACTCTATACCCACATGTTAGATCTCATGCTGAGGGTCATTCAAATCATAGTTTGATTATTTTTGTCTTCTAGTCTGCATGGTAATATATTTTATACCCAGATGCGATACACTAGATTAAAGGATTATCTGGAAGCCAGCCTTCAGCAACACGAGGATCAGGCATGTGAATGAGGAAAGTATGTCGCTGCTCTGTTGCTAAGTCCCAGTTTCTGATGAAGCTGAGAAGCTCACACATGGTCTACAGTTTCTCTTCTCTCTCCATGGATGAGGAAATGAGGCAAAAATGAACCAGGGTTTGGCATTTCTCTCTGTATACATAGAGAGGTTGCAGTTCTAGGAGTTGCAAACTTCCCTTCCGGCTAAAATGGTTACAACACCTCAGTGGGGACTTGGAGTTTTGGCTAACCTGCTTCTGAGGCAACCCTGGAGAGGCCAGAGTACTCTGGTATATTTAAGAATCATGTTCTATGTGTCTGTCTGTCTCTGCGTGTCTCTGTCTCTCTGTGTATGTCTCTGTCTGTTTCCATCTGTCCCTTTCCCTCTCTCTCTCTCACAGGAATTTGTGGTTGGTATTTACCTTGGAAACTTGCTTAAGCTAGCAGAGGGAACATTTGCAGACTTAGGAGGGCCCCTAGGATACAGCCCTGCTGGAGTTTTCCACTCTCACAGTTGCCTGAACTGAGCTTCTGGAAATTCGACAATTAAATCTCATGTGTTCCTAGATATTGTTCTGAGCAAGGTCTCTTCTCCATCTGCCATGGGTCCCTTCTCCCTGTCTTGGGGGCTGTGGTTGTCCCTGTGCCCTCCTCATCCTTGGATATCAGGGAAGGGCTGCTGGCATTTCACTTAGTCCAACTTTATATTCTTTGTTAGGACAGCACGGTTTCTTCTAAGATCCCGGCGTGAGTATCTGATGAGGATGTTGTATTTAAGAGTGAGGAACACAGGAAAATACAAGAAAATTATTCATGGAGAAACTCTGCTGGAAGCTTATGAACCTGTCAAGTCATTTTAATAATTCAAGTTTTAACAGCTTTATGTACAAGATAAAACTTTGATTTTTTTCAGTGATGAATATAGTTATACACTGGTATAAGAATGAAAATAGAGACTTTGGAAAAGTCAATTAAATGACTTACACAAGTGTCGGGCAAATGCTAAATTGTGGACATAGGCTGATGCACACAGAAAGTACTGAAGTCACGTATCATCGCAAACATGTCATGTCAGCCATGACTAGCAGGATGCCCAAGAAGAGAAACTTGGGCTGTGTCTAAGGAAACATCCATAGCCTGTTTCGCTAGATAATTAGATTACCTCTTTTACTTTTATTCAGTAGCAAATATTCTAGGCATATGTCTAACCTTGGGGACACCTACCTTCAAGAATTAATGACTTTTATCCTTGACAAGATCACATTTCTAGGAGCTAGAAATTATTTCAACGTTCTTGTCACTGGAGCAAGAACACTTCTCAGGATCTTTTAGCCTTTCAACACTGGTGGTTACAACCCCAATATAGACATGACCTTTTATAGAATGTGATTATCTTAAAGTGTCACTATTTGGAAGCTATTCTTGTGAATTTCAGATATTTTATTTTTCTTCATGGGAAATTGTAGTTGCATATTTGGATCATTTAGAATGGAGTCATTGGCATTGCTAGCTGCTTCTCTTAGAGGAGGTGGTCATAAATCCACCCTTAAAGGTAAGGTGTAAAGGAAATGAGCCAAGTCTGTTTAGACCCAGATCTCTGTTGGTGCTTTGATACAGTTATCTGCTGTTTTGTGTACTATGATCAAGAAGTCAGAGCCCTCGAAACATTTTAAAAGTAATTCCATTGATAGAAAAACAATCTCAGAAGAAAGCTGGTAACACATGTGTGAAACCCCATTCAAGTAAAAAATGCCAGCTTCTTTTCATTTCATCAAGCCAGGTCAGAGCAAAGGATGTTTTCTCTCAGGAGCTACGACTCTTGTTTATGCATTTTATTCACCTGGGGAATACTATAAACATTGTTGCCTGGAAGCTGCCTACCTGCATGACTTTGGGTTGGTTTCTGAAATAGGATTCTCCTGGTTACTTTTCTATTGCCTGTAAAACACACCATAACCAAAACAGCTGTATAAAACAAAACATTTACTCATGAGCTTACAGTTCAGAGAATGAGCCCATGGCATTCATGGGAGAGAGCATGGCAACAAGCAGACAGACATGGTACTAAACCGTAGAAGAGAGCTAACAACCTAATCCCTGACAATGAGGCAGAGAGAGAGAGAAAGAGAGAGAGAGGGAGGAAGACAGAGGCAGAAATAGACAAAGACACAGATACAGATAGAGAGACAGACAGAGACACAGATAGACAGAGACACAGAGACAGAGACAAGACAGAGACAGCGCTCACTGGGAATGAAGCAGAATTTTGAATCCTCAAGACCCACCCCTAGTGGCATACCTTCCTCCAATAAAACCATACCCCCTAATGGCCACACCCAAACAGCTTTTAAATATGTGAACCTTGGGAAAATTCTCATTCAAACCATCACAGGGACCCTAGGGCTCATTGGAAACATCAACATCAACAACTAGACAACTCCAGTCAACGAAGTGTAACAGGGATAGGAGCCAGAAACATATGTACATTATCAAGTAGAAGGGAGGAAAAGAAAGGCAAAGAAAAGGAAAAACTTGTTTAGTTAAGATTCTTCAACAGTAGAAATAATGGTTACTTTATGTTCCTGCTTTGTGATGGTAGTACACATTGTAAAAGGAATCTGTTCTTGGTGTTGAAAAGAGACCAAGGAGTCCAAGGTTAGGATAACACCAGTATTTCAGGCCCAGGACCTCAGAGGCAAGCTCCAAGGGTTGCTGCTTCAATTATACCTCATATTTGCTACATTGAATTATGAGAGCAAAGACCAGCTTCAAGTGGAGACTGAGATTTTGAAAGTATACATTATTTGTGGATAGATAAATACAGGTACAGAAATTAATGGTATAGATAGATGGATGTAGATGTGGATGTAGAAGTCGCCGTAGCTGTATACGTGTGTGTGTGAGCGCACGCGCACACACACACACACACACACACACACACACTTTCTTCCTCCATCTTACATCCTGCCATCACCTTTGCTCTATCAATGGCTCATGGTTGGTGATACCTTCCAGTTTTCAGTCCATCTTGGTCTTTCTTCTTCCTTTTAACATCCACATCCAACTTTCCCTTTTCCTCCTACAACTTTCAGCTCCTTAATAAGAAATATTGCTTGTTTCATTTCCCAATATTCTCCCAGACCTACAGCATTTCTTTCCTCCTTGAGGCTTTGCCATCACCTCTAGTCCTGACTAATTGTCTTTTTCTGTAGCGATGCTTCTGCAGTGTTTGCTTTTATTGAAATGCCCAGTTCTGATTTTTCTCATGTGACTTTGAGCATAGGAGCTGTAGAAAGCTAGTTTTTTGTTTTGTTTTGTTTTTTTAATAACTGGGGAGCTTGTATGCATGAAGAATGAGGCATTGCTTGCTAGAAATCTGACCTCATGCAAAATCCTAATCAAGTGGAATGCTAATGTTTGCTTAAAGGTTGTTTTGGAGTTTGGAGTGAAATAACTAATTCCATTAGCTGCTATAAGCCAGCATAGCTCTATGTCTGGAGAACTCTCCCTTGGATTATTGAAGGGCAAATGTCTCATCCAGATGGTGATGATTGTTTAAACACTTCAGGTTTGGAATGCGGGAGACATATGCCCATGATCCCAAAGAAAAAACGGTGTAGAGCTTTTCTTTGTTTTCAGAATAACTCAATGCACTTCTATAATTTTTAACCAATATTCTTGCCATGTCTTATCCACACACTATCAAGACTCACGAATTTAGAAATAGAAAATTCCACACGTGGATTTAAGAGCTGTGCTTTTCTGATGGAATTTGGATTACACTGCAGATATTAATATTCACTTCTTGAAAGCTCACACCCACCCGACTATTCTTTTAAGCAAATTTAAATTTTTTTTAAAGAGCCATTTTAGGTTCATAGAAAAAGTGATCAGAAAGCACTCTGAGTTCCCCCATAAGCTGCCCCCACACTGGAACAGTCTTTCCCACCATCGGTATTAGCACCAGAGTGTACATTTGTTGCAGTCGCTGAACCTACATAGACAAATCATTGTCACCCAATGCCTGTGGTTCACTCTTTAATCTGTGCAGTCTGTATCTGGACAAGGGTATAAGGATGTGTAGTTACCCTTGAGGTACATACATTTCTTCCACCCCCTAAAACTCTGGGGACAATTCATCTCTTTATGGTCCATGTAGCCCTATCAGGTGGAGTTCAACAATGACAGTATGAAGCCTTCTCTGATACGTTTATTTCATTTGTAGCGAGTATTTGAGTTTTCGGATGTCTTTTTACATCACCACAGCCTGTTTAGTTTTAGTGCACGAAATAACTTCTATCCTTCTGTTGTACAGATTATCAGCTGCCTCCTGGAAGACACTTCAATTGTCCGTGTTTCAACAATTATAAACATAACTGTTCTAAACGTCAGTGCAGGCATTTCTGTGTATACTTAGTTTTCACCTATTTGAGGAACCATCAGAGAGCGCTGTTACTGAGAACTCTAAAGCGTATTTCTCGATTCAAACTGTGCTTTCACAGCCACTGATACTTGCCACGTGGTAGAACAATTCTACACTAGCCCCATAGAGAAGTCATTTCCATTAGTAGATCTAGCCCTCAAATGGAGTTGCCCATTTGGAAGAAGACAAATGACACAACTTCCGACACATTCTGAGCATCAGTAGAATCTTTTTAAGACAGAGAGGGGCTGATATCCCTGTACCAACGCTATCCTGTCAGAAACCTCAATTTAAATGGAAGTAGTCAGAGGAGGTCACTTGCTCAACTGGGTAAGTTTACGGGAGCTAGTGAAGGGTAGGGGTAAAGAGAAGTATTGTTTGGGGGAATAAGAAGCCAAGGCTAGTGAGTATGACTTGGTAAATATTTCAGTTCCAAGTGGGAAGCCATTGTGAGCACAGGATGCCTGGGATTTCTTAGGAGTAGCTTGCAACCTGCTCTCTCCAGATGCTCATCCCGGGAATGGAAGCTTTTATATGAAAGCTGAAATTCTTTCGCTTCACTTTTCTTTTTTTTTTTAACTTTGCATATCACCGCAATATAAACAAACTACTCCAGGAACTCTAATGTATGCTGCAACCAAAAGATAAAAGTGTATTTTTTTTTTCTGCCTAGCAATAGATAACCTAAAGATTTAGTTGTACCCATGACCAGTTTCGACCAGTGATAGAGCTTGACAGAGCCTTGTAAGATCAACAATCACCTATTGGATACCTCGTAGGTGGGGTTTCGCTGGGCTTGTCAGAACGGAGTTAGACTGTAGAGACACATGGGATTGCAGTCACGTGTAAGTAATAAGACTTCAAGGATCAGCCACATTCAAAGTATTTGGAATCCAAAGATAATATGAGCCTAGGTCCCTATGTGATCTCAGGAAGTTTAGCAGCAGTTCTGGTCACAGCCTTCTGCACAGATCTCTGAAAGAGGCTGGGGAGCCCTTTCTATTTGGCCAGTGTTATCTGCAATCTCTGCTATTCACACTGGGTTTTGATTTCTAGTAAGTCCTCTAAGGCCATCCTCTGCCCCACTGTCTTCCTCCATGAGCCCTGCTCTGGAAAGCCTCCCTTTCCTGTTAACACATACATGTGACTGGAAGAAGAAATTCACCCAGAATTCTAGTTAAGGCTGTTATTAGGAGATAGGTCTCTAGGTTACAGGCTTGGTGGTAGGGTGCTCACAAACTGAACTTCTATAAATACTAGATATAATTTTAATTTAAACACCTTCTTATGTTAGGAAAAGATCAGCTAACATTAGGGATTATGGCGATTTGAATAGGAATGGCCATGGCTGCCCTAGCCTCAAATATTTGAATGTTTGGTCATTAGGGAGAGACAATGTTTGACAGAGAAGTGTGACCTTGTTGAAGAAATAGTGAAACTAGGGGTGGGCTTTGGGGTTTCAAATGCTGAAGCCAGGCCTAGTGACTCTCTCTTCCTGCTGCCTGCTGATCTGGATTCACACACACACACACACCCTTCACACAAACACATGCACGTATAGACACATAAGAAAATGGAAATAAACACACTGTGTAAAATTTTAAAACTCAAGGATAAAAACATTTCATGCTTCACATATTTTGAAGAAATTTGAAAGAAAGTCAGTTCTTTTGTTGATGTTGCCAGTTTGTTTTTATTTGAGACAAGATCTCATTATGTATCCCTACTGTCCAGGAACTCGTGACACAGATCAGACTGCCCTCATCTCCCTCTCCAGCACCATGTCTGCTGACATGCTACCATTCTTCCTGCTATGATTATCGTGGACTAAACCTCTTAAACTTTAAGCCAGCCCTAACAGAATGTTTTCCTTTAAAAGAGTGTCCATGATCATGGTGTCTCTTCACAACAGTAGAACATCAACTAAGACAGGGATGTTGAACATGGTAACTATGTAGGTAGGATGTTTTTGCCCCTGGATTAGTAGTTACCCTGCAGGTAACTCTTTGATTGTATTACGACCTGCACATTGCTGATCTGTGCAGCTCAGACTGGGGGTGAAATGCACAGCCCTCTTCTGCAAGCATCCTTTCTAGCAACTTCATATGTCTCCTGGTATGCTCACTGGTAGAGCCCATATGTATGTCTGTAGCTTCTCTCTCAGTGCAGGCCTTCTATCCCTGTGTAACAGAAGATGTCTACAACAGTGCCTGTCACTTGCCACTGATCAGCTACTACCAAGGGATTTTACTATGTGAATAATATAAGACAAATGGTCACTTGTTAAACTTCTTACTCATTTCTAGTCCCTAAGAAACACCATATCTATTACTGACATGAAAAATATGTCAACCTGAAAATGAATTGAAAATGACACTTAAGGAGAAAGAGTTGGAGAGGGGAAATGAAAAGACAGACAAAATTGATGACTCTCTTTTGAATATAATACTATCCTGGAATTATTTTATTATCTAGCAGTAGGGTCTACCAAGTCCATGCAAGATGTCACAAGCCGGAACAAGCAACTGTTGAACACTAAGGATATTTATTTTCTCTCAACACGGGAGTACTACATAATTTCTGGTCATTGATGTAAGTCCCTTGGACATGACACAGTAGAGTGTAAAGAAGGGCCTGCAACCATGGTGGGCCTCACGTAGGAAGAACAAATCTTGCTTCAAGATGGATCACTGGAGCTAACTCAAGCATCATTCAAATCAGAGGAAATCATTCAGTCCTTAGTCACTCAAACCCCACATTCATGAAGTGTGGTCAATGTTATGTTTTCCCTTGCTTGGCTTCTCTCTTTGTACCATGTGGAGTTCTTTCAGTTTGATTGGCATGTAGTTTTTCTTTGTTTTTTTGGAAAAAAACATGTATGTACATACATGTATGGAGTATGCATGTCTGCATATATGTGGACACACATGTCTGTAGGTATCCATTCACATGTATGAGCATAGGGAGGGCCCCAGGTTGATGGCAGATGCATCCTTTATCAGTCTTCTACCTTATTCATTAAGGCAAAGTCTCTTATTCAAACCCAGAACTCACTCATTGGCTAGTCTTAATATCCAGTTTGCTCTAGGAAACCCCTGTCTCCATTTTTAAGTGCTACATGTTTTGTTCCACCAGGTGGGTGGAATACCATGCCTACCTGGCATTTTTGTGGTTTCTGTGATCTAAATTGGTTTTCACACCTTTGAATCAGGCATTTCAACCATTCTATAACCTTTCTAGCCCTAGTTTTGTGGTTTTGAGACAGCACATCACTACATTTTCTAGGCTGACCTCCAATTCATGATCGTCCTGCTTCTGCCTCTGGAGTGCTGGGATTAAAAGCTACAAACACCACCTCTGGTTAACACACAGCTCTGGCCAATGGGCCCCAACAATTCCCTCTGGACTTTGAAAAGGGATGACACCTGTGCCTCCTTTTAGCTTGCTCTTCCAGGTACCACTAACAAAGAGGGACAGTGTTCCTGAAAGTGGTCTCACGTGAAGATATCCTCATTACTGAAAGCTACAACATGTGTTCAAATGGAGTCTGTGTGAAACCAGTCGCAGAAGAAGAACTGTTTAACAACTGGCTCTGAAATTGTTAACCAATTGGTTTGAGACATTGATTTGAAAACTGATGTGGGGTAAATACATTCATCATGACCCATTGCAGGCTCCCTGGGCAAGACGACTGAACATTTGGGAACAGATGTATGCCATCTGCTCTCTAGAGCTAGAGCAAGCCAGTTCTAGCCAACTTGGTTTGCTTGGATGACTACTCACATTTCTACTCTCTCCTTCTGAGATTATTAAGATTTCTCTTAAGCTTTAATAAGATCTTGTGGCTGCTTTTGCTTTATAGAGTCCTCACAGGAGTTAATACTTTTCCAAGAAAACTTCCAATGTCCAGGTTCTGAATGTCTTATCTAAAATAAGCACATATTTCATCTTTTTCCCCAACTCTTCTCATTCTTTTCATTATTCTTCTTCTGCTCCTTCAAAGCTTTCTCACCCCTCATTTCCCTATGAACCTTCTTCCCTTTTTTCTTTGTTTGTCTCATTCTAGAAGTAGTCTGTCCCTCCCAATCCCTGTATGTAACTGTTCTCATGTCCTTCGCACTTACCACAAAGAGTGAGAAGTAAAGAAGAATTTGACAATAGTTGGCTCTATGTCTGCAGGTTTCACATTTGTGGATTCAATCCACCATAGACCCAAAATAATTGTATCTCTCTTGAGGTTATACAGCCATACAGCTCATTTTTAGTAGTGTTCCATAAAAATAATACCTAACAGCTGTTTCCATGGTATTTTTAGTCTCTTAGGAGTTATAGGTCATCTATAAATGACCTCAAGTACACAGAGGGATAGGAGTAGATTGTATACAATTTTCTTATATAAGGGACCGGAGTTACAGGCAGTTGTGAGCTTCCTGACAGGGATTCTGGGAACAGATCTTAGGTACTGTTCAAGAATAGTAAGTGCCTCTCAGGCCTGATCAGGACTGGCTGCATTGTCTTCCTCTGTGGCCTGGCAAGGCTGCACCCCCCAGGGGGAGGTGAGCAGAGAGCCAGCCCTGAGTTCATGTCAAAGGCAGCCCCAATTCCCCTTGGAGACTGAGTCCATGGGCTATATCTGAGCCGAGGTTTTAGGTCCTCTCCATGCATGGTCCTTGGTCCTCGGTCTCTGTAGGGCCCCCTGGGCCCAGTGTTTTTGGCTCTGTTGGTCTCCTTTTGGAGCTCCTGTTTTCTCCAGGTCTTTCTATCCCCCCTTCTTTCCCTATCAGTGGACTAGGGGAGGGGAATAGGGGGAGAACAAGGAGGGAGGGTGGGATTGGGAGGAGACGAGGGAGGGGGCCACAGCCAGGATACAAAGTGAATAAACTGTAATAAATAATAAGAATTAATAAACATTAAAAATGAGTAGTAAGTGCTCTTAAACACCAAACTGCCTCTCTCTGGCTCCAGGTTTAAATGCTTCTCTTCCCTCGTCAATTTGAACAGTCCTGGTGAATTTGAACACTCATTTGCTTGTGCAAGCAAATGTCTGACTTCTCCTCTTAGTGTACCACTATTTATTTTGCCAAATGCATACTTTCTTGCTTCATTTTTCAATAACTGTGGTGGTTATTCTCCCTCTTCCCCAGAAATTCTGTCACTATCTCTTGGTGCCCTTGGCTCTGACTGGGATTAGCAAATGAGCAACTAAGCAGGGGACTATAGATTGGGAGGAGGACAAGTGTAGACAATTAGCTCTCTTCCTTTTCTCCATCTGTGTGCTGGCTCTCCCAGGGCCTGCATGTCCCAGTATTACAGCTCTCTCAAGAGGTCCTCTCTCTCTGGATCCAGATTTACTGCCTCCCAGAACTTTATTTTCCACATGTGCCTTTTTACTCTTGCTCTATTGTTTGTGATAGTATCTATTCCTTGGTAGATAAGAAAATGCTACTTGTTCCACATAAATAAACAATGAGAGACTAATATAAGGGTATCACTGAAATCCAGCTTGGAGAACTAATGACTTTTACTAAGGTTCTTTATAGGAGTATGGGTGAGGGTTTACTTACAGAGGCAAAAATGACTCAAAGACAGCTGCATCACCAAAAGCCCATGCCAGCATTGGTGACAATGCTCACAAAAGCTCAAAAAAGCTAAAAACCTAAAGTTCACTGCAAGGCTTGTGGCTAGCTCCTTCAGACAGCTCAGGTTATCTAAGCCTATTATAGTTCACTATATAGCTCACTAGTCTTGCTTCTTCTAGAAAAGTTGGCTTGTTTCTTCCTCTTCTAAGCATCTGGTCTGATCTGACCCTCTTCTTGGTAATGGCCTTGACTAAGCATGCACTAACTGTTCATATGCACTTGGGAGGGAGGAGCTTAGTGAATCTGGTCAGTTTCAGGGACTTCCTGAAATTACTGGGTAGTTTACTTTCTGTGTTTTAAAAACCTTCCCTGCCATATTGAATGTTTCACTTACCTTTAAACACCCTGTGTCTTAAGGAGCTTCCCACTAGTATGGAATGTTTTATCTAGGAGGGAATTGCTATACCGCCCTTGTTCTTGAGCTTCTTGCTGTCTCTTTTCTTTTACCCTATGATGCGTCAACCACTATAAATAGTCCCTTCAATATTATTCCATTGTTCCATAAAACTTAAGTTTTCTGCTAGGACTTTCAAAGTCAATGTCAATCACTCCAACTATAACTGCTTCTGAAGCACTTTTTTTCCCCATGAAAAATTACATTATAAAAGTATGGGAAACCTGGAGACTTTTGGGCACAATCCAAGTGATTCTAATTACATTTAGAAAGATTCTTGAGCATCTCTCCATCTCCCACTCTGGACTCCTCAAGGCATATATGTATTACTCTCTTAATGCATGTATGTGCTACATCAAAATAACAATTTCTTTTGCCAGATTTGAGAGTGAGCTTTAATTTGGTCTTCTAATGTACTTTGTAAATTCATCTAAACTGAGTTACCTCCCATTGCCCCCTTTCCAAATACCATTATATACCCTAGGGGTTCAGAGCATCAATAGATTGACAAGGCATAATTCAATCCATAGTTGACTTAACAGTTCATGAATCACTCTCATAAAATTAAGTTCTAGGTTTCTCAGGTTTGCCTTTTGAAGTCTCAGATGTGTATTTCTTGCTGCCAACTTTTCACACTAGGTACAGCCTCACCACCATAACCTTTCAATGCTGCATGTCGATAGAACATCCCATTCTCCAAAATAGATCCTTAGCTTGATTTTTGTTCTTCTTCCAAAAATCATCTATTTTCCTAATAACACAAGTCATAACTTGGACTCACCTTGGAATGTAATCTCTCCTACTTCTTCATCCCATCTTGGCCAATTCCTTTGCATACATTAGTTTTTTGTAAATACTCCAATCAATCTATTTTTGCCAAAATTATCACCACACAGTAAATTGCTCCAAATTTCCCATGTTTTCCTCCTCACAATTTATACCCCCGTGGTATTTGAAAGTTAACATAAATATCAAAAACTAAATTCATCCTTCCTATATTATAGAGGAAGCAGAAAGGACCAATGACTTAATCTCACAATCTGAGGACACATATTTGGCAAACTTAGATCAAACTCCAAGTGTCTGGCAACCTGTGTGGCATGCCTCTTTTGTCCCAGGATTTACCCTGTTCTTGCTGCCAGTTTATACAACTGATTGCTGGCCTATTAATGGCATGTCCTTGGCTCAGAATTAAGTTCTCATTGTGTGGTTGAAGTTGTCCTTGAACTACTGTCTTTTTGCCTCAGCCTTCTGAGTGTTGGGATGGTAGTCCTGTATCATGTCACTATGCTTTAGTACCTTTTGTCACCCATTATCTGATGTGAATAATTTCCTATGGCACTCACTGACCTTTGCAGCACCTACACACCACTTTCAGGCTGAATTATATGTTTAATATTCAATTTATTTGTTTCCAACATATGTGCATTAAGCCCTTTCTCCTCCCCTGTGCCCTGTGCTTCCTTTTTATTTTAAATGTGCCTTCTCTGTTCCTTTGGACCCTATTCACGTTCATATTCTCTCTTTTGTGCCTTCTGATATTGCTTTAACTGGGTATTCTACCAGTCCCCTTATTCCAGCTCTGCATTTTATTTGTATTTATTTGAAATTACTTGACAAAACCCGTAGAATATTCAAGATATTTAAGTCTCTTTATTATTCCATCTCTGGTCACTTGCTCCTTTACATCTTGTGACCACCAGGTTCCGTTCTCTGTTTGTATATGATCTCTGCAAACACCATGGCCAGCAGAGAGTCAATCTGTAAGAGGCCAGAGGGAAATCTGGTTCAACATGACAAGGTAGCCAGTATCGGTTAAAACTTTGTGAGTCTGACATCAGTGCTCTACTTTAGGAATATTTAAGCATAATTTGGTGAAAATTTTTCCTGGTGATAATTAATTCAATCCTGTGTGTGCAATAATGTTTAAGGTATGCATACAGCAAAATTATTCTTAAAGAACATGTGACATCTTTCATAAAGATAAGTTCTGTAGCTTGACTGGCCGACAGTAAGGGTCTGGAGGAGGATGTGTTATAGTTTCAGCCTTGCAGATAGCACAAAGGCCAGGCTATTAACCACCTCCACTGCCAGCCTTCGAGGAGGAAGACAGGTTAAACATCTCTCTCTTTGAAGAAACAACCTTGCGTGTTTACCATTCTTGGTTTCCCTAGTGTTGGTCAGTGAACACAGGGACTTGTGTACCTCCTACATTTGCATAATGATGGTGAATTTTAGGATTCTATAGTTTGAACAGTCTGGATGCATTTTCCAAATGTGATTGTTTTTAATTCGGTAGTGATTTTATTTCAGTATCTTAACATGAATACTTCACACATATGTTTGAAAGTAACTTTGAGTCTGAGAGCCGGTGGTGTCACAAAGTTCTATAACAGTCTCTGTCTCCTCCAGAGGATGAAAGACCTTCCAGCAGTAGGAAACATTAAAGAGTAACAGAAAACTTCCGAAAGCAGTGACCATCGAAGCAACAGAAGATGGTGGTACAATGGCCAAGGGGGCAGGATGTCCAATCCTGTTTCCGTCGTCAGAGACAACACTGAGGATAAATATGATGTGCAAATCCTGAGAGCAGTCCTGAGTATATTGTTCCCTTTGTTATTGGAGGATATGTTCCACACTGAGTGGACCTTTAAAGCTACAGCTAGTACAGGACCTTGAATAACACACACACACACACACACACACACACACACACACACATATACACACAAATAAAATATTTTAAAACTTGAGAAATAGTAATCAGGTAAGGGCCCAAATACATCACTTAAATGTGACCCTAACATAAAACAATTGAGGTATTGTTATTGAAGAATAATACAGATACATTATAAACCATCACAAATTAAATTTGATCAAGGCAACAAATGCAGAAGAGAGAGTAATAACAGTTACTAATTATCTTTCATACTTAAAAATAAATGATCAAAATTAAAATGAATTTCAATACTTTCTTCTGCCTATAACATATCGCTAAGTTAGTTTTTCTTTAAAAACTGAAATGATCTTTTGGTATCCATTCACCAGATGACTAAATGAAAGAAGTTCTCCAATTCTTTCATTCACTATGTTTGCTTTCCCTGCCCAAGTAAATTCATGTTAAATTATTTAGAAATAGCCACATCTAGCATCTAGCAGGGGCTTGAGAGATGCCGTAGCAGTTAGAGTTGGCTCACAATCACTTGTAACTCCAGTTCTTGAGGACCCCATGCCCTCTCCTGAACTCTTGCTGTTCCCAACTCAGATGCATATTCTTTCACATATAGACACACAGTTAAAAATAAATAAATCTTTAAAAAATCTTTAATATCTGCTGTATTTAGGTATTACTTTTAGGGGCTGGCGAAATTTGTCAGTGGTTCAGAATGCTTGCTGAGCTTCCAGAGGGCCAAGGTTATAGTCATCCCTAGAAGCTATTGTAACTCCAGAACTGACACCTTCTTCCAGACTCCACAGTCACCCAAGCCCACATGTGTGTATTCACACAGACACACATTCCATAAATACATAAAAGTAAACAATATTTTTAAAACAATACATTTATATCAGCATTCAGTTTTTAAATTATTTTGTCTCTTTTTCTCTCACCTATATATTTCACTTCTCAGTTTTTTTTAATGTTCTTTCGATATATGTCACAGAAGAATAATGATTTTTATTTTAAGTAAGATAGAAAACAGTTTTATTAAAGTCGTATCAGTTTAAAATCACTAGCTTAAGTTTCTGAATTTTAAAATATTCAATTTTCAGTGTAGTTGGATTTAGTTAAGGCGATATTCATCATCACCTAAGATTGTCATGTCATCAGTTTAAAATTATCTTGAAAAATTAATCTTCTGAAATTCTCATTAAAATGCCATAGAATCATCACCGAAAAGAGAGGGGAGAAAACTATAGAAACTAAAGAAGTCTAGCATCAGGGACTCACTAAGCTTCCCAAGATATTGAGGCTTATACCCTTTGCTCCTTTCACGAAATATGCAGTTTCTTTTCCCCCCTTTTTGTTATAGTCTGCATTTCTTGTTTAGTCATCATTTAATTTGTTTGCTTCCATGATGCAATATGGAAGAGGAGAGTATCGTCCAAGGAAGACTAAAGCAGAACAGAGCACAATGGAGGAAGGCTGATAAGGTTTGGAGGAATAAACACATAGTCGTTTACACCAGGATATCTATGCCCTGCTATAACAACAAATAGAGCCAGAATCTTAGGAAAGTTGTCTGTTAGGCCAGGCACTCTTTCATGGAAACCTCTTCATGCCATTTCTGCAGGACCAGAAGACACCCATGATGACTCTTTCATCTTCATAAGTATCCCAGAAATCATCAACATAAAGGAAGAAAGAAACTGTAAGCCTCATTCTTGCTTTTCACTTTCCCATTGACTTAAAAGTGACACGCTTCACCTTCACCTACAGCTCATTGGCTAGATCCAATCTCAGCGCCTTGATTTGGCTGCAGGAGCTGTGTTCAGGAAAGGGAGAGTGAATGCAATTGAAATAAATCTCCCATAGACAATTGGGAACAATGGAGAAGACTAGAACACCCCTCCCAACCTTTGAAATCTATCTTCTCTATCAGGACCTAATTTTGTAGCATTGAATGAATATCACTCAAGTCCCTAGTACTTCCATACATTAATGTGCCCTTTAAAATCATGTATCTTTATATGGACAAGCTATACTATATTTCATAGTTTTCTTTCATTCATTGACTATACCTGGATATATACATATATATATGTATACAGATAATATACATATACACATATACATATATGCACATATACACATACACATTTACATATTCGTTTTTTAAGACATGGTTTTTCTGTGTAGCTTTGGCTATCCTGGACTTGCTTTGTAGACCAGGCTGGCCTTGAACTCATAGCGATCTGCTTGCCTCTGCCTCCCTGAGTGCTGGGATCAAAGGTGCATGCCATCACATCTGGCTCTGGATG
>CM053760.1:67765150-67797889 GCA_028658305.1 Pachyuromys duprasi
GGCTGCAAAGTCCTCCCCTGGGATCTAGCCAGTCTGTCACTCCCTGGCTTATATGGGGGAGGGTCAAAGAGTCAGCCATCAAGATCATGACTGAAACAGTCCCTGTTTCCCTGAATAGGGTCTTCAGCCCTACACCAAGTTATCATGGGCCCCATCCGTGCGGGGGTTCCAGTCCACAACCACACATGGTCCTTGATTGAGCCATGTTCTGATGCCAGGAAAGGAGGCAGGTTGTGGGAGGCCAGGAAGCTGAAGAAAATTCAAGAAGTTACCAACATAGAAGACATCCCTTACTCACCAGCACACCAGGCAGGCGGCCTTTCATGGGCACCCAGGGACATGGACAGCATACAGGCCACTTGGAGGTAGGTACACCAACCTATAGACAGATACACACAGATAGGCTGGTAGAGGCAGAGACTCAGGCAAAGGTCCTGCTCTCACCTGATGGCCATATTTATATAGACCCGCACGAAGTGGCATTCTGCAAAATAAGTCTATAATAGATGACACTACTGTTTACTTTGGGATTCCCTGAAACACCTAGTCTCAGGCATTTTGTGACGACCCCTAGCCCTCATATCCAGTGTCAGTCATGTTTTGCTGACTCAAACCTGTTCTGCATCATGTTGTCCTAATATATATTGGCTCTTGTGGCCTTCTGCTTCTAACATCTTCGTGCCCCTCTGTCTATCTACTCTCCTTAGTTTTACTCATGAGAAGACATAAGGAAGAATCTAACTGCACTGAGGGCTGAAGATTCTTCCTCTAGGCTGTGCACCATTGTCTGTTCATCTTCCTCTAGGCTGTGCACCGTTGTCTGTTCAGTGGACTAAACAAGACTATGAAGAAGATAATAAATCGTTAATGTATTTTGTTGTTAATACTGGAGTCAAACTGAAACCTCCAAAAAGGAAATGAGAAAGAAGTCAAATTCGCATCGACAAAGCATCCCTAATAAATAAAGTACAGCGCTTCACAGGTTTACGTCTGAACTCATTTCTTCTCAGAATGTCTCTGAATATCATCATTTCTGTGCTGTCTATGAGAACCTGAGTGAGGTGAAATAGCTCACTCAAGGTCACAGTATGAAAAAGAAGACACTAGGACTTTAATCTAGGCTGAGGGATACCCGTGATCAGTGGTTCTGAACCTGTCAGTCATGATCCCCCCTGGTGGTCACCTATCAGATCTCCTGCATAGTAGACATTTACATTACTACTCAAAACAGTAGCAAAATTACAGTTATGAAGTAGCAACAAAAGTAAGTTTGTGGTTGAAGGTCACACAACATGAGGAACTGAATTGAAGGGTCACAGCATTAGGAAGTTTGATAACCACCCAACTAGATGTTAACACAGCTCTGACAGGCCATCTCGCAGAAGATTGGAGGGGGAGATGGGTAGAACCATTTCCATTAGCGGCCATAAGGAAGGCATAAAGAGACCCAGGTTTCTCTTCTTAGCATCACAAACAAATTTTAAGTTTCAGGGTAAGTGTCCAGGTACTAATTTTTTTTTCACATCTGTAGCTGCTAATGCGTTGATTATAAGAAACAAAAACACCCCCAGTTTATAGATCCATATTACAGTTGTGAATGCGTCTGCAGAGCGCCCAGATGGGATGAGTAAATTTCAAGGCTTCTTTCAAATCTGAGAAAGAAGACTTGAGTACTAGTGTAAGAAGTTTCTCAGATCCTAAGCCCTGGTGGAAAAGACACTGTTGTCATGGTGATGAACTAAGACTGTTTATCACTGTATTAAAAACATTACAGGGCCAACGGGATGGCTCAGTGAGTAACTCAATAACTTGCTGAGTAGGCTCAGTGATGATTACTCTTAGACCTGATGACTTAAGTTCAACCCTCCAGGATCCACTTGTTGCAAGGAAATACCCAACTCTTGTAAGTTGTTTTCTGAATGGCACATGCAAACCATAGCATGTGTGCTCGCACACATGGGTGCACACACACACACACACTAAATAAAGAGTAATAAAAATACAAAGATTAACAATGTTTTTTCAGATAATCTATGTGGCAAGATGATAAGCATAATCAACATAGCAAATATCTGTTGGATTCTTACGACTCCTTAGACCCTCTGGCTTTACTCAAAACATTCAGACTAGTTAGGTATCAAGATTAAAACTATTATATCAAAGGGGTCTAGAAATGCTGATGAGTAACTAAGAGTAACCAAATGAAGAGTAATGGATGTAGGGCTTAAGCCTGGGTCTATATGATCCCAAATAGCCATGTTAATCAGAAAGAGAAGCAGGCATCAGCTCCTAATTTGATGTGATGAATAAGAAATGCTTGCTATACCAGACACAAATTGTACTTGAAACATTCAGAGGTGAAACAGAGGAAATTTGTTCAATCTCTATTCTCAGTATCCGTTGCTGGTATAAATTAATTGTTCAACTGTCTATGACCAGTGAGAAAGTCTCCGTGTAGTTTTTGTGTTAGAGGATCTTGCTTATGTTGAACACACCTAAGAGCTGACAGTGCTCAACATTTACTTCAAGGTAATTAGAGGCATTCTATCCTTAACACTTTCCAGCGCATGGCTATCTTCATTTTGCACATGGGAAAGCGCAAACATAAAGATAATGCATAGCAAATTCAAGGTCACATAGTAAGAAAGCATGGAACATCAGACTCCTGTCCAGGTAGACAGGGGCAAGTGGGTGTGGCAATTAACGTCATGTGATCCTCTTCCAATGGCTACTTTATCAGCAGTTTGTGGTGGTTCCAGAGTATGTTTTCTTATAGCATCACTAAATAGAAGAATGACTCCAAAAAGAGTGACAGTTAAAAGAAGATTACATAGGGCTAATGTAGCAGATGGTAGGCATAGATGCCTTGGTCTCAGTTTAGGGATGGATTTGAGAGGCTCCAGAGTGTCAGTTCTCAACAGTGCACTCTTTCATAGCCACTGAGACCTGGTCATGGGAGGCAGCAGGTCTTAGATGTTAGACTGTTGATACTTCCCAAGGGGGCACAGAACATAAAGGAATCATGTATATTTTATATAAAATGTGCCTGTAATGTGCATGCTGATCATGAGAATTACTTCTGAAAGGCTTCTGTATGGAGAGGCGGTAGTTAACCATCACTGTCAACTTGGCTGGAATCAGGTTCACCCAGGAGATACCATTCTGGGCGTGCCTGGAAGGGAGTTTCCACAGAGGTTTCACTGAGGAAGGGAGACCCACCCTGAATGGGAAAAACAGGATCCCATGGGCTGGGGTCTCAGACTGGACAGAAAGAAGGAAACACATACAGCAGCAGAGTCCATTGTTTTCTGTTTCTCCTCTATGGGCACAAAAGATCTCTCAAGGGCCTGGTCATCAGAGCCATGGCATCTGCTGCTGTCACACTTCCTGGCCACTGTGCCCACAAGCGCTGAGAATGCCCTTCTTTTTTTGAGTTTATTTTCTCAGGAATTTTGTCATAATTGTGAGAAAAGCAACCAATACAAGGAAATAGCTTAAAAAATAAAACTGAGATATGGCAGTCTAAAGAAATAGGCAGCTTGAACAGTCTTCTGGTTGCCTTCAGAGCCCACCTGTGGGTTTGCTATCTGCTGAACATCAGCATAGTTTTGATTGTCTGCTCTGACCAACATCTGATAAAGAGGTTTAGTAACAGCTTAAGCATAAATAATTAGCTAAATGACCAAAAGAATTAGTGTCTGTGAAAATGGAAAGGGGTGTCGAGGAAGCTGCGGTGCGTTTCATTGATTCCATGTAGTATCTCTCCACTAGGACATAGATACTTACAGCATGTGTCCTGCATTCGAAAAACAAAATAGAACTCTTAGATCCTAGGAGAATTTCTATTCAAACAAAATACATTTTCCGGACACCCAGGACTTATCTCACGATGACACTCTCTTGCTTCTGCATTTACAGAATGATGCCTTTGCACTGGCTGATGGGTAGTCAGTCCCTTCAGGTGAAATCAAACGTTCAAATATTAGTCTCTTATTTAGTGCTCTTTTTATAGACATTGTGCTATGCTATGCAGAAGTTTTCTTATCATAGAAATTTTGTATCCTTGCCTTGATTTTACAACTGTCTTGAGCTTTGGTTTGAAAATTACCTGTGGTCAACACACTGAGGATTTAAGTTCCAAAGCACATTAGACTCATAAAACACCTGAATCCCTTTGATCAAAAAAAAAAAATACACAGACAAAGAGAAGGTGCTTAAGTTAAAGCTGCCTTGGGGCACCAGAAAGTTATGGGTTGGTGGGTTTTATAAGACTACTTACTATGCTATTCAATTATAAAAGAGAAAGCCGTTACCATAGCAACCTTCACATCTAATGATGCTTATGCTACCTCTGAGATACACAACACCTTCTTCTAGGGACACATTGACCAGTACAGCCTGCTATGGGAATTTTTATGCCTAATGTTAGGCTTGCAGAAGAAAAAATGCATTTCAATAACATGAAAAAATATATGCATGTAATCATAATTTGCAACATTAAAATTATGACAAATTAGCTCATTTTTGTTAGTTGTTTTAAAGATGAAAATGTTTTTTACTGAATTTAAAAAATAAAATGCATTTAATCATTTAAGGATACATATGTAGGGCTCGGGCTATAATTTAGCTGAGGGAGTGCTTGCCCAGCATGCATATAGCCCGTGGGTCAGATCTCCAGCACCACATTACAGCCTGGCTATGGTGGTGCACAGCTGTAATGTCAGCACTCAGGTGATGGAGACAGGGGAATTAGAGGCTCAAGGTTATCCTTGGCATTACACAGGGAAGGAGACCTTGGAGCACACATCTCTCAATGAGGTGTCTCTATCAAATCCATCTTCTCACAGCTCAGGGGACCCCATAGAAAGGAGGCAGAAGCAGTGAGGAAGACAGAGCGGATGGAGGACAGCAGGAGAACAAGGTGCTGTAGAACAACTAGACAAGGCTCGTATAAGCTCACAGAGGTCGAAGCAGCAACCACAGGCCTGCAGAGGTCTGTGCCAGGTCCTCTGCGTGTATACAATAGATTTCTGTTTACTTCCTTCATGGAACACCTGAGCATGTGAGTGAGTGGGTCTCTGATTCTTGTGCCTTCTCTTGGGGCTTTTAAATTTTTTCTGTTGTCTTGTCTTATCCAATTTTGATATGAAGATTTTTGTTTTACCTCATTATATTTTATTTTGTTATGTTTTGCTATTATCACTTAGAAACTTTTTTTTTATTTCATGAGATACAGAAAGGGAAGGGATCCATCTAGAGAGAGGAGGAAGGGAGGAACTAGGAGGAGTAAAGAGAGGGGAAAATGTATTCAGATTATATTTGAACTCATTGTAAATGTGTGTTTTTAAACAACAGGTAACCATGTAGCAACAGATGTCTTATTTAAAGGGGTCTTTAAACAAACTGGCATAAAAAGATCTACTGACGACTGACATTTTCTTAGCCCAGGTACATTGAGGGCCCTTTACCCAAATCCAGTGATCTCAACAGAAATAAGTACCCAATAAAACTGAAGCTATGTACTGTCTTCTTGCTTCATGTTTGCCATCTGCATCTCCTCTGCCACTGGAAACAGATTCTGAAAGCTTACTGACCCCAAAATTCAATAACTTCTCAGAACTTATTCACAGCCCTTCATCAACATAGAAATTACTTCTCTTAAAACATTTGCTTGTTTTTACTTCATATATGACAGTTTCGCCTGCATTTATTTATATGCACTGGTGCATGTGCCTATGGGGGATAAAAAATCAGTCGGCTGGATTCCTCTGAAACTTCAGTTGCAGACAGTTGTTAGCTGCTATGTAGGTGCTGGGAATAGAACCCAGGTCCTCTGCCCAAGCCACAAGTGTTCTTAACTGCTGAGTCATCTCTACAGAGCCAGAATTTTCTTTTGAACTGAAGGTTGGTTGGAAGAAAAGCTATGGTAGCAAGCATGTTCATGCGTTCATATATATCCAACATAATAAATACTATTTAGACTCCCTGGAAAGCTCATAAAGCCCATTTGATCTAGGGTGTAATGGAACTGCTTTAGACTTGTAATAAAATATAATTGGCTACATTGCATATGTAAGAAAAAACATAAGGCTTGAGGATAAATCATTTTTATTGCAAATGCTAATACTTGAGAAATTAGATTTTATTTCTGCTAAAAATAGTTTAATTAGAACTTTTTATGGTTTTGGAGAAAAGTTTAGAGCCCCTTCAAAACATTTATTAAATAATTACTCAGACAGAATCTCTGGTGGGTGGAATATTGTACTTAGATCTACCAGAATAGACAAAAAAATGACAGAAGCAAGTAACACTTAGGTAAACAAAGACAAAAATAATTTGAATGATAAAAATGACTTTAGAGCTACTTGGACAAGGACAATCTTGTTGAAACAATGGCTAAATGATCCAACTGATGGATAGAAATTAAAATTATAATGAGACATAAGGAAGTCACTTTCTTGCAGTAAATCATTATTTGTTAGCTAGGTAAAGTCGATCACATCTATAATTTCAGCACTCAGAAGGCCAAGGCAGAAGAATTGTCATTAATTTTAGGATAGCCTGGGTTACATAGTGAATTTCAAAGTGGCATAGGATTTAGAGTGAAACACTTGTCTAAAGAAACATCCTTAATAAAGTACACCATTTATGGTATCAGCAAAGTGACAGATTAAAAGGATAAAATTTCACCTTCCCTTAGAAATACTAATTTTAACAACTGCATGTAATGGGTGAAAAACTGTTATAGCATTCTGTACAACACAGACGTTTGCAAGCCATTGAACCCTGGTGCACTGCGAGACGGCATGAAACTTCGAGTTTACTGCTCTAGGGAGAACAAAGAAAAGAACTTAAGGATCTGAACTGGCTTTGAAGCATTGAGATGAGGCACAAAATTTTAAGACGGAATCTCAAGAGAGAATGAAAAGAGCCATCACATCGATGGGGAAGTCTGAGGGTAGCTGGAGAGATGCTGGATGGTTAAGAGCAACTGTTCTTCTACAAGAGTAAGCACTCACATGTTAACTCATAACCACCTATAACTCCAGTTCCAGGGGCTCTCATGCCCTTTCTTGTTTCTAGAGGAACAAAGTATCCAAGTACTGCACAGACACTTAAGTAAGCAAAATACTCATATACATAAATCAAATAAGAGAAAAGTAAAGTAAAACAAAAGGTCCAAGAGAATCCTCAGGAGACAAATCTCCAACCAGGATGCTTTGTGTAGACCTACACCTCCAGAGCCAGGCAGTAAAGATATGAGAAGGCTCAGACAGTGGCACAAACCTTCAAGGATTATAAAAAATTAAAGAAACAT
The DNA here is from genome assembly GCA_028658305.1 of Pachyuromys duprasi. Classification (NCBI taxonomy): domain Eukaryota; kingdom Metazoa; phylum Chordata; class Mammalia; order Rodentia; family Muridae; genus Pachyuromys; species Pachyuromys duprasi. The sequence goes on from CM053760.1 coordinate 67,772,469, forward strand.
GGCCCCAGGTTTTTTAAAACCTCTAGAGATTGACTCCAAAGAAATGAATATCCTTGAGTCACCTAGCAAAGAATTCAAATTAATTTCTTAAGTTTCCAGTGAGCTATGATAAGATAAAAATAGATAAGAAAGCCAAGGAAAATAATACATCTACAAAATGAGAAGTCTGGCAAATAAACATGAACAAAGGAAAAGAGTGTAACAGAAGCTTTGAAGCTGAAGGTTACAGTGCCTAAACCGAAACATGTAGTTGGCAGCTTCATTGGTAAACCTGAACAAATAGAGGGAAGATTAAGTGGACTTGAAGCCAGTTACTCTCAAATAAATCAGAAGAACAAAAAGCAGTTTTTTTAAGCCAATAGGATTTATGATACAGCATGAAACAAACCAATACAAGCATTATTCAGTCCATAAGGAAGAGGAAAATGAAAAAGTCAGAAAGTGTATGTAAAGAAATTATAACTGAAAACATCACATATCTGTGGAGAGATATAACAATCTGGGGGCATGAAACTTGAATCATGATGAGAAAGAATATTTTAATAGAATAATATGATGAAATATAGTATATTAATAGAACAATGAAAGCGAATCTATAAAAGTCTCCCATCAAAGAAATGACGGTAATTACATGATTTCACTTAACAAAAAAAAAAAAAAAAAAAACAATAGTTATTCTTTTCAAACTCTTCCCAAAGAAACTAAGGAGAAAATTCTTCCAAATTCATTCCATGAGCCCAGAATTACCTAGTACTAAAGTCTGAACACTATAATGAAGGGGGTTACAACCCATAGCCTCAATGAGCATGCATGCAAAGATCCAGAACAAATAATAGCAATCTGGATTAAATAACACAGCAAAAGGATTCTACTGTGATGGAGTGAAATTTGTCCTTATATTCAAGACTGGTTCAATCCAAGAAAATCCATATATATGACATACCACATAAACAATAATGAAAAAGAAAAATCGTGGAATTGTCAATGGATGCAGAAATGTCATTTGAGAAAGTTTTCAGTGTGTATTTAAAGAGATGATTCAATCAAATTATTTGAAGAGAAAGCAGACTGAGCCCAAAACAACCAACCAACCAATCAACTAAACAAACAAACAAAATCCAAAAAAAACCCTAAAGAACCAAAACCCAAAACAAGAAAATAAACAGAAAAACACAAAAACCAACCAGCCATTTTGAAAGCCCATTTTTCATTCACAGCCATACCATGTGCATAACAATAATTCAGAAAATACTGAGAAGGAGCTGTTCAATAATCTATTTTTTTTTAAGAAAAATGCTTTTATACTAGTGTTTTGTTTTGTTAGATTTTATAGTAAAGGTAATATACAGCAAGCCTATAGCTAACATCAAACTAAACAGAGAGAAACTTAAAACAATTCAACTGAAACCAGGGACAAGACAAGGGTGCCCACTCTCTCTGAATCTCTTTCATTTAGTACTTGAAGTCCTAGCTAGAGCAATAAGACAACTAAAGGAGATCAAGATGATTTACATTGGAAAGGAAGAAGTCAAAGTATCTCTATTTACAGATGATATGATAGTATACATAAGTGACCCCAAAAATTCTACTATGAAACTGCTACAGCTGATAAACATTTTTAGCAAAGTGGCTGAATACAAACTCAACTTTAAAAACAATTCAGTAGCCATCCTATACACAAAAGACAAACAGGCTGAGAAAAAAGTTAGGGAAGGACACCCTTCAAAATAGCCACCAAAAACCAAAATGTATCTTGGTGTAACTCTAACCAAGCAAGTGAAAAACTGGAATGAAAAAAAAAATTCAAGTATCTGAAAAAAGAAACTGAAGAAGAAATTAGAAGACGGAAATATCTCTCATGCTCATGGATCGGTAGAATCAACATAGTAAAAATGTCCATCTTACCAAATGTACTCTACAAGATTCAATGCAACCTCCATCACAATCCTCAACACAGTTTTTATAGATCTTGAAAGAACAATTCTCAACTTTATGTGGAAAAGCCAAAAACCCAGAACAGCTAAAACAATCCTGTACAATGAAAGACCTTCTGGAGGCCTCTCCAGCCCTAATCTCAAGTTATCCTATAGAGCAATGTTAATAAAAACTGCATGGTACTGGCATAGAACAGACTTGTGGCTCGATGGAATCGAATTGAAGACCCAGAAATAAACTCAGATACCTACATACACTTGATTTCTGACAAGGAAGTCAAAACCATACAATGGAGAAAAGATAGCATCTTCAAGCTGGTCTAACTGGATATCTATATGTATAAAATAGATCCATATTTATCACTCTGCACTAAACTAAAGTCCAAGTGACTCAAAGACCTCAACATAAAACCAGACACACTAAATCTATTAGGAAAAAAAAGGGGGGTGGGAAGAGCCTTGAACTCGTTGGTACAGGAGACAACTTCCTGGTTCTATGATCAACAATTAATAAATGGGACCTCACGAAACTGAAAAGTTTCTGTAAAACAAAGAACACTGTCAATAGAACAAAATGACAGTCTACAGATTGGGAAAATATCTGCACCAACCCTAAATCTGACAAAAGCCTAATATCCAGAATATATAAGAACTCAAAAAATTAAACACCAACAAACCAAATATTCTGATTAAAAATGGAATACAGAGCTAAACAGAGAATTCTCAACAGAGCAATATCAAATAGCAGAGAATCATTTAAAGAAATGCTTATCGTCCGTAGTCATCAGGGAAATGCAAACCAAAATGACTCTGAGATTCCATCTTATACCTATAATAATGCCTAAGATAAAAAACTCAAGTAACAGCACATGCTGGTGAGGTTGTGGAGAAAGGAGAACACTCCTCCATTGCTGGTGGGAGTGCAAACTTGCACAACCACTTTGCAAATCATCTGGCACTTTCTCAGAAAATTGAGAACAGCTCTACCTCAAGATGCAGCTGTACTACTCCTGGGCATATACCCAAAAGATGTTCCACCATACAACAAGGACATTTGCTCAACTACGTTCATACTGGCTTAATTCAAAATAGGCAGAAATTGGAAACAACCCAATTCTTTGGTCTCTCAACCAAAGAATGGTTATAGAAATTGTGGTACATTTACACAATGGAATATTATTCAGCTTTCAAAAACAAGGGCATCATGAAATTTACATGCAAATCAATGGATCTGAAAAAGTTCATCCTGAGTAAGATAACCCAGACCCAGAAAGTGATATACACTCACTTATAAGCATATATTACCCATATGTTACAGAAAAAAAACATACTACAATTCACAGTCCTAAAGAAGCTAAGTAACAAGAAGGACCCTAGGGGGGGATGCTTAATTCTTGTGCAGAAGGGCAAATAGAATAGACACTGGAAACAGTTCAAGAGAGGGAACAGAACAGGAGCCTATCATAGATGTCCTCTGAAAGACTCCGTGCGGCAGGGGATTGAAGCAGATGCTTAGAGTCACAGCCAAACTTTGGGCAGAGTGCAGAAAGTCTTACAGAAGAGTAGGAGGAGATAGAGCAACCCGGCAGGGGCAGGAGCTCCACAAAAAGACCAACAGAGCCAATAAATCTGGGCCCAGGGCTGAGGAGGGGCCAGCAGAGATTGATGTACCAACCAAGGATCATGCATGGAGAGGACCTAGGCCTCCTGCTCAGATGTACCCCATAGGCAGCTCAGTCTCCACGTGAGGTCCCTAGTAAGGGGAGCACGGGCTGTCTTGGACTCTGTTGCCTGCTCCTTGGTCACTTCTCTCTGGTCGGGTGGCCTGGCCAGGCCAGGCACAGAGGAAAAGGATGCAGACAGTCCTGATGAGACTTGATAGGCTAGGGTCAGATGGTAGGGGAGGAAGACTCCCACTTTTTGAGGACCAGGGGAGGAAGATAGGGGGAAATAGGGAGAAAGGGTGAGGCTGGGAGGAGATGAGGGAGGGGGCCATGATTGGGATGTAAAGTGAATAAATTTAAAAAATAATTAAAAATGGAAGTTCTAGATCTTCAAATTCATTAAACCTTTTCCCTGCAATGACTTCTTGGAGTCGTTCATTGCAAAGAACTCTTTTCACAGTCAGTGTTGCTGGCCTGGCCCAGGAAGAACTGAACCAGATACTCAGTTGGGCTTCCCCCCACCCCCGGCTTCTTCCTGAATAGAGTCCGAAACACAACTTAGTGCATGTTATTAAGTGAATAAAATCTATCAGAAACATAACTCTGATGCCATTGCCACCGTTAAAAGCAAAACTATAGAGACAGCACTAAGATCAGGGGGCAGAGCAGAAAAGTTGGGTTCAGAGGCAAAACACAAAGAGCTTTTATGGTAGTAGGATCACTTTGTATGACACTGTAATGATGGTTACACACTTATTACATATTACTGACATATATTTCTCCAAAATCACACAGTTTGAATCACTGAGATCAGATCAGGGACTTCAGATAATAACTGTGTATATACATAGCTTATGGATAATAGCAAATGAACAACTGTTTGCTTGATATTGAGAGTAGGGGAAATCCCATGTACATGTGGACAGAGATTTAAAAACATGCATGTGCACACATGCACACACACCACCTTTTAAAAAGAGAGCCTCTATGTGTTTTTTTTTTCATTGTTTGAGTCACCCAACAATGGTGAGGAGGAGGCCAGACAGTGTTTGTGAGCCCACAGAGTAAAGACACAATGGCTCTGCCGCCAGCTTTCTAATAGTGTGCTGATTTGAAAGCTGGCCAAATCAAAAGTCAGCTTGTTGCTGTATTCCAGCCCGACTGTTTGTGCTGTGGCTAGCGTGTTGTGATGGGTGAAGGGATAGAAATGTTAGAAACAAGGCTTGCCCCAGGGTTAGCGATTCTAACGTTGTTGGGTATGGAACCAAATGGAAGTAAATGGGTAGCAGAGCATGGAAGCCACGGACTCTTCTTGTTGGGGGGAATTACACATATGCAAGGGGAGGAGGCCAGAATGAGCCACATGAAAATAGTTTTAGGATTGGGGACCTCAGTGTAGACTCAGTTTTACTTTGATATGCACAGTTTCAGTGTAAGCATATTTATGGAAGCGTCTATACATATGGCTTAGCATACACACGTGTATTTCCTTACTCTATCAAAGGAAATAGTCTCAAAGCAACCATATGTAAACAAGCATCGCTAGATCCTGGCTTCTTGTATGATCCTCCATTAAAAGTAACCAGGGCTTCTTGGATAAATGGCCAGTTCTTGGAACAAGTCTGGAAAGAAACAAAATGAGCTTCAAGCCTGAATCATGCCAGAAGGTAAGCACAACAACCAAAGGCATTAAACACAAAGCTTCATATAAATAAAGTAACAATGGAACGTAATGAAAGAGCTTCCACTGGCCAGAGCTGAAATCACTGGAAGAAAGCAAAAAGAAACACTGGCTGCAAATCTGGCCAAGAACATGGCTGGGTATAAATGCCTTGACCTCTGTCTTAATCAGTGTTCTACTTGTATGAAGAGACCCCGTGAACACAGCAACTCTTTTAAAGGGAAATATTTAACTGGGCCTGGCTTGTAGTCCAGAGGCTTAGTCCATTATCATCACGGCAGGAAGCATGTTGGCACACAGGCAAACCTGGTGCTGAAGAGGTAGCTGAGAGTTCTACATCTAGATCAGCAGGCAGCAGGACGAGAGAGACATTGGGCCTCAGTTGAACATTTGAAATCACAAAGGCCACTCTGAGTGACACACTGCTCCAACAAGGCCACACCTGCTCCAACAAGGCCACACCTGCTCCAACAAGGCCACACCTGCTCCAACAAGGCCACACCTGCTCCAACAAGGACACATCTGCTCCAACAAGGGCACATTTACTCCAACAAGGGCACACCTCCCAATCCCTCTCAAGTATCACCACTCTCTAATGACTAAGCATTCAAGTCTATGAGCCTATGGGGGCCATATTTATTCAAACCAACAGAAAAATATAGTATATACTCAATGAAATAGAGAAAATATTAATATAATCATGTTATTACTCATAGCATTTCTAAGGGATACCTGTGGGTATCCATAGCATATGGTAGAAGTACTAAGATATCTGCTGGGGACAAACCAGGACCAGGGTAAGATGTACTGACTTGAAATGATGTCATGGTTTTGTGTTGTGGCACGTTTTGGTTTTCAGTCAATTTGTTTTCACTGATGTCTTACTACGTAAGAGGCATTTCTACATCTCTGAGAGAGTTCCTTTCCTCCTAGTTCACTTTCCTTTTTCTCAGTGCTAATATATGAGCAGAATCAATTATCAGAGATAACTACTGACTAGAGTAAAATTTCATATCAATAGTTGAATAAATCCATGTCCTTAGTAGTCAAATCTATTCTTCCATAGAATCAACCTTCTAAAGAGCATTTGATAACTAATATTTATGGATGCCTGATTTGCTCTTAAGTTTTCTGAATTCTCTCATTAGGGAAAGAAAAAGAATAAGGCTTAAGGTGGTTTTGTTTGCTTAGTATATTTCTAGGTCTGATGTGTCTTTAAGAGATAAAAGCACGGGACCATGATGATTCTTGATTTCTTCTGTGGAAGAGGAGAACTAATACAGATTAAAATTCATAACACTGATGTCTAAGATTTGGATCAGCTCCTGAGTTTAATAGATGCATCTTCTAATCTGGGTTCCCTATAAGCAGAACTTCAATATTTATGTTAGATACAGTTTAAGTTGTTTGGAGATTGTAATAAAAGCCACAAGTACATAGGGAAAAAAATCAGGTAGGGGGAAAAAAGCAATACTAAATGTTATCACATTGGCTACCAGGAAGAGAAGCTAGAGTTAAGTCCTACTAAAATGTTAGAACACAGCTATGGAATGAGTTTCAAACTGTCCATTCAATTACAAAGGAAAAGAGCATGCATCCTTGGTACCTGACAGCAGTGAGTGCCAAGGCCCCAAGATTCTGGCTTACACGAGCAAGAGTGATAGGTTGATTTCTCTGAGATACAGTAGAGTCCATCTGAGCACAGGCTTCCCCTGCATACCTGGACGAAGCCAGTAAGAAAGTGGCAAAGCCAGTGAGTGAAGTGGTGAAGGAGATATGTCAGATACACTGCATCAAAGTCACTGGGCCATTTAACTTCTCAAAGTCCCAGTTTTCTCATGAACTAAGTAAAACTTAATTTAATCTTGCATTCTATGTGCCAGTAAAACAGCAGCACATGGATGATGAGAAGATCTGCCAAGGCCTTAGACCATGGTTGTGGTGGCCTCAGAGTGGCTACTAGACAGATACAGGAAACACATCTCTAGATGGCCCTGAGGATGCTGGGATTCCTAGAGCTCTCTTCTTAAAGAAAAGTCTTCCTAATTAATTAACCCTTCCTCATTGCCTCTGAGCCTGTGATAGGTAGAGTCTTGACAATGTCTGACATATCTTCAAGACATCTTCCTACTGATTCAAGGCAAGGACTTGGTTGTTCTTTGATGGCTCCAATTTCTTCAGCAACCATGCTTCTCACAGCCTCAACTTCACATTCTCTTCTTTGGAAAAAAAAACTCTAAAATTTCTTTGAATCTTCCTGTTCTACTTTTTGCTCACAATACATACTGTAAACCTAACAATAGTAATGCCAGAAAACTCCGTAAAAGTTCCAGCATAAGAATAATTAACCTATCATCTTTGAATTAAATCATAGAGTTGGACAAATGCTGACAAGCTCTTTGACTCCGTTCAACATAAATGTGCTCTATTCCAACTCCCAGTGGAGCCCATTCCCATCTGCCACCTTACGAGCAATTTCCACTCTTCACATGCTTATCTGCATTCTTGTCTTTTGAGCTCTCACCTGACTTACCACTGAATTGTCCTTTCAACACTTTAAAGTTTTGTTGACTCATTTCTCCAACTTTTCCAAGTTTCCCCTGCAAATCAGTTCCAAATGATTCTACGTCACATCTTCAAGAAAAGCCACAGCAACTCCCAACACGGTACCTGTTTTCTGTGTTATTATCTCATTGTTGTGACTAAATACCTAACTTTAATTAAGGGGGGGAAGATATGTTTTAACTCAGTTTTCTTGTCACAACCGTGAGAAACTAAAACAGTATATAATTAGATGAAAATCTTATCTACATACACACATAGATGCATAGAGAAAGCAGCACTCCAAGTGAAGACTTTCATGTAGGTTTACATTTAAAAAAATAAAATAATACTGATGAAGGTGGCATCACTGTTTCTAAAGCTGAAGATATATCTGGATAAAATTTTACAAAAGATCAAGAAATACAAGTTGGATGGTGTGAAGTAAGAAGGTACCATTTTATTCGTAGATGTAGGGGATCCATTCAGCCATTGTAATCCAATAAATAGTAGTACGATGAACCTTTTTCTATCTTACTAGAAACTCAGGGAGGTTAAAATGAGTCAAGTAAATATTCTGCCTTGAGAGAGCTTATAAATTTCTTCGAGCACTAAGAAATATTTGTTATGCAGTGTAAAGCATTTAGAAACATAAAAGAAATACAAAGAAAATATTACAAGAGTTGAAAAGTAGAACAGGACCTTTATGTCTCACAAACTCAAAATAAGCTTCATAGTGTTGGAAGCAATTTGAGTTGTTTCCCTCAGGTAAGTAGAGCTGTGAGACTCAAAAGTGGAACCAACCAAGAACCATACCAAGGATGGAACAGGGCATAAACTGGGATGATAAGTCACTTTGTCCAGAGCCTTAGTTTCAGGATAAGCAGATCCATTTATTTGTATAATTTCAGTAGGTTCAAATACTTATTGCTTAATTTGATTCACATTTATAAAATTCTTTCCATGGGCCAGACTGGTAATATAACTTGGAATAAGTTTCCTATTCCTTCTGCTTCTGTATACTTTTAAATCCCGAGGAAAGGTAAATGGATAAATGAGTCTTTACAAGAAAACATAATTCAGGTTTGATGGGGAAGGGTGGGTTTTGTGAAAGCAAAGCTATATGACCCAGTCATGGAGCCTGACAATGACTCCTCAAATGTCACGACAATGAAGATAAAAATAATGTGTGTGGGATGTAGAGGTCAGCCGTGGTTGAGAGATTTGAACAGTGTGGAATGAGTTTATCTTTACTTAAAATCTGAAGAAAGAAATGGAATGATCCAACTTTTCACAAAGAAGTTTATCTTGCTGCTAAGCACAAGGAAGGCAAAAGAGGAATGAGAAGCGGCGGTGCTGTGGTTGAATCTGAAATTCAAGCTGAGGCGCTCATGGGTGAAGGGCTTGGTTGTTTGTTCACGGACAGGCTTTGAGAAAGATAACTGAAACTTGGTAGATGTATAATTTGGTGGTGTTAATAGTAGGTGTTGGAAACTAGGACAAGAGGAGTCGTTGGTGTAAGTAGGTCACTAGGGGTATGCCTTGGAAAGATATGTGTGCCCTCTCCCTTTTCCTTTTCCTCCCCTCTCTCTGCCCCTCCCTCTTCTCTCTTTCCTAGCCACTCATGAGATAAGCAGACTAATTTGCTGTGTGCTTTCTGCTATGATGTGCTGTGTCTCATCTCCGTCTTCTTCAACGTAGCAGAAGGTGGAGGTGGAATTTTGGAGACAATACTACGGTTAGAAATACAAATTGAAAAATGACGTTGCACAGAAATCTTCAGTAAATGCATTAAACCAGGTAAGATTATAAGATGACACGATTTAGAAAGAAAAAGAAAGCAGTGGTGAACCCCATGGGACATGGGTAAAATTTAGAAGGTGTGTGAGAGAAGGTAAATATGACAGTGAGACAGAAAACGAGTACCAGAAAGTCACTCGAGCAAAGCTCCAGGAAGAAAGAGGAGCAGTTCGCAGCGGCTGATGTGAAAAGAATCCTTGCTCCCACACCCATCACAGCGCCTTGAGCTCCACAGAGAAGGGATCCAGGGCCAGGGCAAGCCAAGCAGGCACTGGGCAACTCTGTGCCTCGCCGACGAAAATCAGCTAAACCTGGGCAAAGGCGATCCTAGGAAGCCGGGAGGCAAAACGTCTTCATACACACCTTTGTGCAAACCTGCCGGGAGGAACACCAGAAGCACCCAGATGCGTCTGCGAACCACTCAGAGTTCACCAAGGAGTGCTCAGCGATGTGGAAGACCGTGTCTGCAAAAGAAGAGGGGAAATTTGAAGTCATGGCAAAGTGGGCCTTGAGAGAGAAATGAAAACTTACATACCCCCCACCAAAAAGGGGGAGACCAAACCGAGGTTCAAGGACCCAATGCACCCAAGAGGTCTCCCTTCAGCCTTCTTCCTGTTATGTTCTGAGTAGCACCCCCCAATCAAAGGAGGGCGTCCGGGCTTAATCATCGATGACGTTGTCAAGAAACTCGATGAGAAGCGGAGCGACACTGTGGCAAATAGCAAGCAGGCCTACGAGAAGAAGGCCGTCAGGCTGAAGGAGAAGGGCAAGACGGATATTGCTGCCTGCGGAGCTAAAGGAAAACCCGACACGGTAAAAAAGAGGGTTGTCAAGGCAGGAAAGAGCAAGAAAAAGAAGGAAGGGAAAGATGGCGAGGAGGATGAAGAGGATGAGAGACAGGAAGGAGAGGAGGAAGTCGAAGAGGAAGAAGATGACGATGTTGAATAAATTGGTTCTAGCAGTTTTTTTCTTGTCTATAAAGCATTTAACCTCCCCTTTTAAAGAAAAAAAGTTGAAATGTGCCACTGTATAAGATTTGTTTTTAAACTGTACAGTGTCCTGTTTTGTGTGTAGGTAACACACTACTGAATGTGTCTTTAGACAGCCCTGTCCCGGCGGCATTTTCAGTGGCCACCAACCTTGCCTGGTATAGTCTGCAGGTTGTAATTGGTGTGGAAATTTAAAGCGGGTTCTTTCTTGTTGATACAGAGCACAAATTAGGTATATCTGCAGACTGTAGGTTTTTGTTTTGTTTTGTTTTGTTTTGATCTTCAGTTGTCTGTGATGCAGCTTATACAAAAATAATTGTTGTTCTCTTAACTGAATACCACTCTGTAACTGCAAAAAAAAAAAGGCTGTTTTGTTGACATTCTGAATGCTTCTAAGTAAATACATTTTTTAATTAAAAAAAAAGAAACCTTGTTTAAAAGAAATGGTACTGTTATTATATTACTCCGATGCAGGCAACATATGAAAACACCAGATTCAATAAGATTTTGGTATTTCTCCCACAGCCAACATCATACATAGGGAGTGATTAAGCCAAATGCTGGAGGCTTATTCTCATTGTAGGCCAATTCCAAACACCAGACCAGACAGTCTGAAAATGATCATTTACGGTGAAGACATTGAAACCTCACCTTCCTCTCCCTCTAGAAGATGACAGTTTACTTCCTGGGATTGGTGGCACATGCCTGCAGCCTTGACACTGGGGATGCTGAGGCAGGAGGATTTCTTCAAGTCCAAGGAAGGGCCAGCCTGGGCTACTCAATAAGATCTTGTCTCTACGTAAGTCTAGATAAGTCTAGGTGACAAAAGTAGATAGGAACATTTTGAGTGCTTCTTCGTTGCAAGCAGGTGAAAGGAAATGGTGCTTTGATGGTGGAAAGCGCTCACTTGAGTGTCTAATAAGGACAACTTACTGGGCATTAATGTCCTACTGCCTCCCAATTTGCCATTTCCCTTTGCAGCTTCTCCTGTCATTGCTCCCTTAAGTAGAGAGCCACACAATCCATCTGTGTTGCTGTCACACTGTGATTCCCAATAGCAGCAACTATCACCTTCAAATGTGTCCCCGAGAGGATGTTAAATCACACGCTCCTGCAGCTGCTAGGTTTTGCCTCCTCTCAGTAGAAAATAAGAGTTTAGCATGAGACTGCTGGATACCAGATGGACAGGATTTTAAATCCAGACTCTATAATCCTCTACTCTAATTTGAACAGAGTTTGCTCTTGGGCAAGTTGTTGCCTGTCCGTGCCTCAGTTTCTCCAAATGTAAATGGAGGGGAGATTACAAAAATTTAGCAAATTGGGTTAGTGCGATAAAATGACGTACACATAAGCTTAAGAGCATTGCACATTATGAACAGAAACCGTTTGCGTGTTATGGTGGTCACGTGTTATGATGACGTCATGTCCAGTGTAGGGCCCTTCCATGGATGAGTTAATGCCTATACATTTAAGGGCCTTCTTGTGTTAAAGGCATGTGCCCATTCCTACAGCCAGAACACCATTACAGATAATGCTTTCCCTGCTGTAGGGTCCTGGAAGGCATGCTTACGCAACCTTTCTTCTTCAGTGTCGGTTATCTCAACTTTTACCTTACTGCAGTCTCTATGGTAATCAATACTGACTCCTGGACCCTGCCTGGAGGGGAACGGTAACAGAAGTGAGCACTGGAAATGTGTGGAGCAAACCATAGAACCAGTGCCCTACTTCTCAACATGGCAGCGATAAGCCTCTTTCCTATCTTCTCATTTCTTGTTCCATGGTCATGCCAGAATCTTGAAACCATAAAACCATTTTTCTTTTAGTGTTGGAACATTGGTCTAGGACCTGAAATACCAACCTTCATTCTGAGCCTCCTTTCTACTGCCTCCTCAGAGGCTAAGCATCCAGAAAAGGGAACCCAATTCCTGTTCAGATCTGTGCAGTGCTTCTGAATTCAGAAAATAGGAAAGAAAATTCCTCAACTTTTTGTAAATTTCACTATCATCTTCAGCCACACCCAGAGCCTCAAACATGGCATTGCATGTGGCATATGCTAATGCTGCCACTGCCCTGGCCCATCTAAGCACATTTCCACAGATGACCAACCTCATTCCCAAATTCTCTTCAGTTGATGCAAATGTTGGATCATAGAGCGACCTCCTTGTTAACCCTATTGAAGCTTGGGAAGTCTGTGGGTCCTCCAACAGGCATGGATTCCATGAACAGAAATGTATTCTGTGTCTATAATCCTTGAGCAAAGGATCCTTTGAGTTAGGGGAAGCTCGTGGCAAAAAGCAACACTCTCCATTCAAATTCCGATTCTGGGTGTATCTGCTCAAGGCGTCACAGCCCACAGCTTGGCATGATGCAACTCAATTGTGACTGTCTGAGACTTGATACCTCCAAAAAAGGGGCCTGAATTCTCCCACAGCGTTCTTGGGTCTTTCAGGAATGTGGTTAAGAACCCACTCTTGCTCTCAAGAGCCTGAACATGGATTTTAACTTTGTTGCTTACTGACTGGATAGCTTCTTACCTGTGCACATGAATATTGTCCTTTTTTGTTTTTAAAGTAGGATATCCCTGTGTAGCCTAGGCTGTCCTCAAACAGTCCAGATCCTCACACTGCAGCCTCTTCTGTTCTGAAACTGCAGATGTGTGCCGTCCTCAACTTTATAATTGAAGCAAAGTATCACAGTATCACTGCAATGTACAGCAGAGCAGGAAGGCCAGGACACCGTGCCCATTAAACATTTTGCTGCCTCTGCCTATTAACACATCACACATACCTGTAACATTTTGGTTCTCACCACAATGAGATCACAGCCTAGGCTTGAACATCATATCGCAAGGTGCTGCTTTTATTCACAGCATCAAGCACAGAGCTGGCGAGGAGCACAGGACAGGCTGGCTTCGGGCAGCTGCTTTTCCTGCATTCTTCAGTGTCTGTGCTGTAAAGACAGCAAGGAGAAAAGGAGCTGACAACAGGTTACTCGGATGGAAATAAAGGGGACAAAAATGTATTTATGGACACTGGAGTTTCAAAACTTCTCATCACATCTAAAAGATTTCAGTGGAACCATCGCCATCTGTTTGCTGGATGTCAGTGACAGAAATACGTTCTTGAATATGGACCTCCCCCTCCCAGCTGCGTAGTGGATGCAGATGTTCTCATGCTTCAGACATAAACCATATCCATCAAGTTCTTTGTAGGACGGGATCATTCTTGCTTGTGCAGTTTTGGTTTGTTTTCCAGCAGTGAGGCCAGTGGGCTTGTTTATCCACTTTTTCTCCCTCACTTTTTTTTTCTCATGTTGCTTCGATTTAAATTAAAAGCCAGCACTGTTACTAATTAACCAAGGGTGGCACATTTGTAAACCTGGATGAGCCCAGTTGCCAGTTGAAAAAAAAATCCCTCTGCACTCTGCCAAAACTGTGTTTACCAGGCACCACTGGTGCCTTGGCAATGGTGCCTGGGTTTTGTCAGAATGTAATGGGGCCATGTTAAAAGATGTCCTTTGGAGATACTAGCTGCCTTGTATAATTCCCAGACTTCAATATGCTGTGAAGTAATTAACACTATCATGAGAGTAAACACTCGGATATGTTACCTTGCGAATCACAGGCACAAATTTCTGTGCATGGGTTCCTGTCTCCTAAAAAAGAATGATAATGACTGTTATCACAGGAAGAGAAAATATTGGGAGCAGCATTGGCATATGCTAACAGGATTCTCTAGTTTCGGTTTCTAACAGGCTTGCCAAGTCCAGGGTAGAGTCTTCTTATCTTGAAAGTGTGTCCTAAGATATTGCAAAGCTGGTCAGACACCAGCTTTGTCTATAGGCAAAAAGGTGAGAGGCTCACATGCATTCATGCTGGAAAGAGTATTTCCTTGTCTCACCAACCTCCTCCTTTGGATTAAGAGCTTCACTGGCAATAGAGCCATTTGAATCCAGGGACTCCTAACTAAAGATAGCGTTCTTGTTCATGGGCACGTTGAGCTTGATGCCTTCTGGACTGTGAAGACAAAAAAAACCAAAATGTCTTTTTCTTCTGATCCTTGATCTGAAATGACCATGAAAGTGGAAATATCAGGTGCCAAACACACGCAAGGAGGCTGCAGAGAACAGAACAGGCTTCTTCCTCATTATTTTGTAAAGGCTTGTTTTAACCCATTGTACTGAAAGTGGGCTTTATTGCCCCCAGTTAAAACCATCACTCTATAAACACATGTGCATATGAACACCACCAAATGGACTCAGTAGGCCGTCAGTTTCCTCAAACAACGAGGCAGAAACATGATAGAACTTAGCAAATCAAGTTAAGGAGGTGAAATGAGCGGGTGCACCGCCTGGAACCCACAGAAACAGCTCAAATGTTATGCTGTTATCATCATTGTGTATGTATATATACATACACATGTAACTATAAAAGAGAACATGAATGTGACAGGAAGTCGGGGATGGAGAGATGGAAATGTAAATGTATAAATCCCATATGAAAAATTCTGATTTTTATTTTTTTTAATCCACTTCATTTTAGTCTAGGAACTGTTGTTGTTGGTAAAAAAAATGTATATATGACGTGTTGGACTATAAAGTCTTTATTATTAGCCCTAAGATGATCACAGAGGTATTATTTAACCTGCTATTACAAACAATAAGACACAGACAACTGTTAGATGTATAATTGCCTTATTTACCTTGGGCCGGGCAGATATTTTCTTTATCCTGTCTCAATATCCTCTCCATCCATCTCCCAGCTCACAGACAATGCCATCCACCTTTATTCTCCTCATCTGGTCAACCTTCCATATGTGATTCCATGGTACTTGCTTGCATTCTTCATCTTGGCCTTTGTATACCATTAATGGAGTCCTTCCTTGAGGCTGGCCCATGTGATTTCTACTCCAGGCTTACCCACTGTGGCATCCTCCTTTTTCCTCTCCTCCTGCCTTTTTGTTTCCTGTGATTCTCTTCAAAAGCTCATGAACCCTCGCCATGACTACCCCTTTCTGTCAGGCCCAGGTATTGGCTGTTTAATCAACTGATCAGCTATTTCTTAGACAGGTTTACAGAAACAAGGATGGGCAGTAACCAGACCTTCAGGGCCAGTGATTAGTGTTCGACCAACCTCTAACAAGGAAGTATGGCACACAAAACCTCCTTTGCATATTCAGGAACAGTGCTTCCCAGGATAGCTTTCTGGGGCCATGGAAATACTTCCCATGCTGTGCTGGATAGTTTTATGTTAACATGACATGGGCTAAGTCATCTGAGCAGAGGAACCTCAATTAAGAAAATATCTCCATGACAGAGTTGTCCTCTGAGAGGCACTACCCAGCAGCACCTCAAAACAGATGCTGAGACTCACAGCCAAACACTGGGTGATGTGTAAGGCAGCTTGTGGAAAGGTGGGAAGAAAGAGAAAAGGGCCTGGAGGTGACAGGAGCTCCACAAGAAGACCAACAGAGCCAGCTGACCAGGGCCCAGAGGGGCTTGCTGAGACTGAAGCATCAACCAAGGACCATGAATGAACTGGACCTAGGTCCCCTACAAAGGTGCAGCAGATGGACAGCTCAGGCCTCATGTGGGTCCTCTAGTAAGGGAGGTAGGGATTGCATCAGGCACAGACTCACTTGCCAGCTTTTTGATCACTTTCCTCTGGTGGAACTGCCTTGCCAGGCCACAGAGGAAGAGGACATGTCTAGTCCTGATGCAAACTTGATGAGCTAGCTGGAAGGGAAAGGGAGTTCCCCTTTTCTGAGGAAATGGAAAGAGGGGAGGGGAGAGAGGAAGGTGTAGGAATGGAGGATGGAACTGGGAGGTAAGGAAGGATGGGCTACAATAAAGATGTGAGGTAAATTTAAAAATTAAAAAATTTTAAAGAGTTAAAAAATAAAGAACAAAATACAAGACAAAAATACCTCCATACTATGCGGTTGTAGGCAGGTCTGTTGAGCATTTTTAAAAATAGTAATTAATGGAGAATGGCCCAACCCATTGCAGGAGGTCCCATCCCTGGGCTGGTGGTCTTGGGTTTTATGAGGAACAGATAAGTAAACCAGCAAGCAGTATCCGTCCATGGTCTCTGCATTAGTTCCTGCCTCTGGATTCTAACCACTGAACTAGCTTTGCTTGGAGTATGGAGAAAACCCAATCATGCCTCATCTGCTGTTAGAGAGGGAGATCTGTGTTCACAAATTAAGATTTAACAAAATTAATATGCTTACTGACTCATTAGACAAACAAATGAAATTAGCTTAAAAATATGTTGATACCACTGATGGATTTATGCCAAGGAAGTTTTTACCCATAGTGTTCTTCCATTTTTTAAAAAAATATTTTATTCTAATAAACTTGAAAATAAGACCATCATCAGCCAGTTTAAGGAATCCAGTTAACTGCTGGCCCACTATCAAACTCTGCACATCTTAGGGAACTTCCATGCAGTCACTATGCTTAGAGTTTTGTAATTTTACTAAAATTACATTTTATAGACCCAAAAAAGAGAACAACTATGACTGAATTGAAACAAAAAATGTAAAAACTTGTATTTTTTTCACAACCCATGTTTCATCCCATGCTTCATCACCTACTATTGCCTTTTCTTGGTCTTCTTTCTAAATGTTTGCACATATATGTATACATTATAGGCTGAGATCAATGGACACAGGAGAATATTCTGTTTTTTAAATTTCTGCTTTGAGCCACGCTGCTTAACATTGCTTACCTTCCAAGTCCATCCATTTCCTGCAGATTTCATGTATTTTTTTTTTAATTTATAGTTGAGTAAGATTCCAGTTTGTTTATTAACCATGTTTTCATTATCTGCCCATCTGTTGATTGACATCCAGGGTGGTTCCATTTCCTTGTTGTCATAAACAAAGCAACAACTAACACGGATGTATCAATATCTCTGTGAGTAGGGTATGAGGCATTTTTATAGTAATAGGGTTAATGTAGAGAGGGAAAAAAATCATCTAAACATAACTTGAAGTTGCTCATCCCAACCCTGAAAAGGCATCAGGAACCTTGATATTCTACAGACTACACTTGCAGAAGTATCCTAGGATTTTCCTCTTTCACCTATTCTCTATCTATCTATCTATCTATCTATCTAATCTATCTATCATACACACACTTTATTAACAAACATTTTAAATTTATTTTTGAAAGTATATAATTACATCATTTTCCCCCTGAGCCTTACTATATGCCCCTCCTTGTTCTTTTTCAAATTTGTGTCAATTGTTATTATGTGCATATATATGTATAGAAATGTTATGTTATATATAGAGTGTGTGTGTATGTGCACATGCACACATACTAAGGAAATTCTACCCATACTGCTTATCTTTTAAATAAAATCACTTTATTCTAGGTAACTCACAATTAAAATTAGCACCAGCTGGTTTAAGGAATACATAGATACATAATTCATAAATGCAACCTGCTCCGTCTATGTAGTACATGTTTTCAGAGTTGAACATTTGGTATTGGATAACCAATTGGTATGCTCTTCAAAGAAGAAAAATATTCCTCCCACTCTCAGAGTTTCTTTGTAGTTCTTTGCATAGGGTTGAGGCCTCAAGGTCTTTCCTCATCCATGTTAGCATGATTTTTTTGTTGTTGTTCTTGTTCAGCTCATGCTTATGCAGTCATGTTGGTGAGATTTCTGATATTACTATGAGATAGTTTCATAGCAACTTCCTGTTCCTCTGGCTCTTACAATCTTTCTGGCCCCTCTTCCATAATGCTCTCTGAGTTTTAGATGGGAAAGTTGTTTGTAGATGTACCTATTGGGACTAGGCTCCAAAATTCTGTTTTTGTTTTTGTTTTGTTTTGTTTTTGTTTTTGGTTGGTTGTGGTTTTCTTTAATGGTTTCTGTCTATTACAAATAAAAGTTTTCTTGATGAGGATGAAAACTACATATTTGTATGGATAGAAGGACAGATATTTAGAGTATTGTGGGGGAGTATGATTGTTTAGTAAAGTTGTGGCTGTAGGTTCTTCTCCAAGATCCATGACTTGACTACCTCTGGGTAGCTGGCTAAGTTTCCAGCACCAGGAATGATTTTTATCTTAGAGTATGTCGTAAGTCCAGTTTAGAGCTGTTAGTTGCCACCAAAGTATGTACGCCTCTATTACGCTCTTTGGGCTGTTCTCTCATGTTGGTAGTTACTGTGCTTCATAGGCATTATAGGTAAATAGGACTGTTGGTTGCTTTGAAAGCTTGGCATGGTGCCTTCGGTACTACAAAAGTAGCCCTCAGTGAGCAGGCCTTCAGATTAGTTCCAGATCAGGGGCCCTGGGCCCTGGGTGTGAACGTGCAGTGCCATCAGGAATATGGATTTAAACCTTCCACCTCTGGATGTTTGGGGAGGTTAAGTATATTGTGCCAGGAAAATGCACCTGGCTAGATCCCGAAGAAGTTTGCATGAGATCTGGCTGGGTAGACAAGTTGGATGTGGCACAGAAGCACACCTTTAATTTAGCAGAACAGCATCCCTGGATTCCTAGAGGCCTCAGACACACTAGTTATGAGCTGCCTTCTTTTTTCCCAAGATTATATATTTCCCAGTAGGCAGAGTTTCCTTTTAAAGCTGTCATTTGCAAGAACTGCTGTATTTTTGTTTACACTGTCTCATATAAATTGATCTGTCTATTTTAACTTCAGGCTCAAGTTCAGGATCTTCAACCTGTTTTCTAGAATAGCCAGCACAGATGCTCACCTGTAAGCAATCATTTGTTTCTTTTTCTGTAAAGGAACTTTTATTTGCCTGATCCAATTGTTCTCTCAGAGGCTTACTGCCTTCTTCCTTTCTCCTACAAGAGAAATATTTGACAGACTAGGATATGTTCAACTCTCATGAGAAGAGAGAGGAAAGGGAAGCTACTTATGGGGCGATGCAGAGAAAGAGAAAGCAGTTTTTACTGAAACAGTAATAGAGAGACGGATTGAAGCGAACTTGGGTGAAGCCAGAATGAACCAGAGAATGAGAAGGAGCCAGGAGATTAGAGAAGATTGCTTGAGTTAGTTGGAGGCCAAGCAGAGCAATTCAGAGGCCAAGAGAGAAGCCAGATTGAATCAGTCAGCTGGGAGAGGAGTTTGAGCCAGAAGAGCTGAGTTGAACCAGCCAGCCCAGAGCTCAGTAAGAACAAGAAAGGATGAGCTTATTAAGCAGTAAGTCTCAGAGGAAGAAAGCATTCTAGGCCCAGGTTAGATTTTATGGAGGTTCGAAGCTTCCAGGACTCTGCCTAGGTTAGCAGAAGGAGGAGGTAAGTCTCTGAGACAACAACTGAAACAGGCAAATAAAACTTCCTTTTACACTTTCCTGATGTTTCTGCTGAGACTATGGGTTTCATGGACAAATGGCACGTGTTTATTTCCTGTCGCTTGGATGCACGGAAACACAGCCTATTGACGACTCTGCACTGTCAGGCTGCTCCATACTGATCTGATTCTCTTCTTATTTTATTTCTCCCAAGTATCCTTCCTTACACATAGTTACTTAGGGAGCTCCCTTGAGTGGAACATCAGTTTTGAACACATTCTCTTTTTTTTTTAATTAATATAAAGATCACGAGAAGATGTAGCATAATGTTTATATTTATATTTTTTCCTCCAGTAACGTGAATCTTGCCTACGATAGATAAGTGCTTTGCCACTGAGCTACATCCTCAGCCTATAGCTAATCTTCAGAGTTAAAGAAAGAAAAAAGACAGAGAGAGAGAAGGAAGAAAGGAAGGAAAAAAAGAGAGAGGGGGAAGGAACGAAACTCACATGACATGATGCTATGTAGGCATATGACTACTAGACAATTTTCAATAAGCTATTTGATGCTTTGGAGATTATTCAGCTGAAAACAACAACAGCAAAGTCAGCCTCTGTGAGCTTTCTGGTTCTGAGTGAAATAAGCTTTGCCTATCGTCACCGAATATGGCAAAATCAATAGTTTGTTTTAATACATTATTGCTGCTTCAAAGCTTTAAAAAGATTCTTTGAGCTGTCTCAGTGGGTAAAGGCGCTTGCCACCAAGCCTGAAGGAGAACTGACTCCCATAAATTGTCCTCAGATATTCATATGGGAGCTGTGGAATGAGAGTACCCATACATATGCACACACACACACACACACACACACACACACACACAAATGAATGCAATACTTTTTAAAGGATTCTTGATGCCTCGGAGCTATTTATTGAAAAGTCAAGAGTATTTAACAGCCCTTTAAACCCTGACATTCTCAAGCTAAAACTTAGTAGAGTGAACACTGCAGACTCCATGCTGGCAAGGACTCATCACCTCACATTATACAAGCACTCGGTGTACTGCCTCTTAATCATGGGGTTTATTTCTGGACTTTTGTTAATGACTGCCCAAATTCTTTAAGGCTCATGGCAAAACAGTCTCCAAGGGATTTTTAACACGTTCTGAATTTGGGACACAAAAGAGACTGGAAACTGTGGCTGTCAGCTGAGCCCAGAACTGACAACAAAAGCCACATTAAGGCTCCTTTCCGTCCCCTTATGCAACGCTAATGCTTACATCTCCTTATGCAACAGCTCTACATTTGTAAATAAACGTATCTTCCTAACAGCCACTAAGTAAATAATTCTATAAATATGAACACTGTGTGCTGAGCTACAAACATGCAAATCTCATCCTCTAAAGGAAGCATGGGGTGCGATGCAAGACCGCACTGCTTCTTGAGTTTATTTCATTGAGAGGCACATATAAGAGTCCATTCCTTATAGCTAAAGGCTTTGTGTGAAGATGTGGGCACCACAGAATACCACTGCTGGGAAAAGCTGGCTTCTGATCATTTTTGTTCTGGTTTTGTTTTTATTACTCTGATAAAACACCCTGACCAAAGAGCAACTCGTGGAGAAAGGGGTTTGCTTACACTTACAATTCCAGGTTGAAGTCCATCGCTATGGAGAAATCCAGGCTGAACCTTCAAAGAGCTAGTCACATCATTCATAGTCAAGACCAAAGAGAAATGAGCCCAGTGCACACAGGCACGCTTGTTTGCCTGTACTCAGCTCTATCTCTCCACCCTTCTGTACTTTAAGGATCCTCTGTCTGGGGAATGGTGCCTCCTACAGTGGGCTGGGTCTTCCCACACCACTTACAACAATTACTGTATACCTCACAGACATGCCCACAGGCCAACCCAGTGCATACAATCCTTCATTGAGATTCTCTCCCCAAGTGATTCTAAGTTGTTGGAGCAAATTGAGAGCTGAAACCGATCATCACACCTTTCCACCTTTACCTGGTTAGTTTCAAGGAAGGAGGTGTTGACTTCAATGGAAACATATTAACTTTTCTATGCATCCCAGAGAAAGGTACAACACACATTTGCACATGACACAGTGTGTTGAACTTATACTAGCCAATTTTTTGGCAGGGAGAAGAGTTTCAGTCCTGTGTTTTCACACCCACCTTTACACTGTAACTGCTCAACACTGACAGGTGACATGCAGGCCCTAGTCTCAGATCACACAGTGACTTAACACTGGAGCAAGTTACTGTGCTGTGTTTGTTCCATAAGAATGTAGATAGAACATTAAAAAGGACGGGTGCAGTGGCACACTCTTATTCAAGGGGTGGCAAAACAGGAAACAAGAACAGGAAACTCCTGGAGCTAGATGGCCAGCTAGTCTAGCCCATGTGGTGAATGAAGTTCAAGGCCTAAGAGAATCCCAGTCTCAAACAAAAGGTGGGAGGCATCCAAGGAACAAGATCTGAAGTTATCTTCTGAACCCTACACACAATTGCACACAAATGTGGGTGCACCCCACACCCACCCTGGCACTTGCTGTCATAATGTTTTCCATTTGGAGGTTGGGAAGTGGTAAGAGAGGCTCAGTGGCATAAGAGATTTCACTTCTTCTTTTAAAGAGATCCCTTTAAGGTGATTCTGTCTGCATATCTGGGTAGATCAAGTATAAATATGAACAAAGCAAGAAAAGAGAAAGGAATAGGACATATACATTCCTAGTGTGGATGGTGCGTGTGAGAAGAGGTTGCCCCGCATTGAAACCAGGCAGGAATCACATGTGAAATGAAGGACAAGAGCTTTGACCCTGACAATGAGCGCAGCTCTCCCACTGGTCTCTATAATGGCCCCTAAGACTGTTCTCTCCTCCCCATCCAGTCTCGGGGGATGAGGAGGCTGTACTTTACCTGATGCAGCTGGCATATATGTCTGGGATGTGGAAAAGCTGTTTGTAAGACAGTGAATTAAAATAACATCAGAGCCACTCCAAACAATGTTTCTAAAATTCAAGTTCAGAACAAGTAGTTCAGACTGCAGATACTTTTAGCTTCACACCTACTTGCCTTCCCAGCCATGTTCTTTAGTGACAGCATGCAAGCCAGCTGAAGGGCAGTTCCATCTCCGTAGGTTACATTGACCTTGGAGGCTGAAGAATGAAAAAAAAACAGGAAAGAAAGAAAAAAAAGGAAAAAAAAGAAGAAAGAAAGCCTGGTGTGAGCTTTGAAACTAAATAAGTATGAGATAAAAATCACAGTGGAAGTGTGTGTCATTGAAATAAAGTGACTTGTTTTATCACAAGGCTGTTTGCAGCGAAGTCCACTCTAACTCTTATCTCCCTCCATCCTACAGGTTACAGATAATGCACAGCCATATTAAAATTCCCTTCTCTGCCTGAACCTCCCTATCTCTGTTAGACAAACTAGGTCCTTGACAACTTGATTGTGTTTGGGGCTTTAAAGGACAACAAGGAACTTGTGAGGTTGGAATTTCCTGATTATCTTAGGCAAAGTTGAGAACATTGCACAACCATTTCAGAGGGCAGCAGCAAATGCATTAGATGTTTTAGAATGACCGGCAGAGGCAGTTGCTGATGCGGACTGTTTCCAGGGAACTTTGTAGTGACCAAACACATGTTTGCAATCTCAGTAATCAAGTGGTGAGGTCAGGAAGGTTGCAAGTCAGAGGATAGCCTGGGGTATGAGGCAAGCTGACAGGCGATTGGGAATGACATAGTCTATGTCCAAAAAGAAATAATTTCTTAGTCCAAGAGTAATGTGAAGGGACTCTGGCCAGCTCGAACGTGACAAGCATGGCTCTGTCAGGCCTTGCCCTTCTCCCTCATTCAACCTGCCTTGTTATAAACTGTTAGATTACATTCCTAAAGCTGGCCACCAAGGTTTATTCTCTCATCTGGCCAATTCCTCCTTCTAAGGCTGACTACCAAGATCCAGCTATCAAAATATTGAAGTCCAGCAATCAAAAGCCCCCTTTGGCTCACCTAATTAACATGACCAATTAAAATTAAAAACCTCATTCTAACACAGAATTTCCTTTATAAACTTCCATTTTTCTATTGGCCACGGCTGTCTCCTCTCTGTCCAGACACAGTCTATTCCAGTACAATCGCCCCTCCTCCCTCTTTCCTGTTCCCGTCCCCCTCTCTCTCACCTTTTTTTTTCTGCTGTCTTTGTCTCTTCTACCCTGCCCTCTGTCCCTCTCATGCAAATAAATCTCCTTTGAGCTTAGAACTTGGTTTTGGGAGTCTTGAGCCTATACCAATCTCATTACTTAATACACATGTAGAAACATGCAAAATAAAATTATAACTGCTCAGTCTGATGAGTTTTCACAAGGGGAACACATTTGTCTTTACCCACCAATCCCTTTAAGGAACAAACATTAAGCAGCACCCATAGTCTCCAGGAGCTGCCAAAGTACAGACCTGCAGAAAGCAATCACATTCCTGGATTCTGTCAGCAGCGTTCAGTTTATCCAGTGTTTAGAATTTATATAAATGGAATATCCAGTCTGTAATTTTTTTAACTTTTGACTTCTTTCCTTTAGTAGTATTTTGGAAGAGATTCATTCACAACAAAACACATGGCAGTGGCAGAAGCCGCTGATGTGTGGTTATGGTGTATATGTCCAGGATATATTACATGCCCATAAATATTTGGCTCATACACATAGTGGTGTATATCAGATCACTATTGTTTTGTTTCACACACATATGGGTTTCTGTTGGACACAAACTGTGGGGATTGTAAGTATGAAGTTACATTGCGTAATATTTTACATACATTAGTAGATACTGTCAAATTGTTTCTCAAGCAAGTTTGCCAGTTTTCATACCATCACCAGTGATAATGTTGGCTGGTTGCCCTACATAACTGTCTCTTCATCTAGTCTGTCTTTATCATTTTATCCTGTTTAGCTGGAGTGTAGACATTTCACATTTCAGCATTAATTAGAATCCCCTTGACATTTAACGAAGGTGGACACTTTTCATATGCCTGTGCTGTTTTGAGAAGGGCTTATTGAAATCCTTAGTTCACTTTTCTACTGGCAAGTTTTTGAATTATTGACACATAGGAGCTTCCAGTATGCTTCGTTTGTTATCTCTGCCTTGATAACATCTCACCCTCTCTGGAACTCACCTTGCTTCTCTTCTATTTGTATGCCTTCAAAAACTTAAGTTTTGTTTGTTCAATTAGCCAATGTGTTTCCCTTTCATTAGTGCTTTTTAAAAATCATTATCTCTTCTAATGTGCCCAAAGTAATCCATATCTTTTTCAACATCACATATAGTCCTCACTTTATCCTCACACACCTTTGTAATACCGCTGTTGACTATAGATTCCCACATATCTTTTTTTAAATTTATTTTTATCTCAATCACAGGTTAGGTACTTTGAATCCCAGGCGTAGCCCCCTCCCCCATTCCCTCCTACCCTCCCACTCCCTCCCGCATCTCCTTCTTCCACGCCCCCTCCAAGTCCACCAACAGGGGAGGACCTCCTTCCC
>CM053760.1:67798389-67851499 GCA_028658305.1 Pachyuromys duprasi
GCCTCCTTCTGTGCCAGGGGCTGTGCACCACGGTCTGAGATGATATTTGGGGCACACACAGTGGGTTTGGGTTTGTGTGCATCCGCTGTATGCAGGGCTGTCAGAAATGGTGCCCGAGGCCTTCTCCGTCTGGCCCATGGACAGACACCCGAACTGGGGTTTTTGCTGGCAGATGCATGCAGCTTTCGCCCTCAGTGTGAGGTCTGGTCAAGATGGTCCCAGGATCCTCTCAGCCCTGGGTTGAGACAGAACTCGGGTTCTTCCCAGATCCGCCGGCGGACTCACACACTGACTGAGTTTTTGCTGGCGGAAGCGTTTGGCCTGCGCCCCCGCAGTGTGCATACTGGTCAAAATGGTCCCCCAATCCACTCAGTCTGTGGTGGTTCCCGCGATCGGTTCTCACCAGCTGCACACCCGGATTCCCACATATCTTAACGATGAAGCTGGAGAAAAGTCTTGAAACTTGATATTGTAGTCCTCCAGCTTCGATGTGCCTTCAGATAGCCCGTCACTCATGTATGTATTATTTATATATTAAGATATGATTTATATTAGATATATTTATGTAATGTATGTAATTTTTGTGGCACAGTGGTTTTCTACATTTCCCTAGGTGGGTGATAAATTAGGGGCTACTATACTTTTTTAAAATAAGCAGCAGAATTTCCACATATCTCCTCCCTATTTCAACAGTGGTCATAACAAAATCTACTGGAATATCAAGAGGCATTGTTGTGATCATACCAAACAGTTTGGAAAGATTAGAAATTACCTTGGTGTAACTCTAACCAAGTAAGTAAAAAACTTGTATGAAAAAAACTTCAAGTTTCTGAAGAAAGAAATAGAAGAAGATATCAGAAGATGGAAAGAGCTCCCATGCTCATGGATTGGCAAGATAACATAGTAAAAATGGCCATCTGCCAAAAACAATCTATAGATTCAATGCAATTCCCATCAAATTACCAACACAATTCTTTACAGACCTTGAAAGAACAATTCTCAGTTTCATATGGAATAACAAGAAACCCAGAATCGCTAAAACAATCCTGTACAGCAACAGATCATCTGGAGGTATCTCAATCCCTCACGTCAAGCTGTTCTATAGAGCAACAGTAATAAAAACTGCATGGTGCTGGCATAGAAAGAGACTGGTGGAGCAATGGAATTGGAAAGAGACCCAGAAATAAACCTACACACCTATGGACACCTGATTTTTGACCAAGCGTCAAAACCATACAATGGAAAAAAGATATCATCTTCAAAAAATGGTGCTGGTCTAACTGGATGTCTGCACGTAGAACAATGCAAATAGATCCATACTTATCACCTTGCACAAAACTAAAGTCCAAGGGGATCAAACATAAAACCAAACACACTTAATCTATTAGAAGAAAAAGTGAGGAAGAGCATTGAACTCATAGGCACAGAAGACAACTTTCTGAACAGAACACCAACAACACAGGCTCTAAGATCAGCAATCAATAAATGGGACCTTATGAAACTTAAAAGCTTCTGTAAATCCAAGGACACTGTCACCAGAACAAGACGACAGCCTACAGACTGGGAAAGCATCTTCACCAACCCTATATCTGACAGAGGGCTAATATCTAGAATACATAAAGAACTCAAGAAGCTAAACAGCAACAAATCAAGTAATCCAATTAAAAAATGGGGTACAGAGCTAAACAGAAAATCCTGAAGAAACTGTGCCTTTACCAATTTAGGTTGAACATCAATTACTGTACTGACTGTTTTTTGTGTCAACTTGACACAGCTAGAGCCATTAGAGAGGAAGGAGCCTCAGTTAAGGAAACA
Source organism: Pachyuromys duprasi (assembly GCA_028658305.1). Classification (NCBI taxonomy): domain Eukaryota; kingdom Metazoa; phylum Chordata; class Mammalia; order Rodentia; family Muridae; genus Pachyuromys; species Pachyuromys duprasi. The sequence continues at coordinate 67,800,205 of CM053760.1, forward strand.
CCTCTATGAGAGCCAGCTGCAAGACATTTTCTCAGTTACTGATCAGTGGGGGAGGGCCCAGACCTGTGTTTACACAAGAGACATCTCATCATTATTTTCTTTCTGGGTGATGCATTTGGGAAATCTGTATAATACAGCCCAATGGTTTAACAAGGAGCCCTATTCCAGAAGGCTTGGCTCATGCTGTGGAGTCCTTAGTGTCATTCTAAGATGCTAACCTGATTTCTATCTTAGAATTCTTCCTGCCTTCCCAGGCCATCAATGTACCAACTTTCAGCATCACTGAATACATCAAATTTCCAGTCCGCTTTTACATTTGCTGCTTCTGAGTGTTTTGTCAATACCGTCTGTTTTTCCCCCCTCTGTAAGTTGAGTAACATACAGTGGCCTCACATTTATGGGAATCCTCAGCCTCACCCTCCAGAATGCCAGTACCATAGGCATGAATATCATACTCAGTATTTTCATACAACTCCCCTGAGTAGTATTTCTTCTGGACCCAACATTGTACCTTTTCCTGTATTACAGAAATAATTCAGCAAAACAATGAAGCAGAATAGAATAAATTGCCCCAAATAGCAAACTCAATCAAAAAACAGCTAAAATAACAAAAAGAATGTATCAAAACAGTCAAAGTGCAAAAAGCACACCCATAGCTCTCAATTCTGCATTTGATCCCCAAAGCAACAAACACTGAAAAAGTAAAGGCTAAATTATTCCAGCAGGAATTTTGTTTTTCTCCTTTATTGCTTTAATCTCTTAGGGCTTTATTTTTTATTTTTTCCTGAAATCAAATTAGCCAATATCTGCTGCCCAGCAGCCATGGGAAGCCCACAACGAGTACAAATAGAACAAAAGAAGAAATTACAAAGATGTACATGGACATGCATTTGTTTTTCTGTTCCCACTTTAACTTCATTTTGAGGCAGGATCTTATATAGTCCAGGCTGGCCTTGGACACAGCACAGCTGAGGATTGCCTTGAGTGTCTGCTCCTCCGGCCTCTGTCTTTGGAGTGCTGGTATTATGGACCACTAAGCCCAGTTCCCAGTGTTGGAGGTAATGCTGGGTGCAAATGCATACTCATGTTGGAAATAGCCAAAATAACTTGAATAGGACCAAAATAACAAAGGTGTTTACAAGTCCCGCATGTTTTGGAAATTCAAACACATGAGATGCTTCTAGTGTATTGGAAGATGACTTTGAAGGAGGGACCTGAAGGAGGAACAGGCCTGAGAAGCAGGTACAGAGATGGAGTTGTCCACTGATGAGAAAGTTGAAACTAAGAAGTGACTGAATCAAAAAGATGGTGCAAAAGCCAGCCAGCGAGATGGCTCAACAGGTAAAGGCAGTTGCCACACAAACCAGTGTTCTACCCCCAGAACTTCCTGATAAAGATGGAAGGAGAGAATGGGCTTCTCCAAGTTGTCCTCTGATTTCCACATGTGTATGATGGTGTGTGCATGCACGTACGTGTCTTCACACACACACATGATGATGATGACGATGATGGTTTTTAAAAGAAAGTAGCTGAAACTGAGAAGAAAGTAATCTTGTGGAGACTAGTGGGAGCCTCTGAAGGAGGACCATCCATAGTTTATAGATGTTGGGGTGGAAAAATGTGTAGCTTATCAGAAACTAGGCACAGGGTCAGCCAAAAGCTGTGTGGTTTAATTGACAAAAGAAAAGACTATCATCAGACTCTCTTGCTGTTGCCAGATGAGGACATGAAAAATGGGACAGGCCACTTCTGCAGTGGTAGGGAGGCAAACTGAAGGAGGCCCCACTTACCCTTTCCACTGTGACAAAGCTTCTCATTGTGAGGTAACACAGGGGAATGTATGTTTTCGTTCATCAAGCATAAGAAAGTGTCTCCTGACAGGTTGGGTGACATAGAACCAATTCTGTAGCTTGTTTCATAGATGCTTGTGGGAAAAACGTCCACTTGCGTGACCTTTGGTTTCTCATGATCATGGAGATATGACTCAATATCCTCCCTTAGATCAAAAAAGAAAGCAAATCCTCTTCATTACTTCGCTGGCTCTTTGCTACCATAGCCCAGCCAACTTGTTTTCCCTCAGGATCTCCTCCTATCTGCTCTCCTCTCAGGACGGTATATTCTTGGATGTTTTGTTCTGCTCCAGCCAAACTTTATGTGATTTTAAAATATGAAGAGAGTATATGTTACCAAAGTCACTCTGGACTTGCTGTCCATAACTCAGTGATAACAGCTTCACTATTGAAGAGAAGAATGTAATTTCACCACAAACACTCCCATGATGATTCAGCCCCGACTCTTGCCAGAGAAAGGGCTACGCCATTTTTTTCTCTTCCCAGCACGCAGTCTTCAGCAAAGAAGTGTCTGCGTCCTAATTCTTTTCTATATTAGGATAAAATGCTTTTTGGCTTGCTGATTCTGAAACCCTGAGAAAAGAGCGGGGGTGGGGGAAGTTTCTCATAAAGTCTTCCTTGCACATCTAGTTGGTCTGGGTCCCGGGAACTCAGGGCCCAGACTCATGAAAGGACCCCAAAGAGCAATAGCTCAGAGATCATCACCTCAGGAACTTAACAAGACATTGTTTCCACTTGGGGTGCAGATGGTATCTATTTAGCTAGAATCCTTCCACTGAGGCTGTTTTTTAAACCCATCATTTTGACTGGCTTCTTATCACGTTTGGGAGAGCTGGCATATTTTCCCACAAGCTTACCAGAAACATCATTTGATGTTCCTAGTTAAGACCAGGGCTCAGGGAGCTAGCTGAAAGAGAATGGGTATAGGAAGGAACAACAATGATTCAATGATAGATCTATCCCCAAGAACACATCTGAAGAGCATCTGACAGAAAAAAATGTTGGGGTGGTGTTTCCCCACCAACGCCCTCTGAGCCTCCTCCCCCACCCTTTGTGGGGCTGCTTTTGATGAAGACAAGGGCATACTGTTCCCATGAAGATTCCTGACCTAGGTCAAGGGCAGAAAGCCAGAGGAAGGCAGTGTACAAGAAAAAGCATCACCTTTTAAAGGCTGTGACCATGTCATGAGCAGATGGGATGGAAAGTCCAGGAAACATTTGCTAGTGTTTTCTCTCTCTCTCTTTACCTCTGTCTTTTCTCTCTCTTTCTGAGTGTGTGTATATGTGTGTGTTCCCCTTCTCTTCTCTTTCGTCTTTCTCCCTTCCTCTCCCTCTCTCTGTGTCTGTGTCTCGCTCTGTCTTTGTTTCTCTCTTTGTGTGTGTCTCTCTGTTTTGGTCTCTCTGTTTCTGTTTCTTTGTCTCTGTCTGTCTGTCTCTCTCTCCTTGTATGTGTGTGTCTCTCTCTTTGTCTTATCTTTCTGGGTTTCTGTCTCAGTTTCTGTGTCTCTGTATTTCTATCTCTCTCCCTCTCTCATCTCTTTCTCATCCCCTTCTGTGTGTGTCTGTGTCTCTTTCTGTTTTTTTCTCTCTCTTAGTGTTTCTCTCTGCCATCTCTCTGTGTTTCTGTCACTCTGTCTATGTGTGTGTATGTCTTTGCCTCTCTCTTTGTATGTGTCTCTCTGTTTCTCTCTGCCATCTCTCTGTGTTTCTGTCACTCTGTCGCTGTCTCTCCTTTCTCTCCCTTCTTCTCTCTCCCTCTCTCTGTGTCTGTGCATCTCTCTGTCTTTGTCTCACTCCTTGTGTCTCTCTCTGTTTCTGTCTCTCTGCCATCTCTGTCTCTCTCTGGTCAGCACTCTGTGTGCCAATGGCCAGACGCGCAGCATCAGTGGACATCATTCTGAAGTGAACTACAAGGCATAGCCTCTCCGAGAGGCATTTTGGCAAGGTTGGGTGCTGTCATTTATGTAAGAAAATAATTGTTATTATTGCTGTGTTGCTTCTCCAGACCCATTCCTTTTGCATACTTCCTATCACCTTTCCCCATGTGGCCCCACAGAGATGGTTATTAAACATGCCTTGCGCTAGCAAACCTCACAGGTCTTACTACCTGAAGTTATTATTCAGACACCACAGGGAATACAGCTCTCTTTTCTATCTGGGAGGATGGGTTTCAAAGCTGGAATAAGTCATACCTCAATCAAAAGGGCAATATTTTTTAAAGCAAAGGTGATAAAAAAAAAGGCTGTTATGTGATGAACACTGGATTCTTCACAAAGCCCAGACTCTCTGCCCGCAGCTACAGCATACCTGCTCTCAGTTTTAATGCTGCAGCTTTCAAAAAGCCCCCCTTTTGATCGTGGGCAATTCACAGACCTCAGCGCTTTGCTTCTTGGTGAAGGTTGATGGGCCGGGGAACATGTTTTATTAGGTTTCAATGCATCTGCGGTGCTTAAATAAGAGACTGAAGCAGGCACTTGTTCGGTGCTATGGGGTGATAAGTTGCATTAATTTTTATTTTAGGCTGTCTCCAAACATGGCTTTTATAGACTAATAAAAAAGCAATTTTTATAAGTTCACAAAAAACAATGAACACAGCCGAGCATAAATATCTTACAACCAAGGCCAGAGGAAAATTATGAACTAAAAAAAAATCTGCTGAAAGTGGCACAAAAAAAGCACAATTTGTAGGTATTGCATCTGGAGGTAAATTCAATTCTCACCTATGTGGGTAAAATCTGCAAATGTGACTCTCCATTCATGGGAACTTTTCTCCTCCTCCCACTTCAGTGTTCTGCAATCGCCTCTCCAGATCCTTTGTTGGTTTACAGACATCAATAGCTGGGAGAGGAGTGCCAGAATCCCAGCGGCAACTTGAGCATCTCTTCATCCACCCACCAGCTCCAGGTCTGTTCTGCACTGGGTCATCATCACTGTTCAATGTTTTGCCTCTAGGGTTATTTCACCTCTTGCTGAACCTAGATTTTCTTTCCTGTAACCCTAGACAGAGACCCTGTCTCAAGAGTAAGGTGGAGAGCAATTGCAGTATATATCAACAGGGACATCTGCCTTAAATACACACACACACACACACACACACACACACACATGCAAGCACATCTACACATTAGCACCCCTTCCCCAAATAATCCCAGTCTCATTTAGTACAAGACCAATGCTTGATTGATATTTACTAAATACTATTACCAGGATTTATGAGAAACCAAAGTTATAGCCTGGTCAACCTCCTAATTCTTGCCCACCATGAAAATCCTAAGAGTCAGGGACAGGAATGCTCATAAGGTAGAAACAGTGTAAATTTACACACTCTTCTTTCCACCAGATCTTGCTATAAAGGAGGCCCAGGGCAGTGATCTTAAATCCAGCTGTAATGTAACTGTAATGCAATGCAGGCATGGTTGAAGATTAGTTGAACAGTTACAGTATTTTAGCAAGACGGTTCTATAGGGCACCATACAGCATGAACCAGGGTGACCTGAACTTTCTTAAGACTATCTGATTTTTATTTTCATATCTAAAGCCTACTCACACAGTGACTATAGCAAATCATCACTTAGTGGTCATGGGCACGTCCCATACTCTTCTTCATGACACACTGGATTAGAAAGTTCTTCCTTAAGAGGAGTCTTTCCAGATCAGTCCCAGCAGCTCATGGGTGGGAATACCCCATGTGTTCTAAATGAAGGAAGGTCCTTGACAGGCCAGAATTCACATATATACTACATGACTCAAGCCACAATCAGGTGGCTTTTTCACAGGTGCGGTTTTACATAACAGGGTTTCCTGAGAAATGAGTTCTTCGCTTATCAGCATATTCCAAAATGAAATGTATTTCTTTATTTACTTGACGTTCATTTTATGCTGAGATATAATCCTACATCACCTGAAAACAAATATAATTACTTGTTGATTGTTTAGATGTAGCAAGCATGCATTCGGAAAGTTAGTCACAAATTAACTATTAATAATAAGCACACATATTTGTAGTTGTTAAACATGAATTTCATTTCAGGTTGACCTTGACTAATTTCAGAAGTGTTTTTGTAGATTATGACATAAGGTACATTTGTTGTGGGAATCCAGTAAAACCCTTAAGTGCCAGCCATGGGCATAGTAAGATGGTTTTGTAAATGGACATATGTATGTATGAACTATATATATGTATATGTATATGCATATGTATATGTATGTAAGTATATGTACACATGTGCCTGTATTTAGTCAGTGCCTGTATGGGCTTACGTGTATTCCCACAATTTCATGGAGTTTTCAATAGAATTAACTTCAGAATAGAAAAGGATAGCTTATTATTACAAACACATTCATTTATTTTGTATATATGTATGTACACCTGCTGCTAGGTGTATGTGGCTGTCAGATCAGTGAATCAGGGAGAGTCAGTGATCTTGCACCATGTGCATCCTGGAGGTTGAATTTGCATTGTCAGGCTTGGTGACAGTCACCTTTACCCACTGAGCCGTCTTGCTTGCCCTGTAGCTATTATTTTTACTTTTTAACGGTTTCTGTCTTGAGCCTGTACCATCAATAATTAATTATTTTTATTATGGATGTACCTAGAATAAATGACATCTGGGCCAAAAAAAATAGGAGTGTTTCAGCAAAATTACTCCACTGTCATATATCTCTGAAGACATATTATATAAATTCATGTGTGGAATCAGACGGCAAATTTAAATCATACTTTGAATAATGCTGTTAGTAAAGGTACACCTGTAGGTTTTTTAAAAGTAGAAGCATCACGTTATCAAACAATTTATAATGCATATGTGAATTTATCTCGATTAATGGTTAACATACATTAAATATTTGCTCAAAGGCTTTCACACACAAAAAATCAAGTGTTATCTATATCTTTTGTTTGCTTGGTGTTAAACATCTGATCAAATCACCAGGCCACAGAGAAAGAAGATCAAAGTGGTCCTGAGGAGCCTTGATAACTAAGGTCAGATGGCTGGGGAGGGGGCAGGGGGGAGATAACTCCCCCTTTCAGTGGATTACGGGAAGAGGATAGCAGGATGAGGGAAAGAGGGAGGGAGAGATCTGGAAGAGATGAGGGAGGGGGCTACCGATTGGGATAGAAAATGAATACATTGTAAATAAATAAATAAATAAGACTAAAATTGAAAACATCCAAATAGAATACTTGGTCCTTCATATGACTGGCAGTGATTTTGACTTTTCTCACTGCTAGTCTTGGGCTCACATGATTCCATTTTAAGTGTGGAGCATAAATCATTGCTTTTACGTAGTCTGTGAATTTCATGCTTCAGCCACACTTTTAGTCCAGCATAAAATTTTTTCATTGCATATCATGTAAAAAGCAAGAGAAGCAAGCAAGCAAACAGCAAGATGTCTGGGAAATTTAACACACAGTCTGCCGCCTCAGACCCTGCATATTGAAGACTTGGGAGCAGGTTAAACTTTGCTAAGGTAATGTTCCTGGGAGATGTGTCTATTGTTTGGAAGGACTGAGCTTTAATGCCTGTTAACCATGGTGGGGGGAATGTTCTTCCTACTCTGATATGCCACCCAGTGTCACATCTTTGTGTGGGGATGTCTGGGTTACCTCAGTCTCAGAACCATTTTCCAAGGAGCCCAGCTAGGTCCCCTGTAACTAACTCCATTATGTCCTGACAGTATCTATGAGGACAGTGTCACGCTCACAGGTTAGGAGCTCCTCGAGTGTGATGGCACTGCCCTCCACTTCAAGGGCCAGTCGAAATTCCCAGGCTCCTGTGCTGCCAACCAACTGACTATAAGCTGAGTTCACATGATCTCTTCTTTGGGCTCAGAAAATTTACTAGGGCAATATACAGAACTCAGGAAAACATTCCACATGTATTTACCAGCTTATTAATAAAGGACATGTTAAAAGTACAGGTGAATGAACGGATGAAGAGCTATACAGAGCAAAGTCTGGGAGGGTCCTTACCGCAGCACCTTCTGTTCTTATATAGTTGGGGTATACCATCCACCTGGCACATGAATGAATTTTTCAATGTAGAATCTCTCTAAACTTGGTCCTTCTTAGCTTTCCTGCAGGAGTCATTACAGAGGCATGAGTGATTAAATCACTGGTCCTTGGTGATGTTTTTATCACTCAGAACATTCCAAGGGATACAGTACTTCTGCGTGGGGAGCCCTTAGCATCTCAGAAATTGCAAAAGTCTTGGAGGCTGAATGCCAGGAACCAGGTGTCAAAGATCAAAAGCAGAACACATGTTCTTCCCAGCACCCCTGTCTACAAGGAGTTCTTTGCACCAGAAATCAAGGTTCAGAAGCTTAATATATATTTCCCATTATAACACATGATTGTAGGATCTTATGTACAAGGTAATCCAGTATACCTCACATACCACTGTGTGGTATGTTATTCTCTGTGTATCCCACAGTGGAAATGTGAGAGGTAAGAGATCTGGAGGATTTTGGTTGTTACTCCATAATTTCTATAGATGGAGGATTTGGAGTCACGAATGCTTATCCAAAAGATGGCTGTGCCTAAGAAACACGTTATTTCAGTTAAATAATGTGTTTATTTTGAGGAACGTTAAGTGACTTTCTTAAACTAAGAGAATTTACTGTATTTAAATCTAAAACTAAAAAAAAAAAATCACCATCTCCCTGACTTACTTCCTGGAAGAAACATGTGCCCATTCATACACTACGATGCCTATTTATGACAGATGGCTTTTCTCTGAGGACTAATTCCCAGCCAGTCCTCTAACCTAGCACTCCAGTGAGAGACTCCCAGGATAACACACATAAGGATGACCTGATAAAGATTTCTGAACAAGGCAGGACTTCTTTGTCAGTTGGTCATGCCTGGAATGAAGTAGCATATACCTTTGCCTGGAACTGATTCACACAGTCACCTTTAACTATAAAGATGGTTGGAAAATGTAAAAGGAGGTATGTACCAAGAACAATGCAAAATGAGCTTTGTGATCAAACAGCAAACTTGGCATAGAGCTGAACTGCCCGCCCTTATGCCATGCTTTGACAAGGTCATGGGGAGGACAAAGTCGCCATTTCTGAATTCCTATTCAGCCACCAAGAAAAGGCCTTCCTGTCACACAAGCCCTTTATTGAGTCAGAAGTCATATTGTGTGGTAGAAGCTACCAGGATGATTTGCAAAAGTGTCGACCGTCATGAATAGGAGCTACATTTCAAACCTCCAAACCTAGTCTTCCTTTCTCCCCTTTCTTCACATTGATTTTCTTCACCATGGATGTGCTTCTTTCTTTTTTAATTCTGCCAAGGTGGGAGTTCCTAGTTGAGACTTTTTTTCATTTCATAAATTGAAGGCTGAAACAAGATCTGATTAATTTCCAAGAGCTTAAAAAGGTTGGCTTTTCCCACCCCCATATAACACAAAAATGGATCTGCTAATTTAGCTGAAATGTTATGAAGTATGCGCTATTGGGTTGCAACTAGCTATGGAAATTCCACGAACACTCCCCACTGTGATATCTCTTCAAAGACACCTGTTCACATTTTAGCAAATGGATTTCTAGTTCAACAATAAAAATGTAAATACATCTAACATCTGCTTAAAGAAATTTACCTACCAATTTAGGAGTATCTTCACTCTCTGAGAAAGTTTGTTTCTTTATAGTATCACGAAGACTTATGTCATACATGACTCTATGTGAAAATTAACAATCACTGTCAAAATTATATCACCATTTTTAAGTTGTTATACAAATTCCAATTACTGTTTGAGATTCATTAAAAGTTTTTTTTTAATCCCATAGAACTCTTATGGTTATTTTGGGACGACACTAGCCAGGTGAAGGCTACTGACTCCTAATAAAACAATTAGTGGAAAGATGGCTGCATGTTAGATGCTGTGTCCTTCCTTGGAATTTCATTTCCCACAGCATTTAAAGTTCTTGGAATTCCACTGATATGTTCTCACACTGTGCGTGCCACTGATATGTTCTCACACTGTGCGTGCTCAAAAATCCACTGGCAGCACACATCTGTGTTTATCCTTTTCCATGATAATATCCACAATACTTCCCATAGTCCTGAAGGATTAAACCATATTGTCAGGCTCTTCCGCAATCACATGACTTAAGTGTGGCCGGGTATGATCCTATCTTGCCTAATAAGATTCCAAGTCACTATCTACATCCTGGTAGCATCAGAAGTCTGATTCCTGGCTTACAGGTAAATTAATACAATGGAAGGTTCTAAAGTGCTGAGAGAGAAAACACATTCTGGATAGTGGCCATGGCAATCTCTTTTCCTCTTCTACTATTGTTTCACCAGTAAGGTTGTGGCCACACAGGCTTTCAAAGGTGGTACATTTGGTCACAGTAACTGGGTGAGCTACCATTACGATTGAGTTTTCTTATCAAAATGGAGTTTTGATAAGAAATGAAGCAAGGATGATTTCTTCCTTCTCTGAGCCCTTGAAAAATAAAATCATTGCTGTGTCGTCTATTTGGGCGACTAAAAAATGAATCCTGCACATCAGGTAAAAATAACACATATACAAAATAACACGGCCACCGGTCTTATCCTTTCTACTCCTTGATTTCCTCATTGAGTTTCTTTCTTTTCATTTTTAACTCACATTGTGTTATTTTTAACACCTTCATTTTGAAATAAAGTAAGATGTAATGCAAAAAATAAATTAATATGTGACTGCAATAGAACTTTTACCACCCGCTAGCCATTTAACAGTCTAGAGTCTGAAACAGTAACACAGAAAGGCAGAATTTTTTCAGAATGTTTATTTTAGTTTGTGTCTTATAGCAAAAGGAATCTTTTCCCAACTTACCCAAAAGAAAAAGATATTTTGAAATCATGAAAATACATTGAAATAATAATGCCATTGATATTGACCTTATGGATAGTCTATCTGCTGCCCAATGGCTTACATGGTCAAAAGGAAGAGTTTATTAGAGGTGCTACCCTGAGAAGCTAAATGTACTCAAAGTACCCCATGACCCAACCAGTGTATTAGAAAACTCCAGTGGAACAAAACAATTGTGAGAAATGCACCCAGGTCTCCAGGGGCTCATATTTTCCTGAGAAGCCATCACTCCCTCTTTCTGCTTAATGACACTTCATCTTTCACTTGGCCTAGGCTGAGGAGAAGGACCTGGAAGGTACTGACAGACAGTAAAATTATGCGCAGGGCGTCAGGTCCCTTGAAGGAAAAGTCCTTCATGTTGGCCCTCTTCTGCCACCACAAGCTGGAAGACATCTGGCTTTCAACTCTCCCTGTGGTCATGCTTCCTCTACTCACTTTCCTGCAGCAGGGTCTAGAAGCTGGTGACTTTGAGGTTGGCAGGGAAGAGCTCAGGTGAAAAGAGAGCTTTTGGAGGGTATTTCTACTGTGAAACTATGTCCTTTCTCCCTTCCCTCCTCCGTGCATTCCCACGTTAGCAAAGGTTTTCTTCCTGAGGACTGCTTGTCAAAGCTGCTAGCAGGATTTCAGGTAAGTGCACTTTGTAGAAAAGCAGCTGTTTCTTTGTTTTCTGCCTATAAATGTACTGACCTCTACCTGGCACTTTGAACCCAGTGGCTCCAAAATCTTGATAACGACCTAGGTTCCACGTTAAAGACCTTGCTGTCTTGCTGAGAAGAGTGGCTTATTGTCCTACACAAGAAAAGCAGACTCACTATTTATTTTATTTATTCTATTTAAGAATAAGTTTCTTAACGCAATTATTTCTTTTCATACAATTATAAATTTTATGTCCATAATGAAAATTAAAATCTTACAATGTTACATATATGCACAGGTCTAAAAAGAAGCATGATCTTATATTTATACACATATGTGTGCAATCCAGATATGAAGCGTATACGAGAAGGTGTCTGTTAGCCTAAAACAATGCTTCCCCTGTATTATATCTTCTCTTTTCACATGAAATATTCTATATCTTCACCATCCCTGTGGGCAATAAAAAGATCTGTATGCTGCTTTAGAAATATTTTACTCCTGCTAACTTTTGACGTCCTTTCTCAAGTACATGCAACAAACATATGAGAGCATTTCCCAGGTTATGAGAATTGATGCCCTTTATTTCAGGTTCTAGCCAGTCATTCATTTAATTGAAATGGTGTGCGTGCATGCGTGTGTGTGTGTGCGTGTGTGTGTGTGTGTGTGTGTGTGTGTGTGTGTGTTTGTGTGTGAAGGACCATATGAGGCCAAAGTTGCCCTTGAACTCCTAATTTTTTGTCTCTACTTCCTACATAATAGATGTGTGTCACCATTCTTGCTTTTATAACAGTAGCTTTGAAGATAGGATTTCTTAGCACATGCAGAGACTAGTGGTATATATATAGATATATATATCACATATATATATATATATATATATATATAGATAGATATATATATATATCCTTATATAGATATAGAGAGCATGGGTGTAGACTCTGCAACTCCTCATACTGAGCATGGTACTTATTTAAATTCATTTATTCACTTATTTAGTGGGTACGTGTTATATTACATATGTGTTGTATGTATGTTGTGCATGTGTGGGTTTATAGGCATGTTCCACTGTGCCAAGCTTTTTATGTGGGTTCTGAAGATTCAAACTCTGGTCCTCAAGCTTACATTCCAGCTCTCCACGCCCGCCCTGTTTTTTCTTTTGAGACAAGATCTCAGGAATACCACCGAGGCTAGCCATAAACTCACCATCTTTCTGTTTTAGCTTTCCGATGTCTGGGGCCTTTGGCATGTACCATCACACTTAGCTTTGTTATACATAATTTTGACATGTACTCAATGCATGGAATTACTTTTGCTAAGTCCACCCCCATCCATCTGCCAGCATAATTCTGCTCTTGAATGGCTATCAGAGGTGTTAAAAATACCCACAATGCCCAGATATTAAAAGCAACTCCCCTCGAGGGGGTGTTTATATTTTAAAGTAACAACAGGACATGTTATCTTTCTTAATGACAAGGACAGTTCTTCACTGAAAGGAGCTACCGTGTTAATTTGTGATACTGAAGTGCTCAAAATTAGAATATGATCATGACTCTGAGGAAGAGTTATGGGATACCAAGCTAACTCATGTCAAGTGCATGGCCAGTGTTGTGGCTAATCCTTGTCAGAATGATTAAGAGAGGTAGTACTTACTGAAGAAAAAGGCCCTGGCCGTTGTGATAATTAATATGCCTTGCTCCAAGGGTAGGCAATTAAGAGAGGGTGCCTGTGCTGTAACTGTAATTTTGAGTTGCTTTGGCCACAAAGCTCAGGAGGGTCCCTTCGGGAGGTGAAAGCCCTTCCAAAAGAAAACAGTAAAACTGAAAACCAGGTTTTCACAGACAAAGGGCACTTTAGATACTGTCCTTTGAGAATTCCTTTGACATCCATTCTGGTAAAGTTGTTGAGAACCCTAATTATTTTTTATGAACTATTAAAGCATTTTACGTGTTTCCAGACATTTCCTTAATAAGGTTCAGCACTGCCAGATAGAAAATGTGTCGCGGTCATTACTGCCCTGAGACTCTTCCTGTGTTCAACTCTTATTTCTGCTGCTATGGCTTCATGTCTACCACCTTTAGCTACCCCCAAATTCTGAGGATATTTGCATTCTTGCAGACTAAACTCTGAGGGGGAGTTTATAGATTTGGAAGGTTTGGGAAAGCATTTGTGTAAGTCTTACTGGTTAAGAAATGAATCCCCTGGGTTTAGCAACTGATTCTGTCACTCGATGTTTAAAGTGTTTGCAACTCTGATTCTCTGGGAACATGGTTTTCTTCCCATGTTCAACTCTTCCTCTTGGAGAAGATCCTCAAGAAGAGCGCTGTACGTGTGGTTACAGCTGTGCTTCCTTCCGAGGAGAGCAGACGTTTAAAAGTCAAACTCCCAACATGTACTTTGGAACATGAGATAGTGATATCCTTTCATTGAACATTATTGCTTAAAAATGTGGTGCTGGACAGATAGCTCTGTCAGCAAGGAACTCACCTTGGAAGCTGCGCTTGATCGCAAGCTTTCACAGAAAGACAAGCTGGGCACTGTGCCGATGTACCTCTCCTCCCAGCACTGAGGAGGCAGCCGGAGGTGGAGCTGTGGGGTTCTCTGACAAGATGGCTCAGGCTACTAAAGTGCATTCCAGATCAGTGACAGACCCCTTTTCCAAAAAGAGTGGACCGAGAGCGTGAAGAGATGACTTAGGGTATAAAAGTGCTAGCTGTGTGAGGAAAGATGGCTCCTGTGTGTGTTGACCCCAGAGCTCGGTGCTACAGGGCAGGATTGCTGGGGTTGGCCAGCTGCCAGCCCATTCTCAGGCTCAATGTGAGTCTCTGTCTCAAAGGAATAATGCAGATAAAGGTAGAGGAAGACATCCAATATCCTTCTTCAGCAGAAGCATGTTCGGGTGTGTGCTTACACATACACATTGTACGGGAGTGCGTGCATCAACCACACATATACAACACACAAATACTGCCCCCCCCACACACAAAAGTTAAATAGTACTTGATAGATGGCATCCAAGGCTCTTGGTCTTCTGGCTTCCACTTGCACATACACATAGGTATCCATGCAGTTTGTGCACATATGCGTCCACACAAGAAGAAGTGTTCAGCAGGCGCACATGCACACACACCATGACTTCAAGCATTTGGAATCCTTTTGACAGGCCAGGGAGTGACTGTTTAAGAGGCTGCATTGAAAGATGTTGTCACTTAGCACACTGGATGAGGTAACTCAATGGCCACTACGAGCTATCCAAGGACATTGCTGCCTCTGCCAATCACCCCACACATTTCTTTTTCCTCCCCTGTATCATCCAGGTGAAAGGCGAACATGGGGTGTTTTCTAGTCTGTCTGCCAGCCTCACTTTGGTCATATTTAGTGGGTGAAAGACACAGGCAGACGCTTCAGGAGGGATGTGAGATTAGGCAAAACAAGAAAGAGAAGTGTACCTGCTCTTATTAGTTTTTACTGCCAACTCAATAAATCTGGAATCATATGGGAAGAGGGAACTTCAACTGAAGAACACTTCTATCAGATTGGTCTGTGTAATATCTATGGAATATTGTCCTGATTGCTGATGGAATAGGATGGCCCCTGCTCAATGAATCCCGGGCAAGTGATCCTAGGCTCTATGAGGAAGCTAGCTCAGCAAACAATGTTCTTCCATAACTTCTGCTTCAGTCCCTGCCTCAATAATGGACTGTGACCAGGAAGAATAAGACAAAATGAACCTTTTCCTCTCCCAAGCTGCTTTCCGTAATAGTGTTTACCACAGCGATAGCAGTGATGCTAGAAGGCTGTCCTTCCATTCATCTCTGCCTCAGGCAGCCACCTAGGCATCAGTTTCACCTACTCTGTGCCCAGCTCTTTTGTTTTCTACACAGCTGTAGCTTCTCTCTGACCTGTCCTCTGTGTTTCTATCCATAATGCACTGAGTGACCCTCTTCCCTGGGCTGAAGGACATCAGTCCCTCTCTTGATGTCGCTGGCCTAGAGAAATGGGTGTGGTCTCTTGCTATGGGAATCACCTAGATTTCCCCATTGTCTTCCACTTGGTTTCTCAAAGCCTCCATTACCTGAGCAACCAGTTCCCTGGTGAGTATACAAACTGTTTGTTTTTCTGAGAATGCCTGACTTATAAGTCTTTATGCACACAACAGTCTTTATTTCATCTTTATGGCTATTTTAGTATTTTGTAGAGAACATAGAGGAAAATAGAAGAAAACAACAAACTTAACTCTTTTTTTTCAATTTTTTAAATGTAATTTATTTATTTTTATATTAATCACAGGTTAGGTACTTTGTATTCCAGGCGTAACCCCCTCTCTCATTCCCTCCCACTCTCCCCATCCCTCCCTCATCTCCTCCCCAAACTTAACTCTTACCAAGATCATAATTGTTGAATATTTGCATGTGTATCGCAAATACTATATCTATCTATCTATCTATCTATCTATCTATCTATCTATCTATCTATCTATCTATCTATATATATATATCTGTTGCCAAACTATTTTGCCTAAGTAGAAATAGAGAGGATTGCTGTCGGTTTAGGTAGACACTGGAAAAAAATCTTTCTACCCAAAAATGTTCATGTCTGCAAAAGATTTTTTTTTCCAGTGTCAATCTAAACCGACGGCAATCCTCTCTATTTCTACTTAGGCAAAATATTTTGGGGAAAAAAATAAAAAGATATGCCCTAGTTTGTGGGTTTCCGTTTGATTTTTTTTATTTCTTTTTTTTTCCCTCTTGATAAGTTAATGTTTGTTAAATCATTTAATCAAGACTCTGCTCCATTATGATTTCCTACTGAGATCTTTTGCATTTCTAAGCCAATGCAAATCGAGACACCGTTCAGATGTTTTCACAGCACTATTCAAACCAGTACGTAAAATCTCTTCAGCTACATTCAGAGGATCAACTAGTAGTGTACAGCATGGATTTGTACAAAGTGGAAAGCAGAGTAATGTTTACTTTCACAGTAGAGCAGTTGGAAAGTGAAAAAAGAACAAATCAGAAACTTCCACCTTTTGTCTGACTGCACCTCCATTCAGATGACAGACTTTCCATTCTGATATCTGCTCCTCCATTTAGGTGACAACTGTCCATTCTGGTGACTGCATCTCTTTCTTTCAACAAGGAGTGATATTGGTAGAGAAGCCATTCAATTTTAGTTCTGGCCCCAAACTGTTATGCAAACAATTTTCTCCAGACCCCACTTATTTTTCTACTCCCGCTTACATAGCTGAACTATATTTATAGCATCCATCGCAGAAAGATGAAGTCATGTGTCTGAGTTCCAGCCAGAGGAATGTGGGAGAAAGCAAAACGTTCCCTTTTCAGTCCTGACCCCCAGAGACCTCTCAAGATATTACTCACTTGTGCTTAGATTGCTTGCACATTGCCCAAAGGAAAGAATGTAATCGAAGAATACGAGATTCTCAAAGATGTCACAGCACAAGATGGAGCCAGACTCTGGAATGACTGCGGCACAGGATGCCCCTGCCTTTGTGAAGGCTGATCAGTGTGCACTGTGGGGGAATGTTGCTTCAATCGTGTTGTGCCACTGAGAATTCCCAGGTTAATGTAGCAAGGCTTTGCCTTCGTTAGTACTCAGATGACACTCTGCTCAGGGGTCATGCTCCATAGCATCTCTAAAACAGAAGCATTTTTAGTGCTTCCATGATAGATGCTCATCCTCCTTTAGAGTACTCAACATTGATGTCCTAGGACCACCATACACCTACAGGAACAATGAGGAAATTGTGCCAAGTGCGGATGCAATACATATTTTTAAATTTATTTTCACCATTCAATGCTTTTCATTCATACATTTTTGTGTAGATTATCCTAAATCATATAGGAAACTCAAAGCTAGAATATCACAATTCACGTTAGATAAACTATTGTATCATTTGCATCAGTTTGCCTTCCCTTGTGTAACCCCTGCTAGACATGGTGGCTTCAGAACGGCATCTTGGTAGAGGAGCAAAAAATGTCATCTCTTTTGAAAATTAGTCCTATCCCTAAGCAATCCACTTTGCCTCTTTTGATTCCTTTTTCTTTGGACTTTATAACAGATGCTTTTCTTGTTACTGGGGGAAAATACTTGGCAAAAGCAATTTAATGGAGGGAGAGTTTATTTCCGCTCAGAGTTTGAGAGTACGGTCCACTGTGACAGGAAAGTGTGGTGGGAAAAGGGAAGGCAACCAGCTATCGTGTGTCTGCAGTCAGGAGGCAGAGAAATGGGGAGCATTGTTCTACTCTGTCCTCCATAGAATGATGCAGGTCACCTTGGGTGGGGTCTTCCCTCTCCAGTTTAATTTCTCAGGAATTGTCCTCACATACACTTCCAGGTAACTGAATCATCTCCAATTAACAAGCAAGATAATCTTCAGCAAGTACTTACATCACAGAGACGTGAGCGGATGAAATGAGAACATGTATGACTAAGCTAGGGTATCATTTGGTTTATGACAGCAACACAGGAAATCTGATGCTACCATGAAATGATATCCCCTGGACACAGCTGGCATTGGCTTTTCTGTGCCATGACCGGGGAAATCCAGAGAGAACTATTGTTCTTAACACACAGTAGTCACACATCCACCCCTTACAGTTGATATTCTTCATGGCTGCTATGGGCAGAAAAGCTGCAGTAGTAGACAAGAGATGTAGGCAAAGGGTTTCAGCTTCTCTCAAATACTGAGTGTTCCACACATCATCCCCTGCTCTGAAACTAACCCCAGACTGACAACAACTTAACTTTCCAATCTCTTACCCAAGGACACCCATTCTCTTCTACAATCCCTACACCCACTCCAAAGCAAAAGGAGCAATGTCTTTATATTATGGACAAGGTCTCCAGAAAAATCACATTGTAAAGTGATTTGACCAGCATCACATAGTAGGTCAGCATGCTGTCTGGGACTTATAATCTGGATGTCTTCCAGCACATTAATTACATATTCGGTGTGATTTTATCATTCTCCAGACACTGCACTTTTCTCTGCGGTGGCAAAGGCAAGCAAAAAGAAATACAAGTGTTTTGGGGTTTTTTTTAATGTTTTTATGTAACTGAGGGAAGCCAAGTATTACCTTATTTTTCTGGACTATGTGCATTCAGGAACACAACCTGAAGAGAGTGCTTATCTTATTCTTTCCCGCTCCTGTAAGTACTCTGAGTTTCTGTTCACAGCCATGGCTCCCTTGCCTCTACAGAAGAATAATTTCTCATCCATCACAATTACCTTCCTCCAAAAACACTAGAGAAATTTCCACTTAAGATAGTCAATCATCAATAATAATTTGCCTATCATCTGAATGAAAGTGTAGTTGAAGTTAGATGACCCATTTTTTATCTGCTTTTCAAAATGTAGCATTATAATCATAAGGCCAGCATAGCATTTGAATGTCCAAGTCTGTTCCTGTGAGGCTGTTGGCTGAATGATTGCTTAGAAACAGAAGTTTCTGTGTTCAGAAAGACAGCATGTGCGATCTAACAGAAGACTGTGTGTCAGTACTGGTTGAGGAAAGGAATGCGCAATGTGGACCATACTGTGGTGTGACAGTAGGTGAAAAAGAGGGCTGAAGTCATCTTCTTGGAGGACTATAGCTTTGAGAAGTGATTGAGATTTGAACACGAGATGAACTGAAGATGGTCTACATTTGGAAGAAAAGTTTAAGGGGAAACACATGTGCATGCACACACACAGGAGGTTGAAAAAACAATATAGAAATTAAGAAAATAAACCACCATAACTTAAGCATTCACTGATGGCAAAGGAGCATGGACCAGACATCAGGTCAGTAGTCTAAAAGTGGAGAGTTAGAGAGCAAGGAAGAAAAAGTGGACGCACGCCCTCCATTTCATCGCAGGAGTATTTCAAGAGGAAATGTTTGAAAATGAGGCTATTTTTAAAGAAATGTTTAGATAAATATTAAGACTGGTATTATGCCTTAGTGGTAGAACAAGTGCTTGGCATCTGTGAGGCCCTGAGTTTGACCGTCAGCACTAAGAACAAACTGACAGGGTAAGGAGATGAGTTATTGAAGACAGAAAAAATTCCAAATAACTCTAATTGTTCAGGATTTTTAATTATCTAAAAAAAGCAGAAAAAAATGGAAGAAGATGATAGTGAAAATCATCATCATCTAATATAATTGTACGTGAGTCAAGGAGAATTACCTGGAGTGAGTCTTAAAGTCCATGGTTTTCACATTAGAATCAACTGTGCACAGTGAGTTCACTAGACATTAATTTCTGAGATTGAAGCAGGGGTTCTTGCTTCTTAGGGTGTGAAATGGTAGGGCAGAGAAGCCTTCAATATTGCAGAGAAGGTGGAATTATGTATCCGGTACTAGATTCAGGTACCGTATTACATAGATTTCATTTCCTCTAGTCAGAGTAGATATGATGTAAGTCCAGAGATATTGCTTCCCTGATTATTAAATATCATTTGTCACTTGAAGACACACAACAATATACACTTTCCCTTTTCCAAGGACTGGTTACTAAACCTGCTGTCCCTTTTTGAGGTCAGAACAGCAACTAAATAATCATGTTGCCCAGCAGTGATGTACTATGCATTTTGTGGAATTATCTGAAATGAGAACTCCAGGGGTACATAACTCAGCTCTCTCCTTCCAACACGTGCGTGGCTTGCTCTGCCTCTTATTATGCTCTTTGGACCCGTAGTCATGCAAATGACACAAGTGAACAGCTGCACTCAGCGAACCAGATGGTCACATGTGGGGAGAGATGGGATGGGGACAGTAGAACTGATAGCCTATAAAGTAGGCTAGCGCTACCAAATTTCTACATTTTGCTATTAATACCAAGTGAAAGGTTAATCGTTTCCATCCGTGTTCACTTAACAGTCAGAATTAACCTCTGAGGCACAGTAATAAATTTTTAACCAAATTCTACGAGTGCTGATTCTAAACAGAGAAAGGGAGCCACTGAGTGCATGCTAGAGAGCAGGAGGGAGACAAAGAAAAGACTTACATGAAGATCTGCTCACTTTGAATAGCTGGGCACGTTTGGGGCAGTTAGGAAGAGAATGCAGAAGAGACCTAGTACATCCTCTCTCTCCACACTAAGCTCCTACGAAAAACAAAGCGTAGGCCTTCAGCTCTCAGAGGCTGTATTCACCTATGACGCCCAAGTTATTTGAATTGTTATACTTCCCTCTGTTCACAAGAATTTTGCTTAACGTGGGTAATGTTCAAAGACACTGTGGAAGTGACAGTGAGTGTAGCTGAATAGATGAATACTTATCTAGAGTGTTCGAAACACTTTGTCCCATCCCCAGTACTAATATTTTGTACACATAGGAATACTTATAATCTTTCTAAGTTTCACGCTCATAATTATGCTTCTCTTTTCAAAAGACCTTTTCTGACCAGCCATATGTGGATAAGATCTTCATTCATCAAAGCACGTTGAATCATTTTCAGTATCTATGGAGAGAGAGAAAAGCGGCTTCTCATCAGGGCTCTCAATGTATTTATTTTCTGAAGAAGCATAAAGTTTATGAATGGTAGTAAAATTTCTGGGTGATGGTATTTCGTCTATGTCTTCCTTAATATGAAGAGCATGGTTGCACATGCTACCTGGTGCTTTCTAGGTTGTTATGTGGCATTTTGTATGAGACCTAGCTTCTAGGTCCAAGGATAATGGCTTAAGCAGGATGCTCGGTGGAGGTAAAGTATTCCATCCTGCAGAGAAGTCCATTGTCTCAGAAAGTAAACAGTTCAAAGGTTTCATGGAGTCCCTGAAACTGTCTAAATTCACCAGGCTCCTTCCTCCACAAGGGTATATAAGCAATAAGATTGGGAGACATTTTCAAACCAGGCCTGTTCCCAGGAAGCACCCAGTGAGTCAAGGTACCTAAAAGAGGCAGAAGCCGGCTAAGCTGCTTGGAAAAGATACTCTTCAGCCTCTTAAGCTGCCCAAAGGCTGTGCAGGGCACTCGAAGTTCCCAGATTTTGTGAGCTTGAGTGGACTTCAGTGATGCAGCCCACACTCTTATGAGTAACCCCAATGAAACTCATTGGTTCATCAGGCTGGATTTCGGTGGTATCCTTAGTTTGGTCTGTCACTGATGCCTTATCAGAGGGCGAGTATACCTTTATTCATGACTCCCCAGAAATGATGAAATAGACAAAATCCCAGGTCTTTTGTGGGTTGTGCAATGTAAACATAAAACAGAAATAATTCTGTGCTCCATTGCATGCTAGTGTTTTCAAAGAACAATGAGACACAGAGCATGGAGGAAGCTACCATACAGTTCTGCAATGACAACAACAAAAAAATATATAGATCAACTATTGGAAATAAAAGGGTTTTTATTCCATTAAGTTCACTGAATATTGAAAGAAATCTGTGGTTTTTAAATGATAAAAAAGTAAGAACCAAGTCCTTAGCCTTGACCGTATTGTATAAGAATTTAGCTTATACATTTGTATAATTTAGCTTATAAAACAGTAAAGCATGTTTATTTGAAAGTGATTTGGAGAAGAGCCAAGAGTGTAAAGAATTAAGTGGAAATCATGCTTCATTCTAGGGATAATTAGGGTAAACATTTGTACTATTTGCTTAGGGTCAGTTCTTTATACATTGCACACACGCATATACATATAAACTAAAATTATATGCATATTGGGTATACTAAACATATCATGTATTAGAAAGTTAATGTCTCTTAAAATGTAATGATACATATTATTCATTCCCTGTACTATTCAAAGTTCTTTATTCAGTAAATATGGTGACAGTTATAACAAAACTATGTTTTTACTTATTTCCCATATAAAAAAGACAACAGTGTGTGTCTGCGGCACAGCACATTTATCATGCACCAGAGCCTGGTTTCAACACCACCACCATTACCACAACCACCACCATCACCACCTCAGCACCACCAACAGCAGGAACAAAACCTTAAAAATCATATACAAAGCCACATTGTTCTGTTACTGACAATGATGAGAAAAATTGCTTCCTATTATAAGCTCCATACAAGTATTTTTGCACAAGAATGAGAAGGACATAAGGTTAGCAAGCAATTAATAAGAGCCAATGCACAGCAGACAAATTTTTGTATGGCCCTAGCTTGGGAGAGCTTGGACCTCAGAATTTTCATTTGTTAAGACCAAAAAACAACAACAAGAACAAAAAACCCAACACCAAAAATACCCTCAGAACACAAACAGCTTCCTCTGTCTAGACTCTGTTACTCTGTCACTGTCTCTCCTTCTCTCTGTGTGTCTCCCTCCCCGTTTCCCTCCCTCCTTCCCTCTCTCCCTTCCTTCTTCCCTCCATTCTTACTCTTTCCAAGAACAGGCTGTATAACATTCTGTTTTTCACTTGCTGGCCCCAGAGAAAGGTTTAGAGAAGGAACTTGGAAAGTAAGTCCAGACTGGACATACTGGTTTGAGATTCATTGGTACATAGTCAGGAGTTCACACTATTGGTGGAACTAGAATTGCCCAAGGGCAAATGTTGGCTGAGAATTATGAAGAGCACAGGAGTCATACCTATGAAATCCTAATACTTGATAAAGGGATATCTGCAAAATGGAGGCAGGGGACATTTCAGTAACACTTTTGAGAATTTAATCAAAGGGTTGAAAAGGGCACATACAGAAAACGGAATTCACTACTAGGATGAGGAATATGAACCTTCTCTTTGCCACATACTCACTGAACATCTTCTCTACATTGTCCCTGCTTAATTTTACCCACTTTCTTTGAGTTTGGGACAATGTGTTTTTGTGCCATATCCACGAGGTCAGGCATAGCCCGCATTATTCTAATGTCTGCGCTCACTCAAACACCCCCAGAACACAAAAAGCGCCAACCCCTCAGTTGCAGTGACCTCCTTTTCCTTCTTTCCATTATCCTTTGCAATCCTCTCTGGTGAACCTGAAAGAAAACTCTGACCGAGTACACCACAAATGCTTTCAGGGCAAGATCCTGTGCTCTTGCACTTAGAGGGAGAAGGGGAATGAGAATGTTAGACAACAGGTAAACATGGTGCCATCTCCACTTATGGCACTTTTAACAAGTAAGAGATGGATTCTGGCAATTTCCTTAATGGAAAAACACATCAGGAGACAGAGCTACAGTTTCACAGTAGAGCATGTAAATTAATTCCCATTAAAAATACTCAACTCTCTTGTGATATCCATTTTAAAAGCTCATTCTTTGGCCTGAAATTGCTGCTTATGTGATGAATCTATGGCATTTACAAAGCTCTTAGATAGAAGACCTGGACTCTATGGAAGACAAAGTATTTTGGTAAAATGATTCTGGTCTTCTTTTTTGGTTTCCCCCAAACATGCTGAGATACAGATTTATGAGTAAGTGTTTCCCTTAGGTGCAGTGTGAGTCAAAAAACAAAAACAGCAAAAACAGTGAGCACCAAGGGAGTTGAACTGAGAAAGAAGGCAATCAGTGAAGCATGTGTTATGTCAGTTGACTAACTGAGAGATTAGAATTCACTCCTGCTTGGAGAACCCATGAGTTTCAGCTTAGAGCATTTGGCTTCGTTTCCCTGACTCCTCCTCACCCCTGAGAGCAGAGATGGAAGGTTTATAGCTACTGCCATGAATCCTCAGCTGCCAGTGCCCTGCAGGAGGAAGGACAGAAAACTCCATAGAAGGTTGGCGTAGGTTACAGAGGAAGATAAGCACTCTCTACAATTCAAATGTCCTCCCATCCTTTGATGAGCTGAGAAATTTAGCCTTCTCTTTCTAGGGTCTAAGATTCTATAGAAACATAAGTGCTTTCATTTTTTTTCAAAAGAGTTTCCTTTAACAATTGCCATTTGGAGTTCTAGATTAGTAATATCCAAAGTGCTCTATTTATGCTAATAATGAGATACCCCCCCCATTAAAAAAAAAGCTGTTCCAGATGGCCTGGTATTGTCTCATACCATAGCTCATTTCAAAGATGTGACTCCACAATGTGCAGATGGCTGAATAAGACCTACATGAACCAATATTGTTCTTATTCTACTGTTTTCCCCCCATTCTTACCTGTGACCTTCATCAAACACAAGCTGGCTTTATTCCAAGAGAAAAAAGATTAGCACCTGATTCCTGAAGGGC
Organism: Pachyuromys duprasi; assembly: GCA_028658305.1. NCBI lineage: Eukaryota > Metazoa > Chordata > Mammalia > Rodentia > Muridae > Pachyuromys > Pachyuromys duprasi. The sequence goes on from CM053760.1 coordinate 67,824,665, forward strand.
TATTGTCCAGTCACATAGCATGTCCATTGTGGGACCCCAAAGTGTTCTCCTCTACAGAGTCACTCAAAGAGAACAGCTGCTCAAGACTCAGCCGTCTTACGGCTGGACCTTGGAATACAGCAACTGCTTTTGCTAATGAAGTAAAAGGAAAACTCACTGGGGATCTCACAAGGGTTTCCAGGGTCCCCACACAAAAAGGGCAAGTAGTTTGGCCAGAATTGCTCACATGGCAATACCTTCTTACTGCAAGGGGCTGGGGAAGGTAAAGAGGCAATGAGAGTGCATGGAAATCGCCATTACTGTTGTTGCCACTTTTGTCAAACGGAAGAAAGGGGGATCTTCCCTCTGTGTGCTCCATTAAGTTCATTGCTCCTGCTACCTATTCCCCAAAGCAAAGCTGTCACACCCTTCTTTACACGAACTAGAAGAAAGGTTTTCTTTCATTTTCTCCTGTACTGACATACCTTCAAAGATTTGGTTTGGGAGCTAAGAAGGTGACTCTTCAGTTGAGAGCAGCTACTGCTCTTGCAGAGGATCCAGGTTCTGTTCTCAGCACACACACGCAACCATCACAACCATCTCTAACTCCAGTCCTTGGGGACGTGACCCCTCTTCTGACCTCCAAGGACTCTGCCACGCACATGGTGCTCGTACATATACTCAGACACACACATGTGAACATAAAACAAATATGTCTAAAAGATTTTGGTTGGCAAAAGGATTCTACTGTGGAAGCAAAAGAACAGAATGATGCATTTTCACGGTAAAGGCAAGAAAAGTGGAGTCCCAGGGGCATGGCTCCTAAGGTCACGGAGCTCATCAGTAAACACCCCGTCTCCAGAACCACAGAGGGACATCATCTGCTCTGACATTATGACTCTACAAATTCCTTCTTATTGGGAAAATTCTTTATCTGAGATGTTTATTAAGGGTATTTGGAAAAACTTAAGTCAGAAGTCATTTGGGGGAAAAAAAGAAAAGAATTTTAAAAATCAGAAGGGTGTGGGGGTTGCTTTGGCGAAGCGTAGAGGGAGGGAGACTCAGCCTCAGAGGCAGCATGAAGGGGGTCAGCCCACAGGACAGAGCCACAGGGCCCAGACTCCAGATGTGATTACATGGCCTCCCTGAGTTCAGCACAGGACTTGGCAGATAGTTCTCCCAGATGTTATGGCTGAGCTACAGATTCACGCTTGGGTGACAGAACCAGCTGCGGTTCTGTTTGGCAGTTTCCCTGCTAGTGTCTGGTCGCCACGGGCTGTGCTGAGGCTACACCACCCTCTTAGGATCCTGAAGTCAGCTTTTTGGCTGACCCTGAAAGCATAAGGCACTGAACCGAGGCCCTTTGGAGAATCTAGAGCAGGTTTGGAGAGTTCGGTTGAGCTGGTGTGGTCAACTTCCCAAACAGATCAGCCAGACATCCTGAAGCAAAGTGATGGAGAGATACAGAGTAAGTAGGGTAAAGACGGGCAGTGCCACCGGCTGGCAGCAGGACCTTGGTAATCTGCCTGATCTTGGACTCTGCGTCTCCAGAGGGTCTCCAAGTTCCCCTGGAGCACTGACACTCTGTCATCCAGCAAAATGGCACCGCAGCGAAGGGATAAAAAAGAAAGTCACATCCCTTCCAAGCTCATAGGATGGAACATTAAAGGCAAAGTGTTCTGCTTTGTTAAATAAACATGGTGAATACTTGGATTTGTACTCTGCAAGAATGGCCTTTTGAAATGGGCAATGAGTTGGACCCATGAGACCTCAGATGGGATAATATTAAAGAACAGAAGATCTAGTAAAAAGGAACTACTAAAGGGCTAGTTCTAAAGAAAATAAGTAAGTAAATAAATACTCTCAGAAGAAAACAATTTTGGAACATGTGTTGTTGTAATCACTCTTCCACGTGATCAATCACTAAAGCTATTTGTCTTGTCCAGCTGAAATTTTGTGCTTTTTGATCAATGAGACCTCTTGTCCACCCTCTCTGCTCCAGTCTCTGGTAACAATCATTCTACCTTCTATTTCTTAAATTTCGTGTATGAGTAAGGCTATACAGTGTGTGTCTTTCTGTGACTAGCATTTTACACTCAGCACAATGTCTTCTGGAGTTATCAACAGTGTTTTCAGTGACAGGACCTTCCTTGTTGGTGTTCAATACTATTTCAGCATGCAAATAACTGAGTTTGGGCATCTATCCAGCTGGTGATGGACACTAGGTTGTGTCCATGTTTTAGCTATGTAAGTAATGAAACAATGAAGATTGGGGTGCAGACATTCCTACAATATATTGAGTTTGCTTCCTTTTGGATACATACCCATTAGAGGACTTGCTGGGTCAGACTGTGATTTCATCCTATGTTCAGTTTTCTAAAAGACCCAAGCACTGTCTTTCATAATTACTACACTGTATCTATTTCCAATTATGTGTGCTTCCTAGTCTGTACTTGCTAAATGCTTCTCATCTGCTGCGTGCTGTAGCCCAGAGGTTCCTGGGAAAGAGAACACTTAATTCTTTACTCTCCCAAGGCTTGCAGGGTACAGCCAAAAAAGAGAAATAAAGATGTGCATGGGGAATGAGACATGGGAGTGAAAAGATGAGAAAGGCATCCAGGCCAGGCCTAAGGACCAAAGGCCATGGAGGAAGTTTCCTTAAAGCACACTTTGTGAAAGGGTTAGTCAGGCAAATAAGTAAGGAAGAAAAGTTGGGTACTTACCGTTATGAGTGAGGACACATCCTCTGAGTTCTCCTGTGATCACAGAAGTATAACTCAGCCTCTCTTGGTGTCAGTGCTCTCATCTAGAGGATAAAGCCATCACACTGAGGGTTCTTGCTGTTCCTAAATGAAATGGCATATGTGCGAATGTGTGCATGCTAATATGTACATGTACGCAGTAAAAAAAATGGCAAATTATAGTACTAGGATGTTCTTTCAGGACACCGCACAAGCTGAGATATTGCCGAAGCATCTAGTTTTCGTGAGTGGCTGAGTATGTTCTATTTATTCTTTTTAGAAAAGGTGTATTTTGGGAAAGGAGATACAGAAAGATAATAAATTCAATTACGAATGTATCCACTTAAAGGCAATGTGCGAACAGCAGATGGAGTTGCCAAAAAGTGAATTTGTGTGTGTGTGTGTGTGTGCATGTGTGCATGTATGTGTGCGTGCGCGTGCATGTGTGTGTGTGTGTGCATGTGTGCATGTATGTGTGCATGCGCGTGCATGTGTGTGTGTGCATGTATGTGTGCGTGCGCGTGCATGCGTGTGTGTGTGTGTACACTTCTGCATGGATATATGTGGTGTAAAGGACAAGCTTTCCATTCTATAAATGCCAACTCAGCTCATGCATCTCACAACAAACACAGGAATCATTCCCCCAATTTCTCTTCTTAGGATTGCTTTTTGTCCTTCTAAAAAATTTATTTTCTTGGATCAGGCTTGCCATCACAACAGCTGTCAACAAATAAGTGATTAGCTGATAAGGACTTATGCTTGAATTGTATGTTATTAGAAATTTTGAGAAAGCTAAAAAGCCTTTGCAGTCTTAAGAAGCAGGGCTCTCACCCTTCATTAAAGTAGCTTTTCTGTGCAGCAAATGGAGACCATCACAGGAACACACAACTGGACATAGCACAGACATGAGTGGATAGTGTGTGTGTGTGTGTGTGTATGTGTGTGTGTGTGTGTGTGTGTGTGTGTGTGGTCCAGCCCCATCAGACACATCTGCATCACAGCTCCCGCATCTGTGTCTCAGGGACCATTGCAGAGGGTGGGGCAGGAAGAGTGTAAGGCGGCAATGTCAGGAAGTCTGTGGAGCAGTCTCTCCCGTACATGGCTGCATAAACAAGACTGAAACTATGGCAACATCAATGGACTCCTTAACACAGAAAGTAGAAATGTTCATGCAGTCCGGCCCACCACTAGAGAAACAGCTCCTGGCTGCTCTGCCTCTGCCAGGAATCAGCCCCATCGTTGGTCATGCAATGCAGAGTGATCAGCCTTGAAGCCATATACACATAAACAATAAAAAGGGACTCATCAGATTATGTACGCAGTAAAAAATGGCAAATTATAGTACTAGGATGTTCTTTCAGGACACCATACAAGCTGAGATATTGCCGAAGCATCTAGTTTTTGTGAGTGGCTGACTATGTTCCATTTATTCTTTTTAGAAAGGTATATATATATAGTTTGTGCCATAAGTCTCAGCATCTGCTTTGATATTCTGCAGGGCAGAGCCTTTCAGAGGCCCTCTGTGGCAGGCTCCTAACTTGTTCCCTGTTTTCTCCTTCTTCTGGTGTCTATTTTCTTTGCCTTTCTGGCTGGGGATTGAGCATTTTAGCCAGAGTCCTCCCTCTTGATTAGTTTCTTTGTAGCAGCTTTATTTGTAATAGCCAAAAACTAGAAACAACTCAGATGCCCCTCAACTGAGGAGTGGATACAGAAATTGTGGTACATCTACACAATGGAATATTACTCAGCAATAAAAAAACAAGGATATCATGAAATTTGCAGGTAAATTGTGGGAACTGGAAAGGATCATCCTGAGTGAGTTATCCCAGAAGCAGAAAGACACACATGGTATATACTCACTCATATAGACATACAATATAGGATAAATTTACTAAAATCTGTACACCTAAAGAAACTCTGCCCTGCAGAATATCAAAGCAGATGCTGAGACTTATGGCCAACTGTTGGGCAGAGTGCATACAATCTTATGAAAGATGTAGGAAACAGTAAGATAGGGAGAGGACAGGAGCTCCACAAGGAGAGCAACAGAACCAAAAAAAAAAATCTGAGCACAGGGATCTTTCCTGAGACTGATACTCCTACTAAGTATTGTGCATGGAGAAAACCTAGAACCCCTGCACAGATGTAGCCCATGGCAGTTCAGTGTCCAAGTGGGTTCCATAGTAATGGGAACAGGGACTGCCTCTGACATGAACTGATTGGCCTGCTCTTTGATCACCTCACCCTGATGGGGGAGCAGCCTTACCAGGCCACAGAGGAAGACCATGCAACCACTCCTGATGAGAGCTGATAGACTAGGATCAGAAGGAAGGAGAGGAAGACCTCCCCTATCAGTGGACTTGGGGAGGGGCATGTGTGGAGAAGGGAGAGGGAAGGTAGGATTGGGAGGGGAGGTGGGAGGGGTTTGTGGGGGGGATACAAAGTGAATAAATTGTAATTAATAATTTTTTAAAAGACACATTTTATTGTTGGGCAAGTTATTGACAAATGTCTGGGACTGGATCCCTGGACAGATCCAGCAACACTAAAGGCAGGTCCTCCACACCCCTTCACTCTTTTCTGAAAAGATGGAGTGGGGGAGGGGGCTAGCGGGAGCCATCAGAAGCATCTTCAGAATTGATTGTTTAAGATTTCCCAGAAATTGCTTCCTATCTAATGAATCAAATTGGCTATATCATCAGTATATCAAATATGTCTTTCACTTCATTTTCTATTTCTAATTACTATCAGATGAAACAATGCTCATGAAGACACTTTTCTGATAAAATATTTGCTTACACACAGCAAAAAAAAAAAAAACAACCCATAACATTCATAGAGGAAAGAAGGGCGGGGACTGGGTATGTGTCACAATGGTAGAGCGCTCTCTAACATGCATGAAGCTGTGGTGTTCAATCTTCGGCAACCAGATAACACCCGACAGGAAAGAAAACTGACTTTATTGAACATTAAAAACATAATGAAAAATTCAAAGACTCCAATTTGGCAGGAAATGAAGGTGAGGTACCTGAGACCAGCCCTTCACGGCTGTTATGACCATTTCCGGCCAGCCTCTTCTAAAAATCTCTCAAGGGTCTACTCATAATTAAGCTCACATTGCATTAGGCCTCACAAAATGATGACCTCCACCTGCAAATGTATTGGGGATGACTGCCAAATGTCCAGGTGTTCCTTCCAGTCCGTGGACAGAGAGACAGCTCAGGTACCTCACCTTCCAGAATCTCTGGAAGCCAGCTTCCAGCTTCCAACCTGCCTTCATAAAACCTTGAGTTGTCTGTCACAGGTGCAGGGCAATAGCACAAGAAGGCTTGAGCATTCTTCTCCGTCCTAAGATTGGATACAGCCATGACTTCCCTGCTGTACCCTGGGACCCCAGGGCCAAACTAAAACTTTCTCTTCTTCCCTTACGATGCTTTTTTAGGTTGTTTTTGTTCTCTCCTCTTTATCTCTTTTCCCCCAAAGCATAATAGCCTTAGTGCATGGACACAGAGAATACTTTTTACATTCTCTTCTTGTAGAATCCAGAAATGCTTTCCAGCCTCATTGTTAGAATACAGATAATAAATACTACATAAGTATAAAATAAGTATTATTCCCAGAAAGTTTTTAGAGTCACTATATATATGCATAGATAGATAGATAGATAGATAGATAGATAGATAGATAGATAGAGTGTGCGTGTGTGTATGTGTGATAAAGAGACTTCTTTTGTATAATACGCAGGTATTAGCATCCTTTAAAATTACGAAAAACCCAGGAGTGCTAAAATACTTCTGTACAATAGAAGATCTAGAGTTATCGCCATCCCTGATCTCAAGCTGTACTATAGAGCAACAGTAGTAAAAGCTGCATGGTACTGGCATACAGACAGACTAGTAGGTCAATGGACTCAAATTAAAGACCCCAAAGTAAACACACACACCTATAGATGCTTGATTTTTGACAAAGAAACCAAAATTATACAATGGAAAAAAAGATATCGTCTTCAACAAATGGTGCTGGCCTAACTGGATATCTACATGTACAAAAATGCAAATAGATCCATACTTATCACCCTGCACAAAACTAAAGTCCAAGTAAATCAAAGACCTCAACATAAAACTAGACATACTAAATCTACTAAAAGAAAAAGTGGGGACCAGCCTTGAACGCATTTACACAGGAGACAACTTCCTGAGCAGAAGGCCAACAGCTCAGGCACTAAGATCAATAACCAACAAATGGGACCTCATGAAACTAAAAAGCTTCTGCAAAGCAAAGGACACTGTCATCAGAACCAACAACAGCCTACAGACTGAAAAAATTCCTTCACATACCCTACATCTGACAGAGGGCTAATATCCAGATTATATAAAGAACTCAAGAAATTAAACACTGACAAACCAAATAATCTGATTTAAAAACAGGGTGCAGAGCTAAACAGAGAATTCTCAACAGTGGAATATCAAAGGCTGAGAAGCACTTTAAAATATACTCGACATCCTTAGTCATCAGGGAAATGCAAAGCAAAACATTCTGAGATTCTACCTTGCACCTATCAGAATGGCTGCTAAGATCAAAAACTCAGTGACAGCACATGCTGGCGAGGTTATGGAGAAAAGGGAAGCCTCCTCCATTGCTGGTGGGAGTGCAAATTTGTACAACCTGTTTAGAAATCAATCTGGTGCTCTCTCAGAAAATTGGGGACAGTTCTACCAGTTATATCATTGCTGGGCATATACCACACAACAAGGACATTTGCTCAACTATGTTCATAGTGGCTTTATTCATAGTAGGCAGAAACTGGAAACAATCCAGATGTCCCTCAGCTGAAGAATGGATAAAGAAACTGCTACATCTGCACAATGGGAATACTATACAACTATTAAAAACAAGGACATCATGAAATTTTCAGGCAAATGGATGGATCTAGAAAGATCATACTGAGTGAGGTAACCCAGTCCCAGAAAGACATGCATGATATATACTCACTTAATAAGCAGATATTAACCATATAGTACAGGCTAAGGATATTACAATCCACAGACCTGAAGAAGCTAAGTGACAAGGAGGACTCTAGGAAGGATGCTTAATTCTCATTCAGAAGGGCAATTAGCATAGACACCAGAAGCGGTTAAAGGGTTAAAGAGAAGGAACAGGATGGGAGCCTACCATAGATGTCCAGCAGGGGATTAAAGCAGATGCTGAAACTGACAGCCAAACTTTGGGCGGAGTGCAGGGAGTCTTGTGGAAGAGCAGGGCTAGAGAAGGTCGGAGGTTGGAGGACGGAGCTCCACAAGAAAACCAACAGAGCCAACAAATCTGAGCCCAGTGGTGCCTGTGGGGGCTGATGCACCAACCAAGGATCATGCATGGAGAGGACCTAGACCCCCTGCTCAGATGGAGCCGATGGGCATCTCAGTCCCCATGTGGGTTCCCTAGTAAAGGGACAAGGGCCTTACTCTGACGTGGACTCTGGTGCTTGCTCCTTGATCCCCTGGGCAGGGCAGCCTTGCCAGGTCATAGAGGAAGAGGATGCGGGCAGTCCTGAAGAGACTTGATAGACTGTGGCCAGATGGTAAGGGAAGGGAACTCCCCCTTTCTGAGGACTAGGGGAAGGGAATGGGGGGGGCGGAAGCAGAAGGGAGGGTGGACTGGGAGGAGATAAGGGAGGGGCTACGATCTGGTGAATAATTTTTTTAAAAAATCTAAAAAAAAAAAAAACCATATGAGACTATAACAAAAAGAAAATTTCTAATTTTCTAGACCTGATCTGTTCATTCCTGAAAAGCTAGATACTTAGCATCAAAAGTATTTTTACATTACAAGATCACACAAAGTGCTACAAAGTATTTTCAAAAATGCTGACACTTCTTTAGAAGAAAATATAGACAATACCTGATAAATGTGTGGGCAGGAATAGATGTGGACGTGTTCACTAGTTACAGTCAATGCAAAGAATGCATAGTTGCTCTGAAGGAGGCTGAACGTACAGACAAAACTCGGGGGCACAGGCTGGCTTGCAGATTCATAGAGAGGACCGTGGTGCATCTGCTCGGAGTTTAGTATACTGTCCATAGGCCTACCCAGGAAGAGACATGCAATAAATCTTGAGTTGAGAAGTAAGTGGTGATGACCTTCCCTCGCATTGCACGGCATGGCCCTTCCTGGGTTTTAGTGGACTCTCCAATTTTAAATTTCTTCTCAAAACTAATGACGGATACACATTTTAAATTCGAGATTGCCAAATTCCACGTGAATTTTCCACCCTTGTAGATGAAGGCCCTGATCACTAGTTATTGTTTCTCTGTCCGCATTTATTTTTATTATACAGCATTGTTTCGAATTATTTCAGAATGTTTTTAATGCAATAGTCTAGAAAAAAAATAGTCCTGAATGTATAAGCAATCCCTACGGCATGTTCTTGGCATTAACCGTAAAATTCCAAAGTACCTAATTTATTTGATTGATTGGTTGATTGATTTTTCAGCTTTTTAAAGGGGGTACCAGCCCAAAAGCGTATAATTTTTCTCTTACCAAATGGAATATGAATGAAGGAATTGCATTTTTGTGTTTGGCTTGCTGTTGTTGTGCAGTTTCTGTTCCCTCCTCACACACAGCTCTGAGGTAGAAGCATCTTTTTCTTTTCACAGCCGCCATAGCTCATTGTGCTCCTTGCTCAACAAAGCTGCTGTGCGGAGCCGGCTGAGAGCCTCACTGTTATGTAACAGCTGCGGGGGTGCGCTCTGACTGTTGCGCAGATGAACTAAGGAGTCAGTCAGCACAGCACAGACACTAGAGTCATCATTTAGAGGAGAAAAGAACTCACCTCTAAGGTCTTCGGGGTGTGTGCTCTCTTTTTTCTAACACTTGCTGCCTGAAGCACAGTACAGAGGTTAAGGTTCATTTTCCCAAGAAGCAGTTGGCTAGGACCTGTGCATTGTGTGTTGGCCTTGAAGAAGAAGCCCTCCTCTTATCTCTTCTTTAGCTGGCCAAGGAAAAACAGAATCTGTGTTCCGTTATCTTGCTGACTCTAGTGATCACTCTTGATAATTCCATCAGCAGGGTGTCAGGTTGTCCTGGAGAAGCCTGTCTGGGGACAGGAGAGAGTGTTTCTATGGGCTCCCCTTTACACACGTGCTGCTGACTACACAAGCTGCCCTTTCTATAACTTTGTGAATCTCTCCCTTAAGCAAAAGTTGGACAGTGTTGGGTTTTGTGTTTAGGGTACTTTCTGGAGGTGATACACTATTTCTAACTTTGAATCTGAGAAAATGTCTTAACCAATGACTACAGTCTGTTAGTGGGAGAAAGGCGGTAGTGCAGCAAAAGGCTTCTCCCAAATCTATTCTGGGCTGCAGAACTGATGTGCCCTCTAACATTCTGCCTGTCACCTATGTGAAGCAGCACAAGACATGGACTTTGTACTGCAAGAATAATAAATTAGTTTGTTTTCATTTCAATACTTTAATAGTAAAGCACATTGGGATGAGATGAAGGGAAATGATTCTCTCCTTTGCTTTTGCTGTAAGCCTCTGCAAGTCTCCTGAAGGAAATCAATCTGTTATCAAGTGTGGACTGAAGGCCAGAGTTGTGCAATGTGAAGACTGCTGTGTGATTCCGAAAGGTCTCATAGTCTCCTCAAGATTAATCTTCTGAATCTAACACCTCTGCTGCCTTTTCATGCAGATCAGCAGTAACCTCTAGATCTGGGACAGAAGAAAAAACCTGTGTCCCTTTCCAAGTCTATTGCATCACAGCTGTGGGAAATTGCAACTGCAGAGTTTGGCTGAGTTGAACTTGACCAGTGGACGGAGCCAGAAGCCCTTTTCCTGTGGTTAGATGCAGACAATGAAAGCAAAGCCTGTCTGAGAGAGCATCTGGGGAGCGTGTCGATGGCACAGCACGCTGGCCACGCGGGGAGAAGAGACACTACTCACTGAGCAATCACGGCTCTCAGGTGCCTGCATGCGCCAGCACAAGAAGGCATGCTCTTCAGAAGGCCTCTCCAGTTTCCATGAAAAATCACTTCTCTACGACTTCCCGACCCAATGTAGCACCAGAGTGGATGGACAGACTTGTCAGGGCTTTGGGGTTAGAAAGAATGCCTGTTAACTCTCTGCTTGTGAGGCAGCTGCATGGCTTCCTCTGTTTGGCCCTTGCGTTTAAAGAGAAGGCACCCTCAGATGACAGAGGGGAGCCCAGTGCACTGTGATGTCTTCCAAGTGGAGATATGTGGATCTGTTCATGAAATGAACCTTTTTAAAAATAATAAATTCATTAGAAGAGGATTAACCACCATCTTCACAGCCAAGGAGAAAAAGCTAAGAGAAATTCTGAGGCAAAATGTTTCCTACTGTGTAGCTTGCTACTTCATCATCTCAACTTTTAGTTCCTTCAGAACTAAAGGTTTCTCAGGTTAGGGAGTGGGAGTTGGTTCAGTGGGTAAAACATTTGCCATCCAAGCCTGAGGACTTGAATTCATATCCCCAGAACTATGTGCAAGGCAGGCAAGCTAGTACAATTCTATAATTGCAGTGTTCCTGTGGTGAGCTTTTGCACAGAGCTAAGAAACCCCCAGCAACTCCTAAGCCAGCTAGCTTGGCAGAGTCGGCAGACATTTCCAACAAGGTGGAAGACAAAGACTGAAACTCAAGGTTATCCTCTGATCTCCACAGGTGGAACATACTACATAGCACACACACCGCATGCACACATGTCACAGGGCCCACACACAAATACACACCTGCACACTCCTCACATACACACAAAAAAGATGTTTTAACTTCAACTTAAAGGTTTTTTTAATTGATTACGAAGTTATAATGTGTTTTTAAAACTCGTAATTCAATCCAAAGCCATCTACCTGTTCTCCCACGTCACATTCTGGAAATGCCATTGCTTTGTAATTGTTTATGTGGAGGTCTGGATCATTCTTAGCCACTTTTCTTGACCATATTGCCTTTGTTATTTTATCAAAGCTCGGTTCCATCAGTTTGTGGTGGTGATGGATTTGATGTAAGCTTAGCTCATCTTAACTGTAACAGTCTGTTGATCCGTCTCTGTAGATTACAGCATGGCGGTTCTCCCAGTGACAATACCGCGAGAGGTGGAAGAAAAGCCCTTGACTCTCAGCTCCTTATTTGTGAGGATGGAAGTAGTGAGTGCCAAGCCCATTACATGAAGAAGTTGAGTTGGGAATTAAAAAGTCTCTAAACTTTAGAATTAAAAAAAATAAACTATTAATACTTTGAGGATTTCCTACACTGCATTTTGATCATGTTCTAAGTCTTTCCAGATGCACTCCCATCTTCACACCTGCCCCAAACGGGACATCTAACTCACTGATGCTCCCAAGACAGGGACCATCAGAGCAAAGGAGGCAAGAGATTGTAAGGGCATGAGGTGGGGAAGACCAGAGTCAATCAGTGTCTTCTAACCAGGATGGGCCCACTGCCTCCATGAACTCACAGCAGCTGTGACTGACTTCACAAGACCTACGTAAGATCAGGCCAGTTAAATCCCAATGTGGACTGAGAAGGGATTCATCAGCCCCACCCCTAACTAAAGAGCAGTTAGGTTGTCTAGGATGGCTAATGGGGAAGAAAGTCAGCTTTCTTTAAGAGTGTAGCACCTGGTAGGTTGACCATGATCCAGCGGATGACACACCGAGGAGTAGAGGAGCAGCAATAGGTCATTAAACTTTGGAATTTTTAATAAGTCAGCACCTATAATCTTACACTACAATGTACCTCTCTGGACTCTTTGTTAAGATTGTGAAACTAAATGCATTTAAATTTGATTTGGATATTTAACCCTGTAAATTGAATATAGAATAACTGATATCATAATATTCAGTCTTGAGTTTCATATGACCCAAGATCAATGATCCTCATATTTTCAGTCTTCCTTTGTAAAGTTCTTATATGCTATCAATTTGAATGAGTTACATTACATATTCAAATGTTCCACTCCAGATTTTAATTTTTGGATATTAAAGTTGGTAAGACTTGAAAGTGGTGAGTTAAATTCCCTCACTAATGTACTGAGATCCTCCAATTAAGATTTTAAGGTTATTTTATTTTAGGCTTTCTGGCAATTTTTTTTCATAAAAACAAGATAGCTCTCTTTTGTGTTTGAAGCATAACTCACCTTTATGTTTCAGTTGCTTGGGCTTTCCATTTCGGTCTCTTAGAGGTTGAGAACATGAACAGATTGTGATAGCATAAGGCAATACCTATTCTTTGAAGCCTCTTTCCCCATGAATTTGCAGGTGAGTTTTTTTTCTCAGTCTTTAATTATTTTCTATTCATCTATTTGCTCATTTAACAAAATGAGCTGATATTTAACCAGGCTTCTGTCTCTGGACTATGTGTTCAAAGTACAGAAATCCTTTCAGATGTCCCAACAGCCAAAAAAAAAAAACATAGCAAAAATGTGGAAATAAATGGAAAATTACATTGTGATTAAAAACAAACAAACAAAAAAAAAACCACAAACCACCATTCAAGAGTTCCACAAACTGAATGTTGAATGTTAATCACATCTCTAGAAACATCCACTTACAGCACATTAAGATGGAAACAAGACCAGCCCCTGTCTCCTAAGATCTCTGTGAGGAGCAGAAGAAAAGTGCTTAGGTTGAGGGCCTGGCTGCCTAGCGTGGAGCCGCTGCATAAACAGTGTGTGACAGGAGTTCTGTCACAAACAACTTACTCAGATGAAGGGAGAAAGAAGGAACTGAAAAAAGAATGTTCGAATCTGAGAGAAGACAGGAAAGAAGGCGTAAGCAGAGGAAGAAGTACAGCAGCAAGGGGCACTACAGAGCAACAGTAATAAAAACTGCAGCACACCGGCAGAGAAACAATGGTGGGTCAATGGAATCGAATAGAAGATCCAGAACTAAACCCACACACCTATGGATACTTGATTGTTTATAAAGAAGCCAAAATTATACAATGGAAAAAAAATGACAGCATCTTCAACAAATGGTGCTGGTCTAACTGGGTGTCTACATGTAGAAAAATGCAAATAGATTCATATTTATCACCCTGCACAAAACTGAAGTCCAAGTGGGTCAAAGATCTCAACATAAAACCAGACATGCTGAAGAGGATGTGGAGAAAGGGGAACCCTCTTCCATTGCTGGTGGGAATGTAAACTTGTACAACCACTTTGGAAATCAATCTGGTGCTTTCTCAGACAAATAGGAACAGTGCTTCCTCAAGATCCAGCTATACCACTCTTAGGCATATATCCAAAATATGATCAAGTACAAAACAAGGACATTTGCTTAGCCATGTTCATAGCAGCTTTATTCATAATAGCCAGAACCTGGAAAAAACCCAGATGTCCCTCACCTGAAGAATGGCTACAGAAACTGTGGTACATTTACACAGTGGAATACTACTCAGCGATTAAAAACAAGGAAACCATGAAATTTGCAGGCAAATGGTGGGATCTAGAAAAGATCATCCTCAGTGAGGTATCCCAGAAGCAGAAAGACACACATGGTATATATTCACTTAGACATATAACATAGGACACACATACTTAACTCTGTTCACCTAAGAAATTAAGCAAGAAAGAGGACCCTGGGTAAGATGATCAATCCCCACTCTGAAAGGCAAACAGGATGGCATCTCAGAAGAGGAAGAAAACAAGGAACAGAACAGGAGCCTACCACAGAGGGCCTCTGAAAGACTCTACCCAGCAGTGTATCAAAGCAGATGCTGACACTCATAACCAAACTTTGGGCAGAGTGCAGGGAATCTAATGAATGAAGGGGGAAACAGAAAGACATAAAGGGGACAGGAGCTCCACAAAACATCTGGGCACAGGGGTCTTTTCTGGGATTGATACTCCAACCAAGGACCATGAGTGAAGATAACCTAGAACCCCTGCACAAATGTAGCCCATGGCAGCTCAGTCTCCAAGTGGGTTCCCTAGTAAGGGGAACAGGGACTGTCTCTGGCATGAACTCAGTGGCTGGCTCTTTGACTCCCACCCCTGAGAGGGGAGCAGCCTTATCAGGCCACAGAGGAAGACAATGCAGCCAGTCCTGATGATACCTGATAGGCTAGGGTCAGATGGAAGGGGAGGAGGACCTCCCCTATCAGTGGACTTGGAGAAGGGCATGGAAGGAGATGAGGGAGGGAGAATTGGATTAGGAGGGAGCTACAGCTGAGATACAATATTAAATAAACTGTGATTAATATTAAAAATTTAAATTTAAAAAGAAGAAAAAAAAAGAACGTGTGTTTCCCTGAAAAGACCACAGCAGTGCCTCCCACTCCAAGGCTTCTGACGACACCACTGCCAGCATGTCTTATTCTGTCTAATCACTGACTCCACAAACCCATCTGAATCATCCTCTTTTCCTCAAGCCAAGGAGGTGAACTGTAAGGTGTGATGACAAATACCTGCAGAAGCAGGGGTGGGAGCCTTGAAAACGTGGTAACGTTTTATTATTGGTGGGTGTTTTTAGCCTTCAAGTAGCAACTGAACTTCTGCTCAGTCTTTATACCTCTACCTCTTAAAACAGTTTATTATCCCTCTTTTTTCAACAGGTAAAACTGAGACCCAGATCTGCGAGTACATATCTTTCTAGAGAAACGCTTGCATATTTCTATTATATGCACATACCATGTGTCTCTACCATGGGGCCCTTTTCTTTCTAGTTTGAAAATTGTTATAAACTCTGAGATACAGTTCAGATCGTGACAGATGGCTGATCTGCTACTGTGAATTTAATATCACCAGGCTCACATAGGTACTGTCATCACTCTGTTTATTATCTACAACATTTTATGGTCTCCCCAAGGAGTTGGGATGGACCGAAATTGGGCCTGCTTTCCTAGAAGTAAAGAAGCAGAGCGCCAGGACTTCAGAGATGTGGCCAGCCAAATGCCGCTCAGGTACCCTCGCATCCGGACACAGAACTTAGCAGGGAAGCAGGCCTGGGATCGCCACTGCTTGTCCAAGTGTCTAAGAGCAAGAGCGGCAGAGTGCTGGAGGCTGCACTTCTGAGACCCATCAGAATGACCACGAGAGCAAAATAGAGATGACCAAATAAGCACTTATTGGGGCGAGGGAAAGGAGCACAGCTTTCATCAGTTGAATCTGGGACAGCTGCAGCCCCTCACAAGAATATCCCCTGTGAGTTGCAAGGCTTCTGTAACATATGACCTTGGACTATTTATACAGAGGAGAGTATTGCTCTAAGAGGCAAATCTTAGGCGTAAAACACAATCAATGTTTTATAGACTTTCGAGGGAGCACAATGAAGCTCTGAACTCAGAAAATATACCAACTCTGACCTTTAGAATTCTGCAGTGGAATCTGGCAACAGATAAGACAGGAGGGAAGTTGGTCCAAAATTAACCCAAGTCTTTCCTTAAACAATATTATTCACTAATTCTGTTACTTTGTCTTTGGATTGCTTTTATTTTTCCCCCGTGTGCTTGCTGTCCCTGGAGTGGGTCATGATAACACACTTTAAAATGTAAATCAAAAGAGTACCTGGTGAATCAGGCCCTACCATTGATCCACACTGCACGATGCAAGGTGCTTTTCTTTGTTGACAGGATGCTCATTGACTCTCGACTTCAACTGACAGAGGTGAGACAAGTGCGGACGTAGAGAAGTTACTTAAGGTAGAGCCTAGGTTGACGGTAGCCAGTGGGAGGCCCAGGATCTGAGGGCTATGCCTCATTGCCATGGAATGATTTGGCTAAGTTTTCCACTATTCAGTCCAGATTTCCTTAACTGTTGAACATACTACAACTATGTCTCATTTGAACCTGAAAGAGGAGAAACCTGAATTTTTTTTGTCTTTTTCGAGAACTGCAACAGAGTGAGAGCAAAACTCGAGATCAAGGATGCCATTATCATGGTACTAAAATTGTTCTGGGGCATTCATTCCATGTATTTTCTCCTGCCACGCAGATGTCCTAAGAACTCAGCATAAGGTCTGGTGCAGCTG
Source organism: Pachyuromys duprasi (assembly GCA_028658305.1). Lineage (NCBI taxonomy): Eukaryota > Metazoa > Chordata > Mammalia > Rodentia > Muridae > Pachyuromys > Pachyuromys duprasi. The sequence goes on from CM053760.1 coordinate 67,841,369, forward strand.
AACTATGACAGCCTTTTTTTTTTTTATCACTCATGCTATTGGCTGTTCTAAGTCCTCATTTGGGAAATCGGTTCAGACGCTTATTTCATTCTCATAGACTTCAAACAGTGACACATTTATGCTGAGGAAGAAATTATTGACATATGTGCATTGTACATAGTTCTAAGGACATTTTCACACAAGTTTGTTAGGAACTTTGACCATAGCCTTTTCCTTTCTTTTTCTTCTCCACTTTTTAGTGCCTCTGTCCCAGAGATAGTTTTGCTTCTACTTTCATGTCTTGTAGATATATAATTTTATGTACCTCTATGGAATCTCGGAGCCACAAATGAGAGAAAGCATAAGATATTTCTCTTATTAGTCTTGGGAAATACCTAATATGATAATCTCCAGCTGTGTCCTATTTCCCACAAACAACATGATTTTGTTCTTGGTGGCTGAATAAATTCCACCGTGTATGAATACCACATTTTCTTTATCCACTCCTCTGTTGATGGGCATCCAGGTTACTCTATAACTTATGGTGTCAAGTGCTGAAATAAATATCTGTGTGCAACTGTAACTGTGGTATGTTAGAGTCTTTTGGGTAAATGACAAAGAAGAAATGTAGCTTTAAAAATTAAAAATACAAAGCTGAGAAGTACTGGCCAATATCCCCAGCAGTGTAGAAACTCAAGGCAGGAAAATTACAAGTTTAAGTCCTGCCTGGGCTACCAACCACTCAACACCAGCCTCTGCTCTTTTCTATATTCCCTGTACCGTTTACATGGCCACTCCCGGTGCCCAATAACGATCTTTCTTTTCTCCAGGTAGGTAGAAACTCTTTTCGTTATTGTTTAAATAACAGCCCTTCAAGTTGGGTGTGGTGGCAAATGCATAAATCCTTGCAGTTGGGATGTGGAGACAGCAAGTTTGTGACTTTGAAGCCAAGGTAAACTACGTAGGAAAATTCTGTCTCAAAAGTAAATGCATATACAACAAAAATAAAACTATCCTCACAGGTAGGAGGTGACATTGTCTATTTTTCTCATATTATTATTACTATTATTGCTGTTGTTACCAAAATAATGTTTTGGTTGTGTTTGGAAAATGAGCTTTAGAATATTTTCATCACCATTTATTGTAGATTGGTCCAATGATTCTGTCTGCATGTAGAGAAGGTGTTTAGGTCCCATTACCAATGAACCTAGTGCACTTTGAAGGTTTCATCCAGCAATGTTTCTCCAAGTCCATTTTAAATCCATTGCAATGATTCTCCTTCAAAGGCTCTGAATCTCTCTACAAAAAGCATCTCTGCCTGCTGTTGTTAGGAATAACATTGTGACAGTTTAACATTTACTTATTATCTTAATTTTAGTGTCTGAGTGTTCTGTGTACAGGGATGTACAGGAACTACTTGAGTATCTAGTGTCCTTGGAAGCCAGAAGAGGATGGCAAATGCTTTGGAATTGTTGTTGAGGAAGATTGTCAGTGCTTGGACCTGAACCTGGGTTCTCTACATTTGAGCCATCTGAGTGACCCCCACAGTGATAGTTTTATCTAATGCCTTCTTTGTAGTAATCCTGCTGATACCCTCTATGTTTTGTGATGTTTTATCAAATCAAAGCATATTTTCCTTCAAATATTGACTCCATTTGAGGTTTTTTCATAATTCTTCTCTTATAAATCTTTAATTTCATCTGTCTCTCAAAGCCTAGTTTTGGCTGTGTTGTTCAGGTTAGGCTCAACGGATTGTTTTGCATTGTGCTTTTCTTTTAAGCTAGTTAATGGCCTGTTCTTTTCAAACAACTAGCCATTCTCTTTACCTGTTGTTAAGTAAACATTTGAGTGCAATCATGCATTTCGTTATTATGTGTCCATACATATGTATTTATCATTTTTACAACTCCCCTTTTTCTTACCATTTCCTCTATCACTCTCCTATTCATCCCTGTTCTGTGTCCACATAGTCTCCATTGAACTTTCATGTTAGATAGGTAGGTGACGGAGATGATACATGATGATAGATGGATAGATAGATAGACAGACAGAGATGGTTTGAATGAGCATGACTTCCAAGGGCTCACATATTTGAATGTTTGGTCACTGGTTAGTAGAACTATTTGGGAAAGATTAGGGGGTGTGGTCTTATTGGAGGAGGTATGTCACTGCAAGTGGACTAAAGCCTGCAGCAAGCCTAGTCTAACTCTCTGCCGCCAGCTTGTGGATTGGATGTAAGCTCTCGGCTACCGCTCTAGTACCACACCTGCCTGCTGCCTTGCTTACTATCCATGACAGTCATGGAGTTACTCTCTGAAACTGAAAGCAAGCCCCCAATTTAATGCTGTTTTTTTCATGTTGCTTTGGTCATTGTATATCTTCACACTAATAAAAGAGTATCTAAGAAAAATAGATATATAATAGACAGCTGGATAAATGATAGCTAGATTATGGTAAATCTAGATTCCATATGAGTCTTGCCTTTACTTCTTTCCACTGCCTTGCTCTTCCATAGTCCCTTTCTACTTTCATGTCATAAGTACATGTTATTTGTTGAACTATTAGTGTCCTTTCCAGAAAGTTTTGCCTTTGCCTAGATTTTGAAGCATTTTACCCATGTTTTCTCCTAAAGGTTTCAATGTTTCAAGTCTTACATCAAGCTTTTTAAAATCTGTTTTGAATTTATTTTTATCCACGATGGGGTTGGGGAACTAGCTTAGTTTTTCTAATTGTTAATATCTAGTTTTCTTGTCAAAATTTTCTGAAGAAAACATCTTTCCCTCTCCCCAATATGTACTTTTGACATCTCTGTAAAAAATAGTAAAGTTATCATATTTCTATGTCTCCCAAATTAGAAAATATAAGCCATAGTATCTCTGTCAGAATTCTTTCTGTCATTATGACACATTATGACAGCCGTGGATGGCATGTAGATGAATCAGTGTGGCTGATCAAACAAATTTCTATTATTGAATTTCATATAATTTTCATGTCATGAATTTTTAAACCAATAAAACTGTAAAAAATCTATATTGTATAGGATATATAAGATTTCAGTCAGAGTTAATGTATATTCAATGAGGATTTGCTGGTCTCTACCTCATCTGCTATCTTCAGATATATGTTTCTTTATAGTATATATTGTTTCTCAAATGTGAACAATAAGAGAAAAATGCCTGCCATCTCTCTTCCTTCAGGTCCTTTCATCCTCACCAATGGTGCTTTATGGCTCTCTGGATCCCACAAGTTCTCCAAACTAAACACAAGTATCTCATGACACGATGATGCCAAGATCCACATGAAAGTGAGCTCATGTGACATTTGTATTCTGATACCTTCTCTTTCTCTGCCTCGTTCTCTTATCTGAATTTGCTTCCTTATTTTTCTTTATGCTGTTAAGTAAGAGCATGGCTTTTTTATGCACCTTCCTTGAGTAGCCTTGACTCACCATAGATGAGACAATCTAGAAATAGACACACCTTTGCTCTCAATCAAAATCCTTTCATGGGTGCAGTATCCGTCTAAGTATCCAATGGTTGCTCAATATTCGAACAACATTTGTTTTAGCAAAAGATAAAGGCCAAAACTGAAAAGAGAGTAAACAATATACTTTGGAGGACATAAATCTTTGACATCCTTAATAATAACTTTGAAATTTAAAGTTATGAACATAAACTGAAAAGCTCTTGGTAAAGCTGAAGCCAAACATCAAAGGGACAGTGATTGCAAGAGCTGCACAGAAATGGAGACTCTGAAGATTTATTAGATGATGGGTAATGTCAGCTCCTATTTTCTCACTATAAACTTGTCTAAGAGCTTTGGAAAATTCTTCCTCACTTACATTCTTTCTCACTGGTTGTTTTCCATCTGTTTGAGAACATCTCAAACCATGAGAAGACCAGAACGAGATAAGACCATCTTCAGAGAAGAAGGTTTCAGAATTAAACCAATAAAACTGTCTGTCTGTCTATCTATCTATCTATCTATCTATCTATCTATCTATCTATCTATCTATCTATCTATCTAATTCATTCATCTATCTAATCTACCTATTTATCTGTCTATCATCTACTTTCTTTGGTCTTCAGAATCCATGCCAACTCCCAGAAATAAGCCAGGCTCCCAGAGCATTCCGGATCAAGGGTTCTTGGCACACAGGAGGTTTGCAAAAAGAAAAAGGTCCCTTTGAGCCCTTTCCTGGATATTGAAACCAAGCCAGGGTAGCTTGAGAGCAAAGGGGACGAGCAGCCTCAGAACAGTCTGTGTCACATGTTTACAGCCTCTTTGCTTTATAACCTTATAAAAACGAATTTCCCCCATCCTGAATGCTTTAGTCCATCTCTATTAGTAAGCTCAGAAGGGATCTCACAAAGGCTTAGCTGGCTGGCCTCTTGGTCTTCCCAGCGGCCTGAAGCCCAGCACTTTCTTTGCAGCTCTATTTACTTATAAGCTTGGTTTTGGCAGCCGGTGAGTTTATTTTACATTTTACTGAAGTGTGAGGGGAAATACTGATAGAAAAACTAAACAAATTCCCTCACTAAATGGTATCTCCAAACGAGCAAAGTACCTGAAGAAGTCAAACATCCGGATGCCCAGGACTCAGCCAGGTTTTTCTTCCCTATAAGGCATTGTCAGTATCTCCTCCCACTCCCTGGTGATGGGATCCGCTGGAAAGTAATTCGAGGGCAGAAAGGCTGCATCCATTGTAGAGCTTCACAGAGAGCCTGTAGCCTACTGCCCAGCATTCCCTCTGTCCAAGCTTTGGAGAAACAGGTTTGTACAAACCCCCTTGTTAGGGCTTTAACCACAGGGAATGCTGATCCCTGTAAGCATCACTCTCTTATTCCATGTAAAATAACATGAAAATTTTCCTTTATAAGTTATCATAGATCTTACCATAACAGACACATGTACACACACAGGCTCTATGTGTGTATGTATGTATACATGAAACACAGTCTCACTTTGTAGCCCAAGCTACCCTGAAACTCTCTATGTACACCAGGCTAACCTTGATTTCACAAGAATCTGACAGCCTCTACTTCCCATGTGCTGGGACTAAGATGGACTTGTAAGTCAATTTCAAAACACAGTATTTAAGTGTGAATAAAAGTTAGTTCCAGGGATGTTGAAATGGCCAGGATATTATCTCCCAAGAGAAAGAACTTGGATGTATTTTTGAACATAAAAATGCAGACAGACAGGGCTCGAGAGATGGCTCAGAGGTTAAGAGCCCTGGCTGTTCTTCCAAACATCCTGAGTTCAATTCCTACTAACCATGCTCACAACCATCTATAGTGCTATCTGATGCCCTCTTCTGGTTTACATATGTGTATGGAAGCAGAACACTGTATAAATAATAAATAAATAAATAAATAAATACATACATACATACATACATACATAAATATGCAGACAGACTGAAGGGCTTTGCATAAAGAAACACTCAATAATCATTCATAAAGTATACAAAGTAGATGCCGGACCTTCTTCCAGATCTTTTCATTTTATGTGTGTGTGTATGTGTGTGTGTCCCTGGGTGACCCTCAAAATTTTAGTGTCTTCTTCACAATAAAAATATTGTGGGTTGTTAATGAGACACTGGGTGATTCCCCTGTACCCAAGCCTTCCATGCTAAAGACTAGCCTGGACATCGAGTAAGTTATGGATATAATTTTAGAGACTGGTTGCCCCGAGGACAGCAGCAGCAGCAGAAGAAGAAAGCTAGGTGATGGTGTGATACCACGTGGAGCTAAACACTGGCACCTCATGCAGCAAACCCACTTTCTTGCTCATGCTCTGTGCCCACTGTGAGATCCTCTGGGATCCACTGCATGGCTCTCAGGTGAAGATCGCAGCCTGGGAGGCCTGCCACTGTCCGTAGAATAGCTAGTTCCCTTGATGGCAGGACGCAGGATCTAGGTAGAATCTCAAGCTGCCTGTTTATACTTGTACTCAGATTTTATTTACCGAAAAGTAAATTAAGACTCTGTTTTACAAAGTAGAAAATGCACTTTTCCCATGAAGCTGAAAAGTGAGAACTGCATTCAAATCTAAGCCCCAAGGCCTACCAGAAATAACATTACATTTATACTATAGTTCTGTCTTTTATTACTGAAAAAAAGTAAAAAATGCAAAGAACTGCTCATTAAACTTTACTATTTAACTTGACCTCCCAATGAAGAGCAAGCCTTTGGATATATTTCATATTTTTAAAAAGTGGCAACATTTGTAGTAATAGATATTTGACCAAGCCTCCTGTCCTTGGAGGCTTAATCTTCAGAGGGAAGCTGAGGAAAGCAACCAGCTCCAGGGCACTGGCAGATATGGGGCGAAAGACAAAGCCGTCTCTAGAAAAGCTGGGCTAAACGGTACATGACCAGAGGGGGAACCCAAAACAGAAAATGTAGGTAGTTGATTGTGCCCTAAGACTGAGACTTTGTTAACACCCTGAATGTCTCAAGCTTCCCTGCAAGGCAGACACACATTGGTCTAGCCTAAGACAGGTAGAATATACGACATTCTTCAAAGCATGTTATGAAAAAAAATAAAGTTGAGGATTGAGCGGACATTGATGAAGAGAAAAACAGAACAAGCAAATGGCAAAATCAACAGTGAAAAGTCCCCTCCCTAAACACAAACCATATGCAGACAGATACATGGTACAATGAGAGCAACCAGAGCACGATTTCCAGACCCAGACTAACTCCTAACCCTGTTCATAGAGTAAAGCTGTAGAAGTAGCAAACTCATCTCCAGATCATATCAAATGTGCTAAGGAGGATGATATCAAATGGGCTGATCTACATGAATTGTATGTAATCCCAGAAGAAAAGAAAATTAGGGGAAATGGAAAGGAATAAACATAGAGACTTTTTAAAAAAGAAAATCAGTTTTTCAGAGAAATATAAACTATGGTAATGTGACAGAAATTTGTCAAAGAAATATTGGATGGCTGAATGTGTTGGCTCATGTAATGCCACCACTCAGGATGCTAAAGCAGGAGGATGCTCATGAGTTCCAGTATGCACCAGAAGTTCTGGGCAAAAAGCAAAACACATTGCCTCAAAAATCTAATAAAGAAAAAACACTACTTGAAATCTTTTGAACAGAGGACTATCATGATAGAAACAGACTTAGGTCTATACAAAACAAATAAATAAAATAAAGCACTGAAAGGAAAGAAAACAGGAATTATTCTTACATTTTATCACTCTTAAGAAACAGTTGTCTGAGCCATAGGTAGAAATATACACAAAGTTTATAGTGTATATTAAAAAGTACAGCATGCGGCACAGCAACAGGATGGGGAAAAAACAGAATAAGCTGTGTGTCACTAAAGTTTCTTACATTATACATGAACAGGTAGCATATTTGAATTTAAACATTAAAAACCCAGGAAACCACTGAACATTCTTTAAAAGTGCATGAATAATATGTTAACAGAGAAAGTAAAAATGAAACCATAAAAAAGCTTTATAACAAAAGGGAGAGAAAAGAAAAACATCTTAAATTATAGAAAATGGCTAGAATGTTTGATTTTAATCCAAAAATATCTGTAAGCATCACTGTGAGGGTAAATAGACAAGAGACGAATCAAAAACTGTGTGGCCAAAGTTAAGACCAAGACTGCCTGTATGTTATACACAAGAAATCAATTTCATTCATAAATATAACTATTTCATTTATTCTGTTTTATCTTGGGTGTGTTTTATTGTTTTTGTATCTCTCTAACATTTGTTTGTTTGAGTTTATTTAAGTTGTTGGACTTGAAGCCATCAATTTACTCATGATATGCTACCTCTGCACTTCTGATATCTGTAGAGTCTGTAGTGATGTCTTACTTTTCATTGTTAATGTGAAGAATTTAATTTTTGTTTCTGTTGAGTTTCTGGTACATTCTCATTAGAGCTTTATAAATGTTATTAATTTCTATGTTCTTTGTTGTTCTTTTTAAAGTTTCACAGATATATATTTATTTTTTATTATTTTTCTTCTTTGACTTATTTGAAGTAAAATTTTAATCTTTAGCTTCCTGAGATCAAAGCTTAAATCACTAACCTCAGACTCTTTCACTTTTTAAAATAAACATTTAAAGTTATAATTTTCTACAATAAACTGAATTACTAGCATCTTGCTTACAAGATCGGTATGTTGTGTTTTCAAGTTTGTTTTATCTTTTGCCAATTTAAAGTATTTTAAAATTTCCCTTGAGACTTCTTTGACCTATGGCGATGAACATTGGTTTTCGCTTGATGAGTTGTAGAGTTTGTTGGGATTACTACAGGAAAATGGGTGACTGAAGGGCAGCTGAATTACTAAAATATTTTGCCCTAAGATGTACGATGACAGACAAAACCTTCATAACTGGAGTTCTCTGCAATTTGCTGAAGCTGCATCAGATAAATAGAAGTCTTTCCCCTTGCAGGTGTTGACTGGGAAGGGGCCTCATGAGTCTTATAACTTTTGTGTGGGTTTTATGAGCCTACACTCTTCTCTCCGGAGGGAAAAGTTTCAATAAGTGGAAAGACCAATTATTATTTTTAATGGTTCTTAAAATTCAAATCACACTACAAAGAGCCTGGCTTCAATGGAATCAGACTTCAGAACAATTTATGTTCTTGGGCATTAGGAAAAGCAGCAGCTCCGTTAAGAGAAGCTCAAAGCCTATTGTGGCACACATCTGGGCAGACAGAAACTGTTAGGGAGAATAGAAAACTGTGGAGCCAAAGGAAAGCCAGTAGCTTAAATCTATTGTCCTTGGCACCTGGACATGGTACGGATGGCAGTGTACATGTCATAAGGTGGGTTCTGTAAGGAGATCTCAGAGGATACACACTGTGCCAGTAACGACTGCAAGTGCAAGTGTCCATCCAAATCAACAGATCAATAAATAAACCAAAGTAATAAAACCCACGAATCCTCATTTGGGGGAAATGAAGGCAACATCTAGAGTTGCAATGATTATTTATATTTCCAGACTCCAACAAAACTTACACAATATGGGGAGACATAGGGAACTTTGATGCATCTTTGGTGAAATAGGTGTGGCAGGCAGTAGAAACTTTGAGAAAGCCAGCCATGGATGGCATCTATGTATCACACAAAGTCTTCCAAATTACTAAGATAATCATGTTCAAAGAGCAAACAGAAACCATGCTTTCAGAGTGTGGCAAAGGCTTATAAAATAGAGACTGTTGCTAAAGAGGTGGAAAATACAAGAAGCCAACTAAAGACTACATTTGAACACTACAGAAACTCAAATAAAAACGCTTAGGACCCAATGCTGGACTCTCGTGAACTTCATCCAACATATAGAGTTGTTTAAAGGTATATGAAATAATATTATGTAATTTTTTCCTACTATTTCAATACTAATTTTGGTTATTTTGTTGTCTCTAGACTGTCTAAGGGATTTTTTTTATCTTACTAAGTTTTACCTAGAGCCAGTTCTTGTATAAATTTGCTAATATGTTAAGTCTTATTTTTAATATTTTTTAATATTTCTTAGAACTACTGTGTGTACATAATTTCTACCATTGGGCACTTTATTTGTATATTTTCATCCTTTAGAATATAACAATAACACTCAGGGACCTGAATTACTGTGTTAAGAAGTCATTGGCCACTTATAATAATGACATTTTGTACCTCAGATTCTTTAAAATTGGGTGTATTATTTTGTTGATTTTGTTATTATAAAAATTTCAAGTAGTACAAACATATAACTAAAGAAAAAGTAAATTCTTTTCTCAGCCTTACCTTTAACACATCTACAGAGTTACCCATGGCTAATAATTTATTATTTCAAATACTTTTATTCACATAAATATGCACTGAGCTTTTAGAAAGGCTGAAAATGCACCTTCTTATGTTCACATCCTTGCCTGCATGTGCAAATATTTCCCTATGAGAAATTCCAGGGAGTGGGTTTCCTGGGTCAAGGGGTATGTACATGTTTAAATTTGATAAGTACTCACAAATCACACTGCACAAAAGGCTGTATTGGTTCACACTACAGCAGTGTGTATCCATACACTTTTTCCTGCATCCTGGCCGACCTTGATAAATCACCAACATTTCAATTTATAATTTGATCCCTGCAGTATTTAAGCAGATAAGCATTCACTTCTAATGGGCTTGTTTTTTTTT
>CM053760.1:67851999-67878282 GCA_028658305.1 Pachyuromys duprasi
GGGGCTGAGGTAGGAAGCTGGCAATCAGAGGAAACTTCAAGGAGGCAGTCAGGACCTTGTCATGATTATGAGCTCAGACTTCTTCCAGAAAGCTATGGGAGTTTTGAGCAGAGAAGCAACGTGATTTGATTTACATCATTAAAATGGCACCTGAATTGTTAGGTCAAAAAGTAAAAGGCAGAGAATCCAGTCTGCTGGACTATCTCAGATGGTGGTTTGTTGTGGGATAGTAGCATCAGATGTAGTAAAAACTTCTCTGACAGGATCTGCTGTGGACGTTAGGACAGGCATGCATGTACGTGAGCATAAAGTCAACGGCGATCTGGGCTGGGTGAAGGACAGTGTCAGCTGATGATGCTGGGCAACAGCAGAAGACGTGAAATTGCGTTTGGAGTCTGCTTGACATAGCTAGATGGAAATTTCTTGTAAAGTATTGGCAAAACTCATAGGACACTCAAGTTAACAGCCTTAAATTTAAAGGTAACATTTAAGAATAAATCCTATGAATAAAAAAGTGGGGGGATAGGAAGACTGTGCCCTGGAAAATTCCAATATGAGAGATAGAAGAATACGGAGAACAAACAGATTGGTAGGTAGAACTCAGAGGAGTGTAGGGGCCTGAAAACCCAGGAAAGGAAAATGAAAACTATTGATGCATTTAATAGGTAGATAACAAATATAGATAGATAATAGATGGATATATAGATAATAGAGAGATAGATAAGATAGATAGATAGATAAATAGATAGATAGATAGATAGATAGATAGATAGATAGATAGATAGATAGATAGATAGATAGATAGATAGGTAGGTAGGTAGGTAGGTAGGTAGGTAGGTAGGTAGGTAGGTAGGTAGGTAGGTAGGTAGGAGGATAGATAGATAGATAGGTAGATAGATAGATAGATAGATAGATAGATAGATAGATAGATAGATAGATAGATAGATAGATAGATGATAGCGTTCAATCTCAGTATCAACAATGCAAACCAACCCCCCCGCCAAAAAAAAAAACAGAAACTACCCAAGTGTTTGCAGAGATAAAAAGCACCATTTCAGATCATTCTCATCACAGTTGACAGGCAAATCCTTCTAGATGCAAGTACAGAATTTTCTTTCTGTGCCCCCAGCTCCTAGCACACAGAGCCCCTCACATGCTGCCATTATGATTGACTGTACTACAAGATGCTTCTGTTGAGCTCATTTATATGTTAGCAGTTGGGTAAGGGCAACCATTCTCTAAAACTGCCTGAGATTCATCCTGATAGCTTGATAAACTTCCTCCTGAAAGATGAATCATGGCATATTTCCATTCTGATAATCGCTTTGTGGTACTGAGCTGGGAGCTCAGGCACTTTGCATGTTATAGCAAACTGTACAGCCTACAAAGCAGATCTTGTAAGCAGGGAAACTGAGGCACAGAGGCATTATCAGGGATAAAATTAAATCTACTTCTGCCTCCAACCGTGCCACTTCCTTCCGTATGGCCTAGCCTTGCTCAGGTAGATGAATCTCCTTACAGCACCCTTTTCAGGCTTCAGCAAATTGAAACTTGCTAATATATATATACAGTTTCCATAAACATGAAGAAGTGGAGACAGTCTTGTCCAGGCCTGGCTAATATCTAAGCAGCATTTGCAAAGGTCATCACTTGTCCACACACACCCATGTGCCAATTGAATCTCGGCTCTAAAGAAGGGACATTTTTTTTCTTATCATTTTTGCCAGCTTCTCCCCAGTTCTTTCCAGGCATTGTCCTTCTTTAGGGTTACAAACTTCATCTCGCTATTTTCCATACCATTTTTCTAGCTTACTAATATGCTAACTTACCATCATCCTCATGTAAATCGTTTTCCTTGCCCATGAACTTTTTTTTTCCTGACTTATCTCTGAAACCCCTTACTTCTAACAAATTCAAATTACTTTTCTTTTATGCAGGATAATTCATAAGTTATATTTAAAATGATCTTCAAAGAAGGACTTTCCACTTAATAATATCCATTGGAAGGGGGGAATATAAAATAAGAGTGAAAAGGAAAAATGAAGAAAAATAGTAAGAAATGGCAACTGCCTTGGCATTCCCAAACCTTGTCAATATTCTTGCTCCAAATTCTTTAATTTAGTGATAGTGGTGGTCACTTCTGATTAACAGTGTCATAGACATGTATCTGTCAGCTTTCTAGTTGCTGTGACCAAGTGGTTGACGATGGTCAGGGAGTGAAATTCAATAGCATCTGAGGGAACATTTTATACAAAAACCGTAATAGATATAAAACACTGAGGAAGTAAACCTGTAAGGAATGCTTCTGTTTGACTGCTTCCACCGAAATAACATAGGTGTGGGACAGACAGTACCAGGTAACTCTTCTGCCCGTTGGTTTTCCATTGCTGTGATGAAGGGGAAGGATGTACTTTAGTTTGTGGTCCATAATGCTTAGCCTGCTTCTTTCAGGGTTGTGGTGTGAAATACACTGTGGAGAGAGAGGATGAGGAGAGGAGGATGCTCTCCCCTGGCTGCCAGGAAGCAAAGAGAAGAAGGGACCAGAGTCTGCTCATTTCCTGGAGGGCATTCCCACCAAGGCCTGGCCTTCTTTCCATTGGGACCCACCTCTTCATGTTCTGCTGGCTCCTCACAGTGACACAGCAAATGGGCCTTTGGGGCTCACTTATCCTAACCACAGCACTTCTGGACCTGCATCAGGCTCTAACAGTTGAGGTTCTCTCCCACTGTGGTCTAGATAGCATCTTATTCGCAGATAGAGACCATGCTGCAGTTGATTTTTATTCTTTGGGGCTTATTTCAGAGTAAAATTCTTGAATGTAAGGGCTTGGTCAGCCTTGTACACTACCTGCACCTTTGTTTATGGCTAGCTTACATGTAAGGAGGAAGAGCTTGTATAATAGAGGTAAACAATATTCAGACTCACATGGCCTCAGTTGAGAGCCCGGTTCTATCTCAGTGTATACAAAGCACTGAGCAGGATACTGAATGTCTACACTCCAGCTTCTGTACTGGGATGGTGGGATGATAACTGTCCAAATTCAACAGATGTTAGGATTCCAACATGGAAACCACTTGTAACAATGAGCATAACGCCCGAAAAATTAAATGTTCCACACATGTGCCTATCTCCTTGTTATCAATTTTTAAAATATTAACTGCTTTATGCTTAGTACCCACCTTTTCAATATGCTTTCTATCAATTTCTGCATTGTGCTTTTCCACCTGCCTTTCCCATGAGAAATGATGTCGGCTGGGTGAGGGGACTGATGAGCTCTGTCTCCGGATCCTGCTCCTCTGAGTAATTACATTCTGGCTGGCTGTCCTGGAGGCCATCGCTGTAACAGGACAACTCCGATTAGCCACAGCAACCCAATTTAGCCTGCAATTTCATGCAAAGTGACTTCACATAAGAAAGGGAAAAAAATGTTTCCCTCAGATATGTGCATGGGCTGATGTAATATTTGTGGTTGCAAAATGAAAGTGACTCTTGCCTTTTGCCACACCTGGCTGTATTTGCTCAGGTGCACTTTGGTTTCCACACGAGCTGACTCAGAAAACCTACCAGTGAGGTATAGCGAAATTGTCATGCCAGCCTATAAGAACCAACAGATCTCTCTGTGTATTGGTGCCTTACCGGGAGGCTGCCTTTAAGCACGAGAACATTTTGAAGGGAGCAATAAAATCTGGGAAGTATGAAGTTCACCAGAGCTGGGCTGCAGAGGGCTGCTTCATTCCCCTGGTGAAGGGACCTGGGCTGGACAGTTCACTTGCCCCCAGTCCCCCTCCCTGTGGGTCTGACTGCATTTCCCAAGTGGCAGAGAAGAGCAAACTTCAAGGGAATAACGTTGACTTAGCGACACGAAGGTTCTTAACTCCAGATGGATAGTGTTTTCCCCCCTCCCTTAATGAAAGAAATGTTTCCAAGGCCTACTCACCAGAGACATCTTTATTCAAGAACCAAATGAGACACAAAACAACATGACAGAGTTCAGTTAGCTCCAGAAGTAGGCTTCAGAGTTGAAAATATAAGACGTGGGCAAATTGTCTCATGAAACGCAGAGCTCATGCTGGCTCTGCATAGGGCCACAACCATCTGACTGGGAGTTGCCTGAGCATAGATCTCAGGGGCAATGGCTTCCTGGAAATCTATGTCCATTTACTTCAGTGGTTCTCAACCTTCCTAGTGCTGCAACCCTTTAATACAGTGCCTCAATTTGTGACGATTGCCCAACCATAAAATTATTTCATTGTTACTGCATAACTGTAATTTTGCTACCATTGTAAATCTAATGTAAATATTTGGTACTGAGTAACTGAGATGCAACCCAGTGGGGCCGCGACCCACAGGTTGAGAACCACTTATATGCTTGCTCATTTATTTGTTGACTAATTTACATGTGTTCCTTTAACTTGTAGCTGGAAATATTTCACTGATTTTTTTTTTACAAGCCTGTTTGTGGTAATAACACAAAGAGGGTTAAAATAGTTAAAATTGGCCTTTTGCTTGCTCAAAATACATTTTCTAAAAGCTGGCTTTTGAGCACATAATATTTTATTTATAAAAATATGAGATTGACTCATTCTTTCTATAAAATTATATGTGTACTTTCATACATTTCATACATTTCCATGATGTTTATCTGTAACTGTGACTTAAAAATAAATATTTAGGCAGCATTCACAGTTCACAGGCCAATGAGGCATTTCAAGCAATCCACAAGTTCAACAGCCAGTAGATGACAACCGAATCCAGCTAGCATTCCAAATACAGTTATCAGCCATCTAGAACTGATGTGATATTACTTGCAGGGAATGTGCAAAGGATGAGCCTGGAGAGACTAATTTAAAAGAAAAGAAGGTCTAGGAGAGTCTAGATCAGAGCTTCTTAAACTGCGGCTGAGAACCCTACAAGTCTAATAACTGAATGCGAGTTGTAAAAAACATGGCAACAACATAAGGTTGTTGTTCTGAACACAGAAAAACAGAAAGAAAGAAAGAAAGAAAGAAAGAAAGAAAGAAAGAAAGAAAGAAAGAAAGAAAGAAAGGAAGGAAGGAAGAAAGAAGAGGAAATGAGAAGGACCCAAAATCAGAGGTGTTTTTGACAGTACTTGAGCAACAACCATGATGTCATTGCAGCCTTGGCTCTGACACATGACATGCGTATTTTGCACTGTGCGTGCCATCACGCCACACAACGCCAGTGAGCACTGCCTGTAAGCAGCTTCAGTTGGAAACCACTGTACGTTGTGGCTTGTGGGTGATTTTACTGTACAAGTGAAGTGTTCTGTTCTTAGGAGAAGATCCTAACCATTTAACTCCTCCAAATAATGGCTTAGTATTCTCCTATATTTCTCAGTATGTATCAGGTGACATATTGCATTGTATTGTATTAGGCAGACATCCATCTCACTAGTATATCAGTATGCTTTCATATTTTACAAGTGGTAAAAATATATGTATAAGAGAACATTGTTTAACAGTAAATGGTGATTTTCCAGTAAACGTCTGACTTGTCTACCTGTGTCACGTACCTATACTCCCACGTCACATAACAATTTCTAAGGTGAAAGAGGGTCACCAGGGACTGAAACTTGAGGAAGCTATCATCTATATGCTGCGCTTCAGTGGGCATCACATTCCTTTTACCATTGAGCATCTTGGTTCAAACGCTTGGCATCATGATGATCCTTAAATGAAAATAGATGAAACTAGCTTCAGATCTGATGCCTTGTATTTGTATCCAAGTCAAAGTGAATTAGAGAAACTCTCGCTAGCAAGTACTGTCCGAGTTTTGTGTCTGCTACCGGGATACACGTGCAGACCTGATATCTCCAACCTGAGGTCTTTTCCAAATGGCAGTGCCAGGGTTATTCAAGTCACTTGACCCTCAGAACCAGAGCTCTGTGTTTGGCTCACCCCCATACGCTCTCTTTCTTGGAGTCCTTCACAGCCAACTCCTGTCACAGTGGTATTTTGACATGTTGGGCAGGATGTCAGGACACAGGAGTGTCTTCTCCTTTCTTTGCCAATCCGTGGTTTTATGCTTTGACAATATGCCACAGTCATAAATCATTTGAGGGGAGCTCAAGAGTTGGCTCGGTGGGTAAGAGCGCTTGATTGGTAGGCATGGGGAACTGAATTTGAGGACCCAGGGAAACCCAGAGCATGGCTGTAAGTACCCCACTGAAGACTGAGATGAAGGCTTCCCCAAAGCTTCTGGCAAGTGAACCTCACTGAAACAGTGAGCTTCAGACCCTGTCTCCAGGCAATAAGGGAGAAAGGGACAGAGTAAACACCAGAGGTCCTGCTCCCGCCTGTACATGCAAGTACACAGGCAACACACATGCCCACATACCATGCACACGCACTTCATACCTACACACACCTGCACACGCACATGCCTGCATACCACACACACACACACACAGTTCCAGGATTAACTTCATCACCCCCTTCCCAGTCCCTCCCTCATATCTCTTTCAAAAGCCAGCTACATCTTGGAAATACGTTCTGTTTTGTTTTAATATGGAGCTTGTTATTATCATTACCCTTGGCCAGTGACCTGCTTAATAAAGGAAAACTTCAGACAAATTTAAAATGAAGACTTTTCTCAGTAACAAACTTTTAAATAAAACGACCGGAGGCGCTTGTGTTTTTACAGTTGGAAGGGATCTTGGTGATTACTTAGTCCCACACCTTTGTTTAGTAAAAGTCGCGTGTGAATTCACGAAAGGCCGCTGTCTCTTCCCTGCTGCATCTCAGCGAGGGCCTCCATCTTCCCAGCGCTCCTGTCTGAATATTAACATTCCCTGCAGGCGTATGTGTCTTAACACTTGGCCCCCAGGTGGTGGCGCTGTTCTGAAAAGTTACGGCATCTCGAAGCCTTGCTGGAAGAAATGGGTCACTTTGGGTGGGCCTTGAAGATCGCTAACCCTGACCCACTTCCTGTTTGTTCCCTGCTCACAACTGTGGATGTAATTGTGACCAGCAGCCTCAAATTCTTGCCACCATGTCTTCCCTGCTGTGATGGACACTATCTCCTCAAACCGTAAGTCAAAATAACCTCTTCATCCCTTCAATTGCTCTATGCCTGGTATTTGGTGATAGCAACATGAAAAGGAACAGAGATTCGCAGGGTGAGCATTTTGGTGTCTGGTCACACAGGAGAATAGAATTCAAAAGCGCCCCATCTTATCTGCTTTTAATCATTAAATGGCGGCAACTTGGAATACGTCACTGGAACTCTGTGTTGCTCACTATTTCCACTCTTTTAAATGCATAATCTACACGTAAAGACATATAAGTGTGTTGCACGTGTATGTGCACATTCATGCCCAGTACTGATGCTGAGGCCCTTTCAAAGTGAGCAGCACTTTTGGAGTTATTCAGAAATGGAGTTTTTTCTCCACAGCAACAACATGATCAAGAAAGGAAATAAATTGCCTTCAATCTTGAAAGCATCAAGAAGACTCTATCTCTTAACCTCCAAGAGCCTCATTTAATTACCTACAGTGATACCAACTCAATGGACCCCCTATCCCAATTAAGCAGCAGTGCATGCTAATTATCATTAGACTTAATTGGTTTCCCAATTCAGCAACTTCCGTGATCAAGTCTGCCCCAGTTAAGTGGCATTTATTGAACCACCTGAATCTTGCTTAAACGAAACAAAAGAAGATTTCCCATCTCGAGTTCAGCAAATATAACCTACTTTCACCAAGTCACAGTATCCAGTTTCTAATTAATTTTGCAAAGCACACAACTAGGGTTGGAAATAGGAATCATAGCATCGTCCAATTAGACTGAATATTTTAGTAAAATCAAATAAGGATAAGCAAAACACTTCAAACAGCAATCAGCAAACGTGTGGTAATGAACAAACATTTGATAACATACTCCCCTTTCCTCCTCATATACATTTTTGACCACGATGTTATGATTTTCATCCTTCCATGCTTTCTTGCTCTTGAGAGTGGGGAAGGGGGTTCGGGGGAATGGCTCTTATCTTTGCTAATAACACATATTCTGAAGAATGGATATGTATGTAAAAAGGAAAAAAAATCTTGGGTTCAGCAATTCCAGAGAAATGCATGTGCACAGTAGTTCACTGTCTTATGAAGCTGGGTATTGTGGCACATACCTGAATAGCCTGGGCAAAATAGTGAAATCCTGTTTCAAAAAGTAATAGTTAAGTA
Organism: Pachyuromys duprasi; assembly: GCA_028658305.1. Lineage (NCBI taxonomy): Eukaryota > Metazoa > Chordata > Mammalia > Rodentia > Muridae > Pachyuromys > Pachyuromys duprasi. The sequence continues at coordinate 67,860,198 of CM053760.1, forward strand.
TCCTAGCTGATATTACATCACTATAACACACCACAATAAAACTGGGTACTTGAGGAATACTCAAGAGGAAACCTTGGTTAATTGGGTTCTATAGTGTATACAGGTCTTCAAAGATCAGGACCGAGTGTATCAGTAAGAGCTTTCTGCGCCAGACTTTGATCTAAATAATGACACGGAGACCTTTATGTTTATTAAAAGCTTCAGGCACTGTAGCTAGACAGATACTCAGCTATTCTAATTCAACAATATGACCTGGCCTACTCTCTAATACGTGGCCTATTACCTACCATCTTAATCTCTCTTTGGTACCTCCTTCTTCATCCCTGTCCCAATGACAACTCCTCCTCCCTCTGCTCCCCACCTGAGACCCTCTTCCTGGGCTTGGAAGTCCCACCCTATCTGCTCCTGCCCAGCTATTGGCTGTTCAGCTCTTTATTTAGCCAATAAGAAGGTGATGGAGAACAATGTTTACAACATACCAAGACAGGAGACACTTCATAATAATGACAATGCCAAACTCTATACTGCAACCAGATCTCTGGGTACATAAATCAACACTTAAATTCACAGTGCACAAAAACACCTCCAACAGGAAGGCTAGCTGTCCTTTTGGAATACTCTGCTTATTTGTGGTAGCAAATGATAAGGTCACCCACCATGCTTTGAAGTTAAAGGTTGTGTTTAGGGAGTAACTGGCCCAGGTCTGCACAGTGTGTAAACTGTGTCTCCATTTCTGAATGGCTTAGAGGACTCTGTTGAACATTTGGGGGGCATCAAAGAGGGAACTTAGTATCCTGACATTCATAGTTTCGCTTAGTTCAATCCCCCCCTACAATGGGATAAAATGCAAAGGTGGTAAGACCTGGCAGAATTGGGGTACATCCTGCAGTCAGTTTTCAGATTGCTTTCCAGGTGGTAAGGCTTGTCCCTCCATATCTGAGAAAGAGCCTTGTGGTCACAGTAGTCTTGGTGAAGGAGGCATGGTCAGGAGCATAGACACCCACCATATAGCACAGTGTGCTTCAGCGGGGGCATCTCCTGACTGGACTGGCGGCTACACACTGGCTCAAACAGGGCTCATGTTGGCTAAGCACACATGGTCAGGAATTTAAGAACTGTCATGAGAATGAAGATTTGGGGGATGAAGGATGGGGAGAGGGAGACTGAGCAGGTGGGAGGATGGACAGAATGGGAAATGGACTGAGAGGGAACAGGCTAGCCCTCTCTTTGACAAGGGTTTTCTCAACCTAAGATGGCTGATAAAATATGCATCAGGAAACCCCAAACTGGAGACTGCAGAGGTTGTTCACAGTTAAGAGGCCTCACTGCTCTTCCAGAGGACTCACATTCCAGAAGCCCACCAATGGCTTACACAGATGAAGAACCAGTCTGTCTCCATCTTAGGTTTAAAAGCCACCTTATAGTAAAGTCAAACTAGGCTCCTTCCGGTCTATGAGTAAATCTGTGTTTCTCAAGGAACACCTGTAACTTTAACTACAAATGGTTCTGTACTGCCTGTTCCAGGAATGGCAATCATGCATTTGTTTCAAAGAATTAAAAACCATCTTACAACCTTTGCTTCAAAAGGATTATTATGGCTGCCTTGCAGTCATCCCCATGTTTCAGGAGATAGTTATGACTAACTTGTTATGCTTATGTTCTCCTTCTGATACATTACCTATTTTGCCCACCAAGTGTCCCATCTGAAAATCCTCTAGCCCTGAGCTACAAAAGCCTTTTCTTCCTCACATTCAATGTTGACCCCTCAAACCCAGCCTTAGGGGAAGGCAGCTCGTGTACACAAATTTTTAAAAGCTTGCTTTAATTGGTTGTTTGCTGTAATTAATTTGGCCATGATGATTTGGGTAGGTGGTCTTTCTCCTCCCACCTTTGGTATTAACTCAACCTCCTGTAACTTCAGCTCCAGGGCATCTGACACTCCTTCCTGGCCTTCTTGGACACCTGCACTCAAGTGCACAAAGACACACAAATAAAGCTAAATATTAATCTTTTTGTACAGGAAACCCAAAGCTGGCAGTTGTCAGGAAGGTACAGTCTCAGAAGCAAAACAACAACCAAACAGACAAATAAGGAGACAAACAGAAAACAGGAGTTTCTCACAATTGTCCTTATTTTTCTAGCCATTTTTATGATATGGTATTAAGGAAACATTTTATATAGCAAGTGGAGAATAATAACAATGATAATAAATTATGATATGAACATAATCTCAACTTTATTTATATAGGCTGAAGATTCCTCAGATTCTTCAAATTCTTGGGATTGCTAATAGAAAGTGGTCTCACATAGAGGGGTTTCTGTTCAAGAAGCTAGTGCAGAGTGTCTGAGCTGATTAAACTATTACTATGGTAGAGAACATTGCAGGCACCACAAGACACAGGAAGCAACTTAAGTCTCTAGAAGGCTATTTAGCTAATTAAAATCAATGTTCCCTGTAATGTATAAAATTACCTCAAACACAATTTCTATATGTCTCCTTATAATTGAATTAAACTGCTCCTGCCTAAAGCAAATCTAAGAGTAGAACTGTTGAAGGTACAGCCGGAAGGGCTTTTCAGTATCACAAACCACTCAGTTTACATTTAATTAATTTTAATGATTTATTTACTTTTCATGCTTGAGCATTCATTTGTGTGTGTTTGTGTGTGTGTGTATGTGTGTGCCAGGTCTATGTGGGTGCCCACAGAAGTAAGAAGAAGGCTTCAGATACCCTGGAGCTGGAATTACAGGCTCTTGTGAGCCTTTTAATGTGTGTGCTGGGAACTGAACTTGGGACCTCTGAGAGAACGGCAAGGTCACTTAACTTTGGAGACACCTCTCCAGTCCCTCCTTTCATGTTTAAGAAAAGTGATCTTTAATCAGTGCAAAGTCTTTTCAGAAATCGAGTTATCAGCATGAGCCCTTCCTGTTACACTGCAAGCATCTTACCTGGGGTTTTCTGTCTCTTGGGCCCTTTCTTTTTTTCAGCGTAGAAAAAGCTGGTTACCTATCACTGTATTTTCTGATTCCTTCCTTACAAATCTTATAATCGCTTTCATGCCCTGTTATCTTCTGAGAGCATGAAGGGAGGTTTCTTTCTAGACATAGTCAGGACCAGGGAAGACCAGAGGAATCACAGGAAAGTCCAAGTCTTGGAAAATGCTCAGGTGCTTCTCAGTGTGTATATGAGAACATTTGTTTAAGACTCAGCTGTTTGAGAGGCTGGAAGAACACAGAGACTGTGAATATTGCTGCTCAGTCATAAGCTGATGAAAAACAAAAAATTAAAAATTAGAAAGATTGGTCAAAAATCATGCTAATTACAGTCATGTGTGTAAACTACTGAACTATTGCCTGAATGGCTATGGAACAACACATATCATTAGATATGTGTCAGATTAACGTTGTTGCAAATTGTGTTTCACTCATTCTCATCAGCAATTATCAAACACCTGTTCTACATAAGACTTCTTGCTTTTGTTTCTTTCTATGCTGATTTCCAACCCTGCCCCTCACTGTCTTCCTTATCCCTTCTGATAGGAGACCTTTTCCTTACAACAGTTCTCTTGGTTACTTACAAACACTTACTTCCCATTTTTGCTTACATAAACCTCAAACATTTTGTCCAAATGCCCTCATTCTTTTTTCCCTCATCCCTCTATGCAGTCACAACCCTGAAGAAAGGAAAGACCTATCCCCACTAAGTTTTGATTTCCTTAAACAAACCGTGGTTCCTTTCATTTTCTTATTGAAGATCTGTTTGGGAAGGACCCTAGGACCCAACTCAACCCAATGAGGGTTAGGGTGATACTGTGCCCAAGGGAAGATGTGTTTTATGGGTGTTATTGATGTTTTTTTAACCATATTTTCCCTTTAATTTAAAATATGAGAATACAGTTTCTACAGTGATACACAGTGAGCCTTTGGTTGCTCTGTGCTGGACTAGCATATCTGAGAACAGGATGGAACAGGTGTGAACGTTCAGAATCCTGCAGAAGGTTTCCAAGTACTATACTGCCTGACAGTGTAATCCACAACTTAGGATCTTTTGTTATGTGAGGTAATATACATTTCTTATTATTTCTATGATTTTCAGTTAAGTTTCCTATCACTTGTGTGTCCCATACATTCAATGACATTGTAACAAACTGTTTAAGGGAAAAAGAATAAAATCAAGCAAAACCTGACAGGTTGCTCTATCACTATGTAGTTTTATTTTTATAAAATATAAAATCCATAATATATAAACATATATACATATTACAGATACACACATATATACATATATGTATACACATATATATATACATATATATGTGTATATATAATGCAACTCCTAACGCAACTCCTTTGCCCCAAAGAAAATTTGTGTATGGTTACATCAAGGTGCTGAGTGATAGCAAAATTGAACAGATAGTGGAGGAAATGTAAGGAACAATGTCAGAAAAGATAGTACAATCCATATTTATCTAGATTTATATTTGTAAAGGGCAGAATTTATCTTCTTTGACCAATGGATTAGAACTGAAAAGCATCTCAAAGTTCAGAGTCTGTATGATTGTAAATCCGAAATACAGAACAATATAAGTTGGAAGAATGTTTCCTAAAGCATCTTTTAACACGGAGATATGTTCTTTGGGTTATGCAAAGGTAAAGCAAAAACAGAAGATGCGTTGAAGAACTGAGGGCCGAGTGAACAAAGCTAGCGCTTGCTTTCATCGCCTCTTGTCCCACTTGTGACAACAAAATGCCCAAACAACTCAAAGGAGAAAATAAAGGAGAAAAGGTGTATTTTGGTATATGATTTATTTATTCATAAGGGTTTATTTCGGGGGCTTTGCTCTGTGGTTCCCTGGTTACTGTAGTCTCTTTCTGTGGTTTCTGGGAACTATCTTGGTAGAAGTGTGTGGAAAGGCAGAGGCATTTGTTTGGTTCATGGTAGCTGGGAGGTGGTGGAGTTGGGGAAGGGTGGTTGGGAAGAGGGGAGGACAGCTGAGGACAAACGTATCCTTCCTTCAAGGGCACCCACCCCTAGCAGTGACTTAAATCATGCCATTGGACTTCACTTCCACCTCCAAATAACACCAGCCAAGTCTGACTCCGTACTTGCCTTCCTTCATCAATGTATTAACTGAGTTAGAGCCTCCTCTCGTGAGTCAACCGCCCTCCTAAAACTTCGGCTCTGAACACTCTCAGAGGGGGTCAAATCTTTAACACACATGCTTTCTGGGGCCAGTAATCTCCAAACTATAACATAAATCTGTAAAGATCAGGTTTTCTTCAGTTTGTTGGAAGCTCGCGGGTAGTTGAAGGTAAACCCATGTCTCAGGACTAGTGGAGGGAGAAGAGACGCAAGAGTAAATTCTAGGGTGGATGTTTCGAAAAGAGAAATTCATGAATTGTACAGCTTACCCAAGAAATAAAGGAGCCATGCAAGCAGTTCAAGAGATCCGTCAACAACGCTGAAAGGCGCGCGTGTGCCAGGCAGTACGATGGGTGTCGGGAACATGTATGTTTTCTCAGAGTTTCCATTCCTATTTTTACCTCTCAACAACTCCTCCGAGCCACACACATAGCTAGCTGATATTAAATTCCGAGATGAAATATTAAAAACGAAAATAATGCTTTTGCTTCAAATATTTGTGTTGGCTGCCTCCCAAGTTTTCTAGTTTGGTGCAGTTTATTTTTAATGAAAAATGTATTGTCGTGGAGCGGATCACGAAGGCGGTTGCTGACGGAGGGCGACCGTGGGTCTGCTAGGAGAGTCCGAAGAGCTGTGTCTAAGTGGGTCCGTGCTGATTTACAAAGTGGCGATCAGATGTGCCCCCCACACCTGGGGAAGCTCAGCAGACAGAACCTGAAGGTGTCCCTCAAGTCGGCCTGCGGGCTGGCTCCAGGGAGTCTAGCCAGGGCCTGGCTTAGCTACTCTCAGTCCGCAAGGGGCTTCCCTACCTCCCTGGAGCCTGAGCTTGAGTGACTGTGGGTGGGTGGCTGAGGGTATGGCCCTTCCCCTCCTCACTCTCCATTTCAGCATGTAAATAGTAGTCAGACACTTAAAATAACACCAAGACGTGTTCCAGCTTGCCTTGGCAGTCAAAAGGAAACGGGGGGGGGGGGAATTCCGTTTTGAAACCCTGCATTTCAGATCCCCAAGGGCTTTCTGATTTGTTAGCCTTAGCGGTTTAGAGGATTAAAAAGGTAGGAATATTAGGAAGAATAAAAGAAAAGCGCACAGTCAACACCGCCAACGAAGCAGATCTAATAGACCACGGGGCCACAGAAGAAACGATCCCACCACCTGAGTGATCATATTTATTATACTTGTTTCACAATTAAACTTTTCAGAAGCGAATAATCATTTCCCAGACATTTTTCCTTTCTTTACTATGCTAGTCACATCCCCAATCCTTTATCAACACTACTCTGCATATGAATGGGCTGTAATTGAACTGTCGCATTCATGAAGGTCAGTAACCTTTCATTAGGAAGAATGTGTCTTTCCTGATAAATTCTAAAGTCTCTGAGGATTTGAAAGCATATTTTATAAAATTCTCCGTACTGTACGTTGAAAATCAAAACCACGAATTCTTGATGGGATGGGACAGTAGAAAGCAAATGTTTCTGTCTCTGTCTCTTATTTCCTTTGGCAAGGGATTCTTTCTTTATTTGAAAGAATATTTCTCATTTATTTTGGGGGGGTACAGGTGCATATGGAGGTCAGAGGTTAGAAGACCACCTTAGATTATGCTTCTCAGATACTATCCACTATCCAGTTTTTTCTTTCTTCCTTTTTTTTTTTTTGAGACATTCTTATTCAGGAAGAAGAAGAAAGCCCCAAGGGTCTTCCCAGATTCAAAGTGCACACCAAGACACCCAGCGTCTTTTAGATGGATTATAAGGATCAAAATCAAATCTTCAAGCCTGCAAGGAAGGCATTCTACCACCTGAGCTATCATCCTAATACATAGATTCCATTTCTTCAAATGTTAGTCCATATAGTTTTTAAAAGTAAAATAATCAACATTATTTTTTCTCTTTAGAGTGCCTTTCATTGTTTGTTACAGAAAGGAACAAAGTCATTATGTGGCAATAAAACCCTACCTGAGTTCTATCTGTTCTACTAACACCATCCCATGACTTAAACAGTAATGAGCAGAAACAGTGTTCACTATTGCATGAGTGGTTCTGTGTGCTAAAGGTTAAAGGCTCCTTGTAATTTGACATTCCTCTCTCTCTCTTTCTGTTTGTGTGTGTGTGTGTGTGTGTGTGTGTGTGAGAGAGAGAGAGAGAGAGAGAGAGAGAGAGAGAGAGAGAGAGAGAGAGAGAGAGAGAGAGAGAGAGAGAGACTGTGTTAATGCAGATCTGCATAGCAAACTGCTGATGTGAAGTGAGAGGCCTAGTCTTGGCCTTCCATTGTTTTAGATGGGCTCTCTTGATTTGCTTCTGGGTAATTCCAGCGAGCTGACCCATGAACTGAGTCTCTATCTCCTACCTTGGTATAGAACCAAGCACAGCCATTGCAGATGTGGGCTGCTCTGCCAGTGTTTACATGGGTTCTGGGGAGTTTGCACTCAGATCCTCCTGCTTATTCGACAAGTATATTACCCACTAGGCCATTTTCGCAGGCTTCAGTTGGGGATTTTTAAACAAACCTCCCAACTCACTCAGTTAACACTAGCTCTCCACTAGCTCCCCTTGGGCTTGAGTAACTTCTGGTTAAAAAAATACAAATAGGAACTATTGAAATGGCACTCCTCTTACAGAGGACAGTGGTTCCATTCCCACAACCCACATGGTGGCTCACAACTGCAGTTTTAGGGGATCTGACACCCTCTTCTAGCTTCTGCAGTCACTAGGTATATACTTGATTTATATACATACATGCAAGCAAAATATCCACATAAAGCAAAGTAAATATTTCAAAACCACAAGTAGCATGCATCAATGGTAAAAAGCAGGAATAGGAAAGGTTATTTGTCAGTTTGGACATTTTCTTTTATTTGGTTTTGCCAGTACTAAATCATGTTTAGAGAATTCCTCTGGCATGGATGAAATTGAAAAGTCCATGATCTATTTAGCAAGACATTTGAAAGTACTACAGTCGAAAAACATGAAGAGCTTGGCAGTTTCATACCTATCACCTCCGTGTTTGCTTGATACACTTAAGGCTTCAAGTCCTTAAAAACTTCTCCACTGTCCAGAAGGTGGACAAGGATCAGTGTAGAACACTTTGCTTGATGGGAACTTTGAGTTTTCTATGAAAGGGGCAAAAAGGGAGCAAAATTATAGTCTGCAATGGTTTCGTCTTCAAAAGATGTGGTCATGCTCTGTAGCTCCACGCTGTGGTGTGGCAGCAATGTAGAAAGGGTTTCCTGCTTGCTCCTTGCTTGCTTTTTGAAATGATGTCATGGGAACTGGGACTCATCTTAGGGTTCTTAACCTCATTAGTAAAAGAGCTTAAGAATGAAGTCAAGGGGAAGGTCATGGATGATTGTATTAGAGCAATGGTTCTCAACCTTTGGGGAGCAACCCCTTTGGAGATTGAACAACCCTTTTCACAGGGGTCACCTGACATTCTGCATATCAGAAAACAATTTTATGTTTGGAGGTCAACACATGAGGAACTGTATTAGAGGGTCGCAGTGTTCGAAAGGTTGAGAGCCACCATGTTAGAGGTAAAAGAAAACCCCAAGTCAGGAAAGCTGTAGATATCAGGAGCTCCACAGAGTAGATCAGAAGAAGGAAGGGAAAGCCATGAGATAACTGTGTGGAGGTCCATAACAAGGTAGGGATGGGGACCCAGAGGAAGAGTAAGGAAGTACAAACTATCAGAAAAATTACACTTAGATTGTGACCAGCATCCAAAAGAAAGACATACACTATTGAAAGGGGGAAATATTTGTTTTCCTGGATCAGAATTCAGAAAATTGAACAAACCTGTCTGCACCTCATAGCTGCTCAGCTTGTAGGAAGAAGGGAATTCTGAAAAAGTATATATAGTATCTCATTGAAAGAATAATCATTCCTCCAATCTCTTCAGCATGGCCTAAGGTAACTCTGCCTTCCTAGGGGTAGTTCCTTGGCTCAACTGCAATGTTAGGTCTGCACCCACGCCGGAGAGTCTATTCTCTTGACAAGAAGAAAGTTCACTCAATGGACTTTTATAACTACTCTAACAAAAGTGGGCAACAAGGTCAATCAGGTTCTAACTATGAAAAAAAACTTTTACCACTTACCCCAAGAGTAGAGATAAGGTGATGGGAAATGTTCTTAAAGCTATGGAGGAGTTGAAAGAGCAACCAGGGAAGATCAGTAGCAACCGCAGAAATTGGCTACATCCCTTAGATCTGCAGGGAGCATGGGATTGCCAGCGCTTTGATGGCAAATTGCAGCTACTGATGCATGCACATTGGGATGTGCGGTCAAGAAACACAATTTCAAAAAAATCAAACCAATTATCCAGCTATGTCAGAGTTTGCATCCAAACAGCTCTGTTGATAGCAGCTGGAATGTGGCTTCGACATGTCTGTCTGGTGACCGCTGAGAATAAGAAGGGGTCATTCCGGTGGAAGCTGCAGCCACTGAGGAGACACAGCTGAGATTTGAGTAGGTATATTCCTTGAAGAGATTTTTGTTTTGCAGAAAAACCCTTAGAACTAGGAGCCAGCAAGATAAAGAGTAAAAGCACTTGTGACCACACCTGATGACTTGATCTCAATCCCCCAAAACCACAGGGCAGAAGGAAGGAATTGACTACCCCAAGTGGTCTGAATACACATCCACATACCCCTCACAAAATGAATAAATACAAATAAAATAATTTTAAATAAACATAAATCTAAAACATGTTTCCTATATTGTAGGTAAAGGACACACTCTTGGATGTATACAATATTCTACTTGAGTTTCTTATATGTGATTTTCTTTCCAGAAAGGTAATTCATCCTGGTAATTCAGTAGTTTGGTTTATCTCGCCATCTACTTATAAATCGTTTTTCTGGATTACTTTCCGTGAGCAGATGATAAAACGTTTCCATGACACTGTGAAAGTGAAACACCATCTGGCAAATGAGCCTTGGACATAAGCTCAGAATGTCTCAGCCCTTGGAAAGGAGAGTTCCTATCTTTTCATAGCTATGTGTTAGTTGAGTTCATTGATGGCTATCCTATGTCTAATAGTTGTTTTTGAACTAGAATTGTACAGGACAAGAGAAAGGACAGAGTGATGGCTCCAGGCTCAAAGAGAAGGGAAAGTCTGGCTTGAGTAGAGTGGTGTTCTCTGTGCCTCTGATCCTCCTCCATCATTACAGCTTTATTGATTAAGTTATGACATTACAGTTGACCTTGGTACTAAGCCACCTTATTTTGTGATAATCTTTCGCACTGCACCACGGAGAGCTCATGTCCATGTCAACTCTTAGGCCCAAGTCAATTCTGTTCCTTAGACCTGTCGGGCTAGGGCTTTTAGCATGGATCAAACAGTGGGTACCATTTCTCTGTTAGGCTCTAGGGCCTTGCTCACCACCATAGACCAAAGGGAAGGAAACAAATTCCACATTGAATGAGAAATTCTTTCACTCTACAGGTGTGAACAAGGAGGAACTATAGCTACTGGGTGGATGATGGCATCCTGGGATAACATGATACCAACACTGCAGGTGCACTGAGCGGAAACAGATGCCGACAGCCACACTACCCGTATACAGCCTTCTCCTACAGCACAAGCTTGCACTGTGTAGTGCTGGGACAGGGACAAGAAAAACAGGTGCTGCAGGTTCTTAGCCTGTGGTTCAGGGAGCCCTGAAACTCATCTTACACTTGGAAGTCTTCTCCTAGAAGGTAGCAATGCCTCACACAGGTAGGCCTGCCTGAGCTGGAAGTTCATCACCTGCTGCAGGAACTATTCACTGTCCTCCTTTTAAGAGACTGGGCACCACTGTCCAGTTCAGGTAGCCACTGTTATCTCTGGTTACCTCTCACATTTCCAATTTCAATAATAAATGCAACATTTAAAGTCTATGTAGATGAGACTGTTGTGTTACACAATCCAGTGACTGTCCTAGCTCAGTGTTTTGAATGCTGGGGCTACAGGAATCTGCCGCCACTTCCAGCTTATCAAAATGGAAGACAGCACATTCTATGTTTGTAAGTCCTTCCCTTACTTCAAAGGGCTTTCTTGCCTGTCAAAAGCATGGAAGCATAAATGATCTCTAAACAAATCTGGGTTGCTAAACAAAATATCTTACTATTGCTGTTTTCTGTTTTTGTTCTCTGCGTCTCCTCTTTGTAAACAAGAGAGTACATGAAAATATTCAAATTTACATATAGAATATTTATAATTGGTCCATTAAGAAATATTAGAATTACATTATAACTTTCCAAATGAATCTATGTTAGAATTTCAGATGTCATAAACATTGATTTTCTTTTTTTTTTTTTTTTTTTGGAAAGAGATACATTTTCTTGTAGCTACTTCAATCACAGAATTTATTTAACCATGTATTTCACACATAGACCAACCCCAGTGGTGGCAGCATTCATAATTCATGGAAAAGACCCGGCTGCCAAAGACAGGTATAGGGGAGCCCCCTCTCAATACTGGTGTGGACACCCCCCCACACATACGACATTCAGAGAGCCGCTCACGCGTCTCCACTGGGTCCTGGCAGCTAGCCCTTCCCACCTCCTTCCCATTCTGCACTGCCTCATGTTTACACAGAGAGAGTGAAGCGGTTGCCAGTGTTAATACAGCATAATTTATAAGCTGAGAAGGGAACTCAGCATGCATTCCCTTTAACAGGGAAACAGACGTACTCTCAGAAGCAACTGAAGGGTGGAGACGTTTCTTGGAAACCAAGGTAACTGCTGAGTGCCCACATCCTTTCTGCCCCACAGGATCTGCTTCTCAGAGGTTGGCAGGACCCTCCTGGGAAAGACAGCTTGACAACTTTCCTCCCTGAATAATAGAAAGACGATCGCAAGTTGCTGAGACTGTCATTTCTAAAGCTCTTAACATGTCCCTTGCTTCTCTAGCCTGGGAAGGGCTCTGAAATCAGAGGGCTCCCTTCCAGGGAAGATCCACAGCATAGAAGCAGTGACGTCTGAGTCCAGAGATACTGTGGTGTAGAGGCTAGACAGAGACCCTCTGGATCCACTCCTTTGGGGTTGGTAAAAGATCCCTATGTACCGACTATCCCATCTCATGCAGCCACTGTTACTACTCAGCTGAACACAGTCTTCTCCATGCAAGCAGCATTTATATCTCCAGGATCCCCAATGACGAGACAGCTCAGGACATTTGTTAAACTGTTAAATGTGCCTTGACCTTGTAGGTTCCATCCTAGTCAGGCCTCCCCAAAATTTAGGCTCCTCTTTACGCCTTTTGGAGTCCCACATCCATTTAACCCACTCTCCTAATGACAGAACAGGTGACGCTTCCTCTAGAGCTGTTTCCCTCATATCTTCCCAGAAGGCCTGATAACTAACTGGCTTGTGTAAATGGTGTGCTCGAATTGGACTTCAAACAATGGCATTGGTATTTCTACTGTATTTAGATGCCTGAGACAAACGGTGGCCCTCACCTTCCTACTCTCCTGTCCCTGGAATCCTTTTCTGCCATCTTAAAACCCCGAGGTTTTCCCTTGCCTGGTGCTAAGCGTCTGAATAACAACTAAACATCAGCTCTCATAGACTATAGAGCCCCTGATTCCCCCTTGAGACACAGTGCTCAGAAGGGGACCCGGTCAATTATGCTGATTATCCAGCTAATCCCCACCATTAGGATAAAGCACTCTGGTACCTAGAGCAAATCCGAAAGGGAGGACTCTGATAGCCACTCCCATGTCACATTCCAGCCCACAGACTCCAGCCTCCACAGCTAGACATAAACTTGAGACATAAACTTGACCTTGGTCTTTGAGATCCAGATAGACTTCAGAAAAGCACACCTTGGGACCCTCATGGCAGCCGGCTTAGTGCTGCTCGGGAACTTCTCTATCCGGTACTCCATTGCTCAACCACACCGCAGCCTTCCTTGTCAGACTCAGTCTCTCCCCGTCCTACAATTTAACATTCATGGAGATAGAAGCTATCAATCCACTTCCAGGCTCTCAATGCTTTATTGGCAATTATTCCCCTGATAATTACTAATGATTATTATTTTACAGTGCAAGACCTGGATGGAGATGTAAATTTTCTCTTTGGCTTTCTGTTGGTGGGGAAATGAGAGAGGTGTTCACACAGACTGAGTGGCTAGGGATGTACACATGGGTTCACTCAGTGTAGCATTGTCGAAAGATAAAACTTGCCAAGATGAATATGAAAGTCCCAGGCTGGGATGGTGTTTCCCTTTCTTCCAGCATCCATATTTAATACTTGCTAAATCCCAACTTAGCTTTCCTTTTACCAGGAAGTGTGTTGATTAAACCATGATAAGCATGAAGTTATTTTACTATGTGCATCTTACATTGATCTCAGACGTCTATAAAATGTAAGGAACCTAAATAATGTATGTGTGTGTCCACGTGTGCAAACACTATGTTTCAGAATACATCATGTGGAATTATGACAACCACTCTCTTTCCTCTGTCCTCCTTCAGTAGAGATAGAAGGAACCGTGACGCAAATTCAGAGGATGTATAAAATCAGACCACTACAGAACATCTGTGGCTGAGTCAAGCAGATCCTATTAAACCCCAAACAAAACAGGCAAATGCAGCACAGACCAGCCATGAACTGTCAGTCATTCAGTTCCTCCTCTCTTGATCCCGAGCCCTGCGATCCTTGGCACTGTTCTTCTGAATTTGCCCTTCAGTGGACAAGGACACTCTGACAGCTCATGGGGGAGGCTGCTGCCATTGCTCGTTCGTGGCCGCCTCGGCTCGCCTTCTCGTCCTATTCTGATATTCATGACCACAGTGTCCTGTGAGGTCACCATAGTTTGTATGTTTTTAAAACTACCAGCTGGCAAGCCCACAGGCTTTCATCTAAAACACTGGCAACCATGGGGGATGGGGTGGGAGACCTGTAAGGTGACGCTTCAGGTACATGACAGAAGAAATTTAATAATAAAGAGACTTTTAAAAAAATGTTCCAGCCCTCCAGAGAAGGGAACTAAATTTGACAACTCCCCCACTTTTTTCCTTTATGGTTCTCAGTAAGCAAAGACACATAAACGTGATGGTTAAAATTTGAAGTGTCGGGTTTTATCTAAAAGTATTCTAAGTGTAGTTACGTTATTAACTAAGCCGTGAGGATGAAGGATTTTAGAGTGGCATTGTGACAGGCAAGAGCACGCTCCAGTTCTACACATCTTTTATTTCAAGAGGCAGATTGGAAGTTCTTTCTCTCTCATCATATAGTTTTTTTAAAAAAAAGAAATGTTTAGTTGACCTTTGTAAAGGGCCAGATGACTCCTTTAACAAAGTGATGAATCAGACTTTGGAAACAATAGATAAATAAGCAGAACACAGAGGGACTTTTGGGCAGTGGAAATCCTCTGTGTGGTATGATAAAGGGTCAATATACATTTGTCAAAACCTGTATGATACATAGCATGAATAAAATGAGCTTTGGACTTGTATGATGAGAAAAGGCCAAAATGAGTTCATCAGCTGTAATGAGAGTATCCTTGGGGTGGGGGGTGGCTGGAGAAATAGCTCAGCAGTTAAGAGCATCAGGACCTACATACATGGCAGTTCACAGGTGTCTATAACTCCACTTCTGGAGACCCGACACCCTCTCCTGGTCTCCGTGAGCACAAACATACATACATACAAGCAAAGCACTTAAAATAAATTTAAAAACAAAACAAAGTGTACCCTTTGGGTAGGCGCTATTGGCAATAATAGAATTGAAATGTACGAAAGAAGACAGTGTAGAAAATTTCTCCATTTCCCTTTCCATTTTGCTGTGTTCATTAAGCTACTTTTTGAAAGGGCTATTAAAAACTACATAAGTTATTATACACAAATCTAACACATTCTTGCATGATAACAGAATCCTACTGATCCAGGCACCTCAACAGCCATGATTTTTTTCTCTCTGGTTTTGAGGTTGGGAACACTAGCTGAATGAAGAAGACACTTGTGAACCCTTGGGTAGCTTTGTATGGTTCTAGAAAATGAAGACACCCAAGACTCTTTGCTGTCTTGGTCTCAGAGATCTTAGGTGCCCAGCGTTCATTCTCCTTATATATAAACATGTTGTTTGTACAAAATATCACTATTGGACGTTTGAAATTACATTTGGATTCATGTTGGGATGAGTTAACCATACAATAAAACCAAACACAGCCCTCTCTTCTTTCAGGAATCATTCAAAGGCAGAAGTAGAATGCTTTTCCCACATGTACCTGAATTATGGAAATAATGTCGAGCATCCTCATTCCCTCCAAATATCTCAGCAGATACTTAGGCACAAATATTTAAAAAATTATAGACATTCTAGATTCCCCAGCTCTTTATCTCCGTTAATGACAAAGCCAGCTTGTTTGAAGCCATGATGACAAAAAGAACCAAAAGAGTCAGGCCCTATCTCCATATCAGAAACTGGAGCAGTATTTGTAAGAACTTTGCACATAACTCCCAGATGAAATTGGAAAAAACAAACAAACAAACAAAAACAAAAACAAATGAGGGAACCTCAGGGAGGCTTATTAGAAATTACAGCCATGTGCTATCCTTAATCCCTGACAGGATCTTTAATAGGAACACATGTCTATATGTTTATATTTAGACATATGTATCTATATATACATTTGTATACAAACACACATATGTGAATGTTTATTTGGGGGTTGGAGGAAGACCGAATGTAAATTGCTAGTTAAGATAGTCACACCGTGTGAATATTCAATGTCCTGACCATCAGGAATCCACTGTGGTTATGAAGGGACATGTCCTTGGTGTTGAGGAGGTACTAAGGTGTCAGCAAAGGAAGAACCGACGGGTGTGTAAGCAGCTTGCAAATGGTTGAAAACATGAAAGAAGGGATAAACATATGACAAATAAAAGACAGGCAGCTGATGGTAGTCCTGGGATGAACAATACAAAGGCAAGATGACAAAATGCTAGTAATGGGTGATTCTAAGTGACAGTGTAGTGTTGGGTCCTTCCCATCTCTATTTAAAAGGTTTACACTTTTTCCTATGAAAAGGTAAAGCTTAGATGATAAGTTATTAGAGAGGTAGTATGACGAATAGAGATCAAAACCCAAAATATGTCAAGGACCACTCATGCTGGTCAGGGGCTCATGAAAAAGTTTATTAACCTGGGTTAATCTTATGTATAGTGCAGTGTCCAATATTGAGAACTGTGATTCCTCCTTTAAAGAAGAACAAGACTATAGTCCAGACATGGCATACAAGGAATGCCTTCCTACTCTTACTCCTGTGCTGTTGGGGTCAAAGCCCCTTTCCACTTCCAGTGGTCAGAAACCTGGCGCAGATACAACCTCAAGTTCTTGAACCATCAATGGAATCTAAGGGGCAGATTGTATTGATGGACTTGTGTCGACTAGCCTGGTAACATCGCTCTCTCTCCCTTTAATTATGTCTACAAAGACTCCAGTATCTATAGGCCAGAGGTAAGGACAACACAAGGGAAAGAAAGAAAAGTACATTAGCAGTAGCCATCTCAAAGCTGACAAGTGAATCTTCAAACAAGGTGGATGAACTAGAGACGAGCATGTAAGTACTTAATACCAACTGTATTTGAGATGGGAGTCTTCAGAACTGAAGTCCCAAAGAAATGGATGAATTTAACTATTTTGTGCCAGGTTTGGTAGTGAAGTAGATGTTTATGAGGAAGTGTGTTAGGACAAAGAGGGGATGATGCCATGGTGTAAGGTCAGACGCTCGTCTCGGTCTTTACAGGGCATGTAAATGGAAGGTAGCTCTCCAATGCAAGGCTTAGGCTCTGCTTCATGGGAAGAGGGCCAGGGAGGCTGAGCATGGTCTTGCCATTGCTGTTGTTTTCTCAAATGTCAAGGTGCCGGGTTATATCCTGAGCACCACTTAGGGATATGTGAAAGCAGTATAGCTCACAATCTTCTACAGAAACAGTCACAAGGTACATGAAGTGATGAAGAGATAACGCTTTTTGCAATGGGATATTAGCAGGCTTAAAAGGAAAGAGATACTCTGGAGAGATGCCTCTGTGGGTAAAACCCTTGCCAGGTGAACAGGTGGACTTGTCTTTTGTATCCAGCACCTACACAGAAGACAAGCATGGTAACTGAGTGCTTGGAACCCTCATTGCTCAGCTCAGGGAGCAGAGGCAAGTATGTTACTGGTTCTTGTGAGTCAGATTGTCCTGCTGGCTCAATGTGGTTCAGTGAGAGATACTGTTTCAACATATAGATAGAAGAAAGCCCCCAGCATCTGCCTCTGTTCTATATCTGTTTGGCCATGAATGTGCACACAAGAAAATGCATATGACAATGCCTCTCCCTCTCTTTCTCTACACACACACACACACACACACACACACACACACACACACACACACACACAAAGAAAGGAATTCTGACCTGATGCGTTTTGGAGGCATTGTACTGCCTGAACAATGAGCCAATCATAAATGTACAAATCACTTCTTGATCCCACTTATAAGACTTTTTACACATTCAGAGAGAATCAGAAATGGTTGCCAAGCACAGGAGGAGACAGTTGCTAGTTAGCTGGCCCCAGGTTTCAGTGTGAGGTGAAGGGGTTGTTCTGAACACAGAAGGTGATGGCAGTGCTGAACATCAGGGATGTGCCCTGAGGCCTCTGAAAATGACCAAAGTGGAACGCTGTATGTGATGTACTTTATCACAACAATAAGAAGAAACACGGTGGGTAGAAAACAGAGGCAAGGAGAGAGAGAAAGATAGGGAAGGGAGGGAGAGAAGAGGGAAGGAAGGGAGGGAAAGGGGAGAGAGAAGAGGAGGGGGAAGGAAGAAAGGACCAAGGGAAAGAGGAAGGACAGGTGAAAGTAAAGAAAGGGAAGGGGAATGAAGAAAGGGAGGAAGATAGGGAGAGGAAGGAAGGAAAGAAGGAAGAGAGAGACATAAAGACTAGGGGCTGGGTAAGCAGAGAGAGCCT
>CM053760.1:67878382-67945772 GCA_028658305.1 Pachyuromys duprasi
AGCGTTGCCCAAGAGTGCAGGGGGGGTGGGGGGGAGAGGGCCAGACTGATTTCCTGGTGGCTTGTGCTTCTGTAATACCTTGTTAGAGCTTGCGATCAACAGGGCTGGGATGAAAGAATTCTGGCTTCAGATCAGAAACATCAGCCTTTAAATTAAATCAGCGCCCTGCTGGGAGCCACTTACTCCCTTTCTTCCCCACAGCCAGGGAAACAATTCAGAGGTTTCTCAGAGTGCTTAGCAGCGGGGATGACCTTCAGTCTCCCCCACTTAAAATCGATTCAAGATGATCGCACTGGCTTAAATAAAAGTCTCCATCTAGTCCTCCATGTCTCTCCCTTCTCCAGTACCCGGGCTCTGGCCGGTTTCCTCTTTTTGTGACCCTGTCCCTTGCACACAGGCACCCTTTCACGGTTCTCTTTCTCATATATGCTCATAGGAGATGCCGTGTGCACCTCCAGACGCCTGGCCTTCACCACCTGCCTCTGTTGACAGCTCAGCGTTTCCACCTCTGAGCTCCCCCTTCTCCCCCACTGCCTATCAGCTAGCCAGATGGCCACTCCCCAGTCTCCCAGCATGAGTTTGACTGACAGGAGCCTTTGATAAACCTCGGAAGGAGGAAGTCATCTCTGGGTCACTGTGGCTGCTTGGCCTTTAACACCCCACACAGACCACCATTATCTGTGGAATAGGAGACAAAGGAAATTAGCCCTGCTTCTCCATCATCCTCACTGTTTTCAGGCTGACTTAACGTACACGGCAACAAGATGCCCTTCATTTTCCTCCAAAAGGTACAAATGTCAGCTGTTCAGAAATGCAAACAGGAGGTTTCTCTATGTTAATGGATGGCGCTCTTTGTTCTGTAGAAGGCGTGTTTTATTCCTCTGCCCACCAGGAAAGGACTAACAGGCTCCTAAAATAACTTCCTTACTTCCACATCCCTGGGAGCCACTGATGAGAGCTCTTAAGCCTTCAGGGCAAAAGAGGCTGGCTTCTGTTTCAATCTTTAACAGCAGCTAGTCAAAGAATCTGCAGAGAACACTGACTGGAGATCTTGACAATTTAACCATAAAGCTGAGAAA
Source organism: Pachyuromys duprasi (assembly GCA_028658305.1). Taxonomy (NCBI): domain Eukaryota; kingdom Metazoa; phylum Chordata; class Mammalia; order Rodentia; family Muridae; genus Pachyuromys; species Pachyuromys duprasi. The sequence goes on from CM053760.1 coordinate 67,879,462, forward strand.
GAAGGTAAGAAAAGCATGTACCCTTTCATTTCCAAAATAGTGTTCTTCCAGAAACTGAACCTTTAAATGAGTTTGATTCCCTTTTGCCACCCTAGACTGAGCACAGGAAAGCACTGGAAGAGACTGTGGCATGAGATAGACATGTTTCACATGTGTGTGCACCCACGCATGTGCCTGTGTTTATTTGTTTGTTTTTTAATTAGTGAGCACCTGGTTTGGAAGGAATTTGTTTTCCAACAATGCCACACTGTTAGAATATTATGAAGCAAAGTAAATTTTCTTTGCGTGACACTCTAAAATTCCAAGAAGGCAAAGTTCTTTTTACTCATCTGGGCTACAGTGCTTTCAAACTTCAAGTGCCACAAATATCAAGAGCCATAAAAGAGCAAGTATTGGAGAAATGGTGACAATTCCTTCAGAGAGGGACTCAACCAATACAGGCATCAGGGGCTGACACCACACTTCCAAGTGGTACCCAGTGCAGAAAAGGAAACAGGAGTGGAATCAGGCCTCACTGTTCATAGGGGGGAAGGTACAAGAAAGCTTTCCTACAGGAAAAAAAAAGCCAGTACTCACTGCTGATTCTCATGGCAGTCAGCAATCCTATAAAAATAAGATTGAAAGGAGGTAGGAATCGAATTGTTCAGTGAGAAATTTACATTTTCCCCCTATATTCAATGTGGTTTGAATGAGAATACTTCCACAGGCTCGTATGTTTGAATACTTGGTACCCAGTGGGTAGGACTGTTCGGGAAGGATTGTATAACTGGGGATATGCGTTCAGGCTTCAAAAGCCCAAGCCACTCCCAATTAGTTCTCTCTGCCTCAGATTTGTGGGTCATGGAGCAAGCTCTCAACTGCTACTCCAGAGCCATGGGCTCACCCTCTGAAACTATAAGACCTCAACAAACTGCTTCTTCTCTAAGTTACTTTGGTACTGTATCTTAAAACGGCTAAGACATTAAAGGACTCTGGTTCCATGCAGACCTTGCTAACTGGGTTGCCTATGCAGTAGAAATGCCATACTTAATAATGTCCTAATGCCCTTAGGTTCCTTGGTTTCTCTTGAGGCCTCCTTGGCTTGTAGAGAGCGACCTTTTCCATCTGTCCACACATGCTTTCTTCTCTAGGCGTAAATATCTCTGGTATCTCTCTTATTAGGACAGCAGTCGTGCTGAACGTGCATCCAACTTCATGACCCCTTTAGCCATAACCACAGTGTTAAGAGTAGTCTTTGAGGCATATTAAGGGAAGCATACTTCCAGTAAACAAAAGAATGGAATTAACCTCCGAGTGGAAACATGCCGTTGCCTCTTCCCGTAAAAGATAATTCACTTGGAGGTGTCATTTTCCTGGCTAGCGGACTGCACAGGAAGGCAAATTCACCTCAAAATATGCTTAAGAGATAGGGAGAATACTTACCCCTTTAATGCGATAACGTATTTTTGCTTTGCAGAACCTCTGCCCTCGGTGCTGTTGCCCAGAGAGCAGTAGGCTCTCATTGCTGTAAGCCTGTGCCCTTTCTTGAATAACTCAGAAAAACATGACTTTCTTTTTCTTTGTTCTATTTCTTTTCCAAGTATTCTTTCCCTAACACTTCGGCTTCAGTCTTTCCCTAGAATCTCTGTTTTTCCATGTGTCTGACCACCATGCCAACTTAACTCAAAGGACATGGCTTTTTCTCCTTCTCAGCTCTCACTGGCTTATTTAAGTTGGATGTTTGGTGCCCAATTGGTGGAAATGTGTGGGAAGGAGGTATAACCTTGTTAGAGAATTTGTGTCACTGGTGATGGGCTTTACTTAGGGTTTCAATAGCCAATTCTGATCTCCCTCTTTCTTTCTCTCTTTCTCTTTCTCATGCTGGTGAATCAAGATGTAAGATCTCTGCTACTGCTCCAGCATCATGCTTGCCTGCCTGCTGCCATGTTCCCTGCCATGATGATCATGGACTCTAGAACTGTAGCCCCAAATTAAATGTCTCCTTTCCTCCTAAGTCACCCTAGTCATGGTGTTTTGTCACAATAACATAAAAGTAAATAAGTCCCTTGGAAAGCAATGGGGGAAAGGGAAAAGGCTTAGATTGATCTAGGCTATAAGAAGCACAGGCTGCAGTTGAATGTTAGGGAAAGTCAGGGGAACCTGGTACCTGATTAGCGATGCTGAACAGGAGACAAAAATGAGACAAGTCTAAAACTGAGCTCAAAGCAAAGTAGAGGACACTGAAACTATTTTGACAATTGGTGGTTAGCTTATGCCATGGGCTGAATTGTATCCCCTAAAGTTCTAATTCCCAGTCCCTGAGAATGCGACTGCATTTGGAGACAGAACCTCCAAAGAAGCAATTAAGCTAAAATTAGTTCATTATGCGGGGCCTTAATCCAACGTGACTGATATTCTCACAAGAAGAGATTAAGAAACAGACACACACGGGGAAACCACAAGAAGATGCAGGTAGAAGGAGGCCTAAACATAATCTTGCCCACATTTTGATCTTGGGTTTCTACTTGTGAAACTATAAATACATTTTTGTGGGAGAAGCCATGCAATCTGATGGACTTTGCAGAGGGAAGAGACCCACAGTGTGCAAATGAAGAGTTTTAAAAAATGACATATTTGTTTGTTTGCTTGCTTATGTATTTAGTGTAAATGTGTGCGCCTTAGTGGGCTTTTGTGCACTGTGTACATGAAGGAAACTGTGGAGGCTAGAAGAGGGTGTCAGGTCCCCTGGGTCTGGAATTACAGATGGTGATGAACTTTCTGATGTGGCTGCTGGGAACTGAACTCAGATCCTCCGGAAGAGCAGCAAGTGCTGTTAACGACTGAGCCATCTTTCTATCCCCATGATCCTTAAGAAGAGACTAGAGGAAGTTTGGGGGGAAATGTTATCATAGCTTCAATTGTTGTTTTTATTTCCTGATTACAGCTTCCTTCTCTGCTGGCTCAAAAAGCTTGTTGTGTTGAGGATGGTCCCTGTGACTGTCATGTGACTGATGTTTAATGCCATTGAAATAAATGGTCTGCCTTTGCCACGATTGGCTTATGTAATCACAGAATTCAAGAATGCAATATGGCCCTATGGCACCCTATTTAAATGTGTGGCTTGGCTTTGTTGGGTCAGTTTAAGCACTTTTAGAGCAATCCTGTGGTCAAATGGAAGGCTATCCACTAGTTAGCCCAAAGTGACTTCCGATTCACGATCCTCCTTTGTCTGTCTTCCCAGTGCCTGGCTGGCAGGCATTAACCACGCTGCTCAACCAAAGCAATGCCATTTTTTAAATGCTGACCAGGCCAATGATATGGTTCAGTGGGTAGGGACTCTTGATGCCAAGACTGACAACCTGAACTTGATCCTGGAGGCTCATATGGTAGAAAAAGAGAACAAACCCACACACATTATCTCCTGACATCCACAGATATTCAGTGGCATGCACACACACAAATAAACAAATGATGGATGGATGGATAGATAGATATGGTGCATAGATAAACTATAGATACATAGATAAAAAGGTGGTTGTTTCATTTCTAGTATGTAGAACTTAGATTCTTTGAAATTCATTATATAAAACAATGAAGAAATTTTTAAGGAACTAATGCATCAAGGTACGACACGGAAATTTAAAGCCTTTCTGGAGCAGTTATTAACCCCAACCATAAATCCTCCTGTACAACATGTCACCCGCCTACTAATTAAATCCCTTTGCTGATCAGACATGCATCTTCATGAGACTGCCTTCCGTGTGCCTGTCAGTAGCTGATAGCAGTTTATACTGGTTGGTAATTTACTTTTCCCTGAATGCTTCCCACCTTATCCATGACCACCTTACCCTTGTCTCTGAGCCAAGCTCAGAAAGGCAATGTTCTTTCCAAGCACTGATTTTTTTTGCCTCCTTTCCTTTCTGTCTGTTGGACTTGAAAGCTGACATTCCAGTGAAACATGTAACACAAAAACAGATAGAATATGAAACCTGTTCCAGAGAAGTGGGAAGGGGAGGAAGAGGGGGGAAAGGAAGGGCCACAGGCAGAAACCCCGATTCTACTTGTCTTTGTAGTTAGTCCCTAACCCTTCCTCTGCCTTTCTTATGGTTTGGTTACTTGAGCCATCAGCCCTTCTTGCTTACAGCGAACAATGGAAATAAAGTCGATGTAACACGCAAATACAAAATTTGGTGGAGGAACAAATATAATTTAACCTCCTCAACGCACTTCTTAAAATTTTAGAAAGCCATGGGTAGAATTCAAACAGGGACATTGGAGAGTAAGATAGACTGTGGCATCACAGTAGTGTATGCATAGCCATGAACATAACCCTCCAGAAAAGCCATCCCTAGCCTTCCTCTCATTTTCAGACCACGTGTCCCCTATTCCTTCCTGTTTTCTTACAAGTGAAACTTTCAGAGCCCCTCCTGAGGGCATTGCTTTTGGGCATTTGGCAGAACTGAATGTCATGCCTGAAACATGGCTGATGAGGAGAACAGATTACTTGCTTTGGTGCCCACTGGTACCACTGAGCAGTCTAATGGAATCCCCTCTTCTGCTCCCTCTTTTTATTAAAAAGTGCTTTGTGGAGTACTTGGCACCTGGTTGGTGGTAAAGGACCAGAGAATAAGGGTCCTGTTTTGAGGAGAGAGTTAAATATGATCCAGTTATCGTTAGAGGCTAAGGCTTTACATGTTTCTGTCTTAAATGCCATCGCATTAGCGTCATTTCATTCTACTAGTTAAATCATGTCATTTTTGAGAATCTTTGCTTTTCAGTAACTTTCATAAGCATACCATCTGTGTATTAATAGCCATTGGCTATTGCTCCAAGTGTCTCAGACAGTACTTCCTTGCCTAAGAACCACCAGCATTTTCAACATACTTAATGGTCATAGTAACGTCACAGGGTAAGTGCTATCCTCATCATACAGATGAAGGAAAAAATGTACCAAAGATCAAGTCACAGAGATAATAGAGGCAGAGGCAGATTTTGAAGTCAAAAGTCAAACCATTTTGTTCTATGTCTGTGCTCTTGACCATGTTGCTATTCCTATCAAATTCACTTAGTATAAAGAGTTGGCCCAAGTTGAGCTTGAGTTTAGACAGGAACTATGACACCCCACCACAAACATGAAAAAAAGTCAATAAACCTGCTCTTTCCCTTCAGTCACTGTTGCTGCTGAGTGTAGGCGGAGACAGAAAGAACATATGTGACATAGCTGTTTCCAGATCTTCATCTTGTTACTCCAATCTAAAATGCCCTCAGAGGCCAACAGTGAACTTGGAACTTTGGTCCTATTGGCTCCTCATTCGCTCTCTCCCTCTCTCTTCCCTTCTCTCTGTCCTTCTTCCTCAGCTCCTCCTCCCCTCCCTCCGTTGTCTCTCCCCTTCCTACCTCCTTCCCTTCTCTTTCCTTTCTCTCTCCTCAATCACTTTCTACTTCCGTCACTCTGACCTCATTTCCTCAAAGGCAGCTTTGTCTCCCTACTTCTTAAAGAAAGATCATAATACTTCCCTTAGACATCCACTCCAAATCTAAGGTTCCAATTTTCTTGAGTGGACATTCAAATTTATAGAAACAAATCGATATCGTATTCACCTAGAAAATTATAATTAACAGTAAAATCTTCAAACTTTTACCGTTAGCTGCACAAAGGCTTATCAGACAGACCATGACTTGAACTAACTGGGATTGTTTTCCTTCATCTTATAAGATATATTTCATCTGTTAAATTTGCATCTTGACCCAGACAAGTCTGTATTACTAACCACCATGACTAGCACCCAGGGAATGAACAATGGTTGTAAGATCGATAGTTTCAAAAACAGCAAGGAAAGTTTTCTATCTATCTATCTGAAATTTTTGAAGGACTCCAACTTGAAGTCTCAGGAGTGACAAATGTGGTGGGAAGCAATCTGAGGAGCATTCAGTTTCACAGTCATACTACATAAAAGTCACTGTGGGGGAAAGACACGTGAAGCTGCATATAGCATAGTAGCCATGCAGATTAGCTTGACTAAACACACAGAACCTAAGATTAATTTGAACAATCCTGACCTGCAATCCAGCTCTAAGTAAACATGAAAAACAAGCAAACAAACAGACAAAAGCAACTGCTCCAACCTTGGCAGGCTCTTGGGTGCCCATCAGCCTGGTTCTGAGAAGGGCAGAGTCAGTGATAAAGATATCTATTGGGAAGATTTTTTTTCCACGTATGTGAGAGGCTGACTAGAAGCAATTTAATTTGCCCGCCTGCTTCTTGTGCAATGGCAGGTGACGGTAGAACAGCGAGGGCTCGGAGGGAGAAAGCCAGACTTTCTAGGGCATGCCTGCTATCATGGCCTCGCAGTTGCCAGCAGACGCAGCCAGCAGCAGACATGTCCTTGAGTGCTTCATTGCTCTCCCTCCTGTTCCTAAGGCTCCGTTTCCCACAGAAAGGTGGGAGCTAGAAAGGCTCCCACTGCTCCCTGGGTGGGAGCTCACAGTGAAATTCCAACAGGCAGAAGCCAGCTCTCGGCTGGGTGAATTGAGCTCTTTATCACTCGGATTTGTGTACGCAGCAGGAAGAGCCAAAGAAGGGAGTGGCTGTGCACCTTGTATGTTTTTTAACTCCCTAGGATGCCTTGGCATTGGATCCAAAGTGTAAGGAATAGAAAAATAATAATAATCTACTCCAGACATTTGTGTACAGTGCATACACAGTGTGTTTGAGGTCTCCAGGGTCTGTGAGGTGTGTTTGTGTGCTGCTCAAGAGCACAAGTTTATTTCATCTTTCAAATACAAGCCCCATTTTGTTTCTCCTGTAAGCCGCCCACGAGAGCTACCGTGATGGTGTCTTAGTGTGAGACAGAGAATATGCTCATGTAACGTACTCACTGACCTGATTTTGTTTCTGAGACCATTACAAGTAGCTCAGTAAAACCATTTCAACAGGCAGAATTGTCTGGCAAACCTTTGTAGGCCTCTCACTTTCTTCACTGACTTTAGCTTTTGCAGAAGTAATTCCCTGGGGTAAAACACAAACCAAAAAGAGTAAGCAAGTAAGATGCGTGTGTGCACAGACAGCATGGCTGCCCCTCGGTTTCGAATAAAAGAACTTGCCACTATTCGCTTGTTCTGTTACAAAGTGCTGGGCGTGGAAGCACTCCATCTGCTCTTCCTGACTGCTATATATTTTTATTTTTACTGCTTTCCCTCCATCTTCCTTTCTATCATTAAATGTTTCAATCATTCAAATATTTATTGGGCACCTATTATGTAGAGCGGGTGTGGATGGTACTGGGGGAGTGACAATGAACAAGACAGGCATAGTCTCTAATCTGCAAAATCTAGAGGATTTCCTATTAAAAAGCTGACTCAAGGACCATTGCTGTAAAATCCTGACAAGTTAAGTTCTCAAAACTGGTGCGGATCGATGCAGGCATGTCTCATCGATGCAGAGGAGAGGGGCTGTGAGGAGATGAGTGTTAACAGAAGAAAACAATGTGCTCAACATGGCGCCGGTGGATGCGCTCTACAGCTCTTCGGGTTTTGCCACAGAGAGGCTGGTCTTTGCCATTTCTTTTCATAACAATTGAGTCTGACTCCAATGTCAAGTTGGTCTCCATTTCATCCTAAGCATGCTCTCTCCCTCTCTCTGTCTCTGTCTGTCTGTCTCTCTTTCTGTGTTTGTAGCACACACATGCACAGATGGGGTGGGGTAGGTTTGTTTTGTGTGTGTGTGTGTGTGCGTGTATGCTACTGAACTCAGTCCTCACACAGCTCTGCATCTCCGGAGTACATTTTGAACACTCATCTCTGTAAAGTGAGGTATCTGTCTGGCTGTGTAGACTGTTCACATACATAGGGCTCCCATCCAGACAGGTTCCAGCCGTGGCTTCAAAGCTCTGTGGATACCGGCTTGGAACACTTGATATTGTTTTGGACAAGGGGCTCTGCTAAGACTTGTAACTTAGTTATCCAATCTTGTCTTTGGAATTCATGGGCAAAAAAATGGAAATAATTGGACAGAAGAAGCAGTAAGACTTCATTTAAGGACTAATTTTGAGGACTTACTACACAGTTAGGTTTAATATGTAGTCCAGTTTTGGAGATTATGGTAATGAATATATAGTCATAAGTGCTGGAGAAATTGAAAGAATAGTTTTTAAAATATTTATTCAAGAAAAATCTACTGAACCACAGTCCTTAAATATAGAAGGAAAAGCTTTGGAAGGTTTTGCTCATTGGCACATTGATCTCTTTGGTAGCCATGGTATTAAAGGGATGAGTCAGAAAAGCACTCCAAGTCATAATTCATATCAGAACATTCTTGTATAGAAAGCATATTGAATAGAATAATAGAAGGTGTTGGTTCAAATGCAGAGTTTTAATCTTCTTATACAATAGAGTCTGATCTAGTTAATCATTTGGAGGCCTTCTGAACTTTCTTTCTAGCTACAAAACAAGGGCAAGCATGTTATGTCCTTGGATGGTTGAGAGTATTAAATTAAATTGCATAGGTTAAAGTGCCTATCTGTGTCTGTACTGCATGCTAAGCATTGAATAAATCATTATGATGCTATATTTATTAACTTTAGAGATGAAAATAGAATTCTCCCACACAAATCCACCGAGAATAAAGTATTATTCATTATTAGAATGTAAAAGATTAGATTTCTAAAAGAAAGAAAGAAAGAAAGAAAGAAAGAAAGAAAGAAAGAAAGAAAGAAAGAAAGAAAGAAACATTGTGGTTACTCTGTTACTCTGAAGTTTTTTGGGGTTTGTTACTGTTGTTTAATCTTCTTAACACTAGTCAAGAGATGTTGCCAACATGAAGAATCTTCTTTTTAAATTGTATTTTTACCCACACATGTGCAAGCCATAAAAATTATTCGGAGTTTTTGAATTTGATTAAATTACTGATCATCTCTAGCTCATCCCACCCTACGACTAGACAAGAATTTGGAGTTTTATCTCAACTCTGGGTCAGTCTGAACAGGTCAGTGCATTGGGAAATGATTCTTGTTTGTCTTCACCCTTTTTAGTTTACTCAGGCACTAGCTTTGTGCTTTCCCAACTTGAGGAGCAGTATTCTAATCAGTTAGGTGGTATTTGTATAATTCTGAGTGGAAATGCTATTGCTCCATTTCTGCCCATTTCTACCTTCCTGCTGCTTTCAAAAAGGTGCACAAGAATTTACCACCATCTTGGTAAGAAACAGAAAACAAGATCCCTGTCAGTTGTTACAGATGGAGCTAAGTTCACGGAAGACACTAATGATAGTGTCTCAAAAATGGAGGTTATCATCATGTTCATTACCGAATGGCTTCTAGCTGTTTGAGGTGGCCCACAGCTGTGATTGTACCACTTGGGGAGTAGGGGCGAGAGGATCAGAAACTCAAGGCTAGCTTATGAAGACCAAGTTTGGACCAGCTCAAGCTACATAAGACCTGATCCCCCAAAATACATAAGTAAATAAATAAATATAAATGGAATTAAAAACAGCTTGTATGCAATGCTGCTAGCAGCACATGTGATCAGAACTGTAAAGACCATGGTGACTGGTCAAGCACAAACCTCATACATCTAGACCATTCTTTATTGTTAGTCAGAAATTACATGAAGCATTTTCTGAGAAGATGGATTTGAGTGTTAGCTACCTGGCTAACTGCTACATATACAACACCAAAATGTTAGCTCCATTTTACAGAAAGTGGAACGGAAGTTTCCCTTTGATAAAGGTTTAGACCTGGAAAATCTAGGATTACAATCCAACTCTCCCAGATATCAAAGATGAGACTCTTCTCCAAAATCTACATCCGCTTCTCCTCAATGTTCAGTCTCTTCAATGTTCAGCATCTAGAGCTGAGAATGTAATTAGGAGTTTGTCTGTAGGCTCACAACAGGAGAGAGGATGGGGACAGATACTGGTTGTCATAGGATTCAACTTGGCACAGCCTAGAGTCATTTGGGAAGACAAACCTTAATTCTGGTATTGCCTAGATCAGACTGACGTATGGAAATGTCTGTAGGAAATTGTCTTGATTATTCATTGATGAAGAAAGGCTCAGCCCCCTGTGGATGGCACCATCCATAGGCAGGTGGTCCCAGGCTATGTAAGAAAACTAGCCAAGTAGCAGCCAGTGAGAGAGCAAGGCAGAGTGAATCAAGGAGCCCTGTTTCTCCATGATTTCTGCTTCAGGTTCACACTTTGAGCCCCTCAGTGATGGATTGTAATTGGAAGAGAAAAATGAAATAACCTCTTTGGTCCCCAAGCTGCTTTTCATCAGGATGTTTTATCACAACAACAGAAAGGAAGCTAGAGCTAGAATTAAATAGTCAATAGTGCGTTAGGGCAAATACACTCACCCACATGGATATTAATACGTCACACTTCCTGCCAATTCTCCTCTTGCAAAGGACAATGTTCTCTTGGTGTGATGGTGCATGCTTGTACCCCAAGCACTATGAGGCTGAGATAGGAGAAACTTAAGTTCCAGGCCAGCCTGGACTACCTTGTGAGACTTTGTATTAATAAAGGAAACAAGGGGAAAAAGAAAGAAAAGATGGAAAAATGAGAGTCATTAGCAGGCACCGTGCAAAAATCTGAGGAGAGAGGGTGGGGCAGGAGGATCAGGTGTTCAGGGTGAGCTGAGATACTCAGCAAGATCTTAGCAAAAGGAATGAGAAATGTTGTTGTTGCTTAGATAACGAATACTTCCAGGGTTCTGAGATCTTTTAAAGGTGTAGCGTGACCTTGCTGTTTAGTTAATAATTTGGGAATGAAAGCGTTAGTTATTGTAGTACTAGTTTTTAAAAGGTTGCATTTTCCACATCATGAATAACAGTGTGTGCTTGGGTTGGTGAACACTTTTCTGCTCCATTTCCCTCTGTTCGAATGTTGTACATGTGAAATTCTTACTGTGTGTGTTGATGTTGGCCAAGGTAACCATCACTGCTACGTGCTTACGTGGATGTTTCCCAACTTGGTGGTGTAGAGTGTGCACACAGAGAGGGCAAAATCACTTTAACAAGTCTTGTTGCATCTGCTGAGGGAACATAAGAGGGAGCATGGGGAATTGCTCACTTTTAACAGCTGGTACGAAAGCCATGGATGCCCTCTCACAGGGAAGCAGGGGAAGCAGGGGAAGCAGCCTTCACTGGCCAGCCAGGCTAGCAGACCTGGTGGCTTACGGGTTCAGAGAGGAGCACTGTCGCAGAAAATGGGATGGAGAGCGACTGAGGAATGCAGAGAAGTTGACCTCTGGTCTCCAAAATAAAGCATCTATGTGCATGCATGTTCACACACGCACACGCACACACTCACACATACACATAACACCCTCACCCCCTACATACCATACCACATACACACTACACACACATACACCCATTACACCCCCATCCCTCCACATACCATACCACATATACACCACACCACACATACATACATATAACACCACCACCCCACCATACAACATACACACCACACCACACATACACACCCCCCGCACCACTGACATACACACAGATTGACACACATAGACACTCCTATGCCTTGCGAATTTCATCTCTTTTTTTCTCCGACTCCTGCTTTTCTCTGCACTTTTGCACCCAGATTAAAACGTACCGACCCTATGTGCCCACCCCAGAGCTGCTGCTTCTTGCTAGAAAACTAACATAGGTCAACCCAGACGGTTGCAGAACACCTGGGGTGCGCCTCACCACCAGAAAGCCCAGAGCAGCGCTCAGAGCTCTGCTCACATAGCCAGCCACTACCAAGCCCGGGGCGGGAGGAGGGGAAGGCATGTCTTCTGGCTTTTTATAAATCAAGGCAAGCTGGGGGCTGTGGGGCACGCACTTGGAGTGGCAGAGGCAGGCGGATCTCTGTGAGTTTAAGACCAGCTTGGTCTACAAGGTGATTCCAGGACAGTCAAGGCCACACAGAGAAACCCTGTCTCGACAAACCAAAATGTAATACGTACATACAAATCAAGACAACTTGCCAGCATATATATATATATATATATAGGCTATATATAATAATATATAAATATTATATATTATATATTTATATTATAATATATTATATTTAAATAATATATAAATATATTATTAATTTATATTTATATTAATTATTAATTATAAATTAATATATTGATTTATATTATATTAATTTATTATATAATAATATAATAAATATTATATTATTTTCATACCAGCTGTTAAAAGTGAGCTATAAATAATATAATATATATATATTATTGCTACATATTGTAATTCCGGATTCAGCAAACAGACCGTTTCCCTCAGCCTCCTGTTCAAACGTGACCCCTCCGAGAATGTCCGCAGCGTGCTGTCTAAAGTGGCTCACGACATCTACCCGTCCTTTCTCTTTTCTTCTGCTTTGTTCCTCTGAGTAGCCACGATGACCACGTGACCGTTTTCGAGGTCCCTTCTGTTCGTTGGCTCCATCTTTACCTCCTTCTAGAGTGTATGAATCAGGAGAGTAGATTTCTGTAGTTGGCCACGGTACCCCTCCGCCCCCAGCAGCCCTCCACGCCTGATAGGGACTCAACAAATATTTGCTGAATTAAATACCTGTGAAAACAAGACGGAGCATATGGAGCTGGCAGCAGGACACAGACACGCTATTTTCTGATGTCATGTTCTCACCTAATCCCGCCTGAAGGGAACCTTTCAGGGAGGTGGTATCGCGTCCAAGTTCCCTCCATTTTCTCCGCGCGCTGTGTAAACGGCACAAAAGGGGATTTCAGTTCCATTTGCAGAGATGTCACAGATAGAAATGATAGTGTCCCCTCAACTTAAAAGGGCCAAGCCTGTTTTGAGAGTGTTTTATGAACTGGAAACCTTTCTATGAGCTCTCCGACGGCGGCCCGGTAAAACCTTACACCCTGCTGGAATTTCATCCTGTGAAATTTGGCAGCGTTCCTCTCCTCGTGTAATGAGTTCAGCCCATGTTTTCATTTCGGTTCAAGTTCAGATACAAATCAGTGTCACCGCCGTAGGCAACCACACAGAATTCCCAGGCACTCCTGGCTGGGGGCGGGTTTAGGAGAGGGGATGCCAAATCCCCCCTTTCACGAGGGGGCTCTGGTGCGTTTAGTGTCCTAGGCCCTCAGTGCCAGGCCCCAGAGAGCTGCTGGCTCCGCGGGCATCTGGCTTCTCTCTGGCTTAGGCTCATCTTCGGTGGATTTCCTGTGGTAATCCCTCTCTGTGTCCCTCTGAGAAACAAACAGTAATTGCTGGTTTGTTTTATTTTTTTATTATTTGTTTTTCTTTTTCCTCCAGGAGGAGAGTTCGGGAGCACAAGTGGTTTTAGTTAAAGATTCAATAAACACTTTGGCAGCGACCTGGGGGCTGTGGACTGATGGCCCAGAGGTCCGTTCTGGTGTTGTAAGTGGGTGTTTCACTTGAAGAAAATGGTGCCTTGTTGGTAGTAAGAGGCAGTGTATTTGCTCTCTGCCAGTAGATCAAGTTAACTAAAATCCAATTCTATTTTTCTTTTTTATATCTGTTTTATTTTTATGCCCGCGCTCTCTCTGTCTCTCTGTCTCTGTCTCTGTCTCTCTCTCTCTCTCTCTCTCTCTGTGTGTGTGTGTGTGTGTGTGTGTAGCTACACACCAAGCTTAAGGAACCCATGGGCTCTAAGTAAATGTTCTACCAATGAGGTATACCAATACTCACCACTCTGCCTTTTGATTTTAGTTGTTTTTGTTTGTTTGTTTGTTTGTTTGTTGTGACAGGGCAATGCTGTGTAACCCAGGTTAGCCCCACACCTCAAATCCTCCTGTCTCAGCTTCTTGAGTAACTAGAATTAGAGTCACCCGAAACAACACCCAGATTTACTGGCTATTTTTAGAACACCGTGTTTTTCATGAATGGATGTTTGTGTGACCGTGACAGGCACAGTGTCCAGTGCAGAGACGTCTTCCTGTCTCCTTACCCCTTGGGGAGTCTATCCCAAGTTTTACAGCTCTTTAACTTCCTTCAAGCAGATACCTGGAAACGGGCAGGTCCCCGTGAGTTTCAGGACAACGGCCTTACTTCACTTCACTTTGCAATATCAAAGAGGTCGTTCAAGTGTGGTAAAAATAAATAAATAAATAAATAAATAAATAAGAATTGAGCAGCATAAAGGTTCAAACTGTAATGAAAAAGATAGTTACATGAAAATATAAAGGATGAAAGAAAGAAAAAGAAACAGAGAGCCAGCAAATTTTCATACACACACACACACAGACACACACACAGACACACACACACACAGACACACACACACAGACACACACACACACAGACACACACACTGCTAACCAGTTTGTCTAACTGCAGATGCTCAGCTCCAGCCTCTTTAAACCAGAGGGTTGAAGCCAAGAATCCCAGAATCGCTAGTGCCACGGCTACTCTTCATGCCAGGACTGAGAGTCACCAGGGCATGCCCAGAATGACTGACACATCCCTCTGAGAGATCAGTGTGTGAGATTCCTTCAGTAGAAAGAGTAAGAGTTTATTTGTGCCATGAGCCACACATTTTTTGTGTACAAATTTGAACAGCATTCAGATGCCTAGAGATGACTTACAAGAGTTGTTCATTACAAAGAATTATATTTTTGTTCTTCCTTTAGGGAAATATCTTAAACCCTTATTTGGCCCCACTACATAGGGATTAGTATGTCACAATTTGGCATAAAATTGCACATTTTCCAAATCATCGCATAACAGGCTAAAATGCATGTGTGAAGTCCTTTAATGTGATAGTTTGAATGTGACTACAACTAGCTCTTTTAATTCATGTATTTGTTTCATTATTATTTATTAAACATCTATGGATTTCAGGCTTTGGGTTGGCACTGAAAATATGATCCAGGCTTGCTGTGCATACTTGTAATCTTAGCACTAGGAGATCTGAGGCAGAAGGACTGAGGTAAACTTGGGACTAGCCTGGTCTACAAAGCATGTTTCATGCCAGCAAGGGTACAGGTGAGATCATGTCTCAGACAAAGAGACGAATGAAAGCCCTTGGGGCTAATATGAGGAATAATTCATCACTAATACAAAGGAGATATCATGCCAGAGTAACTGTATATAAAAGCCATTTCAAGTCCCAACCTATTCAATTTCAAGCAGATTCTATTTTGCTTAGGTGTATAATTCTTGACATTTTGAATGGCTATATATTAAGCTGTCATATCTCAGCCAGCATCCAGGAATGCTTTCAACAATGATGTTTCATCAGGGTTTTTGATCTTCATGACATCCCTGTACCTGCTGCAAGAATCCATTTTAAATCCAAGAATAAGAGCTTTTGTTTCCATTATCCTGCCACACCCACAGCGGAACTGGGTGTCACCTCATAGAAGGTGGCAAGTTCAAAACCTGGGGCTTCAATCCTGAGACCTTTCTGTGCAACCAACAGGAAGCAGCAGCTTGTCAGGGTGTGCCGTCTATGGTTTTCAACGAGGAAGATGAGAAGGTAGAGGGAAGGTGATAACGGAATGTTGTGAGGGCAGGGGTGAGGACCAGAGAGAGGGAAGAAATGGCCACGAGTGCTGACTGCTGACGTGTTAGGCAAAAGGAGGGTGAGGCTCCCACAGAGCTGGGAGAGGTCAATAAATCATCACTCTTATCTTGCAAACAGAGCCGGTGACTTCAGAAATTAGCTCATTTATTCTGCACAATTAAATTTATTGAAGTGTGACAGGAAAAGTTTAGCAGGCAGTGGAGCAGAAAGCCAGCAACAGCCGAGCCCGGCATCTGAGTGAATGACACAATTAGTTGATTTTCATTTTATTTATCAATATAATTATGGAATTGTATTTATCCATTTTTCACAGATTTACAAGTATTATTGCAGGGGCCTCCAGGGAAAGAATTAGTTTAAATTTTCCATCTAAGTTAATGTGATTATGGAGGGGCTAATAAAAGGAAAGTTCTTTAAAGTGCCACGCAATCTTGTATTCAATGTCACTCTCATCGAGGGGCTTAGAAATGTGGCCTCATTTCATATGAATGTGGCAAATTGAATTTACATTTGTGAAGGGCTCAGATTCCCCAGGTAGGGACTGAAGTAAGTATGGACAGTGGACAGAGTCCCTCTATGGATATTTGGAGAAACTTTATCACGTTTTTAAGACTGGGAGTTTTGAATTTTTGTTGTTATTTTGTTTTGAGAGTGATGAAAAAGAATCCTTGAAGTCATTGCTGATCTTCACGGAGTTTAAAAAAACAAAGGCAAGTAGAGGGGATGAGGCCACTTCAGTTTCTGTAAGATCTTACTTCGTTCAGTACCTGGAGTTCCACTGTGTGTCTGTAAAAGTGCATCAGAAAGAAAAAGTAGATAAAAGATGTGTCAGTGTGCCAAAGAGAATGTGGAGACCAGGTTGCCATCTGTTTGCAGCATCCTTCTAGCTGTGTGTATCTACGCCTGCTGTCTGGGTTTAGGACATTCTGTGCCCTTCACTCCTAGGAAGGATTTTGAAGTTCCCCTTGCCCTTGTCCAGACTGAGTTAAATCTTCCATTCTTTGGGCATATGAAAAATGTTCAACTTGTCAGTAACGATGACGTGAAGGCAACTCACAGCCACCTTTAAAAGGTTTTATATAACATATTTTGAGCACGTCCTTTCCCGGGGGATGAATATCACTCTCATAAAATGAGTATATTCTCAGATGCCCCACCCAACCACTCCTCTTCAGGTTTGACTTTTAATATGTTTAACAAAGTATATCAGTTCAAAAGCAGATGTTTTCTTTCTCCTTCTTCCTTCCACCTCTTCCTCTCCTTCCCTCTCTACTTCCTTCCTCCCTCCCTCTCTACCTCCCTCTCTCTCTCTTTTTCTCATGTGTGTATGTATGTGTGTGTGTTTGTGGATTGGAGTGCAAGATAGATGTGCACATCTGTGTGTGTGTGTGTGTGTGTGTGTGTGTGTGTGTGTGTGTGTGTATATATATATATATATATATATATATATGCCAGGGTGCAGATACTAAGTGGTTGGTTGTCTTTCTCAATAGGTATCTACACTTATTTTTTTCAGGAAGGGTCTTTCACTGAACTCAATACTCATGTATTCTAAGCCCCAGGGGTCCTTCTGCTTTTGTCTCCTCAGTGCTGGGGTTCCAGACACCTGCCACTGGGATTGGCTCTTTATTTTTCCTATGTATGTTTTAAGGGATCTAACTCAGATCTCCATGCTGGTGCAGCAAACATTTTACAGATTTCTCCATGCTCACATCCTTTTCTCAAGGTGGGAATTTTTAGAGGACATGGGGCCATGTTTAAAGGAGGGTTTCCAGATTCTGTCTCTAAACAAAGACACTGGCTCGCATTAAAAAAAGAAAAAAGAACTCCCAACTGCTATGGCCTTGGAACTGAGTTGAGGAGTTACTGTAAGGGCTAGAGTAAGCAAGCCTTCACACATGGCTGTTTATCTGGTTTTAAGTAGTGCTGCTGCCCATGAAACTTGCAGACCTGGGCTCAGAGCTGAAGATGTTCCTATAGCACTGGGTTCTTACCCCAATACAGATATTTATCGTGCACAGTAAAGCAGGGCTTATCACTGCCACATGTTCATGTGTGATAACTTAACTAGTCATCTGTGTTTCATTGTACTAAGACCGACTCTCCATCGTCTTTACCCCTCCACACCCTTTTCTCAACTCTTTTTCATCACCAATGCCTGTTGTTTCGCATTTAACATGTATCTCGAACACATCTAGGGTTTTCATAATCATGTACTTATTACTTCTCCTTCCAGAAGATGGCATGGCTGGTGTAGAAGAGAGGAGAGGATGGCAAGTTCATACCCCATAATAACACAGAGTCTTCTTGGCCTTTGACCTTGGAATCTACCCCATGTCTGCTTCATATCTGGATTCATCTTTGTAGAAATTCTTTCTGACATCTAGATTTATTTATTTATTTTGTGTTTTGTCTTATGTATGTATGAGTGTCATGTGTGTGCATGGTACCTGTAGAGGTCAGAAAGTGGAATAGATCTCCTGAAACTGGAGTTAGGGATGGTTGTGAACCACCATGTGGGTGCTGGGAATGAAACCTGGGTCCTCTGCAAGATCATCAAGTGCTCTTAACCACTGAGCCATCTTCCCAGCCCCTCTTTAATGATATCCAAGCAGAGTGCATACTACAAGATGCATAGATGGTCCTCAGCCTATGAAGGAATGACATGCTAGTCCATCCAGAAGTATGTAGTCAGACATGCATTCTATACACCTAACCTCCTGTACAATGTAGGTCAGCCATACAGCTGTCCCTTCATACCTGACTGGTCCATCAGAAGCTGCAGTGAGTATCCACCAGAGAGTGTCCCAAACCCTGTATGGGAGTCCAGGGAAGGACAAAATTCCAAAGTTAAAATGTGGTTTCTGCTGAGTGCACATCACTTCACCATTATAAGGTATGCTAGGTTGGCCATACCAAATTGTAAGCCACCTGTATATGGAAATGCTCCAAAGGAGATCAAAATCTGAGGCCACAGGCCAAGGTTTCAGAAAAATCTCTCATTCATTAAAGGGAAGTAAACAGATGAGCAATGGATCAGGAAAGGTCTGCTCTTTATGGCCCTTTCTTTCCTATTCATGAGTCACCTTAGGTAAAATTGCACCCAGTCTTTATGCCACTGTAACAAAATTGTTCAATTACATGGTTTTACTTACATTTCAAACAGTCATGGTGATTTTCCCTAGTCTTCGTCTTCTTGCACTTGCTGACACTCTAGCAATGCATTGCATAATTAGACAAGGTACAGAAAACATGACCCAAAGAAGGCTGTTGTGTTCTCTCCATCAAGCATTCAAGAATCTGCCATACAAAACTTCCATCATCCTGGACTAACAATGGAAAACTCCTCATCAGTGTCAGGCCATGTGCCTCCCAAGCTCCCTACCAAGATAGGGCTAGCAGTTTAGAATGTCTGAGAGTCATTGGAGAAAGGCATGACTTGCCTCTGAGATACTGAACTGACCCTCATCATAAAAACATGAGGGTTAAAAAATGTAAAGTTCTAGTCAGTGTGCCTCTCTTGAACTGAAATGAAGAGGGCCAAATATTTTGTGTTGAGTTAAAAGAGGAAAATAAGATGTGGAGTTTACAATTCATTCTCTAGTGTTCCAGTTGTAACATCAGGCACGGCTACATATTAATCTATGTGTGTGCAAAGTTTCAGACATAGCTTACAGCTATATAGGAACAAGCTAAATGAATCCATAGAGCTCTGACTGAATAAAGCATTTCTCTGGCATTTTTGCTTCTGTACCTGACGCTAAACCTCATGGTCATTTTTGGCTAAGTCAGCACTAAAACACTCTTCATAATTCCCAACACCAAATTAGCGCAAGAAAATCTTGATGAAATTACCACTTTATTTTGAGCCAGACTTCCCAGAAATCCATCACAGCCCTTCAGGCATGTGTTATGAATGATCCAGCTTTTGTATTTTACTAGGGTATCTGCCTTCATGATATATCCTAGTCCAGGGAATGAAAATCACCCCATAAGATAGGTTGTAGCCATACATTTGTCAGGATGCAAATCTTTTTACCTTCCCAGATCAGCCCCCATCTCATTAGCAATGCCAGATATCATGCTGGATCGACACAGACACAGACGCACACGCACACACACACACACACACACACACTTCTGGATTTTAGTAAGACATCATCTGTAAAATACACATTCAGACTCAGGAGAAATAATTGACAGACCAGATGACAGGGGAGTTAGGCCCCGGCTGAGAAAATTGAGAGATGGAGAGAGATGAGCCAATCTCCTGCTCCTTCTCTGTCTGCAGGTTAGTCTGGGATAAGGTTTCTTCTTTTATGCTTTCTGCAAGACTCCCATGTATGGCGTGAGCAATCTTACTAAGTTACCTGCTGGGACATTTGATGGAGAGGTAGCCAAGGTGGCAACACAATGCGCTCTGTCCTCCTTGTCTTCCCCTATCTGTAGTTCTGACCTTCATTGTCAAGGGCTTGCATCTTCAGAGAAAGTATCACTATTAACCCCGTGTCTCCTAGCCTACAGATTTCTCAAAGACTCAGGCTAAGCTACCAAGTTTCTAGTGTGAGAGAGTTATGTGACTTTTTTCTAGGAAGGTATAAGCAAACATCTGTGTTCCCCAGATGGGATACCAACAACAGACCAAAGAAATGATTCAACCCAGATCCATCTTGTAGAGACATGGAGTTGAGTGAGGTTAGTCACAGGAATGTGAATGTAAGCTTATTGCTTACAGGGGCGTGTGTGAGGAGTCATGCATAGGTATATGCGTGAGGGATTGTTTACAGACGCATGACGGAAAAGTTGGTTCTAAGAGGGTAGGTACTCAAAAACAACTTCATCACCAAACCATTCCACCCATGCATGGGTGATAATCCCCCCCACCAACTGACCTTCATTTGTGGAGTGCCATATCCAGGTATATCCCCACCTCCTATGTACTCCAGCCTCACCCTAAGACCATGACAAATTGGGTTGAGGTCAGGGGTGGGTAATGACTGGAACCTGACTAGGGTCTAGTACCCCTCCCTGCTCCCTCCTCCATTAGGGAGCGTTAATAGCTCAGTTGTCCTTACCATGACTCTTGCTATCCCTGTCAGTCTTTGTTAATTTCATTGTCATGACAACTAGGGCTACATGACATGTCTGTTCCATTATGGTCCATGACTATGTTGTAGTGAGGAAACCATTCATGACAACAAGAAGTACCTGTAGATTTTTAGAATGCCCTCCAATTGCCCCTGTTGCATCTATAGGTTGTCTACTATCTAAGGAACTAGTAGAGCCTGACTTCTGACAAAATAAGGAAACTTAAAATGGAAAACCAGGAGATGAGATGTCTATTTCCTCATGAGAACAAACCGGCTGGAAAGTCTAATTTAGAAGTTTAGGTATACAAGCAAGCATACCCAATAAAATGATGTAAACTCTTATCAGAGTAATTCACTCTGTCAAAAATTGAATTGGAACTTACAGAAATCCAGAGGAGGAGCTCACTCAAGGTCACTGCTGTACTCAAGAGTCCCAGGACTACAACACACCCCACTGTTTTCCAGGACAGTTCTGCTCCTCACTGTGGTGGCAAGGTTAGACCAGAAATGGTGACCTTGAAAGTCTGAGCAAAGGAAGATTTCAAATGAGAGGAGCACTAGAAAAACAGAAAATCTGACATTTTCAGGTCTGTGCCCACCTCCCTCCATGTCTGTGTTATGTTCTGGTTAGACAGAGCTTGACTATTCTGGTTCATGTTCCAGAGGATCAGAGCTTGGCATGGTAATGTCAGAAGGTGGTGGAATCTTCAAGGTGTGAAGCCCAGGGGTAGGTGATTAGGTTGTCGGAGATGTGCCTTCAGAAGGTCAGAATGCTGGTCTTGCAGATGGAGATGGTTCTCAGAACAGCAGTTCTTAAGAAGCAAAAACGCTATGGAAGCTTCCCTTTGCTTCTTCTGCACCATGCTGTGACATGACCAAGGTAGGGTCTTTGGCCTGAGGTTGAACTGATGAGACCATCAACCAGTGTTGGACTTGCAGCTTCCAAGCCAGTGAACCAAATTATCCTCCTTATTTTACCTAGAACCCAGCCTCAAGCATGTTGTTCAACTAATAGAAACCGGTCTAATGGCCATCCTCCTTGATGGAGCCACTGACCTGCAGACCCTTGTCTTCTGATGCACAGGTCTTTCTTCTGACAGGGGTTACCGGTGGCAGACAGGGGATGACTGCTGTCAACCACTTCCTGTGCTTCTGTGTGTCCCACTGTCCAAGGAAGCAAGAGGATGGTATTTGAGTCAGTCAAGGCATCTAGGTTGATTCTGGGGGATAAGGGGGAACAGAACAAACAATGGAACTTTGACCATAAACAGAGAGACCTGGCTGCAATCCAGCCCCTGCAATTGACTAGTCAAAGGCCAGCTGATTTCTGTCACATCTCAGAGGTCATATGTTAGCCAGCCTCATTAGCCCCACATGGCCCCCATCCTAACCAGCCACACACACCCCACATCACCCTCATCACACAGCAGCCCTACAGACTCCAGCCCCCAACGTAAGGCACAATGCTAACCAGCCCTATCAGCCTCCAAAAGCCTTTCTCCAGTTGTACTAACACTTGTGCACTGGCCTTTCTGGGCACCTGTATTCCACTCCAAATCACAGGAATATGGTGTCCTTTGACGCAATGTGGCAATGTACAGGGACCTGCTTCCTTGAGGGCTCATGCCTCCCCTGCTCTCTCGCTCCTCCTAAATGAGAATGTTCAAAAGAAGTTGTACGGCTGGTGTTGCTCAGTGGTAGAGCATTTGCCTAGCATGCTCAGGGTCCTGAGCATGGGTTCAATCCCCGGTCCCGTACGTCAACACTGAGAAGCAGTGAGAACCTAAGTGGCAGCGCGGCTAACAGCGAACAGGACAGATATCCTGTCACAGCTGGAATGTGACCGCGATTCTGTGGTGCAGCAGCCATTCTTTGAAGCATCGTGTGTGCATTTAATCCCCTCCACGAACAAAGCATCATTATCCCAACTGTCCAGATTAAAAGGGGTCACAGCGTGAATGGCTGGGTGGGTAATAAGTTAAAAGGTGGGATTTGCCATTTGGCTCCAACTCTGAAGCCTGTTTTCTTTAGCACTGTAAGTACCACAAGGTTATTAGAAATGATAGATACATTTTGACAACTTTAGCTACATATCAAATTATATCTTCAAGGATAGTCTTTAATTTAGAGGTCTGGAGAGAGATTCTCTTTTTAGACTATCAATGCATGGTAGTTTCCATGTCTGTTTTTTTCAGGGGGAAATGTGTCAGGAAACATTTAATCTTCTTCAAGTCACTTTCAATCTCTGTCCCTGGCCCTCTATGTCAAACCATAAATGGCTATTATTCTGGTCTACTGACTTGGATTGTACAAGGTACATTTTGAAATAAAAATAATATCCCATTTTTGAATAGAAATAATTGTATTTTATTTTTTGTTTGTACATTTTTTCCCTGCTTAACAAAAAGAGTCTTGGCAAACATTAGGTGACAAAGCCAGTGTCCCACAGAACCAAGTCTAACCCTCCTCACCCACACTGCTAGCCAGGCAGCAGCCTTCAGGGGCAGCTAGCTCCCTCCAGGAACAAAAACTAGACATGGATGCAGATCTTACCTCCCAGAATTGTCCAGCCTATATTGAAGCGCCTGAACCCTTTTATTTCATTGTCTTTCCTGCACTCTTTTCGCCTTCATTTTCAGATGGGTAATTTCCAGATTTAGGAGTTCACTGCCTTTTCAGCAAGTTAGCTTATGAAAGGACTCGGTGCCTACATGCTACAGGAACTGGATTTACACCAGATCCTGACCAGCCAACAATGGGTTGAGATGCTGGTGTCCTAAACAGCATGATCCCATGGCCTTTCCACTCTGTTTCACATGTCGTCACTTTTAATGCCTGTGTGTTTTAGAAACACTGACACCCACATATTATCAGACTGTACCTACAGGCATTTTACCCTTTTTACGTTGCTCTTCAACCTTTTAAGAGCTTTGAGGTTTTGTCTTATATATCCATTTTAGTAGTATATTTCTTTGAATTTTTAATGTAAATTCAATTCTATAATTTATGTTATACAATATGTCTTTCTGAGGCTGGAAAGATGACTTTGAGGATAAGAGGGCCCTGATGCTCTTACAGAGGACCAAAGTTTGCTTCCCAAAACAATGTCAGGCAGCTCACAATCCTTGTAACTCCATCTCCAGGAGATTTGGCATCTTCTTCTGGACTTCATGGACATCTGCACACACATGTCATATACTCAGAGAGACACACAAACACAACTATGCCTTTAAAATGTCTTCCTATACAATACCTAATAGTATATCAGTTAATGCAAAGTTAATGTGTTCAGTAAACAGGAAGTCAGACATACTGACTCTAGTTATACTGAGATGCATCCCATAGAAAAAAATTAAACCACATATTTACTCAAAGACCTGCATGTTAATACATGAAGCTAACACTATTCACAGCAGAAAAATGCAGAAAGAATACAGATCTCTAGTAAATCTTGAATGCACGAACCAAAATTTTATACATCCTTATAGTAGAATATTATTCAGTAGTCAAAAGAAATGGAGTTCTCTTACATTTAACAGTATGAAATAATCTCCAGAACACTATATTAAGTAAAAATGGCTAAGTACAAAAGATTATATTTGTAGCCAGGCATTCCCAAGAAGATTCCAGGAAAAGCACCCCTCAAAATTGGGTTTAGATGTGACACTAAGGGTGCCTCACATGCGCAGAGGGTATGGAAAGGTATGTTGCTTAAGGAGACAAAGACTGGTACTCAAAACAGCTCAGAGAACAAGAAAGGATATTAGCTTGGGCTTCTTTTTAAAATCATGGTTGGGTAGAGTGAGAATTACCACCTATGGACATAGTTTGAAATGTCGGCTGGAACCAAGAAGCTGCTGAGTGATGCATGTGGGAGCCTTGGTGTGCGGTTAGGACACAGTGAGCCACTGACACGGGAAAACAGTTCTATCAGAACAGGACAGTCTGGACATCCAGAGACAGTATTCACATGACACGCTGTAAGAGTCATCCTTCAAGAGCACCAGCGCTTTCATGTCCCTGATAAAAATAGCGAGGCTAGTAGGTGACAAGGGACAAGTTCTAGTAGAGGACTCAAAGGAAGAGCCATGCCCCTTTCTCCTCCTCACTCTTGGTTCAACACCTTCCCAAGCACCACCCAACCTCTGGCAGTCATCTTAATTATTTAATTCTGAAAGAGGGGGACCCCGCTCAGACATTTCAGACCCCAAGGCGTAGCCATTCCATTCGAGGCATAAAATAAAAATCAGGAGTCCTGGGTCAGTCTGAAGTCTGTGCCTCATCAGCCAACCTGGATGAGTCAGCCAACCTGGATGAGTACTGTGTGTATGTAGGGACTTATTTCTGAAACAAGAATTAGTCAGAATGCAAAAAAAATCCTGTGGGGTAATCTTTGCCTGGTGCAGAGTTACCTAGATTAGCACCATGACGTAAGCACACTTCATAAACCTTTCCATGTGGATGACTTTTCTTATCAAGGAAATGCTGCTTAGAATTAAATATGTTTTTGCAAAAATCAAAACTCAGATGTTTTAGTGTTGTATTCTCTGAACATAAATGGCATTTAGGGAATACAGGAAAGAATGTTTTAGGAGAGGTTTGGGAGGAGCCATTGTGTGTGCGTGTCTGTCTGTGTGTGCATCAAAAGGAAAGCAAATCTGTGGATCAGTAAAGGACTCTTCTCTGAAATGTAAGTCACTGTGCACAGTGTCTGCTTCCTTCTAGGAGATATGACTAAGTTGAATTTGATCTCTATTAGTTCCTGGCTCTAAAACCTGTAATGCTATAAATTTAGGTGTAATTTGTACCATGGCCAGTTGTCTGTTCTCATCTTACTCCTTCCTACAAAAGAATTACAAGATATAGTGTCTTCCAGATCTGATGATACCGTTATAGAGTCATTCATCTCGATGAAGATATATATATCATCAGCATGATTGATAAACACAGAGGAATTGTGTGTCAATAAAATGTAATCAAAGGCAAAAGGAAAGTTTCCAACTTCTTTGTCAACATTTTAAGATGTTAACCTATATATAATCCAACTGTCCCCTGATAAGGTAAGAGCACTTCACAGGGACACTGCCTTGAGGACCACTAACAGTTCAGGCAAGACACTGCATAGTAGATGGACATCAATAGACAGAACAGCAAACCACCTAGTCGTCAACTCTGTGATCTTTCTGTTGAAATCAATGTGGTCTTTATGTGTGTCTTATGCCTTAATGCTCTATGCCATCATTTCCCTATTTTAAAACCCCACCAAATATATCCATGACTTTCTACACCCGGCTTTCTGTATTCAGAATTAGTAAGTGACAGGTATGGGCTTGGGGATTTGGAGCACTGACTTTTGGAACTCACTAAGGCTAATAACGAAACAAGATGGAAATGCCTGTTAGTAATTTACATGTCTGTAATTATATTTAGTACCTGAACATCATTCAGGCGAAGGCTGCTTTGTTCTTTTAGTTTCACAACAGCAGCAAGGACCTAAAAACTCAGGATTTCTAGCACTTCCCTGCTGGGCTGATGACTTAATTTGTTTCTTTAATTTGTTATAACACTACAAAAATTATATTCGCTGGGGAGCCCTCAGTAGCATGAGTTCTACATTATTATTTTCTGTGAGATCTTAATGAAGGAGCCAAAGCAATTTCTAATGGAATCCCTTTGTTGACCCCCTACCACCAACAACTACAGAGCTGGATGCCAGCTCAGCATTGTGAATCTACTAAGAGTTCTTGGCATTGTAATGGGGATCTGGATAGAAAGTAGAAACTGCAATCTAAAACTACAAAGGCACCTTCTGTCACATCCAACAGGTTTCAGCTTGAAGACAATCACTGACTCTCTTGTCTTCCACATAACATATACATCCCCACGTGGTGTAAAACCCTCAATATTCGAAGAGGGTTCCTAAATCCAAAGTTTCCAGAATGTTTCAACTCATGGTTTTGAATATTTCTAGTGTCTCATCATGTCCTATTTATCTTCAGAATTTACAAACCACCAGTGTATGAGAAAGTCTCATCATTGTCCTCTGACGGTTTAGCGTGGTACAGCGCTCACTGTACCCAGACATGCCTTTGAACCATGATGTCTGAAAGGAAAGGCAAAGATACTTAAAAGCACAGATAAAAAGAGACAGGGAGTTTGTGGGTTATGTTGGAAGGAAATTGAACCACTATTGAAAATAAACTCTGGCAGTCTCCACGTGTCCCAGAAGCTCCCTGAGGTCAAGTAGCAAGGAATGGCTAGATTCCCATCTGTCCAAAGGCAGTGGTGCTCTGTAGAGTACGAGAGGGTCAGGTGACAGCCAATGATGCTTTGACAAAAGTGGTTCTTTCCACACCAGCCGCAACAGGAGAAATGAGGCTCCATAGACTGCCTTTCTCTCTCCTTCACTTCGATAACTCCAATGGCATAGCACCTACAATGTAAATTGGCTCTAAAAATACTCTTGAATGAAAAAAATTGTGCGTGGTATTTGGTGGAAAAATTGCAATACTGAATGATGGGAACTCAAATATGAGAGAAAAACAGAGGGGGGGGGTGTTTGAAAAGAGAATGGAAAACATGAGCCCAAGATATTAACAGCTCATGGTAGGATTGATGGTCCATTATCATTTTCCATATCCCTAAAGTGCAAAATGGATACTTAAACATATTTTAAAGACATGCTAGCCTTTAAGGAGCTGAACTGTGGACTTGTGCCTCAGCAGTGATCGCAATGCCCGTATTTGTACCATCCTGTTACACATTATCTCCAAGTCTTTCACTCTCCTCCCCTCAATTTTCACCTTGGTTCTGAGAGGCTAGAAAATGAAGACACTAGAGATTCAAATGGTCTTTTAGTTATCATCTCATTCTAACAGAGTTAAGCCAGGTGAAGAATCAGTACTGCAGAGGATGCTGGGAAGACTCGGGTTGGGTAAGAGTGCTGGGGTGCTAAAAAACGCCTGAGAGACTAGACCACGGAGGGGCGCGCCGATACCTGTCCTTAACCTCAGCACCTGGGGCATGATTACACACCTCTGCAATCTCAGCGCTCGGGAGACAAGTAGAGGAGGAGTCTGGGTTCAAGACCAGCCAGAGACACACAGCATTAGCCTGCTGCAAAATTGAGATGTTTGAAAATTAGCTTTCTGCTACTCTAGTGTGTGTGTGTGTGTGTGTGTGTGTGTGTGTGTGTGTGTGTGTGTGTGGAACAAGAGGAACAGTAGCTTATCATGAATGTGAGAATTAGCTTGTTTATTTGCTGTGTCACATGTGTTCAGACCTGTATGCTACACGTTAGCATTTTTAATTCTTAGAAAATAGCTTGATTAGATGACAATGAAATTATGAGACATTAAGCCAATCTTCCAGTAACACACACCTAAAAACGGAGTGACACACAAGCTTAACACACAGGCCAAGCCACAGTCTCGGCTTCTCCCCAATATTTTCTGCTATAATACAGACTATCAAGAAAACAAAATGCCATTTTTAAATCTAGGTGAACTAATATTAGTTTTAGGGACAAAACTTTACTTTGCTTGAAAATCCACTTTTCAATTTGTATGTTTGTTTAGGAAGGTTGAATTGTGATGAAATTATTATAATCCTGTGGCTTATTTCTCACTTTCATGATAAGCTACTAGCAAGCATTAATATAGTGACTTGACATTGTCATCTACAAAATTCAGAGAACTAACTGCACAATGGAGAATGGAGTTACCACAAAAAAAAATCACACACACACACACACACACACACACAGACCCCTCCTAATGTTTTAAATAAATTATGGGTTTGTTGGGTGTGTTCAATCTGTATGGAGACTGCAGATCGGAAATGGCCTAGTCTAGTGCATGACTATTCACCAAGTCAGAGGCCATCTGCTATCTTTAAGATAGAGCAAAACTATGCTGTCATACAGTCGCTGGAATAGGAGGTAGCGGCTCACTAAACATATGAGCATCTGTGGGCCCACGCATGAAAGAGACACCTGTCAGTCACACCAACATTCTCCTGTTTACAGTTTACTAACCACCTGTCACCAGAGAGGTTGACTTGAGTTGGAGACCCAGTATTCAGAGCAGAGATCCCAAAGGCAGTGACAACGGGAAACTCAAGACAAAGCCTGAATCCATTTAGGAAATAATTGGGCAATTTGTGCTTGCCTGGAAATGGGATTTGGGGTATCCAGCTGTATTACTAAGATAGTCATTAACGTGACCCTTGAAAGCTGGAGCCTTTCAAGTGATAGATGACGTAGCTCAATAACCATGGTGGACCTGACACAGGGCTTAAACTAAATCCAAGTGTCTTAATCCAGACCTTTCGACGGGTTGATTAATTTGATTTAGGACTAGTCTTTCCATTTCCATGAATTTCATCTTGCTATGAAATTAAATAAAGAGACGCTATGCAGACATGGTCACCAGGAAAATAATATAAGGTTGTGAAACGTGTAGACGAAGTGAGCCTGTTCTGCCGACCTGGAAGGTGGTACGTGTCACTGTTCCACATTTGTTTAGAAACACGTCACTGTTTCTGGTGAAGACGCCCAGAAAGGTCTAAAATGACTACCAGGAGCATAGAAGAAACTATTAAGGAAAGATTTTAATTAAAAGAATTTCAAAAGAATTTTCCCAAAAAGTCTGATCAATTTCTTCTATGGTGGTTGAAGTTTTTTGTTTTTTTTTTCCTTAGCAAAACGTCAGAGATATTTAGAGTTCAGTGTACAGGAGGGAAAGCTGAGCACATTTTAGAATTACAAACAAGTCAGATGCTGGTTTTACTTGTGTGTGACACACACAGAGGAGAGAGAAGCACATGTGCACTTAAACAACACTTTCTAATACCTACAGTAACTGCTTTTTTTCCCCCTTCAGACATGAATGTGATTGGTCTTATGTTCTGTGGATTTAATTAAATACCAGAGAAATACATTTACTGTCTCAAGTTCTGCATATTTGTGAGGATTTTGTCATTGACTTTGATCCAAACAAGTCACCTTTGAAACCTTGGCAACACTTAGCTGCTCTTGGGAAAAGCAAATGAGTCATTACAGTGTTCATGTTGTTATTTTCTGCCTTAATATCCCTGCCTCATCCAGTCAACATACATATCCCCAAATCCCCAGTGGCAGGAAATTAATTTGTAGAAATTTTTTAAATTGGAATTTCCAGTGAAGGGGACAAAGAACGTCTGCGTGTTTCTTTGCAACTTCCTGCAAATGGGTAATTGCCTCACAAACAAAAAACTTTCCCTAAGATACATAGAAAAGCATGAGGAATTCCATCTAAATGTCTGCTTTAATCATCTCCACCACTTTCTAAATACAGTGATAGATGGAGTCCGTGCTAGACTTAGGGTGAAAGAGAACCTTGTCTTAGATACTGTTCAGGTTAGAGGGCAAAAAGGATTTCTGAAAATAGAGGTTGCTTAGTAGAAGGCATCCTTTGATTCAGAAGCCATCAGGAGCAAAACAGTTCTGCAGACATCAGAACATGGCTCTCATTTGGACAAGAACTGCTGTGAGGAAGGACAGCCTGTGTGATCGTAATCATGTATTTAAAAAATACCTCCCCCAAAAGACCATTAGCCAAGCAATGTGACCTTAATTGGCAGGTGTTTTAACTCTTCAAAAAAACATTCACAGAACCACTGAACTTGTTTTTGTTTTAATGTGAGAGCTATTGTGCTAGCCTTTAGAGAAAGTCAAAGATTAAGAAGGCATCTATTTGTCTTTATCAACCCTCCTCTGCCCCCCCCGCCACACCCCCCCTCTTCCCGCCGCTGCCGCCAGGGTAGAAAGACTGGAAGAGTCAGAGGGTATGGGTGGTACAGCAGCATCTTCCAGACTCCACAGGGCAGGTCCACATGTTGCATCCGCGGAGACGGTGACAGCACATACAACACATTGATGGATTCAAGCCAGAGGGAATCACAGCATGGAGGAGGGGAGGCCCAACCCTAGCCAAGACGCTATTTGCAATTGATTCTTGCTGGGAAAAGGAAAACCCAGTTTTCTCCAATGCAGTGACCAGGCATGTCAGCCACTCTCTGTGGCAAGCCTTGTGATCAGGAGCAGTTAGTCAACACAAGGTGGACTCCATGATTCTTTTGTGGGGGCTTTTTGTTTCATTTTGTTTTGTTTTGGTATGTTTTGTCCTATCGGTTTATTGCTTGTTTTCCTTGTGTGGGGACGTGGGGGGTGGAGGATCTGGAAGGAATTAGGGAAGGAAAAGAAAATCATTAAAATATGTTATGTAAAAATAATTAAAGTGTAAAGAAGTAGTCCATCACAGCCAACTTCTGAAGTCATCATTCCCAGTCTCTTCCTCATTCTGTGTGTCCCAACAACTCCCAAGTGACATGGACTCTCCCTCCACAATACTTTCTTCTTTGCAACCTGTGGCCATGACTATTGTCTAAAGTTACATTAACAGTTCTTCCCCGTGTCTTGGATTTACCTCTCTATGCTTCTTTTTTAATGTTACCATCTCCTATGTTCTGTTGTGTGACTAGTTATATAGCTGAGGATGACTTTGAACCTCTGATGCTCCTGCCTCTACCTTTGTAGTAGTGAGTTTACAGGTGTGGGTCAACATGTGCAGTTTATTCTGAGCTCAGAATCAAACCTGGGACCTCCACCATGCTAAGCAAACACTCTCTCCAATGAGGTAAATCCCAAGCCTCACCACGAGTTTTAATATGAATTAAAATATCTTTGCTCTCAAAGCCAGTTACTGACTCATTATCATCTCTACTAGCTATTTTCAATTTCTAAGAAGAGTGGGGTTATTTTTTTTTAAACAAGGGAATCTCAATATGCTAAGCAGTTGCTAAGCAGTTGGAACCAAATGTTATAGTTTCATGACAATTTCTTTTATGAAAACTAAACTAGGTTGTTTTGAGAATAGTCTATAAGAACAATGAGATATTAAGCTGATACCACAATTTAAAATCAAATCTGTGTTTGCAATTTTAGTTTTACACTAACCTCAACATTCAACTCTATTTCTGAGTTCAGGTCAGAAATTAGAGTATTTGTTAATAATGCAACAAATATGTCTCACATTGATAAATACTTGAAATGTAAAACAGGTTTTTAATAGCTCCTTTCATAAACTTATGATATTTAAGTTAAATATAAAGGGCAGGAGCCTTCCTCCAAGGGTCCTATACAATGATATGATCTTAGCAACACAAGTCAATTCATTTCTTATTCCTGTGCATGTGGTTTTCTTCTGTGTTTCTGTACCTTCTTCAACTACAATTATTAAAATAGGCTAAAGTAAAACTTAATATAAATTTTAATAAAAATACCTTAAATCAGAATGTAGATTATTTGTAGAATAAAATAATTCTTTCCACGTGTATCTTCTCCAATTTTGTCTTCTTATCTTTATCTCCCACTCCAGCCCAAACAAACATTCTTAACTATTTTTAGAAAATGCTGTACTTGGGTTAGGTGTGTAGTTCCTTTGGTAACTTACTTGCTTAGTATACAGGGAGCACTTCATAAATGAAGCCTGGTGGCTTGTGCCTCTAATGCCCACACTCAGAAGGTTGAGATAGGAGGATCAAAGGTTCGAGGTCACACTCAGCTACACGGTAAGTTCAAGGCCAGCTAAGAGTATCTGAAACCTTGTCTCAAAATATCATGTGTAATATTTGTTTTCCAGCTTTCAACTGTCCCTCTACTTACAGTATCCTTGGCATTGTCTCCTTTGGGAAATACCCAGTTCTTTCCAAAGCTCCATCCTAGGACAAAAGACAATCAACATTCTTCACCCTCCTTTTTTCTGAAGAAGAAAGTGAAAGGAACTCAAGAGGGTAGAACTGAGAAGGGCATGGTGGAAAGTCGAATTCTCTTGTTAGATTATTCAGAAAACATGTTCTAGAATAAAGATCTATATGCAGAAGGTTTGGGTAGGAATTCTCAAGGGACGGGCACCTATGAGAAAGTGGGTAATGAGACAGA
The DNA here is from genome assembly GCA_028658305.1 of Pachyuromys duprasi. Classification (NCBI taxonomy): domain Eukaryota; kingdom Metazoa; phylum Chordata; class Mammalia; order Rodentia; family Muridae; genus Pachyuromys; species Pachyuromys duprasi. Next base: position 67,912,040 of record CM053760.1, read on the forward strand.
AGAGAATCTTAAACTATGATGTAGCCTCAAGAAAATTCTGAGGCGGCCATATGGAGAGACCAGAAGCTGGTATGTCTCTTCAGCACACTCCTTCATGGAGATAGAAAAGAGCCAGAGCTCTGTCCTCAAAAGTAGAACTGATCCACCATCAACTTACATAAACCTACGCTGACTGGTCTCGGTGCAGTGAAAGCATTGGTGTCTACCACTGTAGTTAGCTATCTGGGGAATCTGCCTTGATGGAAACTTGTGCTGGATTCAGGCAGACATCTATTAATAGGGCTCCATGATACTCCTTATGAGTAAATTGATGGAAATATAAGATAGATGACATCAAGTCATATCTTTTAGGTATTAAATGTGATTCTTTGCTCTAACAGTTGGCTTGGATGAGGGGCATTCTCAACATATTTCATTTAGCCTTCTTTAGACTAGCTTCAACCTGCAGATTCGGGAGCAGGTTCTACAAACTACCTATCTTGTCCCGTCCAGTCATACATATGAGGCCTGGGGGAAATGACTGATAGCTGGGTCCATGAAATGCATAGACTTCAGTGATGAGGCTGTTACCCAGCCTGACATAGCTTTGCAAGGAAGCCTAGATCACTTTAGATCTCTGAGAATCATCGTCAAGTTGGCTCAGAATGCATGCATTTTCATCTTTTGTTTGTATATGCTTAGCCATGTAAGTATGAGTCTCTTTAGAGAGAGCCTATTGGATCATTTTTCATATGCTTGCAGATACCAGCTAATGATTCGGTGCTCCTTTCTCAAACACAGTCTCCATCACATTGCTGAACAGTGAGCGGTTCTGCAGAGCACAGTTGGCTAACGGATTTGCTGGCCGTGTGTAACCACTTGCTTTTGCATGCCTGCTGTTTCCAATCTTTGAATTTCTTATTTGCAGGAACCTAGACTCATTCTATCAGTGATTTCAAGGTCTAAAAGCTAGCTAGATTCTGGAAAGCAGTCAAGTAACTTGGTAAGGAAGGGGCTTTTCACAAGCTCCTGATAGCCTGCCATGCATTTCTTTTTACAGACTAAACAGGACACTTGTTGAATGTCACCTTGTCCCAAGGATACCGTGTTCTGTTACTAATCTCTACAGCATCCTGTGGTTTAGGCTCTTGGCTACCACTCAAATGTGCAGTCCCTTAAGATGACTGAAGCCACGTTTTTCTGGATATGGGTATTACCAATTTGGAGTCCTGCTCTGAAGCAGTATCCCTTCTCATCTTCTCATACACCCTAACCCTGCAGACAGCAGGCTAAGGATTCGGTGCCCCTTTCTCAAACACAGTCCCCATCACGTTGGCGAACAGCGTCCCCAGTGAGCCCTTCTGCAGAGCACAGTTGGCTAATGGATTTGCTGGCCGTGTGCAACCACTTGCTTTTGCATGCCTGCTGTTACAAATCTTTGAATTTCTTATTTTACCATCTGCCACTGTATCTCTGGAATTGTACTTCATTAAATGTGAGGACATTGCTAATTCTAAGCTCAACCAGCCATCCCAGTGACAAGTTAGCACCATTTACTGGAAGTTGCCCAGGGCATTGAGGCTTGCATCAGAGTACAGTGTTTCCATGTTAACAACCTCTCCTTTTGTGTGTGTGTTCTAGCCTCATGATCTAGCACCCATGGGTCACAGTTCTATGATACTCAGCTAGCTCTTAGTAGTACATATATGCTATGTTTCATGCATGTCCTTTTGGATGATATTTCTTTCCTTCCTTACCAAACACAGAACTTGCCAGCAATCCTAATCTCTAGCCTGACAACCAGGAGTGGATTAAATTACACACGATAACACGGCTGACATTGGTCTGCATGGAAGAGATGTCTTCATTGGCCACCAAAAAGGAGGTGCTTGTCTTCAATAGGGAAAATGGCCACTGTACCCAGCCACAAAGTTTCATGGGTATCTAAGATTTTTAATGTTTTAATATTATTGAGTGTTTTGATGTAAACATAACAGGATCTACTTTCCCAGGACAGGTTGTGACTTTAGAAGAGCAGGGTTGAAAGTTTAACCCTAGAGATTTCTGACCCTTACAATTAAATGTCAGGGTCTTTGACTTACTCTTCCCTCTGGCCGTAGCAGATAAGAGTTTATATGATAAAATGACACATTGTTTTTTGTTTGTTTGTTTTATTTTGTTTTTCCATTTACCTTTAATTGGTAATTAATCACTTGCAATAATATTTCATCATCTTTCTTTAATGAAAAACTTGTGCCCTGCATGGCTATCTAATTCCACTGTTCTCAGAATACCATTATCCCATCTTCAAAAGCCTGGGATGTGTCTCTTCCCACAGATGCTCTGTCTCATCAGGATCTGTGGCCACCTGTGATGTAGTCATAGCCACTAGTTGGTCCATACATGATCCAGCTTCAGAATTCCATTTTAGAACCTTGTTCTTCAGCATTCATTAGTTACTGCCTGTCCTGGGTCAAATCTACTGAAAGGGGGGCTCTCAAGTGGAAATTACAGGTGCAGAAAGATAATCAAGGAACACAGAGGTATGGCATACAGATCTAACCTACAAGGCAACCTCACCCTTATATCGGGTGAGGTCATTCAGCTCCCATAACATCAAGCTTTTTATAGCATTCATATTGTGATCAGTTCTCCTGGGGTTCTCTGAGGTTCTCCTGTTCAGCGACTAGCCAAAGCAAGGGTACTAAAACTGGAACATTTCTGGCTGGCTGAAGACCCCTCTCATTGCAAGCCTAGTATGTTTAACTAGTCTGCAAGTCCAACATTTGATAACCAGTCCGTCTCCTTCCCCTCGTTCTTCCACTAAAATCAGACCCACAGCCCAGTCTGAAGGAGCTCTTGCTTTCTCCTCCTTCATCAGCTGTTCATACGTCAGATACATCAACTTCTCTTTAGGCCACTGTAACTGGCACATGGGTCCTCTCAGGGTCTCATGAGAAACTCTAGACCTAAGATAGCCCTTAAGAATGATCCCAAACTGAAGCAAGAGGGACAGTCCTCTCTACTCTGCGTCATGATTCACCAAATAAGCACTGCCACCAGGGAAGGATACAGGCCTGGGTGAGTCAGCTGTTAGCTGAAGGCGATGCCCAGGGAAAAACCCAGCTGTGAGCCATTAGCAGCAAACATTCCCAGCAACAGAGGGAATAAAATGCTCAGGTCCCCACTGGGGACTTTAGCAACCTACAGCCTCTACTTCAAGAGGAAGCTGAAATTGTTTTGTTCAAGAATACAGATGGTAATTCCTGCTTCCTTTATAGACAGGAAGGGTCACCTTTAATGAAACCATGTGGGTTGTTAGAGCACATTTCCTTGGGATAGAAAAGATGCTATCAATTGTTCAGCCATACTAAAATCAAGAGCAATGTTAAATTAAAAGAAAACTTTACTTTCAGTGCACACAGTGTTCTCTCTCAGCAAGCACAAACAGTAGTATTCACAGCCACAGCTTACTGGCTAGAACAGATATGTTTCTTACAGCATGTATGATGCCTTCCGCATTCAACTCCCAGGAAACCTGGATAGTGGGTGTCTTCTCTATTGAATGGCTGAACCAATGGCCCATTGGAAGGCGGATGTTTTTTTCTGACAGTACACAGCCAATAAACAACATACCTGGAATCAAACCCAACTCTTCTTGGCTGCAAGAACAGTTTTCTTTACAATATCCTCTGCTTCCAAATCCACATGGCAGCCGGAGTTCTCATCACAAATGCTTTCATGAGCCATCACACATTTCGTTTTAAAGGAAAGGCAAGAGTTGAAGCTTCAGAGCCCCTCACTGTAATGATCAAGCACATTGATAACTATGATCATGTGATAATGGCACAGGTGTTCAGTGCATGGGGTGGCAGGTTGCATCTGAAGCCCCGGGAAGATATTGTGTGAAATGTGTGCCCTCTGCCAGTGTGCATTCACTAAGCTGTTTTGTCCCACAGTATCTCTATTCTCCCACCTGATTATATTCTCACTTGGCAGTCAGTATATGAACTGCTGTGGACACACACTCCACACACACACACACACACACACACACACACACACACTCACACACACACACACAAACTTCCTCCCAGCCTTCAATTATCAGGATGCAGCAGGCTGCTAGGGTCTTTTATTCTGTTTTCATCCTAAACCTTTTGATGGGTTGCTTATACATTCTTTACCCCATGAGCTAACAAGGCTGCCTATGAGGAAAGGTTCGTGGGCAGCCAATTAAAGGCTATGAGAGTGATCAAAACAGAACAGCCTGCTGGGAGGATGTCCTTTACAGAATGAAATGCAATGCACCCATTGCTACGAGCTTAGTTTAGACAGGAGTTGGAACTTCACATCTACATTTTCAGTCAGCTAAACCTGGTGAGCTTCTCTCTGTGTGTTCCGTAGATGTTCTTTGTTTCTTCCTTCCTTCTCCCCTTCCTTCCTTCTTTCCTTTTTTTTTCTTTCTGTTTTATAAGTTACTATTGCTCACATTTTAAAATACCTAACAATAACGGTTATTTGTTCACAATAAAAGATGGATGAAGGTTGCCTGCTCATAAAATTCAACATTCTGAAAAGACTCTATGGATGCAAATGACTAATGATGGTGACTAGAATCACACTGTGCAACTGGAGAATATTGAAGAAAGCAGTTCCACTCTGTGTGCGAACGCCAAAGGTGGTGCTGCCTCAGAGTTGCACATACAAGTCCTTTCTATTCAGAATGTGGAAAAACCACCCACAGGAGATCTACCACACACACTGTGCCTGACTCAGTCCAGCCGTCACCTTCCTCTTTCTCTTCCTCTTCCCAAGCAGTTCTTTGTCTGCAGTCTTTTCAGGATTGTTCCGGGGACGCAGTGTGGTGAACAAGTGCTGCTTTTAGGAGCATGGTTAAGGGTTATCTTCTGGATCATGGAAAACTGAGCAGTGGCTGCATCACTGAAGAAAATGCTTCTCCTCCCGCACAAACTGTTGACTGCCTATTGGTCCCCAGGGAAGGGTGGGTCCTCATGAGTCCATCCTCCCCCTGCACTCTCCAATGCTGATCTAATTCTTCAATAGGGCAAAAAAGGGACATAAACAAGCAGAGGAGGGACGTGAGAGAGGACGACTCTGTCAGCACACCTCTCAGCCTCCCAAGAATCAATCGTCCCATCCAGCAGACCACTCCCAAGTCACTCCAGGCAGAGTCCCCGCATGACCTGACTAACTGATTCCATATTGTGTCTGCAGCAATTCCCATCCATTATTAAGGAGCATACAGACAGGCTCTGACACATTCAAGTGTGAGTTTTATTTTTTGACCATGTTGAGGCATAAACAGAAGAGTTATGTGTTTAATCAACACGAGCAGATGTCAAGGAGTGCAAAAATATGCCTCTTTTAAAGTCAGTATGTCTGCATGTCTGCGCCGGCATATGCCTAGAACATGTGTATTTTGAGTGGTAAACAAGGAGCAATGACTAGAGGAAAAACTAAGCTCAGCCCTAAAAATACTCTTTTCTTAAAAAAAAAATGTCTGTTGTTTTACAACATTCATATCCATTCAGGAGGCCACTGAGCAGGCTGATGTGATCTGAGACAGCATGTCGCTGTGCGCTGGGCTGGGTCCCCTGTCACCTGCAGCTCCTATTTCACGGAAATACTGTACAAGCTCTCTCTTATGTCAATAAACCTCAGGGAAGGGCGTAAATGTAGAACTGGCTGAACTGAGGAAATAACCTTTTTGTTTTTGTTTCTTTTAAGCTGGCTCTCGCTGTTTTAGCCTTGGCTGGTCCCGAACTTGTTTGTAGATGAGCAAGTTCCGATGCCTCTGACTCCCGAGGGCTGCACCACCACACCTGGATAAGCTGAAAATGTAACTTCTAAATAGGGATGAAAGTGAACTGGGTCCTCCTGGTGGAAGCAAATGTGAGACGGACCACTGTAGATATTCCTTTGATAAGGGATAAAGATGTTGAACTTTCCCACCAAATAAAAAGGAGATGGAAATGTAGCTTTGACAATAGTTTAAGGAAAATGTCTTTCAGGCAGTCTGGAGCAAAGAGAATTAATGTCTGAATGAACAAGTGATCTATGTCAGGTACTTCATTAGGTGTTCTGTAAGCACTGTCTTATCCTTATAATAACTGCATAAGATAAAGACACTATTTTGTATTTACCAAGGGAAAAAAATCTCAGGTGACAAGTTATATGTTCTTCCAAGGATTGTGTTACACAACTGTTAGCAAACCACACTATCTGATTTCTGGCAACTGGGACCCACCTGAACATTGGGATCAGGAAACACACCTGAGCCAGGTTAGTTACAAACTACCTGTTGGAGACTTCCTGGAGTTGGTAATGAAATGTCTTAATCATTACAAGAAAAAGAGGAAACAAGCTCTCAAAATGAAAGGGAATTCTTCAGAACTTTTAGTGCTGTCAGATTGAATCTGACACAGTCTGAGGAGTTAGGACTTTGACCAAAGAGGACAGAATAGGGAGATGGCAAAAAATTCTAGACTCCCACAGGTTTTTAACAATTGCAGCAAATCTACCAGTTAGAGTTCCCTTAAAGAGCAGGCCTGCTGGGAGGCAAAAAGTTGGCTAGTGGCCTCTAGGGTCACACTCTCAGGTCAGCCACGGTATATGTGGAGACCAGATTTTCTCAGGGCCAAGTGTGCCATCAAGACCCAAGCTGTTCTGCCAGCACAGGGCATCTCTGATAGTCGCATAGCCAGGACTTTCTCGGAGCTGCACTGCATCCTCCTTGTTTGGTCATTACCCATCCTTTTATACCTCTGAAAGGTGTCTGCCAATACCCCACATCATAGTTTGATGATATTCCACCCAGTAAGGTAGAAGTTGAAGGTAGTATCCTTTAGTAGAGTGAAAATCCCTATACTTACTATAACCTAACACAACTATTCCACAGAGGATCTAAAATAACATATTGTCACTATGAATGGTTCAGAAAACCAATAATAAAACTAGGATAACACTTCTCTGTGGGTCAGGACTGTGGTTCAAGTTGTCTTAGGTCCTGCCTCAATAATCACAGAATCATAGATCCTAGCTCAATAATAGAAAGATCACGAATGCTGACTCAATAATGGCAAAAAGAAAAACAAGAGTCCCAAAGGAAAAAAAATGGTAAGGGACAGTCCCAGATCCTGAGGTTATAATTTACATAATAATAAAGCAGATCAGAAGAAGAGCGAATTTAAATGGTAGAGATGGTTAATAAAATAAAGTGTCACCAGGAGAGAAATAGACAAGAAACTAATGGTGCTTTTTACAATCTGTAATCATAACTATTAAAGGATCAGGATCTCCCTGAAACATCATGAGCCCTTAACATCAATTTATCAAATATGTTGTTTTTAGGAAAGAAAAAATGGCTGGCATCTGTGAAAAAAAAAAAAGACAATAATATTCTTTTACAGTTTTATACCCAACCTTAAGTTCACTTTTCTATGTACTATTAGAATACAGTCTGAAGACATTGAGGTTATTAGGATGTCTACCAGACCATCACAAGGATCCAGTAGATCAATCAAGCCAAGCTTATAGGGCAATCTAAACCACTGTTGGCTAGTATGCCAGCTGACTTTGGAAGATTTATGCACTGCACTATCTGAAATAAGCACTACAAAGATTTAAGGATTAGTTTCAACTAAGTATTTGGGGTCCAGTAGCCTGGGCATATTCGGATACACATCCAAATGAGAGATAAATTTTCTCATCTTGCACTGCCTACCATGAAGAAGGAAGTATAACATTTGAACAGAAGTTCTATTTGGATCTTAAAGAGAACACATTCCTTATTTAAGATGGCCAAAAAGCAGCTAAGAGCTCTTACCTCTCTTGCAGAGAGGACCTGAGTTTGGTTCTGTTGTAAGAGACTATTAATATTTCCTATTGATATATCTTCTGGTAAAGCTGCTGTTAATCCTAAACAGCTGTATGACCAAATCACCACACACAGACTGGGATTTTAGTTAACCTAGAACACAATGTTGGGCAATAATTACTCCCTCTTAAACCTCCAAGCCCTCATAGTTTCCTAACATTTAAGTTTCTGACATTATACTTGCTTTTAGTGGTATATTAGGTCCATCTCCATTTAGTTCCCAGATCTCTCTCTCAGCTCTGCCTTCTCCTCGCTCTCCTCCCCCTCCCTTTCCTGTCCTCTGGCTCCTCCCACCTCAACACTGTGTCTAGTTGCTTTATTTTGTTTACACAGAGTTGAGACAGGATGCTTAGAATAAATATCACAATACACTATCTGGATTGAAACCAGAGAGTTGGGGGCAGGGGGAGGGAGACATCAGCGTTTCAATGAACAAGGGTAAAGTGTATACATTCCAAAGGAACATTATACCAACATTTCCCCCTTTAAGTCCAATAAAAGGCTCCTTTTCTTTCAATACAATAATAATTATGAAATTATGAAAACTGTTAGGTTAGCAACCTAGGAAAAAGTATCTGATTATCAAATCTATCTTGACAAGTTTAAAGTTCTATACCTAAATTAACTTTTATCCTTATTGGTATGAAAGGATTTTTTAACTTCTAAACAACTCAAGCTTAATTGTGGCACTATAACTATTTGGTCTTCAACCCCATCAGAGACTTAAGAAGGAATAAAATTAGTTATTTGAGTAAATAGGAAGTACATGTTAGCAGCTTCCAAAAAATAAAAATTGACAGAGACAGTTTGCTGCCTGAACAGTCACCCATAACTCTCTTTAACGTTGGAGCATCATCTTCAGCCTCTGGCTCAGAATATTTGACAGACATAAATGTGAGGCAGGAACTACTCAGAACTTGTTTGCCCTGTCTTGGGAGAGTTTGGCAGTCAACTTGTTCTGCATTTAAGTTTGCCCATTTTTGGCAGAATTTGTCTGTCATGAAGCAAGGGTATTCTCTTTACCCGAGTGGCTTGATTGCCACATTTGAAGCCATCTCCATATGGAGGTTTTTTGATGTTCATTATCTTCTTTCAAGTAGGTGGGGTGGTGCCAGGAAATTACTTGTCTCATTGTCAAAGAATCTTTAAAATAACACAGACACTTTTAAATGCCAAATTCTGCAGGTCTCTGAAGTTTTTGAAGACTACCTATCTTCATATAATCGATCTGTCTACAAAATCATATCTATCTGTTAAACCTAGAATATATACTACTGCGAAAAAGTAGACTAGTGTCTGACATGACTATGAGTTGAAAACTAGCAATTAACTTGCATATCTAATATCCTAACCAGTTTTTAATAGCAGTTTAAAAGTATTGGAAGTAACTTTGAATTTGTATCAATATACTAAAGCTTATACCAATGTATCAAAAATACTTATTTTTGCATCAATATGAAAAATCCTATACCAGAGTTAAAGTTAACCTTATTTGGGAATAACAAAACCCTAAATTGAGTAGATTCAATAATCTACCTTTTTTTCTATTCCTATAAGATATCCTTGTTTCACTTTGACTAAGACCATTAATAATAAACATCTCCTAATGACAATGAAATTTCGTAGCCATAGCAAACAATCAAAAACATACCCAACCCACTTTAAGGAAAATTGGATGCTGTTCTCATGGATTTCTTCTAGCTGACATTTTGGACATGTAGAAATCCTGTAGGGGGCCCAAATAAAATTGGTTAATTAAGCAAGCAATAATATTTGTGGTCCAGTCTTTGAATGTTGAGAAATTTTAGGCTTAATAACAGTCCTCTTTGGAACAGTCTAAAATTCTGGACCAATTAAGATTAGTAGTTTTCTTCAAAGTTCTTTTAGGAGCAGGCTTTGAAGAGAAACAATTGAAGCAATTGAAGCAGTTGAGGCAGGAACAAGCAGAATGCTGGAACATGCAAGATGCTGGAACAGATGTGTCAATGTTTCAGCATGCTGAAGAATGAATCCTGTCAGGTTTAATCCAGTATCTTTGATGTCCGGTTATTTTGTTCTGCAAACATATAACTTCTCAAAGCATTATACAGTTCTAAAATTATACATGTATGAAATATGCAGGATGAAACTAAACTGTAAGCCAATTTTATCTATGCACTAAAAAGATTAGCATAATACATTTTGAGGATATTATAGCCAAAGATTTCTTGGTCATGTAATGTTGAAGTTTTGGCTGGAGACATATTTTTATGTCTCCATATTTTTATGTTCCCATGTAAATGGATCAGCAATATAAGTTGCCATTATTATTGAACATACAATCATTATCATCAAAACAAGGTTGGATAGATTAAAATATCTTTTTGGGCTCTTTCACGCCTGTTGTATTAGGCCAAGTTGCTACCTATTTCCCTAGAGAAGCCTCTCATTAGAGAGACAAGCTGGTTGCCTTGAGCAAAAGAAAACGCATGTTTGAAGTAAACTTTATATAAACTCCTTTTTAATTTAGAATATAAGCATACCATAGGTATCTTGCACCTGTTTAGAAGTTTAGCCATATATATATATTGTAGCTATTTGACCTATCCCTTTGTTTATACAGAATGGGCAGTTATGCCTTTATAGCCAAACTTTATTTAAACTCCCTCCTACCTTTAGCATTTAAGCATACCCTAGGCATCTTGTATCTGGGCTTTAAACGCCGTCTTACCTTTAGCATTTCAGCATACCCTAGGCATCTTGTATCTGGGCTTTAAACTCCGTCTTACCTTCAGCATTTAAGCATACCTTAGGCATCTTGTACCTGGGCTTTTAAATTCCCTCCTACCTTTAGCATTTAGGCATACCCTAGGCGTCTTGTACCTGGGCTTTACATTGGTTGTGGCTATATTTTGGCTTGCCCCTTTTTTTGTACAGGATGGGCAGTAATGCCTTTATAGCCTAACTTTATTTAAACTCTCTTAGCATTAGCATATAAACTCTCTTACCCTTAGCATTAAGTATATCCTAGGCATCTTGTACCTGAGTTTTTACATTGGTTTTGGCTCTTCTTTGGCTTGCCCCTTTTTTGATATGGAATGGACAGCTTTGTTTTTTAAAACATATGAATATAAATTTTGAGTTTTTAGGACTAAACTAAGTTGGTGTGTACTTTTCCATCTTTAAGCCTCTTGTGTCTTTTTTTTTTTTTTTTTGGCATAGGCATGACCAACATTTTCCCCCGTGAAAATGTCTCACGTTCAAAAGGATAAGGCAGTTTTCCGAGCAGTGTGAATCATCTCTCTTTACATAAACCTAAAATATATGTGAATCCAACCTTTAGACCAGTAAGGATATAACATCTATTATTAAGAAAAAAGAATTTACATGGTAACCTTGCAGAGCGGCAGTAACGCTGCAGTCTCTGTCACAGCTCCTCTCACCCCGAGGCACCCTCCACCTTGCCACCTCACTCTTTTATGTGCATGGGAGATCTTCCACAGTTGGCTGAAAGAGAGGAACACAGCTTCAGTTTGTTTATGGACAGGTCAGCCTGCTCGTGAGTGAATCTTGATATAGATGGTGGCTGTGTCACAGCAACTCTCAGGAGCAGCTGGTCAGGGAAACTACAGCTAACAGACATTAAGCAGTGCATCTTCCCACCTACCTTGTACAGATGATAATTGACCCAAGGCACAAATATATAGAGACTTCTATGGACCTGCCATTTGACTGGTCCTGGTAGATAAAAAACTAGAAGATTATGTCACATATTTGAGGTGGGCACATGTGACTAGCACATGGGGTGGCATGAAGCACATGTTGATGCCTTCTAGAAAGCCCTAGAAAAGAAGACATACTGAACAGCCACTAGGGAAGATGACCAGCCATCTTATGTAATTACATACATTAAAGTCACCCTCACAGGCATATGACTGAGCCGCCATGGTGGCAGAGACAGGGAAGATGCTGCTGCCCAACAGAATGGACTGTCCAAGCCAATCCAGCAACACTGCTTCTACCAGCAAAATGTCAGTGCTGAAGTCCTCTTACAGGACAGGTCCTTGAAGTGCCGAGTGGCCACTCTGGGTTACCTTATGTATGTTCCTATTATTCCCAGGGGTGGAGAGCTAGCTGTAGGATGGTTTTGCCACTTCTACCAGGAGAGCTTGAGGCAGCATCACTAACAAGGGCTTTCAGATGTGTGTTTCACATGCATAGAGTCCCACACAGCATGTATGAAGATCTAGACCTGTGTGGGAAAGCCTTGGCATGGGCCTAGAATCATGAGCTCCCCTGGTCATATTCCATACCACAAAATGTACAAACACCACCTTGATAGGTCATTGGAATTGCTTCTTTAAGGCATTGTTGACACAACAGCTCGGAGCCAATGCCCTACTGTGGCAACGTCCTCTTTTCCGAGTTGACTTGGCACACTGAATCAAATGTCTCTGAAGGTGACTGCTACTATAACAAAAAGAATCCGCGGGTTTGTGCTTCGGCGTGGAGGTTTCTCTCTTCTCCATGACTCTTGGAGGCATTTTGTGCTGCACATCCCTGTCCTCTTTGTCTTCAAGTAAAAATATCCTCATCCCCAAGGAACACACATTTACACAAGGAGACCCAGCAAGTTTCTTTTTTCTCCCTTTTATTTTCCTGGTTCTAAAACTTTTGAATCTCTCTTTTTTTAGACTCTTATACATGAGTGCTGTATTTACACTATTTCTATACCTCCCTCTTCTTTCTCCAGCTTGTCCCATGATCCCTAATTCCTCTTGAGTTCATGACCTCTTATTCTATAGAATTGCTATTGTTACACACATCACACACACACATATCTGTTTATGTATCAATATGTATGTATATATCCTACTGAGATCCTCGGAGTGTTTTTCAGAGATGTGTGTGTGTGTGCTTAAAGATAACTATTTGGAATTAGATAGTTGATCAAGGGGTTCATCCTTGGAAAAGATTCATTCTCTATTTCTCAGCAGCCACGAATTGCCTGTGGTTCTTCATCTAGGAATGGAATCTTTTGAAATACTCCCCATTCACATTGGCACATCTACAGTATGCAAGCCTTGTTTAGGCAACCAAATTGTTGAGATTCTGTGGGTACTACATCCCTGATCTTAATAGAAGATACTGTCTAGCCCAGGATTATCTTCTAGCTCTTACCATCTCTCTGCTCCCTCTTTTCCTATGTTCCTAAATGTTAGGCATTGAGGTTGCTTTGCAGATATATAATTTTAAGTGTACTTATAAAATAAAGCTTGAAAAACAATATTTACCGATAGCTTTTCCAAGCATCATTGGTGTTATTTACTTTCCCTCTTTCCTCTCCCTCTATATTACTCTTCACTTTCTCTCCCCAGATCTAATCCCTATTCCTGTGTTCCCAGTTTTCCACCTCCCAGCACCTACTACCTTCTCCATAGCTCCTCCCTCTCTCATTCTCCCTTAGTCCCTTTCTACTGCTGTGTCCTTTACAATTATTGCAGGTTGTATATTCAAATTTGGATCCACCAATAAGGAAGAACATGTGGTGTTTGCCTATTTATTGTTTATTTCATTATTCTATTTTCCTTTGGAGCAGAATAGACTTTCATTGTGTCCATGTACCACATTTTCATTGTTGTTCATCAGCTGAAGGACATCTAGGTTGTTTACATTTCCTAGCTAGTGTGAACAGACTAGCAATGAACATGGTTGAGTCTGTAGTAGGATATCAAGTCTTTTGTTCATATGCCAAGGAGTGGTATGGCTGGGTCATATAGTGTATCTGTCTTTAGCTTTTTGAAAATTCTCCGCACTGATTTCCACAGTGCTGGAACCAGTTTACAATCCCAGCAAGAGTCAGTGGGATTTTCTTTTTTCCTACATCCTTGCCAGCATTTGCCTGTTGTTTCTTTGATCTTAGCCATTTTAACTGAGGTAGGATGAAATCTTAAAGTGGTTTTAATTAGCATTTTTCTGTTTGCTAAGCATGTTGTATTTTTTTAAAATATTAGTGACGTATATACATATGTAGGTGTATATATGCATACATGTATATATACACGTATGTATATAATTTATATGTATATATATGTGTGTATATATATAAATACATTCAGATCCACAGCCCACTTGTTAGTTGGGTTATTTGCTTTCTTGGTGTTTCTTTTTATTCAGATCATATATTATGAACTTTAATCCTCTCTCAGATATAGAGCTAACAAAGATTTTCTTCTGTTATGTCAGCCTCCTTTGTGTCAATCAACAGTCTTCTTCAAGGTACAAAAGCTTTTGAGTTTCATGAAATTTTACTTCTTGATTATTGTTCTTATTTCCTGGATAACTAGAATCCTATTCAAAAGTCTGTACTTGAGTCTATAACCTGAAGTACATCGGCTACTCTGCCTTCTAGAAGTTTCAAAGTTTAGAATCTAACATTGAGATATTTGCTCTCAGTGTCGTTGGAATTGACTTTGTGTAGGGTGACAGACATGGGTCTAACTTTATTATTCTACATGTGAATATCCAATTTTTTCAGTACCATTTATTGGAGATGTCATGTTTCCTTCACTGTTTGGTTTTGGTGTCTTTGTCAAATATCAGACGACTGTAATTATACGCGTTCATGTTTGGATCTCTTTTTGTTCCATCGATCTACATGTCTGTCTCTGGGCCAGTACCATGCTGTTTTTATTGCTATTGCTCTGCAATATAGCTTGAAAGCTGCTAATCTCCCTCATTGTTCTTACTCAGAATTGCTGTGGCTATTTGGGGTCTTCTGTACTTCCACATGAATTTTTGTTCTTTTTGTCCTTCTGGGAAGAATGTCATGGGGATTTTATTGAAGATCTATAAATTGCTTTTGGTAGAATGGTCATTTTCACAACATTAATTCTTTTCTCTTTTGTTAACTTAATGGAGTAAAGGCTCTTAAAGTATTGTCTTATATTGTTCTGAATTTCTAGCTGTCTGTGGAAGGGTTCCTCACTCATCCAAGTCTGTTAATCTGGGTCTCCTCTTTCTTTATTTTGATTAACTGGGTGACAGTTCTTTTACTCTTGTTTGTATTTTTAAAGAACCAGCTCTTAGATTCATTGATCCTGGACTGTTTTCTTCATTTCTATTTCGCTAAGTGCCATGTCCTCCAGGCAGTTTCCAGCAGCTTCCATCCCATGACTAAGCAGAGCGATGGGGCTGAGTGGTGGAGGGGCAGAGCACTTTGAACTCAGAGCTCCTCCAGGCCTTTGTGCACTGCAACAAGGAATCTCATCAGCCTGCTTGAGATTATTTTTTTCAAATTATTCCATCCCCACTTTTCCCTCTCAACTTCATATGCTCTTAAATCCACTGAGTTCATGCCTATGTGTGCATGGTGTAGGACTAAGTGAGTAATGATAGCTTCTCAGTGACTACGACCCCCTCTAATGGCAGCCACCAATTGGCAGTAGCTTTTCAAATCTAAATGCTTAAGTTGTTTAAAACAAAAACAAAAACAACAAATCAACAGTCTGAGTTTTTTTCTACATGATTCCCACCCCTTTTTTTTTCTTTTTTAAAAGATGGCAGTCAGCCACCCAGTGTGGGGGCTAGGTACCAAAGTCAGGTTTTCTGCAAGAGCAGCAAGGGCTCTTATCCACTGAGCCACCCGTCCAGCCTTCATCTTTTAAACTTCAGAGTTTGTCTTCATGTTCTTTTCCCAGGGAACATAAGAATCGCAGAAGGGGAGTCAGAAAGTGGTCTTGAGAGAGTCACGCTTGTGGCCATGGCGAGCTTACTGAGAATCCTGGGACCTTTGTAACACCCTCGGAACTTCGTTTGTTTCTTTTACTGCTGCTTGGTTTTGTTGGGCTGACAATAGAAAACATAAAGTCCTAAAAATAGAAAGGAGTTGCAGTTTCTGGTTTCAAAGAGATTGGGGAAATCAGAAATGGTTGTGGGTTCATTTTGTTTTGTTTTCAGATATGATGGGCAGAGAAAGATCCAGCTGAGAAAAGCTGCTGATAACAGAGAAAACAATGAAGTTGCTACACTACAGGTGATGAGGGAAGACATTCAGTCTGCTAACAAGAAGTGTGGTCAAGGCTGCACACTTTCCCACAGTGACATATTTAAAACATCTGTGTCCAAACTAGTCTGGTCCCCGGAAAAAAGGGGTCTTGTCACAAAATCTTAGTTTGGTGTTTGTGATGTTTAGGAACACAGCCTGAGCTGTTTTAGTAGGGCTACCTAAGGAAAGCAATTTCTATCCACGGGGAAGGCATGCAGGCAGCATCTTTGTTTATAATTGTCCGAGCAAAGGATGAAAGCATGAGATCTGTTCCTAAGCAGCAATTCCGCTCCAGAAGAATGCTTCCCTATAGTGAAGTAACTGTTTATCTCTAAGATTGTTTGGGGAAGGCAGAGGGGAAAATACTGTTGACTAAGCCTACACTGGGAAGAGGCGATAGGAGACACTATTGTCAAAGCTCAGGACAGGATACAAATAAAAGATCTTCTGGAAGTATCTCCATCCCGAAGAGACGTACAGTGCTCTTCCTCAAGTTAGGGATTTTCAAACAATTCTTATTGGCCAGATGTCATCAGTATAAAGCTCTGTGTTCAGCCCCAACAGGAATACCCATGAACAAAATATACTAGTACATACATAATACAAGAAGAGAAAAATCTAATTGTCACTATTGCTATGTTAGTCGTTAGCATTATTATTAGGGTTTTCAAAATTTAAATTTTCTGTTAGGGTTTTCAGAAATTGAATATTGTAATGAGGCAAATCCTGTCTCACTGTGTGTTGTTATCACTGTCCTCAGGATTACGCCGCTGTTGCTGTGGTAAAAGTCCCTGACAAAAGCAATGTTAGAAAGGAGGGGTAGATTCCAGCTCACAGTTCCAGGTTACAGCTCACCACAGAGGAAATGTCACAGTGGCGCGAGCTGGAGGGGGCTGGCCCCACTGTCACCAAGCAGGAAGTGAGGAATCCTGGTGCTCTGGGAGCTTGCAGGCTCACTTTCTCCAGAATCGCAGCCATGGAATTCCACAGCCTTGGAATGTCACCACCCACAGTGGGTGGCTTCCCACCTCAGTCAGTACATTCAAGACAAGCCCCCACCGAGGCTTCTCCGTTCTGTAAGTTGACAGATAGCATCAGCCATCATAACTGAGATAAGATGAATACCTAGACTCCAGAACACCAAGAGTGGATGCCTTTGCCTCATGATATAAGGCTGTAAGTCACTTCATGCTCTGCCTCTCAGTATGACCACCTCTGTGTACTCACAGTGCTCATTGTGAAGAAGCTGCGGATTCAGAGCCAGTGTCAAGCTTCTTGTGCACAGTAGGTGCTCAACAGATAGCTAGTAGTAGCTGTTGAAGTGAGGCCCAGGAACCGGCATGGTTACTGCAGCAGGGAACACTCCAGAAACAGGAATCCAAATACAGTGCATCCAGGAATTCTTAGAAGAAACTTGGGAAATACATGACATGAAGCCATTTTTATCATGCAAATGATTTTTATAGGTTGATTTTTTTAATTGATCCTACCTGAAACCAAGAATCAAAACCATCAACTCCTTTACAGTCTTGTGAGAAACGTTCAATAGTTGCTTTCAGTCTGTCAGCGTTGGTCTGTTTGTGATGTACCAATTGCTGGCAGGCACACAGAGCAAAATCATAACATCCGCTGTAAATTATATTTTTATTTAATATTTTGTCACCTAACATATTTTTATTTCTATCTTTTATTATTTCTCTATCAAAAAAAAGCAAACAAATTTCCCAACATTCAGAAGTTGAAGGCCCAAAGACTGTGAGCTCAAGAGCAACCAGGGCCACATACAAAGTCTCTGCTTCAAATCAAACAAAACCAAGCAATACACATACTTCCAGAAGCATCTCCTTCATCTGCTTTTCTCTGCTCTTAGAATAATGTATATACTGGAGTACATTCATATACAGGTATACGTTCAGACAACGGTGCGCATTTATTGGGCCCATGCTGTATATACTTTCCTCTGTCTTGCCTTATTCATTACTCATTTTATGGTACACTTTGGCAATACTTCTAAGCAAATAAATATAGACATAGCTCATACTTTTAATAGCTGCAAAATGTTTCATGATATGGATTTACTTCCATTTATTTAGCCTTTCCCTTGATTCATATATATATATGGTATTACAATTTATTCACTTTGTATCCCAGCTGTGGCCCTCTCCCTTTTCCTCTCCCAATCCTGCCCTCCTTCCCTCTTCTCCTCCCCTGGCCTTCCCCTAGTTCACTAATAGGGGAGGTCCTCCTCCCCTTTCATCTGAT
This sequence comes from Pachyuromys duprasi, assembly GCA_028658305.1. Classification (NCBI taxonomy): domain Eukaryota; kingdom Metazoa; phylum Chordata; class Mammalia; order Rodentia; family Muridae; genus Pachyuromys; species Pachyuromys duprasi. Next base: position 67,930,207 of record CM053760.1, read on the forward strand.
CCTAGCCTATCAGGTCTCATCAGGACTGCCTGCATTGTCTTCCTCTGTGGCCTGATAAGGCTGCTTCCCCTTCAGGGGGAGGTGATCAAAGAGCCAGCCACTGAGTCTGTCAGAGACAGTCCCTGTTCCCCTTACTAGTGAACCCACTTGGAGACTGAGCTGCCATGGGCTACATTTGTGTAGGGGTTCTAGGTTATCACCATGCATGGTCCTTGGTTGGAGTATCAGTCTCAGAAAAGACCCCAGGGCCCAGATTTTTTGGCTCTGTTGGTTCCTTGTGAAGCTCCTGTCCTCTCCAGGTCTTTCTATCTCCTCCTCCTTTCACAAGATTCCCTGTACTCTGCCCAAAGTTTGGCTATGAGATTTTTAAACAATGTTTTTCACTTTAAACAATACTATAAGAAACATTGTTTCACTATTGTTCTAATCCCAGTTGTAATTTGTAATCTTCTTACATAGGGACTTTTATTCCTATAAAGTGAAAAGGACTATGAAGAAATAGCTAGGTCAGTAGGAGTGTGTGTTCTTTATAAGGTGATATTTCTAGAATAACCTTCCTGCTAGCCTTATAGACAGCACCCTCCCCTCCGTAATGCCGCCAGCCACCATCCCCAACCCCCTTCCCTTCACAGCTCAGCCAGCCACCATACCCTCCATCCCTATGCCCATCATCAACTTCTCTTTAATTTACCATTAACATCTGTGGCCTTGTGCCTGCTTCCCATGAGCCTGCTTCTGACCTGCTGTTGGCACTCAGGGGCTTTTCTGGCTCCAGCAACCGTTGAAATGCAGCCCAATCTGTGTGTTTCTCTCTGGTTGCTGCCTCCCTGTGTGACACTCACTGTTCCAAGCCATTGTTTTAAGCTCAGCCATCCTTTCCCAAAGAGAGATGTCCTTTCAGTTCATTTTCCTGTATGTAGTTTGAGCTCCCAATGGGGGGGGGGGACTAAGAGAATCTGTTTCTTCTTCTTCTTCTCCTCCTCCTCCTCCTCCTCCTCCTCCTTCCTGTTCTCCTCCCTCCCCCCTCTCTCTTTCTCTCTCTCTCTCTGTATGATACTTGGAATTGAACTCAGAACTTCATGCATCCTTGGAAGCTAGGCAACTGCTCTGCCACCTAGTTATAGCTCCAATCTCTTTTTTTAAATCTCCTTCCTATTTTCTCCATATATATATATATATATATATATATATATATATCAATCATAGAGTTCTTTTCTCAAAAGGCTGTGTTAAATCATCAGCCATAAGCAAGAGCTAAAGAATAAGCTAGACTTAGCATGATCCTTCATTTCACTAACAGCATGTGCAGTGTGTTCTTGGAAGAATTTCCCTGGGTCATTTGTTTCCTTGAGGCTCCCTGATCTCAGTCCATGGCTGTCCATGGAGTCTGGATTAGCACTAGACACATGGCTACCAAAGGTCATTAGTATACACATATGCTCAAGAGCATTGGCTTCTACTCATTATCTCTAGTGAGAATCTTCAACATTGATTATTAACGGTCTCATTATTATTATCATTGTCACTATTATAACACAGAGTAACTATGTAGTAAAAGGTTGTCCTCAAACTTGCAATCCTCCTGCCTCAGCCCTTCAAGACCTGGGATCAGAGGAATGTGCCAGTACTGGCAATTGCACTTACATCATTTGATCTTCTCACTCCAATCACCACTTGTTCAGCAATATAGAACAGAGAGAAATCCAGAGAAGGCTAAAAGGGGAAGAGGAAGGAAGCTGGGAATCGTCGAATGATCCTTGTTTCTCCTTTCAAATGGGTTGTCTTTTATTTACTTTTCCAGAAAAGAAGGTGGAAAGAATAAAAATGTAGAATTTCAGAGCACAGTTCCAGCTGCTTCCTGTTTCCTAGCTTCTATGACATTGGGAGCAGGGAGTGGAAATGAGAAGCCAAAAATAGGCCTTCTTGCTTTGCAATCTGCCTTTGACCTTGAATTATTTATGATTCTTAGAACAAGAGGGATCAAAATGATTGACATGATAAGAACCAAAAGATTTTACTTCTACAGAAAGGTATTTTTTAAAAAAATACTGTGGCTGAGCTGACCCAGCTGGGACGTGGGACACGGGTATATTTTCCCTTCTCCCCACACCATATTTTTGACCAGGCAGATTGTGAATGTCTCTGTCTGTGTCAAACCACCAGGACATCACATGAGACAGTGATCCACCTCAGACAGAGTGGAAATTGACACACTATCGCCTTGCAGAGACGTAAGCACCAGAAACACAGTTGGAATTTTGATGGGTAATAATTATTAAATCTGAATAATTAAACTTATCTATTCTTAGCGATTATCTGACCTAGTAATTATCACGGAGAAAAGTTAAGTATGTGTTTGGGATCCACATTTTATCATCAATGATGAGCCTGTCAATTCCATCCCATTAGCTAGGTTTTGTTACTGTCTAATGTTAATATGGATGAAGTCGTTGCGAATCCTACCTGGCAACTGAATACACATAGAGGTTCTGTGGATTCTAAATGATCATGGTAACTTACTATGTGTTTGCAGAGCATCTAACAAGCTGGTTTTTAAAACAGAAAGTAGTGCATCGCTAATGCTTATGATAGCAACTTCTCTATGAGGGAACAAAACGAGGTGAGCCGTGATCCACGCTGATTGTGCACACACAAAGGTGAGTGATTCACCTTCATAATTCTACTTAATCCATTATTCATCATGGCTATGAGGAGCTGCAGGTGGAAGAGGCAGGCCTCCTGCCTGATTCTGGTGAGGACAGAGGTTGGATTTAAAGCCAGATCCGCTGAATCTTCTTCTTCTTTTTTTTTTAATGCTCTGAACATGAGGTGTAGATTCCGGTAAGAGAGCTCACCAAATTTCCAGGGACAGCAACACTGATATCAATAAGGAGCGAAAGTGAAACAGCTGGCTACTAATATCAGGCTGTGTGGAAAGTCCCATGGACTGGGAAAATAAATCAATTTTTTAATGATATTTCTTCCATGTGACATAATTAAGACCATGTTTCTCAATTCTCCAGGGAAAGTTTGTTTTGGTTCCACTTATTTATTTTCTTACTGCCACAAGCGGTCTTTTAGAGAGGGTTCAGAAGAGCTCCAACGTGAGGTGGAGAAAGCAAGGTTGCTGAACAGAGGGAGATGACCTGAAATTACTTGGAACCAGAGAGATGATGTCACATACAGCTGTGGCAGCATCTGTCTTACTTATTTCATCTTCTTCAGCCGTCCAGCCAGGTGGCCTGAAGAACAATGAGAACATGGAGATATTTTTAGGAGATTGCTAAATGTATCCCTTGAGAAAATATGATTCAGGCCTGTGATGTCACCAGGCTATGCACTATGCCAGGGAACACCCATGGCTTTTGGTGACATGTCAGACACCAGTTACTAAGCCTAAGCTTGAGAACTAGCCTGGATGGGCGGAAAACCTTCCCATAAACCTATTCAAATGTGTTCTGTGCTGATTGAAATTGCGTGCTTTATTAAGAATCAACTGGTGAGGAAGAACTTGTAGATTTTCCACAAAACCTTCACAGATTGCACTGAAATATAAGCAGGAAAAAAATCAACAGTAAGGAAAGAATTTAGGATGACTAGCTAGGGCCTACAGAGTCAGCTCAGAGGTTAAGAGCACTGGCTATCCTTCCAAAGGTCATGAGTTCAATTCCCAGCAATCACATGATGGCTCATAACCATCTATAATGAGATCTGGTACCCTCTTCTGGTGTGCAGATGTAATATGCAGGATGACCAGGTGGAAATATTTTGAGAAAACAGAGGTTACAGATCTTAATGCCATCTTCATTGTGGGCTTACTGGTGGCAATCACTGCTCTCCCAAGCACCAGTCAATCTAGTGGCATTAATAAGTATTATTTTTAAATGAAATAGAGGGGCTTGAGAGAAGGCTCAAGTGTTAAGAGCATGTACGGTTCTTGTAGGAGATCCGAGTTCTAGTCTCTGTCTCTGTATCACTGGCTTAGAACTGTCTGTAACTCCAGCTCCAAGGGGATCTGCCTCTTGCCTCTGAGGACACCTGCAGTCCTCTGCATTCACACACACAGGCACGCATGCACACACACGCACAGACACACACCTACATCTTTAAAAACAATATAGAATAGAATGTATAGTAGAAGTTAGTATCCTTTGTTAGTTCTTGGCACACAAGCACTGAGAGTCTATGGGTGCTGGATCACATGTGTCAGATCTCCTGTGTGTGTCACAAAGAACCATAAATATTATTGCTTTAGGTCAGGGATTCTTAAGTTCCCACTCAAGCTCTCTTCCCACGAACCTTGTTTCCTTTTTTTTCTGTAATCCCAGATGTACTGGGATATAAAATAAGCAAATAAATCAAACATTTACTGATAATGAATCACAATATAATTTATTTTAAAACAATTCTTTGCCGTATATAAAATTTTACCGTCTATTAAAGATCAAAGAAAATTTGCATACTAATGAGAAGCATGTGCTTGTTTGCTTACTATAATACAGTCCAAAGATATATTAATTTGATACTTACAGGCCGAAGAATAATGGTAGGAAAATATTAAAAGTATTTGTTTTCTCTGTAATTAGACAATTTATGTTTCTATAATGGCAGAAAGTGTGAGTGTACAGTAAGAACACTGCAGTGTGCCACATACTAATAATCTCAGGTCTTAGCCAAGGTACGTCAAATAGTATCTGTTGATTTGTCTAGTGCAGAGGCAGGCTGAGGGCACAGTGCACATGGTGTCCATTCAGAACCAACAGAGGCTGCAGCCAAACAGCACAGACCCATTCCATATCTGAATCTGAGTCAGTTTCTGGTCCTCCTGTGCATTCAGAAACCATGCATTATTAATGAACAGATTATTATCAATAATCAGCAACTTCATCATTCTCCCCCATTCATTTGCCTCAGCCAACATAGGGTCAAACCCACGGCTTAGGAAGCTCTGAGCTAGATGATGTGTAATATGGCTTCTGTTTCTAAAACGCTATGATTCTGAGGTTGTTGGAATAATTTTGTGAAGAGTAATTTTAATGCAGCGACCTGGCTACTCTGGCAAGGGATCATATCCAAAGACCCAGGTCTTTGTGATCCAGCTGGAATATACAAGCTCTTAGTACACCTTTACCCCCAAGTAATGGCATCTAATTGAGGGGCAGACAAAGTGACAAATCAGAGAAAGATTCGACAGAATGAGTAAGAGATACAACGTGCCCAACTCTCAAGGGAACAGACAGGAAAGAGAAGCTGCTTAAGAGCATTGCAGTGAGACAGAGAGAGATTTTAGTTTGGTGCAGTTAAGTTGAATGGAGCTGAGTTCAATTGAGATTGTGCAGTTCCATTTGGTTTGCGCTGTCAGTGCGGTTCAGTTTACGGAGTTCAGAGGCAGTTTTTCCAAGCAGAACAATTCAGTCAGAAGTCAAGAGAACTCAATCTGATTTAGTCAGTTTAGGGAGGAGTTTGAATCAGAAGATCTGAGTTTAATCAGCCAGACAGAGTACAGAAAGAACTAGAAAGTGTGTGTTTATTCAGCAGTAAGTCTCAGCTGAAAACATTCTAGGCCTAGGTTAGTAGACAGATGCTGGAAGCTGAAGCCTTCAAGGTCTAGGCTTGCAGAAGATTAGATTGTACAGAAGCTAAGAGATTCTAAGCCTAGTCCTAGGGATAGTTAGATAGAAATGTTCTGGATCTCATCTCATCCATTCATCAGAGGAAATAAAAACAACATTTATAATTTCATGCCTTCGTGGCATCCTGAGTAACTTTTGGCAATGCCCAAGCTTCCCATGGGTTGGCTAGATGGCTGTAAATGGCCTTACAGTGGCTGATATATCAGATTTGGGACACACCAAACCAAGAGAGGCCATGCTTTGCCTCTCTTGTGTATTGGTTCATCCAATAGGCAAGACATGTGCTGAAGAACAACACGCATGCCAGAAACAAAATGTAAAGCAAAACCTGTCCTCAAGGGTTGTGCCCAATGGCATAGAGTCAATGGCCTCCCACACAAGATGAAAACGGCATCCATTTCAGTTACTTCACTTTCCCAACCTCTCAGTTAATTCTCATGTTCTTCTCACTCTTTGTAGCTGAATGAGGCAAGATACATCTATATAAATGCATGACTTCCCAAAGGGCACAAATTTGAACCATGCTAGACTTGAACAGGGTAGCCTAATTTAAAGTGTTTTCTAATGTAGTGCGGTGTTTCAAAAATACATAATCCTCTTCCCCACTTTAAAGGCACAAATAATGCTTGAGTGCTTTAGGGAAAGGCCATTTGACACTTCTTTGAGATTACTGAAGGTTTTGAAGGTTTAATTTATGTGTTACACTTGGAAATAAAAGCCCCCCCCACACACACACAAGGAGTGAGGAAGAATAGAGAGGGGTTAAAGGTCACTGAGGTCCCCAAGACCAGGCAGGTCTTCTGGAGTTACTCTTGAAAAAAAAAAAGGTACAGGGGAGCTGCTGGCGGCACTCAGGCTCCCAGACAGCTGCAGTGTTTCTGCATGATTTAGCTTCATGGAACGAGCCTGGCATTTCTAAGTTTGGGGAGGAGAGACGAGATGAAGTTCACATTAGCTTGGGGTTATCTCTGTAATCATTACCCTTGGATGCCAGTAATAGTCAACTCAAAAACCTAGCTGATCTGCTCATTTCATCGTGTGTAGAATCATCCCAGGATTCTGGACAGTCGTGTTTCCACACTGGAAACACCTCTCTGTGGAGCATGCCTCTTTGCTTGTTTGCTTACTATAATACAGTCCAAAGAGATACTTCCTGGCTCGCTCACTCTCGGTTGCCCTTGACTCTCCATCAGCCCCTGATGGCATGTCAATGAGGGCAACTGTGCGTGGAGACCGTTCTCAGACACTGAGTTTCTGGTTCATTCAAATTTCCATTTGGGGCGCTCAGAAAACGCTGGGGACACAGGACAGATGTGCCATCCAGCCAGCAACATCTGGAGAGTTTCACTGAGTGGGTACAGCGACCTCTCCTCATTTGTGAATGCAGGAAGTCTACTTCAGGATGGGCGGGGGCTGCGGCAAACTGGCAGAGGGGTCACATTTCTAGCGCGTGAGATGAATGATGTGGTTAGCAACAGCGCCGTGTTTTAGGGACCTGGTTTGGACAGTAAATCGGCTTGAAATAAAATATGTGAAATCTGGCTGTGATTCCAATGCCCTGGTGAGATGGTTTCAGAGCCCAGGGGGAAAGGACAAAAGGGGTCTGATTCTCTCCAATCAAGTAACGGAATAGCAGCTGTTCCCATGGGCTTGAAGTACAAACGGCTTTGCTGTTGAGATAGGACTTGAAACGGATCCAGACGAATCTTCGTGAAACTGTGCTCTGAATGATTGCTGCTAACAAGCATTTGCTAAGACAGTTGCTTTCTCCCCCCCCCCAGCCCCCCTTGACGGGATTTCAGAGCCGAGCAAATTTCTTCTGCCTTCTCCTCTCTTTTCACTTCCAGTAAGGAGGTGGAGGGGGGAGGTATTCCAAAATCTGCAACAATGTAACTTTAGAAAAGCAACTCTTAATTCCTGTCTGTGACACTGGCCACACCCAGTTCCTTAGTCTAACTCGGGGGATAGCCCTGGTACTCAGGAATTACAGAGGACCAGTATACTTGTACCTTTGCGTCACTGGTAGCATTTGCATATGCTCTACACTTGCCTTCATTCGTGCTTTGAATCACTTTTAAATTACTTATGAGTGAAATATAAATACCACATAAGAAAGTATTGCACTGCATTCTTCAGAGTGACAAAATAAGTCTGCACATTTTCAATACAAATGTAAACCTTTTAATATTGTCAATCCATATTGGTTAGACCACAGGCCCAGAAACCGTGAGCAGGAGGGGCCAACTGCACTTGGATCTGCTCTCTCTTAATATTTAGAGGAGAAGAAAGAACTTCAACAAGCCTCCTCAAAGTCTCAACTGTCTATTTTATTTGGGGTTCTTGTTTTCTTGATAGGTACCCCTTGGTGACCATGAACTCATCATGTATTCCAAGCCAGCATGGAACTTGAAGCAACTGTCTTGCCTCAGCTTCCTGGGTGTTGGAATTATCCGTTTGTGCCACTATGCCCAATTTTTTAAAAAATATAAATATTTTATTTATTATTTGACAATTTCAGACAGTGTGTTTTTCTCATATCCATTCCCCTTAACTCCTTCCAGAACCACTCCTACATTACCAGCCAAACTTCATCTCATTAAAAAAAAAATTGGCTCCAAGTTGTGTTTTCCATATACTTCTTGGTGTGGGTTCCTCCAGCGGCTCAAGAGCTACACCGTTAAAGAAAAACCAACTCTTTCTCCCCAAGAAGCCATCATTGGCCCATGGATCCTCAGTTAGGGGTCAGGGCTCATGAGCCCTTTCCCATTCTATGCTATAATGCTGACAGATTTATCTGGTGTATGTAACTACAGCTGAAGAGAGTTTGAGTCCAGTCGTCCTGTTTTGTACAGAAAGTACAGTTTCGCTCTGGTCCTCCATGACCTCTGGCTCTTATAGCCTTTTTCCATGATAGCCCCTATGCCCTGGGGAGAAAGTGTGATAGGTACCCTATTTGTGACTGAGCCTTAACGTATTTTATGCACTTTGACCAGTTGTGAACCTGTTGCTGATCACCACCCGCTGCACATAGACACTTCTCTCCTAGGAACTGAGTGCTATACCAATCTAAAAGCACAGACATGTGAATTTAGTGGACAGTTTGATACTAGATCCATTTAACAAACTAAGATTAATAGGTTCACCCCTGGGCCCTATGAGCTTACTAACCATGGATTCTAGGCCAGATTTGCAGTGTTTTCCCTCTGATAGAACAGGACTTTAAATTCGATGAGAAAGCAATTGGTTACCTCCACAGATCTATACCACTATTGTACCCATGGGCATATCTTGCCACACTGGTCATTATTGCAGATCTCAGGATCCACAGTTGGGTGAGACTGTTGATGATGTTACTGTAATGCTACTATGAACAGGATTGTTCCACTGGTTTCTTTCTCAGTACATTTGTTGTTTGTATTTGGGGAGGCTACTGATTTCTCGCATTTAATTCTGTGTCCTGTTGCTTTGCTGGTTGTGTTTAGGAGATTTAGGAGATTTCTGGTGGAGTCTTTGCTGTCCTTTCTGTACAGAAGCATCATCTTCAGATAAGGATACTTTGACTTCTTCCTTTCCTATTTGTCACCCTTTTATCTCGTCTGGTATTACGGCTCCTTCTTGGCCTCCATGGGCTTCTGCACGCATATAGTGCACATATACACACATGGTAGCCTCAAGGACATACAAATAAATAAATCATTTTAAAGGAAAGTTTTTCTATAGCTAACAAGCATAAAAATATACACATGCATTCACTGTAGAAAACAACTTTCCTCTTAACCAGAAAGTTTCCTGTTTGGCCTGGAATCCTTAAAGAAATATATACAGTCAACATTTTAGAAGAAATATCAGAAATCAGCTACATACATTTTAATTACACCAACTACCAATTTGCCTTTCTTCTTAAATTTTATTTTTTATTTCCTTTTATTGGAAATAGATTCTTTTCTCATATAGTATATCCAAATACAGTTTTCCCTCTTTCTACTCCTTCCAGTTATTCCCGCCTTCCCTCCCATCCCCAACCACTCCCTTTCTGTCTCTCATTAGAAAAGAAAGGGCTTCTAAGTGATGAGGCCAAACATGACAAAATAAATTATAATATGATCAAACAAAAATTAATATATCAAAGCTGGGCAAGACAATCCAACAGAAGGAAAAGAGTCCCAAAAGCAGGCAGAAGAATCAGAGACCCCACTCATTCACACATTTGGGAGTCCCAGAAAAATACTAAGCTGAAAGTTATAATGTATATGCAGAGGACCTGGTACAGACCTGTGTATGCTCTTGTTCTTGCTGCTTCTTTTTCTGGGAATTCATATGAGTATTGCTCAGTTAATCCAGGTAGCCTGGTTCTCCTGGCATCCCCCATCCCTTCTCGCTCTTACACTCTTTTTGGCTTCTCTTTCAAGGGGTTCACTGAGCTCTGAGAGGAGGAATTTGATAGACACATACCCATTTAAAGCTGGGTGTCCCAAAGACTCTCTCTCTCTGCCTAATGTCTGGGTGTGGATCTCTGCATCTGTTCCTGTCTGTTGCAGTAGGAAGCCTTCCTGAGGACTGATCTACGAATATAGAAGAATATCCTTTAAGAGTCATTTATTGTTACTCTTATTTAAGACCAGTAGTATTTGGTTTTACTGTAGGTCTCTAGGCTCTCTAGGCTCTGGTTCTTCCTCACCCAATCAATGTTGAGTATGGGTTCCATCTCATGGAGTGGGTTTTAAGTCAAATCAGACATTGGTTGCTCCTCCGACAAGTTCTGTGTCACTATTTCCCTAACATGTCTTGCAAGCAAGACAGATTGTAAGTCAAAGGTTTTGTGACTGGGTTGGTGTTTAGGTTTCTTTTGGGGGAGCATGCAGAGTAACCTTCACACACCAAAGACACAAGACTACAGGGGTGAAGGCTCTGTATAGGTGAAAGCTTGACTTCTTCATGTCTAATGACTTGTGTGAGTGTTGTCCTCAGCAATGGGACCCCAGTATCAGTTTGTGGAGAGCAACCCATTGTCTTGGCAACAGCTTGTGTTATTTGAAGATTTCCATGGAACCCCGTTGGCCAGCAACTCAATTGAATGCAACACAACGCTTGTACTGGAAGCCTTATTTGGTGATAAGAGATTGACAGTTGGGCTTCTGTCTCCTGCATTATTAAGAGACCTAATTAGGATTGCCTTCATATATTTTAGGAAGTTTATACTGAACTGTGGTTCCATACCATCCCTCAATTGCACCTCAATTTCAGCTATCTCTCCCCTTATTCCGTCCCCCCAACCCTGTCCTCCCATCCATTTGCCTGCAAAATTTCATAATGTCATTTTTTAAAACATCTGAGTAATACTCCATTGTGTATATGTGTTATATTTTTGATTATCCATTCTTCTGTTGAGGAACATCTAGGTTGTTTCCAGTTTCTGCCTATTATGACTAGATTAGCAATGGACAGTGTTGAGTAAGTGTCCCTCTGGCATGAAGAAGCATCCTTTGGGTATATGCCCAAGAGTGTATTTCCAACTTTCTGAAGAAGTGCCATATTGATTTCCATAGTGACTGTACAAGTTTATTCTCCTACCACAATGAATAAATGACCCTCTTATTCCTCATCCTCACTAGCATAAGCTATCATTTGTGTTATTGATATTAAACATTCTGACAGGTGTGAGATAGAATCTCAAAGTAATTTTGTTTTGCATTTCCCTAATGGCTAAGGATGTTGAACATTTGGATTTCCTCTATTTGAGAATGCTCTGTTTGGATGTATACCTCATTTTTAAAATTGAATTATTTTCAGTTTTTTGATGTCTGGTTTCTTGAGTTCTTTATATACTTTGGATATTGGTCTTCTATCAGATGCCGAGTTGGCAAAAATCTTTCCCCACTCTGTAGGCTGCCACTTTGTCCAAATGACAGTGTCCTTTGCCTCAGGAGACTTTTCATTTATTAATTGTTGGTTTTAGTGCCTGCCAATTTACTTTTCTAACAGTATATGTGCCTGTTTTTTTCTTCTGCTTCAGAGTCATGCCAGATAGATTTTAGTTTGATTATTAGTCATCATGATCATGGCCCATTTCTGATGACCACTATGATGGTAATTTCTGAACAATCACTCTGATGTCCTAAATTCATGGATCCTACATATTTCTTGGTGGTTCACATTGGATTTAATGTTCTGCTGGTGTACTTCTTTGTAAGTTCAAGGTGTCAGGATGGGTTCGTTTCAGTGAGGACTGTCTTTCAGGTGAATAACATGGTAGAGAGAGCTAGCCCTCTGGCTTGTTCTAGTAAGAGTGCTCATCTCCTGTCTATTAGTTGTAACAAAATGCCCAAGGAATGAATCATTAGAAAGGGAGGATTTATTTTACCTGGTGATTTGAGGTGATGCAGTCGGTTATGGCCGCAGGAGCGTAAGACCGGGGCTGGGACCATATCCACAGCTGGGAGGCAAAGGGGGATGGATGCCGCTGCTTCCCTGTTCGCAGGCAGCACCCGGGATGCCGCCATGGGAACAAGAGTCTGCAACGCTCACAATCCCTGGAGCTCAACAAGACTGAGCTCACGACAAGGAAAGCATGTTACCGCTGGGTAAGGGAGAGACTGAGGAAATAAGGAAGGAAGACTCAGGAAAACATGGTGTCTGCCCCACCTGGAATTTGCCCAGTACACAAAGAAGGTACTGTCAGTCTGAGGAACATGAATGAATGCGAAGCACCTATCTGTCATTTCTTATATGTCCCTTCCTGCTCCAATCAATCACTGACGCTGAAAAATATTAGCACAAAAGGAAATAAAAAGATCAGACTATGTATTCATTCCTCCCTTCCTTCTTTTTTAAAATTTTTTATTATTATTTTTTTCAGCATGTCTGCAACTCACTATGTACCTCAAGCTGGCTGCAAACTCATGAAATTGACCCTGCCTCAGCCTCCTGAGTATGAATCACTGTACCTGGCTATAAAATAATTTCTTATGGTTGAGCATGGTGGCGCATGCCTTCAGCCCCAACACTCATGGAGGCAGAGGAAGGCAGATCTCTGTGAGCTAGAGGCCAGTTTGGTCTACAAAGCAAGTCCAGCACAGCCAAGGCTACACAGAAAACCTTGTTTTGAAAAACCAAACAAATAAAAAAAACAAAAAAGGAAAAATTACTTTCTTACTTTCAATAAACAAACAGTAGACAATTGGTGTAAAAATTATGGCTATCAAAAAGCAAGAAATAATTATGTACAGTGTTTCCATTCCTATACCAAGAATTAAACACATGCATATATATAAGCTATGGAACAAGCTATTTTGCTTATTCCACATGGTAATTAAATACCCTCATATTTGCATTTTAAACTGACATTAAACAATTTTTAAAGCAGGAAGCTTCAGCTAGTGACTTTTTTTTTCTTCACATAAAATAATAGTTCACACCAACAAATACCTCTGGGGATTAAGAGAGACAGAGGAGAGATACCAACCTCAGAGCAGAACAATTTAGTGATATTCTTTCCAAATTTTGCTTCTGAGCCGGATTTGTGCCTTGCCCACCTTTCCCGTCTCACCTTCCCCTTTATCCTAACTGATGCGGGTGGGCCAGCAGTTCTCAGTCTCCCCAATGCCACGACCCTTTAATATAGTTCCTCATGCTGTAGACCCCAACCATAAAATTACTTCTGTAAGTACCTCATAACTGTAATGTTGCTACTGTTATGAATTGTAATGCAAATATCTTAGCTTTCTGATGGTCTTTTGGAAGCCATGACCTGCAGGTGTGAACCTCCGACCTAGGGGCCCTGTCTTGATATTACCAGCTTTTCTAAGAATTAGGACTGATTTCTGGGTTCATTTCCTGAGTTAACAGCCTGCGGGGTAATATCCAAATGGGTCTTTGCCACCTGCGATATGTTCTTTGCCTCCCAGATAATCATATTCACAGTTTCCAAGACCGAGAATTCTTTGAGGCTGGGTTTTTACTTACTTGTATTTTATGAGAGACAAAGAAACCAAAGAGAAATTCAGAGCCCATTAGTTCCAAATATTCCATCAGAGTCCACGTTTTCAGCAGACAGATCACGACATCTGTTGAACAGGAAGGACAGTTCTCCTCAAAGGGCACAAGCAATATAGAGGTGGCCAGGTGTGTGGTGATGACAGTGACACAGAGAAAAGGGAATGGGTCTCCGGACCTTAAAGTAGAATTCCAGTCACTATTCTCTCCTCCTCAGCTGCAAGTGATCTTGGGAAATTCTAGTGTTTAAAAAAAGGTGGGAGGTCACTTCCTGATTCAGCTTCTGTGAGGTCTCATCTATGAGGGGATAGGATTGTGTGGTGATATATCTTCTTTGGTGTCACCCACACTCCTACAGAGAACATTGGATGTTCCTATAAGTAAGCTTAAGGAAGTCATGAGTTCATCAGGTTGGACAGCTTTTCTCAATCTGTCTCATACCAGATATCCTGCATATCAGATATTTACATTACAATTCACAGCAGTAGCAAGATTACAGCTATGAAGTAGCAACAAAATCATTTTATGGTGGGGGAATCACCACAGTGAGGAACTGTATTAAAGGGCCGCAGCATTGGGAAGGTTGGGAACCACTGGTAGTCCTGGCTTTGATCCATCACAGTGCCCTGTCTGGGGTGAATGCAAAAGTGGACATGAGAATGTGTCATCAGATTAGAAAGGGAAGCAAAGCACTGTCAAGCGGGAGGGTACGACCCCTGCAGATGAACCAATAGACCTGAGGATATGCCATGGTTTGTCTGCTCTCACAGGATTGGTAAGGGTCAGAGAAGGGACTTGAGTGGATATCTCTAATGTACAGGTGAAGTCATTGATGGTGATCATAATGTAAAACAAAACAGAACAGAAAAAGGTAAAACAAGTTGAATCTAAAGTGTCTGGAAGGGACCAAGAGTGGCTGGCCCTTGCCATTTTGGAGCCCTTGTTTACCAAACATCTACAGTCATCCATGTTTGATCCAGCAACACACAGGCATGAGCTTTCCTGCTCTCTTGCTAACATTCCAGGACCACAACACCAGAACCGCCTGGGCTGTCTTCATCCCAAAGAGCTTCACATTTTGCTTCTTACTGGGCTCCCAGCGTGATCCAAAAGGACTTTAACATTTGAAAAACTTCTAACTGATTTAATGTGTCTGGTTTTATGTTGAAGTATTTGATCCACTTGGACTTTAGTTTTGTGCAGGGTGATAAGTATGGATCTATTTGCATTTTTCTACATATAGACATCCAGTTAGACCAGCACCATTTGTTGAAGATGCTATCTTTTTTCCATTGTATGGCTTTAGTATCTTTGTCAAAAATCAGGTGTCCATATGTGTGTGGGTTTATTTCTGGGTCTTCTATTCGGTTCCATTGATCCACCAGTCTGTTTCTATGCCAGTACCATGCAGTTTTTATTACTGTTGCTCTATAGTACAGCTTGAGATCCGGGATGGAGATACCTCCAGAAGATCTTTTACTGTAGAGGGTTGTTTTAGCAATTCTGGGTTTCTTGTTATTCAATACGAAGTTGAGAATTTTTCTTTCAAGGTCTGTAAAGAATTGTGTTGGTAATTTGATGGGAATTGCATTGAATCTGTAGATTGCTTTTGGTAAGATGGCCATTTTTACTATGTTAATCCTGCCAAGCCATGAGTATGGGAGATCTTTCCATCTTCTGGTATCTTCTTGTAATTCTTTCTTCAGAAATTTTTTCATACAAGTCTTTGACTTCCTTGGTTAGGGTCACACCAAAGTACTTTAAGTCTTTTGTGGCTATTTTGCAGGGTGTTGCTTCCCTAATTTCTTTCTCAGCCCTTTTGTCTTTTGTATACAAGAAGGCTACTGATTTTTTTTGAGTTAATTTTGTAAACCTACTAAAATCTGTACACCTAAAGAAACTAATCAAGAGGGAGGACTCTGGCTAAAATGCTCAATCCCC
>CM053760.1:67945872-67971092 GCA_028658305.1 Pachyuromys duprasi
GAGAGCAACAGAACCAAAAAATCTGAGCACAGGGATCTTTCCTAAGACTGATACTCCAACCAAGTAGCATGCATGGAGAAAACCTAGAACCTCTGCACAGATGTAGCCCATGGCAGTTCAGTATCCAAGTGGGTTCAATAATAATGGGAACAGGGACTGCCTCTGACATGAACTGATTGGCCTGCTCTTTGATCACCTCACCCTGAGGGGGAGCAGCCTTACCAGGCCACAGAGGAAGACAATGCAACCACTCCTGATGAGAGCTGATAGACTAGGATCAGAAGGAAGGGAAGGGAGACCTCCCCTATCAGTGGACTTGGGGAAGGTCACATGTGGAGAAGAGAGAGGGAAGGTGGGATTGGGAGGGGAGGAGGGAGGGGCTTATGGGGGGAAACAAAGTGAATAAAGTGTAATTAATAAAAATTTTTTTAAAAGTAGAAGGTCCAAACTAGGACATAAGAAAAAAGAAAAACTTCAACACCAATTTAGAATGCATTTAAAACAAAAGAACAAAGTGAGGCACCACACGTGGCTCATACCTCTGATCCTAACTCTTGAGAAGCTGAGGCAGGAGGATTTCTGTGAGTTCAAGGTCAGCCTTGAGGACCAGCATGCAGACACTACAGCATAAGACCTTGTCTCAAAACAAAACAGAAACAAACAAGCAAAAACCAAACAAAAAGAAAAACAGAGCGCTACAAGAAAGAGATGAAGAAAAGAAAATAGAAAGAATTGCTACCAAAAACTCTTGTTTTATTTTTTTAATAATAATTTAAAAAATAGACACTTAGCGTCATTGTCTTCTTCGCTGGCTTTTCTTCCTTTTGAAAAGGCATTCTGTTGTTACTATGCTGAAGAGCTACATGAGACAGAAAGCTTGGCAGCCTTCCCACAATCCTCAGCATGTGGGAATAGCAAGCAATAAAGTGTTAGCCCCTGCCAACTGGTGGCTCCATGTAAATGTCTCTGTTAACAGCGAACACTGCTGCTAGCAGCCATCGGAGCAAAGCGGCAAATCTGTTCCTCTCTCCGGTGTGGAAAACACTACTGAAAAAGTCACCTAATTACTTGATTAAGATGTATCAATCCTGAAAATTGTTGATCTAGAACACTGAGTCTCTGACATTGACTTTATTCTTGATTAAACAGAAGAGTTTCAGCCCGGTTCTTCTATATTGACTCCAAGTGCTGACTCCCAAGCAGTGTGAGACCAAATCCTCTAAAGATGGATAGCACTGGAAAGGCTTTTTGAAATTCTCTGGTAATAACTGAGGGAAAACACTACTTTTAAAAGCTACCTGATTATTTTGAAAAAAACACTGAGGATTTTTCTGCCTCATCCTCACCCTGTTGAAAAGGGTTTCTGAGGAAGATTTCAATCTGGGAAGCTTCTCAGCCAAGTCTGTCTACATTTCTGTCTCCCTGAAAGATGCTTCTTATCTGGCTTTGTCACTACCCACCTGAGTCAGGAGTGGACTTGGTTTAGTGACAGGTTTGGCTGTGATGTCAGCTACATTGCCATTGTAAGGTCAGATGGCAGAGCCTCAGGAATTACTCGTTGATATCAGCAACTGTGAGAAAGTTTATCCAAAGTCTGGATCTGTTTTGGAAGCTAAAGTGAGAAAAGCAAAGACGATGATGTTGATAACTCAGAAGTATCACATACCAGTTTCTGACAAGAAGCATTTTCTGGGGCTGGAGAGATGGCTATGCAGTAATGTTTGCAGTCCTGCCTGAGTACCTAGTACTCAGTGCCCAGCACTCATACCAGAAGATTCACAACCACCTTAACTCCAGCTCTGGGGGACCAGATGCCCTCTTCTGGACTTCATAAGCACCTGCACAAACATGGTGCACAAGCTCACACACAGATACACATAATTTTAAAAAATAGATTTTTTTTAAAAGCACTTCCTACTGCAACTGAAATACTTTAGCTTTATTTTCCTCTTAGAAACAGCTTCTTTGGGTTTTGGTTGGTTAGCTTTGGTTTTGTTCTTTCTAAGTAGCCCTGGCTGTCCTGGTGAAACTCATTCTGTACACCAGGCTGGCCTCAAACTCAGAGATCCACCTGCCTCTGCCTCTGGAGTGCTGGGATTAAAGGTGTGCACCACCACTGACCAGGCTGCTGCTGCTGCTTCTTTTCTTCTTCATTTTAAGTAGAATAGAAATTTACATATCTTCTAAGACTTGTGTTGGCATTCCAAGTCAGGTCATGTGCCAGTTCCATGTTTTCTTCTCCATGTCATTGCCAAGCCATTGCCACACATGCAAAAACATAGGAAAGACTCTTTAGACTTTCCCTGGTCTCCCTTTAGTTTTCGAAACACCAGGAGCCATGTAGAAACTAGCTCAGCTGTGGTTGTGCATTCCCTGGGAAAATAGCTCTGGTTAGCTCAATGCCAAATCATAGGCAAACCCTTGAGGTGATCCTGGCCTATAAGGAAGCAAACTAGTTTACATAGTGTTTTCAGAGTTTAGTAAATAACCCCAATCACAGAAGGAAGCTTGCAAGGTTCACTTTTAGTGCCATACATACACAAAATTTTCCCCAGATATCACATTGAGGTGGTCACAGGAATCAAGAGGTAGAATTGACAAAGTCAGGAAAATGCTCTTCTGTTCCACAGTAAAATTGTATCGCAGAATAATCTGCTATTAAATAAAAAATAAATCAACACACTGTATCCCATTATCACAGTCTGTGCTCACAAAGATCATTATAATCACTGGCCTATCCTTGAAAATGCCCTAAGTAGCAAAAACACATCTCACACCTCTCTCTGTCCCTTCCAGTCCCCTACTCAGTGCACATATGTATTTGTGTGTGAGTTCCTTAAAGATGAACCTGACTGAATCCATTTTTCCTGCCCTTCCTGGTCAGCAAAAGCATAGCAGAGATTAATCACTCCATATGTTTGAAGTGAGTCCTTGGTGGGAGTGTTGAGAAATTCTAAGTCTGCATTGACTCTAAAGAGGAAACACGGAAGCATGGATGCCCTAGAGAGGAAAGCATCATCGTTGCCAATACTCAGGTCTGCAGTGGACTCTGGAAAGCTAGCAAGAAGAAGAACATGGTCAGCACTTTGTTTTCATCCTTGAGAATTAGTTGGACAGTTTTGCTCTTTTGACCTTGAACCACAAGCTTCCAAGACATCCACCTACACATGGTTTCCTGATGAGGTCAGCCACGCTCCAGTACTCACTGTGGCCCATATTAGATCAAAAACAAGTCAGAACTGGCTTTTTTTTTCAAACCTGCAGTTCAGTAAAAATGGCTTGGCACAGATTTCACACTATGTTAGCAGAGATGGGGGTAGAAGAAACCATCACTCTAGCCTTTGTTTCTGAAAATTATACACATCCTCTATATTTTGTTATAATGCTTTGAGAAGGTAGTAATAGGTGTATAAAATAATAGATCATTATAGGCATGTATTGTGTTTCATGTATGTCATCAATAAAGCAAAATAATTGGACATGGTCATAAACGTCACAGAATTACTAATTAGTCTTTCAGAAAACTATGCTGATTTAATCTTACAACAGATAACAAGAGATCATAGTTGTAATTCTGAACTTGAGCTCACATTTGGAACCTCACAAAAGTCTCTAACATGGCAAACGCCTTGTGTTTACACCAGCAACGGAGGCTTCTGTCTCTCTTCTAAAAGTGTCTGATAAAGATCGGCTATTTGCTCTGAAATTGGCCTGAGAATGAGCATAGCATTCAAATACTCCAGAGTACAGGTTTTCTATTTGATTGAGTGAGTGGCAAAGAGAAGATGCTCTGATTTGAAGGTGAAGTCCTTCGTGGATTCCCTTGGTCTCTAGTTGGTGGTGCTGTTCTGGAAGGTTGTGGAATCTTATGAGGTAGAGCCTTACTGAGGAAGTAGGTCATTTGGGGAATGCCTTGAAAGTGGAACCCGGCCCTACTTCCTCTCTTCATTCTGCTTCCTGAATGTAGATGTCATGTGAGAAATCCTCCTTAGTCCTACTTCCTGTCTTCAATCTGTTTCCTGTCTGTGGATACCATGTGGAAAGCAGACTCCTCCCTGCTGCTTCCTTGCCCTGAAGGACAATATCTCACCTTAAGCCATGAACCAAAATCCCTTCCTCTTTAAGTTGCTTCCCCCCTCAAGCATTTTATCATCATAATGAGAAAAGCAATTAACGCAAGCTGCCATCTTTCTGAGTCCATGACACAATCAGCATATGGCTGTCCTGTGGCCCCCTGTCAAGCTGTGGTCTCCTGCAGGTGGAAGGGAAAGAAATCTCCCAATGCTGCCAGAGCTAGTTTCTCAGAATTCCTGAGTTTTAGTCTCTACCAAAGAAGATAGCATCCCCTCCATTGTTGGCTTGATGACAGTAAACAGACCACACGATCTCACTATACCATTCCTGGGTGCATATGTGTACATGTGTGCATGCAAGTGTGCATGCATGTGTGTGTGTGTGTGTGTATCCAAGTCAGCAAACCACAGAGATACTTTCGTGTGTTTACTGATACACTCTTTACAACAGCCACGGCATAGAAACAGCCTAGAGCTCCACCAACAAATGAATGGATAAACAGGATATAGTAATGTATGCACAACGGATTTTTATTCGGTTGTTAAAAAAAAAGGATGAAGTCGTGGCACTTAGAAATGATGGAGTTGGAGAGTATCATAGTAAACGAAGTAAGCCATGCTTTTCTCTCATGAAGTGTGTGCCTGCATGTGGTATCTTTTAGCCCAATTCCCACAGGAAGAGGAATGAAATGTAATGGCAGTTAGGATCAGATTGGACTCAAGATAGAGAATGAGTCTGGTATTACAGACAGAAAGACATTTCCTCACCTAAGGTGCTGGGGTACCCTATGGGATGGACTGGTGGTGAGTGCAGAGGAATATATTTCAGTCCGTCTAGATAAGGAAGAGGAGCATTTGGTTTGAAATCTACTGGACTCTGTGGTCTACATGACTTCAACAAAGGAAATTGTTAACCTCATTTGGGAACTTGACTCTGAGAGGCCAGCCAAGTCTCTTTCTGCTAAACAAACTGGTTTTCAGTTAGAACTTACTTTAAGAGTTCACAGCTGGATTAGCTTGCCACTAGTGAAGAGCAGTTAGGCATTTATTATTATAACTATATAGCACTATTATTAACAAAGAGAAAAACTCATTTTTGCTTACTCAGGAAGCAGTCACTGGGCTTCTGATTGGCCAGGTCCCATTATAGGTGTGTGGGGGGGGGGGAGGTTGGTCGAAGAGGAAAGAACAACTCAGTATAAATCAAGACAATGTTCAGTAATTAAACTGTGTGGTCAAACTGTGGTGCAATAGAGTGACTTTAGCACAACTGAAATGATGAGATTATCAAACATTGGAAATGAATGTTTTACATCCCAAGTGCATTCATGAAGGCTAATTAGAACACAACTTCTTTGCCTTGGTACTAAATGCTCGATCCAATTTTTTCCTGTAGTGAATATATGAGGTAGACAGCAACTCCTTGAAACATCCCACAGACCACAGCTGTCTGTCAAAATGATTTAGAAAATCTGAAGTTGTTGTTTTTTGTTCTCCCACTATCATTGGTTATTAATTGTACATTCATGAGGTTTGAAGAAAGCAGCGCTATTAATTGGGCTTTGTGGAGTAAAGATTTTAGAAGATTGTGCAACAGTCAGAGGGGCTGATGAAAGGAGAGTTTGATCCCCATGGAGTGCCAGGAGGGTGACTAACGCAAGGGCTTCCTGATGAGGCTGGAACCCACAAAATGTTGATTCTAATTTTAGCAAAACAAAGCAGACCTGAATATCATTGTACTCAAGAATGTTTAAAAATCTGTTCTACTGGAATTGGCAACTTTCATCCAGTAAGGAGATCCTTTCTTATCCAGAGTTAGATCAATACCATATATACATGAACAAACTAGCTTTAGTATATGTAGACATAGCAACCAGAGTTGTGACTATATAGCACTCTTTATTTAGTAGAAAAAGAAGAACCAACTGAATTATAAGAACATAAGAATTTTATTCATTACTGCCATTTCTCCATATCGATAATGATAGAATCATGAGCATCTTAAATCTTATTAATTTTAGTTAAATGCATCTGCATTCTGGTTTTTTTCCACTATAAGCACAAATGTCCATCTACAACTGCCTAATGGTGTGAATGCATTTGTCAATGAGTTGTAGCAATCTAACCCTGGTTGTTTCTCTTTCTGATACAGGGAGCATCTGAACATATCTCCTCCACTGAAGGAAATACTTGGGTTTGAACTGAAAACACTTTTCTGTATGAATCTATCCGTCACTTGTCAATATGTATCTATGTAGCAGGATCCTTAAAACAAAGTAAAAACAGGCGTGGCTTCCCTTATAGACATCACTTCCCCAAGAGAACAGGTAAAAGACTTCCTCGGGTTTGTTCCTATTACAGCACTGTAGGTTGGCTGAGCATAGCTCCGGGTTCTTTCTCAAGAAGAGGGAAATCCATGCTCTCTGGCAGCAGCAACCCACAGTGGCTGAACCAGATGACCAAAATGGCTCCTGCGCATAGTTGGAAGACCAGATTGGCTGCTGGGCACAAGCAAGTAGAACTTCTACATAGTATTCAGGCTCTTCAAATCATGGCAACTGGACTCCGAATGCAATTTTCCAAGAAACTGAAACTAAAGTAGATTAGTTCTTGCTGGTAGGTAACAAATCAGTCCAAACGAGAGCCATTTCATATCCCAGTTTCACATAAACATGCACATCTTTACTAGGACGTGATTCATATATCATATAGTGCATTCATCTAAGGCGTGCGATTCAGTACTCATTTTTTTGTCACAGAGTTGCTTTAAATTCAGACTGCAGTGATAGTTGCACATCTATCATCCTCCATAAGAACCTTGTTTCTTTTAGTTGTCACTTACCCTGAGTCCTAAGCACCTATTCCATTTTCATCTCTAGGCACTTGCTGTCATAACAAATGAATGGCATCATTCAATACATGTTCTTTTGTGACTTAGAATAATATTTTCAAGACCCACCTCTGCTCTATCATGCATTTGTCCTTTCGTTATTGAAGAGCAATACTCCTGTCGTGTATGTGTTACAGTTTATCATCTTTCCATCAACTGATGATACTTTGGGTAACTTCTTACTTGGAGAAACCAGGAACAAAGCAGTTGCATATCCAAACAAGACAAGCAGAAGTGCAATCCTCTTAGTTCTTGCCTTGGGCTGCAACTGCTGGATCCTACTACAGGTCTATGCTAAGCACTTTGAGGATCTGCTAAACTGTTTTCCAAAAGAAGCTGTATCTTTACTGTGAAGGGATTGTCATTTCTATTTACTTTTCAGCCCACAATATTTTCTGTGTCTTTTCAATTATACCCATCATTATATTTTTAAATATACCCAGTATATTTTTTGTGATTTTGCTAATTGTCCTAATAGCTATTGACATTAGGTGATTTTGATGCAATGGTTGTTTATGTGTCTTCTTTAGGGGAATCCTTCATTTTCTTCTTTATTTCAGGAAATTGTTTATATGTTTGCTGTTGAATGCCTGTAGTTTCCTTCCATGTGCCTTAGATATGATTTGCAGATATTCCCATTTTTATAGCTGACTTTTTACTCTCAATTTTGTCTTTAGAATTACAGATATTTCAAATATCCATAAAACACACTAATCTCTTTTTATTTTTATTAACATGTATACTTTTGATATTATAGCTAAGAAATCAATGCCATGTCAACTTCATAAATATCTATCCTTGTGTTTAATAGCTTTAATATATTTTAATCTAAAAAAAATCCATGAACTTAATTGTGATTTAGGCTTTGTGTGTGGTGTGAGAAAGAGGATCCAGCTTCCTTCTGTGGCTCTCAGTCATTCCAACATCATTTGCTGGAAAGAATCACCTGATTAAGTCTTAGCCAAGCAGGTCAATATCCCTTTGCTTCATGCAAAAAGGGCTTCCTATGAACTCTAATTATACCTGTAGATTCTGAAGACACAGAATCACGGAAATGACATCCGTCAAAACCCCAAGTCCTCCTCGCAGCCAAGGGTGAGATACAGAGCAGGACCCAAGCCAGTAGGTAGTGAGCATAAATAGGCTGCCTAAGTTTTAAAACAAGATAGAACAGGGACTATGCAGTCATCATGTGCTGTCTCTTCTATGTGGAAGACCAACATCAGCAGCAATAGGAAGAAAACTACACTGTAGTCTGTTTCACTCATTATCATGGAGTTGGCTGAAGTTAGTGAAAAGTTAGGCTTCTTTGTGAGTAAAATCTTTATATATAGATGGGGCAATGCACCCTACAAGTGTGTATATAAACTTTATGGTTTCTATAGATAACTGTTTCTGGGAAATTACACCTTTTCAGTGTAAGAAAAGAGATAGCATATAATTGTCTCAATATTGTACTAGCACCTATTAATCAGAATAATAAATTCTAGCTTAAACTAATTTCCCTCAAGGTGCTTTTTGTAGATAAAAGCCTTGTGTTGGGAGTTGCTTTATCTTTCCCCTGCTCAACTTCTTTCCCTCTCCTTTTCTGGTGATGCCAATTCACAGCAGAGCCCTTCGTGTGCTAAGTGAGCACTCTGCTACTTGTCTATATTTCTACCCTCCCCTCCCTTCTCCAAAGAGCTCCCATACTTACCAGTTGTCTCGTGAACCAGGCACTCAACACAGTATTACTTTTTCAAAATTATTACAATTACCAAAATAATAGACAATGATATATCAGAATCCAGCATATGATTTTTCCTCTTTTTACATTGATTACTTAATTAATTAACAAATTAATCAATTTAGTGGATGAGTATGTACATGCCTCAGTAACTGTGTGGAAATCAGAGGACAAGTTGCAGGAACTGGTTCTCTCTTGTCAATTCGTGGGTCCCAGAAAGCAAACCCAAGTCCCTCTGGCTTGAAAGTAAGTCTCTTTACCCACTTGGCTATCTTGCCCACCCATAGCACATATTACCCAAAGTACTTACAAGTTTCACTTTATTTTTCTACTTATTTTGAGACAGGGTCTCATTGTGTGGCGCTGGTCTGGAACTTATGTAGGCAAGGCTAACCGTGAACTTGTGGAGATCCACCTGCCTCTACTTGCCAGGTACTGGGACTACAGGCATGTGCCGCCACACCACACCTGGCTTTTTAATTTCACTTTTCCTGTGAAGGATCTCCAAAGCTTTTGAGACAGCAACATTTCAGAGCAATCAGAAATTAGTAATTCTCAAGCCCTAAATAATGTGCCTTTGCAAGAGCATAGTCTCCTGAAGGGGTGGTTGTCCTCATTAGACAGATTTGGCTTGCTGATGAAAAACATGTTCATAGAAGCCACTTCTACCCCCAACAATATCTTTATCATTTCAAAGATCATTCTAGAAGTTAAGTCAGAAACCATTCCAGATTTCTATATAGAGTAATCACAGCTCAGCTCAGTATCCAAAAATTATAAAATAGAGACCATCACTTCTGTTTGACACATTAATGTAGTATACTAAACTGTGACTTCCATGTAACAACCATTGTAAGAAAACACAGTGCACTAAATACATTTCAATTGCAGTTGGACATAATAAAATGGTCAAAGTTTCAAAATACTTTATTTTTGTGGTGGGGGAGGCACACCTTTAAAATCAGCAGTGAAGAGACTGAGGCAGGCAGAACTCTGTAAGTTTGAGGCCAGCTTAGTCTATATGCTGGGGCTCAGGCCATGTAGGATTACGAAGTAAGGCCTTATCTTAGAGAGAGAGAAATGAAAGAAACTTTTGAGAAAACATGATGTAACTCATGTTTGTATATTTGTATACAATATTTATAATTTTGTGTACTTGTATATTCACAATGAGTATCTAGACATTTTATGGGATTTACTTGGAAGTAATATTGTATGGAGCTGGAGAGATGACCCAGGTCAATCTGGACTGGGCAGGAGAAGTAGACACAGGGCTGCACCCCTAACTAAGGGGTGCAACTGATGGCCAATGGCAGTGGGGAAATCAGGTTTCTCTGAGAGAGTGTCCCTGTGTTTATGAATCTCTTTTCTGAGCAGCCACGTGCTCATAATTAGTTGTCCAACACAAAATGAAGTCCATGTTATTCGGTTGTTTTGTTGTAGACTTTTCGTTTGGATTTAGCTTCCTCCGCCCCCCCCCCGCCCCTTCTCCCCTATCTTATTACGCTTTTGCTTATTTGAGTGTGTGTGTGTGTGTGTGTGTATGTGTGTGTTTAAAGGAGAGAAAACTGCGGCCCAGGACAGCCAGAAGAAAGACACCCAAGTACCCGTCTCAGCCCTGCATTGGGTGCAGCTATGATGAGCAAATATGTGATGGAGAGATGGGAAAGACAGAAGTACGCAGTGGAGAGATGAGTGACGCGGTGAAGCCTAGCGGGTTGTGTGCTGCAGAGCGAGGTGGTGGAAGTGCGGATGTGCAGGTGGTGAGAAATAGGAGGAATGAGGAGCCTCCACAGCCACCTGAGGCCATGGTGATGCCCAGGTCTGGGCTGCTGCCTGAGACCATGTTGGTGGGGGTGGGGTGGGGGAGGCTGTGCTAACACAATGGTCTGTGCTATGGCTACCTGAGGCCATGGTGCTTTCGTGGTCCAGGCTTCCGCTGAGGGCCAGGTCTGGGTTCGTGTCCCTGCTACATTAGGGGTCTGTGTCATGTCTATGGCCATGTAGATGTCCCTGGTCTGGGCTGCTTCCTTAGGCCGTGTTGATGTCTAAGCACTGCACAAAGCTGACTCTGCCCCTTGCCTGGGCAGCATGGGAGAGCTGGCTGGGATGGGATGGGTGCGGGAAAGCTGGCCCCACCCCTCGCTCCCTGTAGCATTTCTGAGATATGGCCCCACCCCTCAGCTACTGTGCCGTGGCCTGGGCATGGCAGAGATTCCCTGCCCATACCCCTACATGCTGCCTCCTGTGCCAAGTGGGTGAGCTGGTTAAGCCCCTCTGGTTGCAGCACTCTGGACAGTGGTCCCGCACCTCACCTGGGCAGCGCATAGAGCTGCCCCCGGTACCATGGGCACAGGAGAGCCAGCCATAAGGGTGTCAGAGCCTGAGGGCTGTCCCGACCGCTCACCTGGGCAAAGCCATAGAGCTGTCCCTGGTGGCTTAGGTGCAGGAGAGCTGGCAGGCCGACCAGCTCAGCTGCCACCCAGGCCCAGATCCAGGGCTCTGAGTTGGCCCACCCGAACATCTACCCCATCTATGAACTGCCGGAGCATGTGAAGGGGCTGGTCCTGCAATCCAAAGCTGCAGGATCGCCATAACCCAGGCAACAACGGGATGTCTGAGAAGAGTCCTGGGGAAGATGTAGTATTGATGCTGTAGCAGAAACCAGGGGCCTCAGAACAGATCAATGACCCACTGCAATGAACATCTGCAAATAGGTGGTTTGGGCAAAGGATGACACGCCATGTCACTGTGACCATAGCTTGCGCATCTGCTTTTGGTTGTTGTTGTTTGTTTGTTTTAATTTTTATGGTTTTCATTTTTATTTTTTGTTTTCCTTTGGGAGGATGGTTGCAAGGGCGGAGGGCAGACATGAAGGGATGGGAAGATGAGTGAGATTGGGATGCATGAAGTGAAAGTCATAAAGAACCAAAAAAAACCGCTAAAAAGAAAGAGAAAAGGACAGAAAATTGGGCATGTATGGAGGTAGGGGGTCTCTGGGAGGAGCTGGTGAAGGAATAAAACATGATCAAAATATATTGTATGAAAAATATTTTTAAGGTAAAATTAAAAAAAAAATGCTCGGGGCTCTTGCAGAGGACCTGAATTCAGTTCCTAGAACCATGCTTGATGGCTCACACCCTACTGGAAATCTACTTTCAGAAGATTTCTGAAGCCCAAATCAGGCCTCTGAGGGTACCTGCACACATGTGGCATAGGAAGGGTGGAAAGAAACATATAAAAATAGAAAAATTACAAATACCTTAAAGATAATAAATGTATTATACATTTCAAACCACAGTGTAGTTCTGTCTAAGTCTTTGCCTGGGTGAGGTCATTGAGAGCTCACAGGTTTCCTACCGACACAGCAGTTGTTAGGATTCCAGCTGACACAGGATGCAGTTGGACCTCAATTGTGGGGCCACAAAGGCAGCAAGGCCACACATGAGGCTTCTGAGTTCTCAAAGGCATTGAGGTGCGTTAAGAGGAAGGAGGGACCAATGTCCCAGAGAAAGACCGCAAAGTGAAGATGAAGGAGAGTATGCCTGGTGATGTCATAGGAAGGAGTAAGGTCTGTGACAGTGGGAAAGGAGTTTTCAAAAGACTTCAAATATGAGGGAGGGAGAGGAGGAGGAAGAGAGACACATCTTAAGTCCTTATTTCCAATTTTCCTTTCTGTTTACTCTTTAGCAGTTAGTAAAGGGGAAGTTAAGAGAAAAGCTAAAGACAAAGCAGTTACCCAGTTGTCCTTCTTTCTTGTTCCTTCATATTCTATCATACACACACACACACACAGAGAGAGAGAGAGAGAGAGAGAGAGAGAGAGAGGGAGAGAGAGAGAGTCACATATGTCACCATTCCCCAAATCTTTCTGGCTACACCATGTGGAGATAAAAGACTGTACACAACATTTTAAAAACAAAAACTTTGAAAGCCCAAAGGCCACCCACTGCCTTGTTTTGTGTGGATAATTATGTTGGCTACTGTCTTCCAGAACAATCGCCCGCTGCGGTCCCACAGCAGTAATGAAGAGATCACACCAGGAAGTGGAAAGTCTCCCTGTCCTCAGGATGGGGGGGCAGATTTGCTTTCTTCCGGAAAGCCTTGGAAGCAGGGCACAGGAGAAAAGCAGCACAGAGCAGCCACAGCGATGCCTGAACCTGCCGTTAGCAAGTGTGGAGACAAGGCACCCTTGCAGGGAAGTGGGTTTGCAAACAATGAACATCTTTTGTGTTCCTTGTTGGCAAAGCAATTGATTCCAAGTTAGAGATTGGCTGGGTGCCACGGGAGAATGGTTTCTCTTCTGTTCTGAAGAGTACACAGAGAAGGGCTGCAAGGGAGGATTTTCTTTCTCCCTCTAGAATCAGAGCTGACTTGCTATATTCCTCTCTCCCTACCTCATTGCTATAACTCACTGCATACATTTCACAGATCACATCAAATGCTAGGAACATCTTATAAACAACAACAACAAAAATGTGTTGGAAGCATTTAATAAAATTTAGAAGAAGACAGTTTCTTATGTCAATATTCCTCCCTCGTGTGGTTTACATATACCTTTGTCTCCTAAAGTGTAAGCCTGACATAGCAGCACCGATGCACACATATCTCAGAGACTATGGCCGCATGTGCATACACACACACACATACACACATGACCCACACAAGTTCAAGAGAGATGAGGACCTAGCACTAAGAGGAGGAAGTACACATGATGTTCCACCCCTAGCCAAGAGGCTATTTACAATTGCTCTCTGCTGGGAAAAGGAGTTTTCTCCAGTGGAGTGTCCCTGGGAACATCAGGCACACCCCAAGCCAATCCCCATGCCCAAGAGTAGCTGGCTAAAACCAACTAACTTCATGATTTCTTTGTGGGGTTTTTGATCCATTCTGTTATGCTTTGGCATTTTTTTCTTTTGCCTTTTTTTTTTCTTTTGGTAATTGGGTTGATTTGATTTGTGTTCTTTTGGGGGTTTGTTTGTTTTGTGTCTTTTGAGAGAAAGAATGAAGTTGGTCAGGTTGGGGAGAATCTGTTAAGGAATTGAAGGAGGGAAAATATGATAAAAATCTATGGTATGAAAAAAGGTTTTATTATATTAGAAGTATATGTATTAAAAGGTTTTAATGCAATAAAGAAAGGAGACAGGCTAACAGCCTGCACTCTGAGGGAAGGCGGTTTAAATTTTATAGTGCTAATGTAAATGTATAAAGGTGAACTACACCAAAAGAATTGTGGATGCGGAACATAGAGAAGACCAAAGCAGCTATTAAAGTATTATTATTTCCTTTAAGAAATAATTAAAACAAAACTTTCCAATAAGCTTTATTGAAATTTCAGGTAATTCTCTTAAAGATGTAGGCATCAGTACTTTGTGGTTAGCTTCTTGCCGGTCTTTGTTTAAGGAAGTGTGACCATCTTTTCCCACAGGCGTGCTGTTTGAGTGATTTCATATAAACCGCCATCTACTTGTTGGCTCTGACACGCTAACACACTGAGAGGAAGAGGAGCTGGGAAGCTGGGAAGCTGGAAGCTGTATCACATAGACGCTGAAGCTGCAGAAGGGCTTTCACCCCGCAAAGGCACCGTCATGGTGCAGACAGGTCCATGGGAAACCCGCTTCTAAAGGTCACAGATTTCTCCTCTGTGCGCTGTGAGCCACACCCACCTTGAGAGTGTTCCTGGCTGCCCCAGACTTAGGAGAGAAAACTCATGCCCCCGAAAGAAGGTCGGTGCGGTTAGGTGTCCACTTAGGACCAGCGTAATACCCTTTGTCTGCCCCTCTTTATGTTTTGTTCATGCGTACACGGCTGAGCACGCTTGTGATATGCTCATGAACATATGCACAAAATTTTCTTTTGCTCCATGTTGTCTCATACTTCTTTTCATTAAACGTCAAAATGTGCTTAATGATGCATTTCTCTCATAAAGGTAACAGATGTTGTTTTACTGCTTTTGTTGATGTGATCAAATTCTTGACATAAAAACTTAAGCAAGGATGAGCTTGTTGTGGTTTGTAGTTTCAGGGGTCCATCCTAGCAAGGAAAGCCTGTTGGTCTACGTGGAGGTACACTGATCACATTCCAGCCAGGGGTCGAAAAGGAGAGGAGGGCTGGTGCTAGCCCTCGGCTGGTCCCCCCTTCTATTGATTCCAGGATCCCAGTTCATGGGGAAATGACTCACGCCTTTTGAAACCTCACCTCAAACCCTACCCAAGTAATACACTTCCTGCAATAAGACCACACCTTCCCTCAGCTGCTACCACCGTATTGTCCTTGCTGAAACCGTGAGCCCAGAGTTCACTGTCGTCCTTTATCGTCTCAGTTGGTGCCACCCTGAAGCTCACTCACAAGCAGAGGTCCGTCTCCCAGCTGATTCTGCTTCCTATCACTTTGGCAACTAAACCAGCATAGCTGTTCTTCATTTAGTTAGAAGAACTTTGCATTAGTCAGCATTCTCAAAAAAATAAAAATTAAAAAATACAGAACCAATAGAATCTTTACATATGGTATCTTACTTTTCCATTGCTGTTAAAAAAATACCAATAACCAGGGCAGCTTATAAAAACATTTTTAATTTAAGGGTTACAGTTTCCGAGGGTTAGAGTCTATGACCTCAGGAAAGCTGAAAGCTCATTTTTTTGATCCACAAGAAAGAAGAGGCAGAGAGCACACTAGGAAAAACACCGGCCTTTTGAAACCTCAAACCCCACCCCCAATTACACATCTCCAATAAGGCCATGCTTCCTAATCCTTCCCAAACAGTTTCATCAGCTGGGGACCAAGTATTCAAATATATGAGCCTTGGTGGCCCTTGTCATTCAGATCACTGCATATGGTCATAAGAATGAAGTAGTTAGCTTGTCTCACACATTCGCTGGGTTGATAATTCCACAATGGCTGTCTGAAGGCTGGAGAGAGCAGAGAAAACAGTAGACACTCAGTGCAGGATGCTGAAGGCTCAGAACATGAGGGACCGGTGATGCAGCCCTGTGTGGGGATGAAGTCCCCAAGAGAATCGCTAGTACAAGTCTGCATCATTCGAAGGCCGAAGGAGCAAGAATCGGATGCCCACTGTAGGCAGTGGCAGAGAAAATGCATTTTGCTCAGGGGGACCTGGGAGCTCTTTCCTTCTTCAGTTTTCTTTTCCATCCAAGTGCAGTCTGCTACTGCCCACATTCAAGATGTGCTATCTTGCCTCAATTTAGTGAGCCACAGTTGCCTCTGAAAGACCTTCACAGACATGGCCAGGACAGTGCTCGACTCATGCTGTAGGCATCTTTCAATAGTTCAGCGAGCTGAACACCAAGATTCACCATCACACCATGAACAAATGCAGAAGCTCCCCGTTGCTGGGATGGTGGTGACGGTGGCTATGCACTGACAGTAGGGCATCTAGCCTTGTATTTGCGATCCTTGTACCTGGACTTTCTAAGTGACTGGGCTTCCAGGCACGGGACAAATGGCCACAGAATAAGCACATTTTATCTACATCCTCTTCACTTGGCAGGTAGATCCAACCTACCAACCATCCACTCAGCTAGTCACTCAGACCGCTTTTTGGAGGCACTATTGAGCAGTGACTTAAACAAACTTTCCTGACATTGTGGGGCTTGGACATGGATGGGAAAATCAGAAATAAGCAATCAAGTAGTGGTCAGAGGTGCTATGGGGGAGGGAAAGAAAAGAAGAAACCCGAGTTGAGTACAGTAATCTGAAACAGTGGTCAGAGAAAGGCTCACTGAGACAGGACACTCAGGCCAAGAGAGGAAAAGGAAGAAGTAAGGGGACTGACTATATGGCGTATAAGCAAATGCAAACCCTGAAGCCAGAGGTTACCCAGTAAATTCTAGAAATTTAAATTCAGTAAATTCTAGAGGTTGAGACAGAGAAATAACAATGAGTGTGTCCTGTATAATCCGAAAGGCAAGGGGAATAAAGACGCCCTTTTCTCTTGGAGAGATGGTCTGCCACTGGAGAATGTTGAGAGCAGCTATGGTATTCCATTCCGGAAGTATGCAATAAAGGAAGCTAGACAAGCGTTCAGGGAGCTCTCTCAGAAGAAATGAACAGTCTTCTATTCAGCAAGATAGGGTGCCAATGATGATTCAAATAAAGGTTCCGCTCAAGCTTGGTTTACCAATGGGATTAGTACGATTACTTAGGGGGTGATGAGTGAATCCAAGGCTTCATTCAAAGCCCATCCCAACATTGTCACCAAGCTCTGAAAGCTCCGCCCCTGGAGCTCTCTGCCCAGTTTGTGGACTGCTCCTCCAAAGAGTGTTCTCTCCTCCAGGGCTGTGCAGTACTTAGAGGATCTCAGGGAAAATGCTCTTGCTTCTTGTAAATTACTGAGTTGCCTCCAGGATAGAAAAAGCTACCCAAGGCCATTTAGGATTAAATAGAAAGCTGTTGCAAAAACCTTCGTGAGACAGGTAGGTGGTGGTTTGGTTGATGTTGACAGTGAAAAGCTTGTTAGTCTCTAGAAGGCTGAGAACAGGATCTTCTGATGCAGGATACGGAAGTGGAAAGTTTGAAAAGGCAGCTTCGCGTTAGTAGATAGCATGTGCTCATTTCAGGCATATGGAAGCATAGGCAGCGTTTCCATTTCCTCCCCCCCCCCCCCTGTGTGTGAGGAGCCCTACGGCTCTGAGGCGAGGCTTACTCTAGTCTGGGATAAGGCCCGAGTCGTGGGCAGGTAGTTATGTGGTCCGTATCTGAGCAGTAGTTCAATAGTTATATCATATCCATGGGTATGGTGGTGATGTGAGAGGGATGAAGGTGGCATCTGCTTGAGGAATTTTGCAGGAGTAATCAATCACATAAAATCTGTAGGAGCTTATTCAATCACAATCTATCCTAAAATGATGAAGAAATTTTGCAACTACCATTTTTAACATTGAGCAAACTTATTTTTTGGAAAAAAAGAATTCTATCTTGTAGAGCTCTCATAGAAGTGGTTTTTTAAATATAATAGTGATATTTCTAGAAGCATTTTTGACTATAATAGTAATAAATAATAATATAGTATAACATATATATATATATATATGGAAATGGATAGAAAGCATTACACACCAGTGTCATAAGGAGTTAACATTTGAAGCTGGGGACTGGGACCAGGCTCAATCAGTGAAGCGCCTGCACTAACATTTGAGGACCTGGGTTTGGATTCCTGGAGCTCTTGTGAAAGCTGGGTTTGGGGGCACTGCTGTAACTCTAACATGGAGGAAGGGCAGTAGGGACAAGCAGGGTCCTAGAGCTTGATGGTGAGGCAGCGCAGACATCAGGGAGCTCTGGATTCAGTGAGAGAACATGTCTCAGAAGATAAAATGAAGGCGATAGAAGAAGACTCATCTGATGTCTGTCTGTCCTCTACCTGCATGGACAAACACATGAGCATGCACCAGTAGACATACTTCTTTGTACTCTCAAAATAGGAACATGGACCACACATTGAAAAAAAATAAAAGAAAGAATGGAGCGGGGGTGGGGGGTGGGGGTTACAGCTCAGGGACTGAGAACCTGCCTAGCACACATCAGGCTGTCAATATGATATGCAGAACTTCAGGTTATAGCAACGATAAGACAGTGAGTCTCCTATGTCACAGTATCACCTCATTCGCTGTGACAACGATATATGCATGATTGTATATGGACAACCAAAACAATTTAGAGGGAAAAGATATAATTGTGTGGGAAACACTGTGGTGACACAGTCGACAGATAGCTCCTGGGGACTCCTTGCTCTTTCCTGTCGTATGGATCAACCGGTGACATATGGCCAGCCTCGCATTTTCACTTTAAAAAGTCACTAGGTCATCACCCGCTTCACTGAAGCTGAGGTAGGCTCTGCCAGGGCAGTATCCATGCTTATCCCAAGCATATTTCCCCTGAGGCCACAAAGCCCCTCGTGCCAAGCTGAATGTCCCCTCTGGGGTCACACACTTAGTGAGAGTGCCCTGCAGGGCGCTGCCAGCCTCCACCCACCGCTGCGGCTAGAGGAATACCCGTTGCAGAATAAAATCGAAAGAAGAGCTTGAGAAGATTGCCTGGCTCCTTTTGTTCTGTTTTTTTTTTTTTTCTGAAATCGTTTCTTCTGAGAGGGGCACTCTGGGGTTCCTCTACTCGTCACATGAAGTGGGGGGCCTGGCCCCGGCAAAGTCTGCAGCCCGCTGGAAACCCCTGTGTGTGACACTGTGATCACATCTCGTCATCTATTTCTGCGGAAGCTGTGCACCTTTGATTAAACCTGGCACGGCCCTTTAGGAGCCACAGATACACATCAAAGAAGTTAGCTCTCCTACATCAAAATAGATGGAGGGTTTGGACATGGCCCAGCGCTGTGTGAGCACGGAGAACAAACCACAGCGGGAGGCAATTGCTTTTGGACAGGAATCAGAAAATAACCAAATGGATTTCTTCTATTCCCTCCTTCATTAGCAGCATGCTGAATGCCTTCAGCCCGTCAGCAGAGAAATCTTTATTGGATTTTTATCCACAAATGAGTTTGCAGTCTTAGACTGAAGGAGGAATTCTTAAGGAACTCTCCCAAACTATTAAGCATTTAAAAATACATATAAACATAATTTATGTTTGACAAGTATAATAAATACCCCGATTTTCCCTTTTATTCTGCATGTAAACCTCTTGAAAAAAGCCCAACTGGGTTGGAGAATGCACAATTTACTTTGTCTCCTATTGGCAATCTGGAAATGATTAAAACAAACATGTAGATATGTCCAAAATAGGATGGAGAGGAAAACTTACATAAATGTGCCTCTAGGATGTTCCTGGAAGGCCCTGAAAGGATAAGAGACTTTCATTTTCATGTAATCTGCATTAAGAGGTGAGTACCTGACTTATAACAGTCACTGAATATTTAGAAGCAATAAATTCTTTTCAATGATTATCTTAAAATCTTACTAGCACAGGTAAATTTATCTCATAGAATATACAACATCTATTTAAAAAAATAAATGTAGTTAAACTAGTAAAAGAACAAAACAGTTCCCAGGGCAGTATAAGTAATAACCAGCCATTCTGCCCTCACTCTTAACAATGAGCTCTCCACGCCCTGAGGGATCAATGACCTCATTTGTTCTTCACAATGGCCCTGTGATTTGCTGCGTGATCAATCCCTTTCTATTGATGAACTCATCGAGGCTGTGAGAGGAAAGTGAAGTGCCCATGATCAATCAAACACTTGAACCAGGAGTCTCAAGTTTTTCGTAGATAAAGAGGCAGATAACACACGCTCTGAGCTTTGCGGACCCCAGTGGCGTTGGTGTAGCTGGGTTATACCATTGGAGCCTAGAAACCACACAAAAAACATGGCTGGATTCCAAGAAGACTTCACTCAGGGAAGTCAAAATTAGAATCTCAGATGATTTTCACATCTAAAAGGGTGAATGTGTATGTGTGTGTGTGTGTGTGTGCTAAAGCTGTTTTTACAGCAGTGAGCAGCACAGCACAAATTCTGGGCCCGTCATTTGCAAAGTGCTCTTCCTGACAGACAACACCATGCAGAGCACAGCTACATGGTCCTAGCTACTCAGAAGGCTGAAGCATGAGCATTTGATATTTGAAGCCTGCTGAAGATACAGAGTGAATTAAAGGCCATCCTGGAAAACCCACAAGAGCCTATCTTCAAAACCTATTTTAAAAAAAAAAGAAAGAAAGAAAAAGAAAAGAAAAAAGAAATATGATCATAAAAGTGCTTAAGTGCTTGCCTAGCATCTTGTAGTGGTAGGTTCAGTCTTTAGAAACACAGGAAGGTACACACATACACACACACACACACATGCATGCACACACATGCACAGAGAAAAGAAATGTCTATTAGGTGAAAGTGCTGGGACAGATTTGACCTCCAGGTAGGGTGATGGTTCAAACCCTGACATATGAAGTAACATGTGGATTCAAATGTAGTCTGTCACAACCTCAAAACCATGCAGATTTCTTTTAGAACTGAGTGGAGGCCCTACTCAGAGACTTGAATAGTGCTTGTGCTGTTCCTAGTTTTGAAATTAAGCACGAGACGCAAACATACAAAGCTTCTACATCCAAAGAGAAAGACTGAGTAATCACCAGCAGCAGAGCAATTACCAAGGAGCAGAGAGCCAGAAGCAAGCCCAAGGAACACTTTATTGTCAGCTAGAGTGTTTGCCTAAAAGTAAATTTAATACTCATTAAGAAGGGAACATTGCTTTAATGCCACTTCAGAGGCTGGCCACGGGAAGCTGGCTCCGAGCAATTCAGGAAGCTGCCTCACTGCTCCAAAGCTGACAGGCATTTATACACAAATCCTTCAGATGGCAGGAAGACAGGGGGATGGCTCGTTGTGGAAATATTAGGCACCACCAGTCCCCAAAATGGCCTGGGCCTGTAATTCAGTGGGTATAGTCAAGAGGGAGGGAGCCAGGGAGAGAGAGAGAGAGAGAGAGAGAGAGAGAGAGAGAGAGAGAGAGAGAGAGAGAGGAGGTGTAGCCTCCACTGAGAAAGTTTCTAGAATTTTCTCTGATTTTGAAGGTGGTGATTAAAAACACAGTCCTATCAAGGTACACTTCATCATTTTTATATGTTTTCTTCCTCCCACGCTGTGATTTGTTACATCTTTTCTGAGGCGGAAATCTGTCTCCGTAAGCCTGTCTTCGCTGAGTGATTTTGCAGGGATGGCATTGTTCAGGAAAGCTTAGCAACTGCCGTTGTGCTGCGGAATAAAGCTGTCAGTGTGGGACTGAAAAACACACATTTCAGAAAACAAGAAAATGCATTCAGAAAAGCCTCATCATCTCTCCTTCCACGGGAAACAGAGGCAGTGGCAGAGAGGGTTCAGAGGAATAAGCACCTTTGTAGTGGCGGCGAGGTACTCACAACCTCAGCCACACCCAAGGGCCATGGAAACTACAGCGTCCACACATCTCAGATGGAAAGCAGCTAAGTGATGGACAACTCCAGAGAAACATCTGTGGATATGAAGTATGGTGAAGGAAGAAAAGGAGTGATTGGCTACATGCAGCTATACAGGAACATTTCCTAATATTTCCTAATACAGATCCTTAGGGTTTGTCTGCAAAAGATTATTTTATCTTGTATGCCCTCTCGCTCTCTCTTTGTTCTGATTTATTCTGTACCATGAAATAAAGATGGAAATCAGAACTTCATGGCTGAACCTCCCTTACATTCAGTTTTATATTTTCCTAAAAGCTAGAAAGAGCTTCATTGGCTGGGGGGGGGGGGAAGTAGTTACAGACTCATACCCAAAGACACATCTTTTTCCCTAGAATAACATTAATATATCTTGGCTTTTAATGAATATTCCACTCGGTGTGTGTGATGCTCTGAGAGGAAAATGCATATTCATACACTATTGTGAAGAGATGAAAAAGGAAGAAAAGAAAGATGGCGTGCAGACATGAAATGAGTTAACTCCTGCCATCAAGATGATAGATGGCTAGATTGAAGAGATGATAGAATGGTGAATGGATGCATACATGATAGATAGATAGATAGATAGATAGATAGATAGATAGATAGATAGATAGATAGAAAATATATACATGATATAGACAGAAGACGGATAGGTAAGTATGTATGTAGATGAAATAGATTTATCATGTACATCAATTAGACATACACAGCCTGTATTCATTTGTGTGGGTACAGCTGCCTCATAGCACATATACAGACCACAGAGGGCAGCTTCAGGTTATCAGTCCTCACCCTCCACCATGCTTGAGACAGGATCTTTGCCGTTTGCTGCTGCACGGGCCAGACTGACTAGTGGGAGCTCTGACAAATTCTCCTGTCTCTGCCTCTCATCTCACTGAGAACACAGTAGTGCAGGTCCTTGCTCATCTTCACGTGGGTTCAGATGATTCAAACTCAGGTTTCCCTGAAGGGTCTTCCCATCCCTCGGGTATTTCACCTTCATATAAGCCTTCATTTCAAAAAACACAAAGAATGTCATTTTCACTCCGTTATCTCACATGTGACCTGCAAGTGGAAACTGGGCAAGAGGGCAAGGGGGCAAAGAAAAGAAAGGATCTGAGAAGTAGAGGGATGGAAACAGAAACAGATTTTGTTTTTAAAATGCCATTATGAAATCTAGTTCTCCCTAAGCTAATAAAACATTTAAAAAAAATGAACACAGATGCTGTGTCAAGCAGGGAGAAACTCGAGACCATCTATTTAGGATTTGTTTTTAAATACTATTATTTTATGTGTATTCTAAAATGGCGGCAAAAATAAAACTTAGGTGTTCTATTTAACTTCCAAGTATTTGAAATATTGAAATATTTAAAGATAATTTTGATGTTACTCCTCTTTTTTTTTTCTTTTTTTAATAGCTGGCTACAAGCTTGAATGACTCAACATGATACTCAGCCCAGGTCCTGCAATGATTTCATCAAATTCTTGCTATTTACTAGGTATGAAATAATTTCATGTAAGTAAGTAACGTTCAAGTCCTTCAGGGGTTTACAACTGGTGCTTGCTTAAAGAATCCAACCTCTCTCTGCTTTCTTAAACTATCCGCTGGATGACTGAAACATTTTGAGCACATGGCTCATGTCTGGAAAGCCCTTCTCCAGTGTTCAGGAACAGGCAGCCATAGACGCTGCTGCTGACACTGATAAGGGGTCTCAGAGAGTAAGTGGTTTGGCCCCGGTTAGCTACTGCAGTGAGCAGGAGTGGTGTTTTTGTGGTTTTCCCTGTGTGGTTGTTGGTGTGGTTTGTGTGTATGTATGTGTGTTGTGAGTGTGTGTGTGTTCACCCTACTGCATGTGTGTATGTATGCAGGCAAGGCAGGAAATCAATCGAAATCAATCCACCTTTCTAACACCAAGGCCTCTCGTTGGCCCGGAGCTCACCAGTGAACTAGCCTGGTTAGTGAGCCCCAGAGACCTGTTTGTCTCTGGATCCCCAGTGCTGAGATTGCAGGATCTTGCTCAGCAAGCGCCTTATCCAGCCCTGTGGCCCAAAGCTGGTGCCTGTAGAAAACAGCCTCTCCTGTCTGTATACACGTCATGAGAACCACCAGTCATTGCTGAAAGAACCAAGGCTACCAAGCTGTATTACACTTATTTGGTTACATCATTGCCTACATAAATACAGTCATGGTCTTCCAATTTAGGCAATAGCTATTTAATAAAAGAGAAAGCAAATTAAAAACGAGTTGTATTGATAAATGTGATTAGCCCAATTTAAATTTCAAAGTGTTCATATTTTAATAGGCTTCTTCTTTTGTTCTTAGTCAAATGCGTAATTGCTTTTCCTCGTTCTTTTCATTTGCTGTCAGGAAAATCAGAATAATCTGCAGAAAAATATGCACTGGGAAAAACTGACTTGCATGAGAAGTCCTGTGGCTGAGTTACATGTGGCCAAGTGTAAGAAAAAAAAAAAAGTGTTAGGATCTCACTGGTTATGGACAAAAGCAAATGGGCTGACCTCTTCAAATATGATGGGCAATAAAATGTTTTATCTAGTTCACTTTTAATAAGGTCAAAATTAAAAGAGGACACAAAAGAAAGGTTTTTAGCAATTGAATCGCAGCACATAAGCTGACTCCCAAGCAACTCTACACCCTCACGCGCGGGCGTGTACACGCACGTGTATACACACGCACACACACACCTGCCCATTATTTTAAACACAAGGTATGCTCAACTTCCAGAAAGCAGGCAAAGTTCAATTACTTCATGTACGGTTTTTGAAAATGGATCTAAATGACTTTTTATTACTAAATCCAAAGGGTCTCAATAAAAGCCCATGGAAAAACCCAAGGAAGAGAGCTTCAAAATACACATTTCACCAAAAGTCAATTATGTAAAGCCCGTGAATAATAAACTCACTAACAACCCGGTTTGGTGACAGCTCAAACTCAAAGACCAGTAAAGAAATGCTGTTTACTCCTACAGCTGTCTGATTGCGTTATTTACGCGTATGTACGTCTGTATATGTACTGTGTGCACAGTAACAGCAGCTTTCCCTTGAAGCAGGAGCTGCGTGGTCTGAGCTGGGAGCGTTCTGCTTTGCCGCTTTGCGGAGGTCTGCGGGCGTGTCTCGAATGGCGATTTGCCAGACACACATGCTTCCATTTCCCCAGTGAGGGATCTTTGCTGTGACCGTGCTGGCCTCTCGCTCTGTCAAGGGCCTTCCCAGAGGGCTGACAGGCTGGGAGAGAGTCAGTTCTCGCCCACAGACATTTGGGGAATTCTGTGGCCAGGCTCATTGAGGATTGCGAAAACAGTGGTGGGTTCTAGGAAGCAGAGGGAGGCTAGGAAGGGGCGGGGATCCTCAGAGGGGCTTTCGCAGGAAGCAGAGGTCTCTAAGCGCTAGGCCATTCCGTCTTAAGATTCCGCCCTATTTGATGACACACCCTGAGAATTCTCGTTGGTCAAGGTGAATACAGTCTGTGGCTCCTTATTGTGGAGTTACTTTTTCTCCTTGTCTTTACTCTTAACCTAACACTTCCGCTAGGGAACTCGATCACATTAAATATTTACCACCGCGCTCTTCGATCTTGGCTGCC
>CM053760.1:67971192-68064038 GCA_028658305.1 Pachyuromys duprasi
GAGAAAATCCCAGGCTAAAATTGAGAGGCGTTAAAAAAAAAAGTCAGTAAATTCACATGAACTAATGCTCTGTTTCTGGAATGGAAGCCGCTGCCGGGAGGGTAGGCGGCAGTCCCGGCACCTTAATTCCTATGGCTCCGCAGTCCTGCTTCACAGTCGCCGTGTTATTAATTTCCTGTTTCATAACCCTGACAAACATAATTGTTAATTACACACCACACACTCCACCCTCACAGTCAATGGCTTCTCTCAGAAACCTCATCTGATACAGAGCTATAGTGCAAATGCCCCACTATATTAAATTTCAATTTAATTATCTTTATTACAGTGCTCCCTCCTTGAAGAAAATGATTAACTCTGAGATAGACTTACAATAGGAAGGCAAGGTAGTGGAGGGACCCTCACGCTAAAGCCCTGTGCCATCATCCAGGCTGTAGTTACGGGCAACGGCAACAATAAAGGGTTAGAAAACGTGTTTCTTTTAATTTCCTCAGCTCCCTGGGACATGATCCCCCCCCCGACTGCCCAGATCCCCCAAACAGCCCTGATCCCCCCAGCCCTGATCCCCCCCACAATCCCTACTCTCAAACACAGGGTGAGTGCAGGGGAAACGGCACCTGAGCACCTCCCCCACTGTGTGTAAGGTGTGCACACACATATTTTCATCAAAAGCAAGAATGAGCCTCAGTTAGCAAGGAAGAGGTTGGGAAGGCCCTGAGCAAAAGGAACATACTCATTCCTTAAAAGTTAATCCTTTGGGAGTTAAACTTTATTTAGCATTGTGTACCTTAAAAATAAATAAATAAAAAAGAGCTTAAGGTGTTTTATTTTTAAACATTACTGAGATGACTTTCAGTAAGATTTTCTTTACTCTTGGTCAGAAAATTAAAAGATTTGGAAGCCTCTAAGCTTCTCAAAAGTAATTGCTTCCCTCGATTAACACTAAGGGGCTTGAGTCCCAAGGGCTGGAAAATGGGACCACAGAGCCTTGAGACTCCCCGTCACAGAGATAAAACAGCGAAGTGGAGTTTTACTATCACTAAGCAGCATTCATCTAACAGGGGTGTACCTGGGGGCAGCCACTATGAGGAACAAACTAGCCCTGGGCCATAAGCAAGTCTCCCTACTCATATTCTTTGGCCTTCTTAAATGTGTTGGCTAATTCAGGATGGGAGACTTTGGCTGGAACTTAATCAAACAATAGGGATAATCATAAATTCAGACAATAGCAGGGCCCCTGAAAATACAAATAGGTATCCCTTGTGGGTTTCTTAAATTAAAAAAATAGTATTTTTATTATATTCTTCATTCTTTGACATCAGGCATGCATATAATGTATTGTGATTATATAGAAGCCCCTTTCACTCCCCATAGAATCCCCCCCCATACCATCTCCTAACTTCATGTCCTCTTCTCATAATCTGCTTGGGGCAGTCGGTGTTGTCATGTGCTCATGGGTGTAAGGCCATCCGCTGGAGCCCGGGTAGTCCACCAGGGACAACGTCCCTAAAAGAAAGCGACTCTCTATCTCAGCAGCCTTCCAGCGGTGCTTCCCCCATCTCTATGGGAATTCTGACTGCCTTGATCTTGTGCAGACCTTCCATAGACAACCACACCCACTGTCCGTGCACGAGTTCATTGGCGCATTTATGTTCAGAAGATAGTATCTCACAGCAGCGCCCCCTGACCCTGGCTTCTATCCTGCCCCCTTTCCCACAATGCCCCCTGAGTCATCAGATAATAGAGAGGGGCCATTTAGCGCTGAGCATGCCACAGTTCCTCACTCTCTGTGATGTGCTGCTTTTTGAATGAGGTGCGTTCTTATTTCCGAGAAACGCACCGTGGAAACACTCTAGATTGTGTCTGCCCAGTTCTAGCTGGTTCGGGCACTGACTCCTAGTGGCCTTTTATTTGGGGGTCTCAGGAGAGGGGAGGCAGTGTTTCCTGCAGTCGAAGACTAACCTCAACCCTGAGACCGGTTAGTCTCCTAGTGTGGTCAGGTGAGGTAGTAAGCAGGACGTGGAGGAGACTGTTGATGGCGGAGCAGATAAACTTTCTTTTCATAGAGAAAGACACTAAGTAAAACGATGATGCATTTCCGTATGTACATAAACTAGCGGCATAGATGCTTGCTGCCGTTCCCACGTATTCAGTGTGCTGTGCATGATCGCACATGCTATGCTTTTACAGGCCGGGCAGAGCCACAGGTTTGTTGACACCAGCACCTGATTAATGCATTGTAATACAATGTTACCATGGCTACGAGTCTCTAGGTCATAGGAATATCTCCCCTCCATTATACTCTCAAGAGCACTGTTGCATATGCAGCTTTCCTTCGAGCGAAATACTGCAGTGTGCTGCCTGAGCGAGCTGAGTGGATCAGGGGCCTAAGTGTACAACGAGTGCTTCACTTTGAGCCTGATTGAACTTGCCAGAGAATACTGACCCGTTTGGATTAATGGAGGTGATAGTCGGGGTGGGAGGTTCTCTAAGTAAGACACGTTCCTGTTCCCCTCTATGTCTGCGTTCATTTACTCCTTACCCTCTACCTCGGGGACATGGAGTTGCACTAGAGCCCCTATAACTAAATGGATTTGTCGTCAGATTCTCTGCAGCAGACTGGGGAAAGGGCTGATCTGTTTGAGATAAGCAGAGAGATGGGCTTCCCGGCTTAGATATTAGAAAGCGGGAAAGGTAGGATGGCATTTCCTCACATCATAGAAGTTCTGCCTCTCATGGGTGCTACTGTATTCCATGGAACTAGGATGGGGTAGGGGGTCTCAGATAGTAGCTAAGAGTTTCATACTAATGGAGGAGGAATTTTGTGAGACCTTAAGTGGTGC
Source organism: Pachyuromys duprasi (assembly GCA_028658305.1). Classification (NCBI taxonomy): domain Eukaryota; kingdom Metazoa; phylum Chordata; class Mammalia; order Rodentia; family Muridae; genus Pachyuromys; species Pachyuromys duprasi. The sequence goes on from CM053760.1 coordinate 67,974,036, forward strand.
TGAATTCTTAGGATTAAATTGGTGCAGACGACTGGCATGTTTGGTGTACACCTATAATCCCGGCACTAAGGAAGCTAAGGCAGAATAACTGCCACGAGCTTTAGGCTACACGGGACTACATAATCAGACCTTATCTCCAAAGAACAAAAAAAGTGTTAATAGTAATACTAATACTGATACAACTAGTAATAATTGGGTGTTGAGAACACAACTTAGTTGGCACATTTCTTACTCAGCATACACAAAGCCACTGGGCTTGATTCTTAGCATTGTAGAAACCAGGCTTAATAGCATGTACTTGTAACCCCAGAACTCAGGAAGTAGAACTGGGAGATTTGGAATTTCAAGGTCATCCTCAGCTGTACAGTAAAGGCATAAGCCAACATGCATGATACAAAACCATAAAACATCACCATCATCATCACCACTTGCTACCATCACTATCACCATAATAATAACACCAATAAGTACAAACTGAATCATAATAAATAATTACCATTAAAAGAATATTGTCCTTGAATTGCAAAGCAGAGATCTTCATTAACAAAATAAGCACTTTTTATATTATATTCTTCCTAAGAACTCTGTGTCATACCTGCATCTTTGCAGAGCCACAGATGAACTAGCGTGGTCTCTATTAAAAAGCCTGGACTTTTCCTCCCTCTGTGTGCAAGTTTTAGACTGTTTTATCAACTGCATTACTCCAGGTTCAACCAAGAAAACCGAATCAAATAGAGAAAACAATGCAGGTTTCTGGCTGCTAACTAGTGGAAGGGTCAAAGAATGAAAGATGAGAGTTTAGTCTGCAACTGCAAATTGGTGTTTCCACATCCCCATGGATGCTTGCACACATTTGCATTCTCTCTCTCACACACAATGCACTCGCATACATGCAAACACATGTGTGCATATGGAAGAATGAAAATTCCAGAGCCTGTGAGCTCCATCATTAGACCTGCTGCATACTGCCCTTTGACTCTAGGAGCTGCCACCGCCATTATACTGATGACCACAGAAAGAGACTTTTGCCAGAAGTATGGCCTATAGTCAGAAGAAAAGATAACCCCACCTTCCATTCTCCTGTGAAGGCCCTCTCGTCAGAAGAACATAATGAGGCCTGATTCACTCATAAGTGAGTTATGATAAAAACAAAAATGTGCAGCCTTCCACCCTATATACAAGAAAACGTAAATACACTGGAAAGGAGTCAATGGCCACAAACAGCTAAACAGCATGCCAGCAGCTCAGCATGAATGGACGGGGGAAATTGGAAGCCTTTCAATCCTCTTGGTAGATTAAATTCCATTCCCTACATGGGTGTGGGACTGGAGACAATGGAAAAAGCCAGAGTTCAAATCCCCAGACTCATATAAAAGCTGGTCAAGCCAATTTATAATCGCAGTATCCAGGAGGCAAAGAGAGGAGATCTATGGACCAAACTTGCTAAACTAGCTAAATGAGTGAGCTCTGGGTTCAAGTGTGAGGCTCTGTGTCACTAAATAAAATGAAAGCTGATTGAGATATCCAGTATCAACCTCTGACCTCCACATGCCCACTCACACATGTTCACATGTTCTCACACACATGCAGCCACACAAATACAAACATGTACTCACACACCCACACACCAGAAATAACACAGTGAAAGTCTTGCTAAAACAGGAAAACCACCAACTTCCTATTGTTAATTTGGGATTCATATATTTAGCATAAAATGCTGGCTTCTGTTTGCTAACACTTTTATTAGAAAGCATTTATAAAAACAAGCACATTCAATAATGTGCAATCAATACACACGCACCCTATTCAACTAAGAAAGACAATGCAGCAAAGGAAATCTAGCTGTTGACTCTGGGCCAAACTCAGCATCTGAGGATGAGACTTGATGAAAATAGCTTATGAAATTTCACTATCATTAGAAGATGGCTTTTTTATGTTAGCTTGATAACTTCCAGGAAATGAGGAAAAACTCGCAGTGACAAAATCATGTAAGTAGAGCCTTATGAACTGGTGGCACAGCGTACCAACTCCACACTGTGACAGCATTAGCCCATCAGGAAGAAGTAATGAATTCTAATAAATCCGGAAACAGGCAAGAAAGTATTTGCTATCTCTGCATCAGTGTTGTGAGCCTATTGTCCTCACTTTGTAGTATTTTGAATAGAATGAAAAGCACTGAGCAACAAAAGGAACGCACAAACCATTCAGGGAGATCACTGAGACTTTTGTTGGTACACATGCCATGCCTTTCCCTTTCACTGCAGATTGCGATCTTCTTTATAGAAAGTCATCATCTATGTGAGGAAAATAAACTTTTCCAGAGCAAATTAGCAACCAAATAGAACCTCAGCTGCACAGTATGACAAACACGAAATCTTCCTGGAAGTTGCATCAGGCAACCGTGTTCCAGGAAGGAAAAATGAAGTCAAATTATCATAATGTCCTTATTTCATACTGACAAAATGTGTGATGTGTGTGTGATGGACACTAGTCCATGAGTGCTTGATCCAGTGCACGTGTTTGGAAACCAGAAAAGAGTTTCAAGGATCGTGCATCCTTCTCTATCACACTCCATCTTATGCTTTTGAGTCAGGGTCTCTCCTTGAAGCTCACATGTTTTCATCCAGCAGGTCCCAGCAACCTTGCAGTGTACATCTCCTAACAATTTTAGAGTAGAGTCAAAGACAAGACCACCCCAGCCTATTCCGTGAGTGCTATCCAGCCCTTATGTTTGGGCACTAAGAGTTCTTAATGCTCTGCCATCTCTCTTGGCCACACCCACCTTATGTTTTGAGAGAGACTCTCTCACAGAACATGGCGCTCACTGATTCATCTGGATGAGGTAGCTAGACAGTCCCAGAGACACTCTTGTGGACATTTTCAAAGAAAAGCCATCTAACTGCATTTCAGTTTCTTGTCTTTCTCTGTTTCTAACAACCGTTTCTTGTTCCCAGACTAAGGGTCCTCTGCACTTTTCTCTGTAAATGAGTTACTGCTCCTGCAGACCATAGTGAAGGTTCTGCTATGGTGATGTGCGATGGGTTCCTGAGAGGGGACAGGAAAGGCAGTCTTGCAGACACATCCCTGTCCCAGTGTTGAGGGCATGAGGCTGGTGAGCAGTACCTGTGGGAGTCATCAACCTGTGTGATACGTAACACAAGATGACCTCTGGCCAGAACATATTCTAAAGCATGGAAATTCTCCCCAAGCAGGTCTGCTTTCTTGTTGACACACTTGAACACCTGAGCAGTCTTCTTGACTTCCCCTTTCTAGAAGTTATGCATGTGCTTATTTTCCATAGAACTTGCTCTTTAGGGAATACAGGGTGCAAATCACAACCTTAACAAATAAAAGATAGATGTGTAAAGACAGGGTCATCTAATGCTCTGAAACTGAAATGTGTCTCCCTGCCAGAGGAGTTCTTCATTTTACCTGCTGATGTTTCTTATCCTGTCTTCTTACAGAAAATTATGGCATCTTTTACAATCCTTGGCATTATAAATCTGATAAAAATGTGTCACTCAGTGAATGGGTGATATTGGACCAATTTTAAATTTCTACTTCATAAAATGTGAAGGTCATCATTTAATTAAAATGGTTTCTTAAAGTTGCCTCCACACTCAAGAGCTGTTATACTAGAGTCTGCATTTTGGGGGAGGGGAGGCATTTGTTAAAGGAATTTTGATAGTACTGAAAAGACAATCAAGAGAATTGCTATTGTTCCAGGTTAATAGGGAAAAAGACAGTTTAATTGAAGGCATGACCGGAGTAGAAAGAGAGATAGAAAGCAGAGAGAAAGGAAGGAAGACAAAGAAGGAGGGAAAGTAGAATGAAGGGAAAGAGGGAGAGGGAGGAAAAGAGGGAGAAAAGAAAGAATGAAGAGGAAGGAGAGGAGGAGGATAGAAAAAATTGAATATGTTTAATTTTTCTTAAAATGCATGCAATGTTACCTCATTTCTGGAAGAGATCTCAATGACAACCTGCTCATAAATTATATTTTCAAGAATCAGGAAGTTATACTCACAGTTCATACACAGAAAACAAAATGCAATTCCACACCAAAGAGGGAATGGAAAAAGGAGCCTGGCAATGTCTAGCAAGGAGGAAAACCTGGAGGAAGTTGCTGTCATTTTGTCTGTTGAAAGGACAATGGTTTTTTGATTCCATAACCTGTCTCAAAATGGAAATGCATTATGTATCATCCCAGAAGCCTTTTGAAACCGAATGCACTCACGGGGCCTGCCGGATGGTGCATCACAGGGACGCGGCAGGCTTTCTGTGAGCCCAGGGTGTTCCACTTTGATCTCCAGGCAAGCCGACTGTGACACGGTGTCCCCACAGGAGGCTCTTTTTAACTAAAGTGCACACAGAAAAATTGATGAAATGCTTATGAAGTGGTTGTTTTAACTCCAAATGGAGAAAAGCAAGCAGAAGGGGGTGAAGGGACACATTGTTGTGACATAAAGATTCAGCTGAACCCAGCACAATGCTTTATCACTGTAAGGCGTATTTGAGGGGCTGGGAACATAGCTCGGTTAGTAGGATGCACGAAGCCCTGAATTCAATCCCCAGGACCATATAAAGCTGGGTGAAACGGTGCATGCTTATAATCCCAGCACCCCAGAAGTGGGGGCAAGAGTCAGAAGCTCAGGGCCATCCTCGGTCATACAGTGAGGCTAAGGAAAGACCTGGGTTATGTGAGACCTTGTCTTAAAGAGATTACACAAAAATATGAAAAGTAAGCATATTGTTTATGAGAAGATGTGCCTCATATGTAAGATAGACTGTGAGAACGCAGGGTGAAAAAGTAGCTCATCTCTCAACTCACCACAAAGCAAACCACCAGCTGCCATTTCCTGGGCTCAAATTCCTTGAGTTACAAGGGGAACGGCTCCTCGGAACACAAAGAATGGGAGAGCCTTCCCTTGGCTTATGACAGGGCATTGTCATGACTTGTAATGAATTGAACATTGTGATGTGCATTCTAAAAGAAATGAGTATTACTGTGCGTGCAGAGAGAGAAGAGAGAGAGAGAAACAGATAATCGCATGCACCCAGATGTTCACAGAACAGCACCTGCGCAAGCTGAGATGGCAACTGCCTTTGCGGCTTATCTTTGCTTTTCACGAGCCTGGATCATGTCTGTTTCAATGGGAAAGGAACAGTGCATGTGCAGGAATCATTCAGACATTAAACTAGAGCTACCACATCTGTATGGATCTTTCTGGGGGAACAAAATAAAAATCTGAAAAGTGTTAAGTCCCAATATGCTATTATACGCTATCAGATAGTTATACAATATATGTTTATGTAATCTGCGTGCACAGTGCCCATGGTGACACTGTCAAAGGCAGTAAAGTATAAACCCCACAGACCTGAGGAGTGGATTTTAAGAGAGGTCGTGCATAAACGTGGACTATGTAAATCACTGGAAACTCTCCTCTTCATAAGAAAGTATCCAACTCAGTTTAAGATGGTTTGAGTAATGGAAGGTTAAAGGACAAAAAAAAAGCAATCATGGTAACTAGGATTTATTTATCCTTTCAAACAGATACTAATAATTTTAAAAGTTCTTGAGATATAAGCTTTGGTTTGTTCATGGCAGAGAGGTGACAGGTTTGCTGGGTAACTGAGAAGAGACAGCTCAGGAGAATCATAAAAACATACCTGATCAGTATCGAATAGCTACCGTCACTCTCCTTAGAAGTAGCCTGCCCGGTGCTAACTACCTCATGGATGTATTTCGTTTGATTGACAGGTCTGTTGGGTAAGTACATACTCGCCATGCTTTGAACTTGGCAGAGAAGTGTTGAGGGTGAGGGCATCTGAGTGTTGCAATGCCCTGGGTCCAGCAAGTGGTGGGGCTGGACAGTGTGGTTGGAATGCCAAATCTATGCATTGCACTGTTGGCTGGGGTTGACTCCCCATGGCCTTCGCAGTCAATGAAAGAGAAAGAGGGAAAACATTAAGAACACTGCTCTATGGGAGAATGAGTTTTAAAAATGTGTGTGTGAGCGAGTGAATTGTGCAGGGTAGATGTGTGTCATCTTTGCACACGTGGATTAGGCTGTGTACCCATGTCGAGGTCAGAGGAGGACATGGTCATTCTGCTGGATCACCCTCACATTATTCCCTTCAGACAGGGTCTCTCACTGAACCCGGAGTTAGGTTGGCCTCTGGTAAGCCCCAGCAGTCCTCCTGTTTCGGCACCCCTAAGTGCTGAGGTTACAGGAGTCTTCACCAGCTTCTTATGTGCGTGTATGACATATGTACTGTGTCTTTCTGGGCCTTTGGCAAGCACTCTTGCCTGCTGAGCTGCCCCCCCCCTCCCCTCAGCCTCCAAATAGTACAAGAAATGGTACTGGCTGGGCATAGTGAGCATCTGTAATTGGAATCATCACACCATCACAGAACTGAGGCAAAGCAGCCACAGAGTGCAGGTTTGTAGAAGCCATGAAAGCTGTGTTAGAGAATACTGCGTCCTCGCCAACAGGCTCTCCTCCCAGCCCTCCTGGAAGGCGGTGGTGGAAAACCTGCTTTAATGCTTTCGGCAGCAGATGCTCCCCACCTACCAGGCAGCACACTCCCTTCTGAAGGTGCGGACGTTTTCGAGAGGGCGCTGCTGCGTGGAGCCAGAGACCAGAGCAAGCGTTTCCTCGAGCTTGCGTCAGTCCACCACTCCTTAGAGGGGCTGCTTCCCTATAAAACATGAAAGGTAAGATATGCCTTGAAGGGGAGCCTAATTAATTTTGTTAGTGGCCTACTAAGGTTTGGATTTGTTTCTATCCGTTGTGTCAAGGCCAGTAAAATCAAATGGCGAGACTCATGTGCATGATCTCAAGTGCAATTCAGACTTTATAGAAGCATGGCACTACACTGAGCCATCGCTGTTCTGGCCCTGTGAGTGAAGACACAGCTAATGCCTGGCTGAGGCAAGATTTAGAACTGGGCGAGTATGTAAAAGGTCTGTGGGGCAGGTAATCACTCCTAAACGTCGGAGAGATGGTGTGTGAGCTGTGTGTGAGCTGTGCGGAATATAATGCCAGACTTACAGGCTGAAGGACAAGCCTGGTTGTCTACACTGCCAGGCTGCCTTCCAGGGCTTCTGGCGCACATAACACAGCGTGGGGAAGGAGGGGAACCCATCTAACATGCCTGCCCCATGTGTCCAATCAAGGAGATGTAACTTCAGCGAAGATATGTTTCTCAAAGCCAACGGAACTGGCGTATGTCTCTGTTGTGTTTGGAGGATCAGTGTACCCTGGGAATCAGGAATAAACAGAGGGGAGGACGGAAGCTTTGTCCCAAGGAGGAAGCAGAAAAGTTTCTCGTGGCACCTAATAACGTATTCTAACTTTTTGCCTAAAATGAAAAATCTTAACAGTGACTACAGTTGGGTTAGGTTAAGTAGAGATGCAGTGGAAGGATGTGAGTTCTCATTGGCTTCTGTGTGCTTCATGGGCGGGACTTACTGCAATGCTGATTTCTTTCTCGCTGGTCTCCGAAAGAAGCCCCAGGTGACCTCTGGAGTTAGCAAAAGTTTGTGATCACTCCGTGAATTTAGACACACACTCTTATGGACAACATACCTCCCAGGTTCACATCCTGCATGGAAAGCTGACTGCCCCGCACATGCACAAAACTAAAGCTGGGTTGGATTGTGTCATAAACTCAAAAGTTATGTTGGTCATGTTGAAACTACGGGTTTTTAGTTCTTTTTCAGAGAGAAAAAAACTGTTGGAAATATGTGAATCCTAAAGCAAGCCACCATCTCTAGCAGGGGTACCAACAGTCTCCTGGCAGATTTAAGTTTCTGTGACTTTGAAAGGAAAATGGGGCATACTTACAAAGATCACCCTTTGACGTGCACGTTAACTCTGCCCTTGTGGTTTGAATGGAAACCTATTTGCTAGTTCTCCGACCAGTGGTACTGTGTTGAGAGATTAAGACACCCAAGGCTGTAGAACCTGGCTGGAGGAAGTTTGTTGCTGCTGGGAGGGCCTGGATATTGATGGCCTGGCTCAATTTCTGGCCAGCTCGGAGTCTTCCTGCTCTGCCCGATGAGAAGAGGAATGAGTCCAGATGAGTCGGAGCCATGCCTCTCCTCCATGGTGGGCTGTATTCCCACAACGTGAGCAAAAATACCTTCTCCCTCCCTTCCAGAGCTTTCGTCAGGCATTGTTTCATACTCAGGATAAGAAACCTAACTCGTTTTCCTTCCCATTTATGCTCTTTTCTAAATTAAAAACAAACCTCCTTTTAAGTTTTCTAATTCTTCTTACTTAAAATGGTGTATGCTGTCAATGGCTATACCAACCTAAACATCCCTGACCTGGCCTGATGCTGGAAACTAAGCAGAATCAGGCTGGGTTGGTACTTGGATGGGATGTGATACACGGTCATTAAAATGTAAAATTTTAAACATCAAGAATTTTTATTTGTATAAAATTACACATATCTAAAAGTAACATTTTATAAGATAATAATTTAACTTTAAAAGGAAACTGAGGCTTCAAGAACCTTCTGTACAATGGCTACTGTCCGATCCTGAGTCATGTGGAAATACAGAAACTGAAACATCATCTCTGTATTTATGATTCATCCTTACCACATGACAATGAGCAGGTATTGCACCAAAAAAGAAAGGCTACCACTTGGAGAGTATGTAAATTCATGGAAGGAGGGTTTAGAAAGAAGCGGCTACCTGGAGGTGAATCCGGGTGTTTGTCCCATGAAGAGGTCTTTGATGGACCACTGTACTCAGAGTGAGCATCTGTGACAAGCCTTCCAAAACATGACCTTGTATGCAGATTTGGTCCATTTGTTCCACTCTTTTTTGTTCTTTGTTTTTGCCTGCTTCTGTTTTTAATTTTATTTTTATTAATTACAGTTCATTCGCTTTGTATCCCAGCTGTAGCCCCTACCCCCAGCCCTCCCAATCCTACCCTCCACTCTCTTCTTCTCCTATGCCCTTGCCCCAGTCCAATGATAGGGGAGGTCCTCTTCACCTTCCATCTGACCCTAGTCTATCAGGTCTCATCAGGACTGGCTGCATTGTCTTCCCCTGTGGACTGGTAAGGCTGCTTCCCCCTCAGGGAGAGGTGATCAAAGAGCCACGAGTTCATGTCAGAGACAGCCCCTGTTCCCATTACTAGGGAACCCTCTTGGACAATGAGCTGCCATTGTCCTATATCTGTGCAGGGGTTCTAGGTTATCTCCATGCATGGAAGACCTCTGTGCCAAGATTTTTTTATTCTGTTGCCCTCCTTGTGGAGCTCCTGTTCCCTCCAGGTCTTTCTATCTCCCCTTTCTTTCATAAAATTCCCTGCATTCTGCCCAAACTTTGGCTGTGAGTCTCAGTATATGTTTTGATACCCTGCTGGGTAGAGCCTTTCAGAGGCCCTCTGAAACAACCCAGATGTCCCTCAACTGAGGACTGGATACATAAATTGTGGTACATTTACACAATGGAGTACTACTCAGCAATTAAAAACAAGGAAAGCATGAAATTTGCAGGCAAATCGTGGGATCTAGAGAAGACTGTCTTGAGTGAAGTATCCCAGGGGCAGAAAGACACACATGGTATATACTCACTTCTAAGTGGATATTAGACATACAATATGGGATAATCATACTAAAATCTGTACACCTAAAGAAGCTAATCAAGAAGGAGGACCCTGGGTAAGATGCTCAATCTTCATTCAGAAAGGTAAACAGGATAGTCATTGGAAGAGAGAAAACAGAGAACAGGACAGGAGTCCACTCTTTAATATAAAAAATTAATAAATAAATGAATAAATAAACGTGTAGGAGAGTTGACTATTACAATCAAATTTTCATCCCCTTTCTTTTGGCTTCATTTCTTCCTCTCTACTTTCCCAATTCCTCTAGGGGACTTTAAATGTTACAGAAAACTTATAGCATATTATGTGGAAGCCAAAGGCCCCATCATTCCACCCAGTGCCGCCAGTGGGGACAAGCTGGGCAGAAAACCATCTCCTAGCCGCCACACTGAGTGGTTTCCGGAACAAGGGAAATACAGGTGAGAGCTACATCACACTGTATTCTGTCCATCTTGGGTAAAACCATGCTGTACCTTAAACATCCTGTCTCCCTGGCCAGCACTCTGTCTAAACACTACAGACAGAGTATGCTTCATTTCAGTGCAATCATCTTATAGTCTGAAACCTACATGAAGGTAGATCCGCATTCCGCTTTTGCTCTGATGCTAATGTAGAGCTGGTGCATGCAACATCATCAAGAGATCTGTGGCTAACAAAACAGAGCTATCAGATGTGCAAATTCTTACACTATATCAGCCATGATACAGTTGCTGATCTTTGGTGTCTGTTCTGAGGTGGATTACAAACAAGTGTGTTTCTTATAACAAAGGGAAAAATTTGAATTCTGATTGGGAAAAATTTCAATTCTGATATTATGGCAAGGATACATACCAGAGAAGAGTCGGAATCTCTCTGGTTTGAATTTGTGTGTTTGTGTGTGTGGGGGGGGTCTCTCTTTTTATGTTTTAAAATTAAAATATGTTTGTATCATTTTTCCTTTTGGTTTGGTTTTTAAGACAAGGCCCTATGGTAGCCAAGGCTGATCTTGACTCCTCCAACCCTGCTTGCCCCTCTATAGTGCTGTAATGACAGGCAGGCACCACAAAACCCAGATTTTGTCTGACTTTGTAAAGGAGGAGGGGCCAGTGTGTGACAGGGAAAAGATTCTTAGATGTGCAGTTTAGAAACACTACCAAGCACTAAGTGAAGGTACGCTGGTTGGGGTGGGGAGGGAGAGTGGGTTGATCCGGGACTTTAAATGCTTTCTGGTTTAAGTACTGCTGTTTGTGTAGATGTTAGAGCCTCACCCCTCCCCCATCTACAAAAAGGCAGCCATGTCAAGCACGGGTGCCCGGAGAGACTGGTGCTGAAGCTCTACAGACATCTCCACACTTCTCCTGGCAGATTTGGAGAAGATGGGTTTATTGTCTGCCTTTGCCTCTGTATTGTTTGCTTCCTTGCTTAATGAGGAAGAGAAAGAGCTGTGGGGTTGTTAAGAAGCTCCAGACTGGCTTCTGCCCGTGTGCAATTACTGTGCAAGAAAATCCTTGAACGCATGACATACATTTTTAATAAGTGGAGACCTTAGAAGTTATTTCTATTTGATCTGAGCCTGACATCACCCCTGCTTCGAAATTCCTTTGGAAATACTACAGTATCCCCCCCCACACACACACACATCACCTTTACAGCACACTAAGGAATAACAGGAAACACAGTGCAATTATTTTGGGGGAAAGTGGCAAGTTAGAGTGATCTTTAAAAAAAACAATAATAATGGGTCTCACTCCTTCTTAAATACACAAGAAATCTCTCCTTGTCTTGTCCTCTGTGTGATGCACTGAAAAGATGCTGGGAACTACCCAAGCTTTTCTAAGATTCCTCCCTCCTCCTGTTGTATCTGCAAGGTTTTCTGCAGGCTCCTCCCATGATGTTTAAATCAACCTGAATTTAAACACAGAAGGGACAGAGTTCCTTGTTTGCAAATCCTCTCAGTCATTTGTCCATAAATCATAGAGCTCAATAGACTTGGAGACCCGGCCGGCACTTCATACCCGATAAGAATGAGACCCAATGTGTCTGATAAACATCCCATGAGGCTCTGCACACTCCAAACAATGACTTTTCTGCTTTTCTCCCTTTTTTCCTGTTCATATATAAAAAACATGCCACATATTCAAAAGAGGCTGTTGCTCTTAGGGATGCCTTGCTTGAAGTTTTAAAGGTAAACTATCTTCTTCATGATCTTGTAGTAAAAAAAGTTCTTTTTCTTTCTGCTTTAAGCCAAGACCCAGGAAGGGGATGAAACTCACTCAGGGTTACAAAGTACTGCTGGTGAACTCAGTTCCTACAGCTCCTAATGTCATGGTGTCTAAGTGGACCTCTCTCTACATTTCAAAAGTAGGTGAAAACTGGGAAATGGAAAGAGAAGTGGGGGCAGATGCCTCCTTGAGTACTGTGGGAAGAAAAGCATTATGAAAGCCAGGCTTGCTTCCTAAAAGAACGAGAAGGCACCTTTGCCTTAGACCATCCCAGCAATCACTAACAGGAAATGCTGGCAGAATGTACTCACACTGACCCCTGCAGCTCTCATTAAAGCTACCTGTCATGCCCACATCACCATGCTGTGGAGAAGGCCCCATAGGAAAACACTACAGAACATTTATCCAAAAATTGTCATTTCCAGCTCCAAGACCCCCAAAGAGATTGTCTCAAAACTCTGCATCCTCTTCGGTTAATAGACAAGAACATAATCAGAACGACAGGAAAGTCAAAATGGATTCTTCTCTACCTGGGAACTATTGTTTGAGTAGCTCTGTGCCTTTCACATCCTTCAGAGAAACACTGACTGTGAGTGAGGGTACACTGAGCTGTACAGTGTCCACCCAAACTCATGTTTAGCTAGAATCTCAGAATGTGGTTTTATGGAAAGTGAAGGGTCAAACAACCCAAGAAAAGAAACCATCTCTGGCTTGAATGGGCTTTGAAATCAAGGGCAGATCTTCCCATAAGATGAGAGAGCATAGATGATGATTATAGAGACAGAAATTGGAGTGATATTGTCAAAGGCCAGGAGTTGTAGGAGCACCACAAGGCACCGAGTGACATCATGGTTAGTATGTCCTCACACCTCCAGCAAGGCAATAACTTTCAATTTCCTCAGGTGACATTGGTGGCAACCATACTGGTTATTTATAGACACCCCCCTCCCCCAGCTGATTGATGCTTAGCTTTAAATTTGGTTCACTATCTCAAATGTTCCCCAGTACCCAGGGATTATGTATGAAGAATCCTTCCTGTTCAGTAGCAAATACGTTTTTCCACCTACTTGCTTCTCTGATTTATAACTTTTTGTTTAGAATTTCTTATGAATTGACTAATAGTAGATTGAACGAGAAGATGATAAAAATTACAAATTATAGATTCAGGAATGTCTATGGTCTCAACAGAAAGGGCTTAAGTAGATGGTAGCTGTTTTTGCTTTTTTGTTTTGTTTTGTTTCCGAGGCAGGATTTATCTGTGTAGCCTTGGCTACTCTGGGCTTACTTTGTAGACCAGGCTGATCTCGAACTCACAGTGATCACCCTGTCTCAGCCTCCCTGAGTGCTGGGTTTACTGGCATGTGCCACCAAGCCTGGCTGGTTTTTACTTCTTAACTTACCTTTAAAAAGAGGAGGAGGGGAAAGAACAAAGGAAGATTTGTTTGCAGAAAGAAACAGGCGGTACACCTAAAAAGAGTGAAGGCTGCTGAGATGGCTCACGGCTGAGAGCATTGCTGGACAATTGGACAATCGTGAGGACTGACATTCGGACCCAGCTGCTCTGGAACAAGCACGCTGTCCCAAGGACCCCAGTAATCCCAGAGCTGAGTGGGGCACAGATCAGAGGGTCACAAGGGCTTGCTGTCTTCCAGGTTAGTCAAAGCTGAGGTGAAAAAGTGAGCTCTGGATTCAAGCAGAGACCCCAACACAAAGGAACAGGTAAACAGTGAGAGATGACGTCACCCAGCACCCCCTTCTGCACAGATGACCAAGTAAGCATACCTGCACATACATGTATTCATACGGTCACACAGACACAGGCATACACAAAAGTAAATAAGCAAATGAATAAATCTTCTAAAAACCGACTCTGCTTACATGATGAAGGGACCGAGGCCATTGTCAGCGTGAGAGATATTTGGGCTGTGCTTAGGGCCTCAAGCAACATTTAATAGAAGAACAAACAATAAATGTTTTTCTTTTCCATGTGTCCCCAAACTTACTATTATCACTTTAGTTCACACTGGAGACCATGAACGTGAAGACTTAGTCCATGGAGGTTTAGTCTCAACCTTTGGTAAATTGCAAAGCCCCAGTTAATATGGAGAAAATTGGGTGTGGTTGTTTCTCCAGGAATCTTCCGTCCTTGTTTTCTTTTGAATTTCCTCCAGGTCCCCAGTACTAACAACACTTCAGCCAGAGACATGACAAGGCTAACTAGTGATGGGGGCAGGGTGAGGACCATAAGGCTTAGCTATAACAAAACAAGATGTAACACCCTTCATCTCTTTAGGTAAGGGGTTGTAACTAAGGCCTCACCAGCAGGTGTCTTATCCAGATAGAGGAAGGAGGAGGAGGAAGAAGGGAAATGGCTCTTCTCCAGGAAGGGCTGGATCCTGAGGACAGCAACTATGTTCATATAAATCCTACGTAGACTTTGGCTCAGTTGTAAACAAGGACATGAGATGTACTGAATTCCCAGGGCCAGCAAAGGACAGGTGATTGGGACTGTTTGAAGTTTCCAACATAGATTTCTAAATACATCAAAGGGAAAAAATGTCTCTTTCATGCTGAAATTCTTTGGGAAGGAAAAGGGAGCCTCAGCCAACACAAAATGAAATCTCTGGTAGTGCACTAGAGAAAGTAAACTGTCTTCAGAGTTCACCCAACTCTACTTTGTCACCAGAATCACGTAAAGAAGATGCCCAGTGACAGACAGAAAGTGACAACACGGCCCAATGCAAACACTAGCATAGTAAATTCCTGGCTGGGAGTCTTGAATTGACAAGTCCTTCTTGTCAGTGGAGTTCATGTCCTATACATCTTCTTCCTTGGCAATAGGACCACAGAAGAAATGGTACATAACACACAGCTGGCATCTTCAGAATCAGCAAGGATACTCCACCTGGAAACACGTCATAACATCCTTTTGTTAACGCAGCATGAAGCCACAATTAGGACCATCCAGGAGTAAAGGTGACAGCTAGAGAAGAGGGAATGGATTGGATGTGCTCCTATAACCTCAACACCATTAGGCAGTATCCTTAAGATGCAACATTCCCTAAGCTGTTCTGGAGTCACTGGTTTGGTTCTAACATCTCTACAGATTTCATTTTCATTGGACAAATGAAGGACCAGATCCATCCTAGGATGCTCCCTGGGGCTTGCTTGGATGCTGCAAATATGAGCTTCCAAAAGATAGATGTTTGTTGTAGCACTGTGATTACACAGGAAATGGCCAGGTGCTATGGCTCTCTTGTAATGTTACCATCCAGGTAGCTGAGGAAGGAAGAATGCAGGCATAAGATTATTGTGTATTGTGTATTAATGCTGATTTCTGTATCCCTCATATCTGGAAACAATCCTTATTCTGAGAATCTCCTCTCCCAATGCTGTGCAAAGACTGCTCCCCAATTGTCCCCTGATAGTCCTTGTCCCCTGATAGTCCAATAAAGTGGCTTACAGCCAGCCACTGAGCAAGAGAGAGAGCAGGGCTTGACTTGCTACCATTGAGGAGAGGAAGAGCTAGAGGAGGAAGAAAGAGATTGAGCCATGGGAGAGGTCCAGAAGATAGCAGAGAGAAGGCAGAACAGCTACAAAGTGCAAGTATCTCTGAGAACAGAGTTCATGTCAGAGACAGGCCTTGCTCCCTTTACTAGTAGACTCACATGAAGCCTAAGCTGCCCATCAACTATATATATG
The DNA here is from genome assembly GCA_028658305.1 of Pachyuromys duprasi. NCBI lineage: Eukaryota > Metazoa > Chordata > Mammalia > Rodentia > Muridae > Pachyuromys > Pachyuromys duprasi. Next base: position 67,989,562 of record CM053760.1, read on the forward strand.
TGTAAAGGACCTAGGTCCAGTACACGCGTGGTGCTTGGTTGGTGCTTCAGACTCCTCTGGCCCCTCTGGGCCCAGGTTAGTTGGACACAAGGGAAGAGGATAAACTCAGTCCTCATGATGTGACTTGATAAGCTGGGATGATGGGTAGGCAGGCTCCCCTTTTCTGAGGAATAGGGGAAGGGAGATAGGAAAGGAAGGGTGCAACTGGGAGGAGAGAATGAAGGGGGTATGACCAGGATATAAAGTGAATAAATAAATAAGGTTTAAAAAACACAATATCTCTGGGATGTACAATGAGAGGAAGCCAAATTATCTTAGAGGGTTAAGAATAGAGTAATAATTGCTCAGTTCTTGTGTTGTGAACCTTATTATTAAACAAATATGAAAGTCTCAATTATTTATGTGATAGCCAAGTTAAGAGAGAAACTGAGAAAGAAACAATTATATAAAAATAACTTTAATAGAAGAATGCCTCAAGCGAGAGTCCAGTCTAGGGCAAGTACTTCCAAGGCATGCGGAGCTACAGTGTAAAACCCAGACAAAAAAGAACGTGGAGTCAGAGACCTTTATGGAGAACATTTTGTTTTAGGGTTGCTGGATTCAAAGGATAAGGATGATTCTCCTTATGGAATATGTCAGATTGGTGTTTCTGCATGATGATTTTTATGACATAATACTATGTCATTAAACATAGGTTGATGGAACAGATTGTTTTGTTTTCTATTTCTTTTTGGTTTTGATTTGTTTCTTTTTTTCCAAGACAGTATTTCTTTGTGTATTTTTGGCTGTCCTGGACTTACTTTGTAGACAGGCTTGCCTTGAACTCACAGAGAACCACCTGCCTCTGCCTGCCAGAGGGCTGGGATTACAAGTGTCCTGCACAGTACCTAGCTGGAACAGATAGTTAAGGGTGCTTTTTGGCTGTTTTGTGGTATTAGAACACAGTGTACCCCTAGCCTGTTGGCTCTGTACCAGACACACCCTTGCTCAGTGCAAGATCATCCGTGTGGGAAAAGTCCTCGGGTCTCTCTCCCAGCTCCTGTATGACAAAATAAGACCTGGTGTCATAAAACACTAAAATGACATCCAAGCTATAAATGTCAGATGTCATTCAAACACTTAGTGACACAAATCACTCATTATTCTTATGTAAAATGTTTAATGTGCTTTTTCATTAAATTTGCTGCCTCAGAAATATTTAACACATTTAGATACAGGCAAAAAATCATATATTGATTTGTTTTCCCTTATTTAATCTACTTAACTTAACTCAACAGCCAAATATTTTACATTCTCTTTCCTCCGATTAGGCATTTATTTCTTACAACCAAGTTGTCATTATATGAAACACATGCAGATACGGTTTTTAAAAGTTTGAACATCAAAATTGTTGATGATTTCTAGTCACAGGTTACTACCACATGGTGGGCAACAACCTCAATGGCTCTAAGTCATAAATGTTCACCGATTACAAAACAAAAAGGGGAACACGCTTACCAAAGTGAGTCAGAGGATGTCACAGAAATTAAACTGCAAGAGAAAAATTTCAATTCAAATTCGCTTAATAAAAATTGACAGTGGTTTTTCCCCCTGCTACTAGGTTGAATGGTTTCTTGCCCTGAATGCTGCTAATCATAGGTCCCAGCCTGGTCCCAGTGTCCACTGGGATGCACAAAATGGCAATTGGTATTGTAATGACACAAAGGGTCTGTCAAATTTTTCCTCCTGCAGCCCTTCACTTTCTCCTTGTCTTTTGTCATCTCCCGTCAGCACCACCCCTTCATTTTTCCCACATTAAAGCTGTAAGTAAATAAATGACAGGCCATGGCCTATCATCAGGTGACAGATCACCCTGGAGCTCTGAAGAACGGAGATGCTGTCATCTGTCTGGTCTCTCTCATATTCCCTGTCAGCCTCACCACATCCGGGTGCCATGTCCCGTCATCTGAGCAAGATGACTACAGCAGTGTAAACATCAGCTCCTGAGCCAAGTCAATCAAGAGAAAGCCTTCCAGGCTGGGAAAGAAAAGCATGCAGGGGAAAAGGCATCATTCCATTCCGGTAGCCTGTGTCTATTTCTGGGAGGCATTACTTCAGTGAACTGAACAGGGTTGGGGTTGAGTGTCTGATCTTGGGGGTGGGGCAGAATCATGCTTCCCCCTCCCTCTATGGAACTTAGTGAACCTTATATAGATCCTTCCATTATAGGGTCAAACAATAATTAATTTCCCAGTCATGCAAAGAAATAAATGAATGTTGCCCTCTGGAAGTGCTGTCACCAAGTTCTGTACCCCTAACCAACAGGGAAGGTTAGCCAGGAGGAAAGAGGAGACGGCGAAGGACGTGAGGCAACATCTTACTGGGTGAGCTGGAGTGGCATTTGGAAGATGAGTTGGGAAGGATGCTCCAAAACAAATAATGAACCATGCATTAAAATAAACAAAGTCATAAAGATGTCAGGAGGAGTGCCAGAATAATAATGACTCCCTCGACTGAGCAAAATCAAAGGATAATGGAACTTTTCCTAAATGAAAACAGCTGGAGCCGACTGTCTCCACAGACCACCATCTTCTCTCATTATGATTAAGAAGCTTTTTTTTTTTTTTGGTGCTGCCAGTTTAAGAAACCCCATTTCAGGTACACCATGAGAAAACAAGATTGGTAGCTTTCTCTGTTCCATGAAAAAAATAACTGGCAATCATCTTATAGTTCTTTAGTCTATGTGATGGTTAATTGTGACTGTCAACTTGAAGAGGTTAAGAAATAACAGTGGCACCAGGTCAATGCAACTCTGTGAATATCTGTGTTTCCGGGGGGAGAGGTGTAACACAGGAGTAAGACTTCCCGTGAAGGAGGAGGGGTACCATCCCATGGGCTGGTGTCCTGGGCCAGACTGATTAAAAAGGTCAAAACGAAGGAGCCGCCTGAGTTCCGCCGCCCTCAGGTTCCTGCTCCTTGAGATGTGAGGAGCCCCTGACACTCCCACCACCACACGCTCTGCCACCCCCACGATGAGACCCGTGCTCTCTTGAACTAGGAGACAGAGTAAATCCTCGTGCTCTCTTGAACTAGGAGACAGAGTAAATCCTTCCTCCTTTGAGTTGTACTTTGCCACAGCAATGAGGAAGTGCCTAACATGTGCTTAGAGCAGGAAGACAAATAACGATGCTGGATCCCGCGCAGAGCTCCTTCAAACTCAATTTGAGAGCAGCATGGGAGCCTATTTAGCAAAGCATTGATTTCTGCAAGCTCACAGGTTCTGTGGCTTTATCAAGCCCATACATAAACATCCAGCAGTATAAGGCAATCAAGCAATTTACCCCAAAGCCTCGGTGATTCTGAGACGATGAGTCTATCTGTAACATCAAATTAAAAGTCATTGATCAAGGAGCTGATAGTACTTCATCCCTGAACCTGAGGACTGAAGACTTTGAAACCTTGGTCTGAACTCTGCCGCCACATTTTATTTTGTTGCTCCCTCTACTTCTCCCATTTCACCTCCTTTTATGGCAAACAGTGTCACTCGTTAGCCCCTACTGCCCATGGCTTGTACTTGTCTGTAAGTAGGCTGTTATTGTTTATATTATTCCTACTCTGGAATATATCTTTGATGTAGCCATTTGACCTATGCATGCACCGTGACCTAATAATTCTACTTGTAAACATTCAGCATTGAGAGAAATGACTGGTTTTAGGATTTTCCTTTCAGTGTGTTTACAATAGAGGAAGAATAACAACCCTGAACTCAAGCACTGTATACAATTATGTGAATTAAAATACATCTATGTTCAATGATGTTTTAAAGAAAGAAATGATTCTATAGATTAATGCTGTTGTTCATGAAATAAATCCTACTGTGTGTGGGGTACTATAAAAATAATGTTATGAAACCAGCATATATTAAAATAGTTCCATTATTTGTCTGCATACACATTCATATCTATAACTAAGAATATAAAAATATATGCCAATGTGTCCATGAGGAATATCTATGAAAAAGATTATTTTGTCTATGTTCATGTAGTTAACTTCCATGGTATGATATTCCAAAAATTAAATATGAATTACCTCAGTATTAAAAATAATTCCAAGAGCAACCATCCCTTAAACTGCAGATCAATTTTTTTTCTGTTTAAAGTTGACTCTGAATCATCATCAATAATTCTGTTTCTGTTTTGCATTGTTTACTTTCAGCCTGTGTACAATGAATGCTCCTATCACTGGAATAGAAGCCTCAAAAGCAGGAGTCCTTTCAAGTTCATCTTTGTATGTAAACGTGTTCAGGTGCTTAAAAACAAGCGGAGTCTATCAACACTGTGCAACTGATTGGGAATGCTAGAGCTTATCTGTGCAGCGGGGTCACTTTGAAAGTACTGAGTTTAATCTGCTCCTTTAGGTTTTTCCAGACAGTTCTTCCTCAGCCAATCAGGCTCACCCTACCCATCTACAGGCTGAAGGTCATTAGCGGCATGATTATTTCCTGCCCTTGCAGAAGCATGTAAGCAATGTTTAATGGACTGGATTTTATCATTAAGGTGCCCAAAGAGTTTAAGTATTTAATAAATGCTGAGTTAGTGCTTATATCTTTCTAGCATGTGTTGTAACCCACTTAAATTCCATAGCCCTTCCTTTGAGACTTACTTTATTTTGTAGCATATCTATGGCTCCTCTGTTAACACCTGCTGTAGCATGTTGGAAGCCATTTTGCCTCCAAGTATGTCTCTGGTTTCATTTCTCAAACTTTGTGCACTTTGTTACCTGGACACTCTATGAAGTCCCCCAACTGCAGAACCAATCAAATTAAAGGTCTAGCTAGCCAAAATGATGCAATGTTGCTTCCTGCCTGGATACCTGGTTGTATTTTTGTTACCTGGGTGTTACCTAGTTGTGGCTTGTTTCCTATACCTGATTACAGTTTCGTTATCTGAATGCTACCTGGTTACAATTTTGGTTTTTTTGTTTTTTGTCTTGTTTTGTTTTGATTTGATTTGTTTTGGCTTTTGTTTTGTATTTAAAAAAAAAAACCTGCCTTAGGAACAGACCAATGTCATAGTCTGGCTCTCAAATCCAGATTATGGCCCTGGCCAGTCAGTTCCTGTTTAGCATTCAAGAAACATCTGTTGAGCTCAGTCTAGTGTCTGAGTGGTCCATGAATCGCTATTCCTGAACCTGTAACACATGTTCCCGAGCACCAGGGCTCATACTCATGGATTTCCTGACTCCAGGAGTTCTCTAATGAGTTGCCCTTACTTGTCTTCTTCCTGTCTCCCTGATGCCCATCCAGTTGTCTTTTGGGAGCCAATCTGCCTTTTAGCCTAACTATAATACATTTTTAAGAACAAATCCTTCAGTCAGCCTGGCACAGGGAAATTGGTTGGGCTCAACATGCTTCAAGATCAAGATCAGAGGGTCTTGGCTGGGCAATGGATCAGTAGTTGGGAGAGTTTGGAAAGGAGCTCAGCCCTGGTTTAAGAGATGGTGAGGGACAGTGAAGAATAGCTCAGAAAAATCATTATCTGATTGCAGAGCAATGGAAAGACAAAGGCCTCCAAACAAAGGTTTGGAGAGACAAGAGCACAGCAGGTGTTCGGAATCCCATCAGGACTACAGCCAGCAAGTATTCAAAGAACTGTCCTAGATGCCTCCTTTGACCAAATCCAAAGCACAGCTAAGGGACCGCCACTGTCACCTGCTGTCCTGCCATTTATTGGTGGTCTTGTCCCCTTCACTCATTGTTAGCCCTAATCTCCAACTTGCCTTCTTCTAAATCCCAGGTTCCCTTCAAAATTCCTCATTGTTGGTCAGGTCTAATCCAGAACAGGCTGCCAGGATAGAAGGTGAGAAAAGAAGGAAAGAGAGAGAGAGACAAAGAAACAAAGATGCCAATAAAATTGAACTGGCCTTTTTAGAGTATTGCATTGCTATGAACCACAGTTGCCAGGAGTTGCAACTACATGCAGTTAAACAGCACCATGAACTGTCTTGCTAAAATCCTACCTCTTCTCTGTGGAGTTCAAGCTCACCTGTCCTGGATACTCCCCCACTATAGGTTTTTAAACTCCACTGCCATGAGATCCTCAGATCAAATTTTCTATTTGGAGCCAATATGCACAGCAGATGTAAATTCCAGTCGAGTTCCGTGTCAGCAGCTAGGATGAGTTGGTGGTTAGAATGTGTGTGGTTGCATACTGGTTCCACTACCACTTTTTTGTTTGTTTTTACAAGTGTCCTTAAGCTTCCTGTCCGCAATCAAATGACATGACACAGCTATCCCACATTTAGAATACCTTTGTAACTATTTGTTTATGGGAAAGGTGTTTCTTGTTCGATATTTTAAAAATACTTTCGGGGCCAATGATATGACTTAGTGGGTAAGGGAACCTCTGGCCAAGCCTGATGACTGGAGTTTGGTCCCCAGAACCCATAGTGGAAGGAGGAAGCTGACTCCTGACCATTGCCCTCTGACCTTCGCATGCATACCTAAGTGCTCTTGGGTGTGTGCGCTTGTGTTCATACACACACATGAATGAATGAATGAATGAATGAATGAATGAATGAATGAATGAATGAATGAATGAATGAATACTGAATTTGCTAACTTTTGGGGAAATGGAGTAATTGGAATTCTAGGAGCCTAGCTCACTGGCGGCAGGTGATCAGGAGAGAACACCTATGCTAACTACCCTTCTGGGTACTTCTTCAGTGTGCTTATTGGTGATAGACTGCAAATCATGGACTTCCCTTCCAATTATCATCAGAGGCCTTTTTCCAACATTGAGCACTTGGTCTGTGGTGTCTCCATTTAGTTCCAGCCCCCTGAGGTTCAGGCTGTCATAGTAAACACACACGTATACCTTTGTGGTCTGAATATGAAATCTCACACACAGGCTGTGTTTGAACACTTGGTCCCCAGCTAGTGGTGCTGATTTGAGAAGCTATAAAACTTTGGGAGGGTCGTCTAGTTGAAGACAATGGGTCACTGAAGGTGATACTTGCCTGGGTTTCTGCCCCAAAGTCTCTGTCAGTCAAATACCACCAATGCTGCTGCTGCTGCTGCTGCTCTGCCTTTCCCACCATGACCACATCCCCTGAAACTGTGAAAAAAAAAACAAAAAACAAAAAAGGCTCCAGCATTTTTTCACAGTGACAAGAAGAGCAGCTAAAATGTGCCTTTTTTTATTTATAGGTTGCGTTCATATTTACCTTCTTGAATTTTCTCAAATGTTTCACAGTCAAATCAGACAATTCAATTATTCTTTTTTTAAATGTTATATCCTCCTCTCTCCCTTCCTGTCTTTCTTCTCTCTGTCTTCCCCTTTCCTTTTGAGATCTCTAGATCTCCTCAGAGAATCTGAAAAGGAATAGAGAGAGAGAGGCATTCCCTTTCCATTACAAAGACAGGACATACAGCAAATCAGGGAAAACTGCCATCGATGTATGATTCTCCTTCTGAGGAGAAAGATAGGCAGTGAGCAGAAACACCACTGCTTACATGCATGAGTTACAGACAGAGGCAAGGTGAGAGGAGTGTGGTTGTGTGTGTCTGTGTTTGTGTGTGTGTGTGTGTGTGTGTGATAGACACACACAGAGCACATACAAGGACTTAGAACGCAGCATCCCCTCACCCAGGGCAAGGTCATGTGCCCTACAGTCTTCCTTCCTCTGGGCTTCACACCTTACAAGTCCCATTACTCAAGGGAAGCACAAGGTGACAGCCACACTTTTACCACAAGGGCCTTCTGACAACATATACACATGGGAGCACACATAGAAACACTAGCCCAGAAATGGGAGGTACACTTCTTAAGACTGCATTTTGAGGTCTTGTGACTATCAACAAATCTTTTAAGGTTTTCCTTTATCCTGAAGGAAGAGAGCGACAGAGTGAAGGGGGGGAGGGACAATTCATATGAGTAAACTTCTAGGTCAAAGGCTCTGCTACTTTAAAAAGAAATCTGTGACAGAGAATGCAGTCACAGCGATGGTGCAATGGCTCAGTAGATAAGAGAGCTTGCTGATCACCCGTGCTGACCTGACTCCAGATTCCGTACACTACCAGAAAAAGCTCATCACTCATGCATACTCCTGGTGCCCGATTGCTGTATGGGGTGGTGACGGGAGGAAGAAACACCTCTGTTTGGAAATACCCAATGACTCAACCCAAGGAATCGTCATGTTCTAGAAAAATCTAATATAAAATTCTCCTAAGCATCAAAGAACTCTAGTCGTTTAATTTAAAAACAAATGTTACAGAATTAACCTTTACCTCACAAATACAAAAAAAAAAAAAAAAAAGCTTTCCAGCTTTGGGAGACACCTTCACTTTCAAGCTATTTTTGCCATGTTTATAGAAAACTGTGGGGAATAAAAAGTTCAACCCTGATGGGAATTGCAGAGAGACTTAGAAAGATTTGCAAAGGTCTATCCCAGATAAGTACTTTGGCACTAATCTGTCATATCATCCTTTTGTTTCAGGTCTAGTGTAAAGATATTAAAGGTTACTTTGAGAATTACAATGCTTAAAAGAGAAATATTCAAGGGGTCTTTCTAAGGAATAGCATGTGTGCAGCTTTGATAAGTTCCTTAATGAACTTTCCACATCAGAGTCATTTAGGCTAAAATTAATTACCCGAAATTTTCCAATTGAATCAGAGGAACCGTGGAGGATGCCTCTCTGTGTCGGCATGCAAAATCAAGCCCACCTGCATCTGTTTTCACTCAGAACTTCTGCGGATGGGCATTTGTGCCTGGCTCGCTCCTGCGTGAGTGGGACAGCAAAAAGATAAGAGCGTTCATTAAATGATTACACTCCCTGGAACTGAGAAATCTTCATAAAGCTTTCACAGAGTAAATGAGACTTGAGGGACGCTTGGCTCTGTGGTTCATCACCAAAGCGAAGGCGAATTCTCAAACATCGGTCTGGTCAGCCATGATCTTTATTCAAATGAAGCCTGGAAGGATGCGGTGATTTAGGAGCTGAAGCGGGTGAGCTGAGGTGACTAGAGATGGATGCGCGTTAAAGAGTCTGCCTGTGCGGAGCAGGTGCATTCATGTGTTAACTTTGTCGCATGCCTGACCTGGGAAAAAAATGTTTGAGCGTGTCAAAAAGGCGTCTTCGCTCAAGTGGCCAGCCCTGCATGTCGATTTATTCATGCTTCTACAGCCATTTCATCACTGGCAGTAGAGAATCCTCCTGCCCCGAGCAAGCTAGCCTTGGCGACAAGGTGTGTCAGGGGAGATCCCGACTGTTGCGGGTGACATCCAAGGAATTCATTCTTTGCTGTCAGGAAACTTATCCTCCGAGACGTGCCTGCTCTCCTTCAGGAAGGTACATGCTTGTATCTTTCAAAAACCACCCCGCAGAGGTCCACGCGGTCAAACACCAGAGCGCAGCCATGGCTGACACAGTCACAGCTCTGCTACCAAAGCGGGCAAGAACTTCCCAAGAAATGCACTTAATCCCGCTACCGCCAAAGCCTTGATGGATCAGACCCTGAGCGCTGTGGGGTAGTGGGGAGGCTTAATCTGTGCAGAAACAGGCACAGATTGCCTTGGCTATAATAAAATGGGGTGTCAGGAGATGTTGGCAGAGCCGCCAAGACATCACAAAAGGCTTAACTACACAATCATTTTGTCCCAGGGGTACAAGGTATTCTTAGAATGGCGAGATCAGAAGAATTGTACTTGATAACGTGGGGGTGGTATCTCGCAGCACTGCTTTTCCTCAACAGTACAGGTTGGGGTCAAAGCAATGACATGGAACAGATGCCACATTTGCAGATGTGGGAGAGGAAGGGAGTCGTGAGAAATATTCTTTTAATACTTCTATACAAAAGAACATGATGTGGTCTGAAAGTAAAAGTACCATGAGAAGCTAGAAAGTCGTGCATGGAGTGATGGCTGAGGAGCATGGTGAAGAGCGCATACTGCTTTTGCAGGGACCTGAGTTCAAGTTCCAGAACCTACATAGGGACGGGGGAGGGGCGGGCTCCTGTAACTCTCTCACACACACAATTTTAAAATATTTAAAGAAGTTTACACCTGAGTTTATGAAATTTGGATCTTTTAAATAATTATTCCTGAGGAACAAACCCAATACACTATTGACTGACCAGAGAATGGAAATAGAACACAATAGCTACATTGAGATGCAGGTTTAAAACTATCTCATATTGAAAATATTATCTGGAAATGACCTAAACATAGAAATAAAGCAAGAGCAAAAATTCTGCTTCAATCCAGGCTTTTGTTTCAGTCTAGCTGCACATTTCCCAAACCATTTGTGTGGCACCCTAGGTATTGGGGTGAACTAGTATTGGGGACACTGTAAAGGAAAAGAGTGAGATTTGTTAAAACTATATGAACTATTACAATGAATTTATTTACACCCAATTAACTTAATAGACTGGATTAGACCAAAATTAAATTCATCAATAGAACTATAAACCTTTCCTTTGGCCAAGGACCTTTAGGAACCTTTGGTATAGCCAGGTGATGACAGCTGGCATTCCTGTTTTGAAGCTGTGTAAACAAACAAACAAACAGATAAAAATACCATATAATCCGACTCTGTGGAATGGCTTAGGGATAAGATAATAATTTTAGTAAAACCTATTTTGTTTATATGAGAATCTTCATGTTTATCTTTAGTATGTGTATCTTCATGTTTATCTTTAAAATATGTTTTCAGATTTGACTTAGATGGAAAATATATTCAATTGATGTCCCCCTCTGTTCTTCTTATGCTGTGAGACAGAACTCAGAAAGCACCAGAAGCTCATAAATCATTTAGTTTCTTAGTTCATGATTCTCAGACTGGTAGACTTCAAGAATGGTAAGTAGGAAAGACATACACACTTCCAATAGTGACTGTACCTTTTCCTATCTTAGATTACAATAAGTAAGTAATACTTAGTAGGGAGAAGTATCCTGAAGTACAGAGTATATCTGCTCAGAATAACCCACATGGAAATTAGATCTTTAAGGATTTACCCTGCCACCATCTTTGAGACTTTTGATTGACATTTGTTAAGGAGGAAAGACTGTATAAATGATGTCTGAAGATGAATTACTGTAAGCCCTCCCACTATTTTTTCCTCAGATGATTTCCTTCAAGGTCTTACTTCTTGGGGGAGTTCAAACTATGGAACAAAGGTAGCGTGCCATAGGCTGCCTCTGTTCTCTTGGAAGTTCAAGATTTTATGTGTTACCCCAAATAAGCTGAAGCATTGTGAGGAATTTCTTTCCTTGACGATTCCAATTTTGAACGTACTCCAAAGAAGAGCTCACAGGAGACTCAGATGCAGGAGAGAACCATCAACCCACACACTCTGCATGAAGCTTTTTGGTTCCCAGGGTCACAGGAGATGCCAAGATGGTGAAGGGTCCCAGGTTATCCTCACTGTCCTCCATTCTGTGTATAGCTCTTCCATCCCGGATGTCCACAGTGATTAATGTCAGCCCACCACGCTTGATAACAGACCACATGAGCAGAACTGTACCAAAGCACAGTAATCCAAGCCCCTCCATGGCCTTCTCCTTCATCCTCCATTTCTGTGACTGGCCCTGTTGGCCTTCTGACTCACTCTGACTCTTACTCGACCTTCAACTCCTCAGCTCTTCCTCCTGTGGGGAAAGTCTATTCTGTCTTATCCTCATCCTCTAACTTACAGTGGCTCTCTGCCACACATATCCACCACAGACCCCTCAACTGATACAGGAAACATGATAAATGATTCTCCCATAAATGTGACTAGATTTTCGTTTGGGGAACATTGAACTAGAATGTAAAGTGTCTCTTGTTGATCAGTTAGTTCTGTTTTTAAAATTATGTTTCAACAGTTGTTCTTTAAGTAATTCTCTTGATGAAAACAATGACTTGGGTGAGGATACATATCTCGGTGGGTAATCAAAACTGTATTAAAGTTATTCAAGTGGCTTGTGGACTATTCTTGCCTGGAAAGAAGAAAACGGTGGCTACAGACGGGAAACGGTCTTATTCTGTGTAGCTACCTCTTAGTCAACCATTTCTCTCTAGATTTAATAAACAACTTTCACAAGGGGCACAGGAGTGTCTGCTATTTGTGGAAGTGCCTGTGGATTCCAACCTGTTTCTTTAGAGGGGCTTATCAGTCCCTGATAACTCAGCACTGGGCTGGGTTGATGCTCTTCAGTGGGCAAACAAAAAAGCCATTCTTCTTAGGTAACAAAAGATGAAGCTACTTATTAGCAATTCGATACAAAGGAAGTAAAAAGGCCTGGAAATGAGGAGTCAAGCCAAGCTTGGTATCTATTATTCACACAAAACCTTCTAGTAATGACAGCTACCCCAGTGGCAGAAAAAGTCCTATTCACCGGACCCCTTTTCGTGCTTCTTTGTCAAAAAATAGAGATGATAGATAATTTCCAGTGACTGTCAAAATTAAAATCAAATCATTTTAATAAAAGAAAATAGATTATTCCTGTTTGTGAAATACATGGTGATGAATTTCTGAAATATGTAATTTATTATTTCACCCGAAAAGAATCTAGGTTTGAAAGCAATACATTTTCTATATTGTTGACATCCTTCCTTTAAAAACAGCATACTGGCTGAGGGGAGAACTCTTCTTCTGAATTTCAGTTGTGCCGAGTTTATTCCCAGAGATCATTTTTTTCTATATTATCTCAGAGTTGCAGGCTTCATCAAAGGCCATCAGATGCCCTGGGTTTTGTCAAATATCTCAACGTTATTTTGCCTGATAAATTGTCACTTGCTATTGGCCTTTTGAATCTTCAAAGAATGAAAAACAATAAATCTATTTTTATCCAAAATAATCACCTTGCATAAAAACCGGTCTCAAAATTCCAACAAAAATCAAAAGTAAAATATTAGCAAGTTCACAATTGCTAAGGCTTAACCTAATTTAATAGTTCATCTGTATTTCTTTTTTTAGTGAACACGGACCACAACTCCATTCTCATAAGCACAAACACAGTGAGAGGAAAGCAGCTTCTGATACAATTTTCATCTCAAGTACAGACTTGAAACATGGCACACCACAGAGGTCACAAACACAGGCGGGTGAACCTAGCCATAGCTGCCCTCTAGGTGTCTTTTGGGACAGTCCTTATATTCAGTGACATGACGCCACTAAGGCTTTTAAGAACTCTGGAGGTCACAAATAGGTATTGCATTTTCTGCTCCCAGAAATATGTAGAAAGCAAAACACCAAGGCAAGTAGATAGCAAGCAGTCAAGTCCTGATAGATGTTCCCTCTTGCAGCTAATGTGAACCCCAAGAAGCATTTCTGTTTAGGGGTGCATGCATGTGTACATTTACACATAAACATCAGACACCTTCAGTGTCATTCTTCAGATGTCTTCCACTCTTTGTTTGAGGCTGAAGCTCTCTCATTGGTCTGCACTTTGCCAAGTAGTCTAGGCTATCTGGCCAGTAAGCCCCAGGGACCCATCTGTTTCTGTTTCCATAATACTGGGATTCCAGGCACGGATCGTCACACTCGACATTTTACATGAGTTCTAGAGATCCACACGCAGCCTTCATGCCTACACAGGTGTTTTACCTAGTGAGGCATCTCCCCAGCAAAGAAGCATTTTGTTTTAAGGCTCACCATATGATCAAAGACGGAAAAACTCAGGGGCCAGTGATTTAATGCCTTTGCACATCTACAGTACATAAGCAAATAGCATGGTTCTTACCATGCAATAGGCTGTCAATAAGTATTGGTCATTAGAAATTAAAAATGGATTGGGGCTAGAGAGATGGCTCCATGAATGGACCACCTGCCATGCAAGCATGAAGACCAGGGCTTGCATACCCTGAACGCATGGAAAAGCTGGTCTGCCACAGCAGTCCACCAGGAATCCCGGCACTGGGAAGGTAGAAACTGGGATCCCTAGGACAGACTGGTTGCCAGACTTGATAGAACTGGCAAGTTACTTGTTCCGAGAGAGACTTTGCCTCAAAAAAATAAAGTGCAGAGAATGGAAGAAGATAGATGTCAACTTTGGGTCTCCACATATGTCTGCACACACACATGTAGGCACATGCATAAGAATATTTATATACACAGGTACACACACATATACACACATGCAAAAAGTGGGTCAGGGGAAGCCAACAAAATAAATGGCGCTAACACCTATTTTGCACATACCACCTCCGTGTTCTTAGCTCTTAGCTCGAGAAGAGAATTAGAGCCAGAATGTTTATAATTCCACACCATACCCAAATAGTGCGTTCCACAAGCTTCCGACAACCCCATGATGGCTGCTTATAGTGCACACATTGCTTAAAGACACCACAAGAAGCTGGGCTTGAAGCTGATTTAAAACTGTCTACTTGAGCAACAGTCTGTGAGTGAAGACCTAGCCCAGGACGTGCCTCCTCCTTCCTCTTCCTCCATTTCTATTTGTTTATTGTTTCTAGAGGGAAGCTAAGGTGGTTCAAGGTTCCAGCAGTCCCTGAACATCTATATAAAGAGTTCAACTGTTCATTATTATGCACAAAAGTTCCTAATAGTAGTAGTAGTATACCTAATGAAATCTTTCAAATAGTAACTAGACTTTTTCTTTTTAGTTTTTAAAATGTTTACATTCATTGGACACTTGTAAAAGGTTTGGTTTTGTTTTATTTAGACAAAGTCTCATTCTGTAGCACAGGCTGGCCTGGAACTCACTCTTTAGACTAGGCTAGCCTGAAATGGATGGTGACCCGCAGTGTGTAAGTATCATAGGTTTTATCATGTGACAAGCAGTCAATACATATTGGCCTAAAAATAAGGGCTCAAAGCTAGACAGTTGACCTTGCTGAGAGTGTAGGAGCCATCACACATAGTATAGAAGGTTTTCCTAGAAGTCTCATACATGTGGAAAGATGTACTACACAAAAATCTGGTGTTTTCAGCTCTATCAGTGTTTAACACTAACTCACCCATATAAAAGCAAATAATAGGTAGGAGTTACAGAAACTATACATATCTGAGTACATTGATGGAAATGCTAACATATGAAAATAGTAAATGAATTTAAAGAACAGTATGCAAAATAGCCTCACACTGAAATAGCAATATATAACAGTATGTCTCTGAAATATTTATGTTTTTATAACTTCACAAATTTATAATTAGGAAGAAAATATGTGAATACTCTATAGACCCTGACTGAAAAATTCCATTTCTAGAAATTTTTTCTAATGATAAGGAGCATGTTTCCCATTACAAAGAGTTATATAGGTGGAGAATAGGTAAAATATCATATGCCTATTTACAATTAAAGTTTACTCAACAAATTGAAATTATACTTCAAAACCTATTTTGATATTTTTTAGTTTAGATAGATTTAGAGGTTATAGCATATGTGACCACAATTTATGACTTAAATGTTCTGAAGGGACTCTGCCCAGCCTAAGCATGGCAGAGTCTGTCCTTCTCCCCCAGTCTCTCTGGCTTGCTAAAAACTGTTAAATTACATTCCGAAAGCTGGCCACTTCCTCCTCCTGAGATGGACTACAAGGTCCAGCTATCAAAGCATTGAAATATGTCAATCAAAATTCCCCTTTGGTTCAACAAATTAACATGCCCAATTAAAATTAAACACCTCATCCTAACACAGGGTTTTCCCTTTTCCCTTTATAAACTGCCATTTTCCTTTGGACCACATCTGTCTCCTCTCTATGCAGAGACAGTCTTTTGTCCTCTCTGGGACAAATGGCCCCATTCCCCTTCGCTTAGTCCCTTCCCCCTTTTCCCTCATCTTCTATCTCCTGTCTTTGTCTCTTATTTTCTTCCCTTTGAGCCTCTGGGGCACATAAATCTCCTTTGTGCTGAGAACTTGGTCTGGAGCTGATACTGATCCTTTCATGTTCTTCATATTCCTAATCGTTTTAATAAGGGTCACTATTGATGGAATGAAACCAAGGGCAGGTTGGGGGAGGGGGAACTGACTTACACTTCCACATAGTCAATCATTAGAAGACATCAGGACAGGAACTCAAACTGGGAAAGACCCTCGAGGCAGGAGCTGATAGACTATGAAAGGGTGCTGCTTGCTGGCTTGTTCCTCATGGCTTGCTCAGCCTGCTCTCTTATAGAACCCAGGATCACCAGCCCAGGGATGGCTCCACCCACAATGGGCTAGGCCTGCCCCATCAATCACTAGTTAAGAAGATGCCCCACAGGCTTGCCTGCAGCTGATCTTGAGGAGGGCCTTTTCGGGGTTCCCTCTCCTCAGACAACTGTAGCTCAGTGGTTCTCAACCTTCCTAACACTGTGACCTTTTAATACAGCTCCTCATGTTGTGGTGATCCCAAGCATAAAATTGCTTTGTTGATATTTCATAACTGTAATTTTGCTTCTGTTATGAATCATAAGGTAAACATATGATATAAAGGATATCATATGGGACCTGTGTGAAAAGGTCCTTTGGCCCCCAAAGGGATGACAAACCATAGGTTGAGAACCACTGCTTTATGTCAAGTTGACCTAAAACTATATGTAGCACAATAACAATAAAAATAAACAAATGAACACAAACGTAGGCAAAAAAATCTGTTAATAGATGATTAATTTTTAGATTATGGATTTTTCTCTTTCATTTAATGGTGATGATTCTAGTTTTTCTCCAAAGGCATACACCACTTGAAAAGATACATGATATGCTTTTTTAAAAAACAGTGGAACAATGACTATAATATAACTAACATAATAATAACAAGCAGAATTCCTTTATTGATCTGGCAAAGACTTTTAAGGGAGGACTCACTGGGAGGCAAAAGACAGAAATTTTTCCTTCCTTTTCTGGAAGGATCTACTAGTGTAGACTTTCTGCAAATCCAATTGGCAATAATGAAAATGCTTTAAAAATCTTCACCATTTGAGGCAATATAATCAACTCTCAGAATGAAGCCTAAGAAAACAGTTGACTTGGCTAAATGCAGTTGACTTTATGAAAACTTAGAAATTAATAACCTACTCAATTGTGGGGAAAATAGATGAATTATATTTATAACCACATCAGATTTATCTAGGCTCATGGCAGATTTTTAAAACAAGAAGGTCATCATGTGATGTGGAAAGAAAATATGAACCAGGGTTCAAAATAATATGCGCAGATAAGAACAAACATGCAAGAAAATACATGAATGTGTATTCATGTTTTAGGAGAAATATAGTAAAGCACAGATTCATCTTTATATGTTTTTGAGGTTTTGTTTGCTTGCATATTAAGTATAAGGGCTGAAGAGATGGTTCAGCAGATAAGGGTGTTTGACTCCAAATCTGGCCATGTGACTATTCAATCCCCAGGACCTACATGATACAAGGAGAGAATGCAGTCCTACGTTTTGTCCTATGACCTCTACATGCACACTGTGGCAAATGCATGCCCAAAACCCGATAATAACAAATAAAAACATTTCTCATTGTAATTACTTTAAAATCTGTTGAGAAAAGCTCTGACAAAATCAGTGTTTGCAAACACTAGGCAACCCTCAGCGTGGGAGTCTTGGTAGGTCACACATTCCTGGGTTCTTGCTCTTCAGTGAACCTGAGACGGGCATGGCTTGCTCCATCACAGACTGTTTGTGTAGAGCAAACCAGGCCCTTGCTACCTCATGTATTTCCAGAGAGTCAGAAAAACCCAGGCAGAATGGAAGAAAGAGAAGCTTCCCCTGATGGGGTACAGTCTTGTTAGTGGATCTCCAGACATGCCATGCCCCTGGGCCAGGAGCACCGCGAACTCCTGAGGACACACACATTCTTGAAGAGTATCAGAATCTTTCCCTGGCCCACTGAATCCTTGTGGGGCAGGGCCCAGCAATCTCTGCTTAGAATGCATATTAAAGGTGGGGAGCCACAAGTCCTGCTGATATCAGAAACACACTGCATGCTGGAGGGCAGAATTCAAATAGCTCATACCGCGCTGGGCTTCACTGTAGCCAGCGAGGCTGGAGGATCTGAAAGGAGCCAAGACTCTTGCAGTTAGGTAAGCTGCTGGCCTTGTTACCTGCGTCATAGCCTCCAACGGTTTTGAAAGCCAAGATAGAATGTCACCTATTGTGTTTGCAGAACTGTGGTTCTGAAAAGGAATTTGGAAATGAATTCTCTGTTTTTAAAAATGAGAAAAAGACAGAGCTGGATTGAGATCCGCTCCCCACCCACCAGTTTTCTGCCGCGCACTGCTGTCTACCAAGCCAAAAAATAATAATAATGGCAATCTTTCAAATTTATTCTTTTAAAAAGTCAATACTCTTTTATTTCAAACAAATAGGAACATTTATTTCATTTAACAATATCTCCACTGTGTCTGCCAGGCATGCCATCAAACATATGTCTGCTTTGAATAGCCCTGGGAAATGATCTACCAGAAACAAAGCTAAAGAGATTTTTGTGAGTTGGAAGGAAATTGGGAGGCCAAATAATTGATAGTGGAGGAGGGCTAAAATACATAGAGATTATTAAATGATGCTAATATCTCAAAGCTGAGAGCCCTCCAGGGCCTCGTTGGTCCTGATGTGGTTGGGCCTGAAGGAAGAATTGCCCTCACTTGGGTGCATGTGATGCCTTCACAGTTTCAGGCTCCCCCCGAGACCCACAGAACAGTATTTCACATTTAGACACATTCTCTATGTGGTTCTCAGGCACACTGAAGTTGGAGAAACTTTGCTCTAGAACTTTCCACTTTGTCTTTGATGATAAGAAATTGATTACTATTTTTTTAATGTAATAGTTTCCATAGGTCTGGCCAATTCTTCCAAGGCTGCCCACATCCAGAGAAGCATAATGAGGAATTTGATGTGCCCTCCACCACATTATTTTCTTTTAAATGTGAACTCTCCGCCCACGGTCATGTGCTTGACCGCTTAGTCCCCTGACAGTGACACTGTTTTGAGCGGTTGTGGAACCATCAGGAAATGCAGCCTTCATGTAAGAAGTGGGTCCCTGGAGTCCACCTTGAGATTTATAGCCCTACCCCAGTCCTTATCCAGTCTCTGCTTCCTGTTCCTGTGAGAATTGAGGGGGCAAAAAGCCCCAGCCTCTGGCTCCCAGGACCATGTCTTTACTAACACAGTAAAAAGTACTTTCTCTAGACTGTACTTCTCTAGACCGAATCTTTTTTACACTGTACACTCTCTATAAGCCCAAAAATAAACCCTTTCTTCTTTAATTTGTCACACCATCTAAAGAGTCACCAACGCACACATGTAGATCAAGGACATTTACAGAAGGCAAGAGAAACATTGTTGAAATGTATCTGTAAGAACGGCAATAATCAGCCTGTCCTCTGCAATAGCAACAAATGTGTCAACCCATACAAATCCAAGGTAGGATGGGATCCGGGCCTTAGCAGGCAACAGCTCCATGGTGTTACCAGGCAGTGAGCTTTCTGCAAGACCTCAGAGTGAAGGGCATACCAAAACACATGCTGAAGAACTGTGCTCAGCACCAACACTGCTTATATCTGCTGCTTCTCGAAATGTGTCTGTTGTTTTGCTAACATAAAAAGTAGACACCTATTCTGTAGGTACTCTATTTGAAATATTTCCTCCTGGAGGAACATGGAAAACTTATAAGATGCAAAAACCTAAGGAAACCTATAAAGCCAGAAAGTTCATGAAAGTTACAAGACTTATAAGACCCCTCTCAAAGGTTACAAAAGCAGTGGGTGAGAGCTGGAGGGAAGATACTGTCTCACTGAGCTGCCTGTAGATTGAGCAGAGAACTCCAGGGATACAATTTTCATGAGACGCCAACCAGGCGGTTGGACATTTGGGGGATGATCACTACCTGAGAATCAACCCTGCTCGGATAAGTAATCCTGTACCTGTTTGTATAATCCTGTTCTTTTTATAAATAATACCAGCGAACCCACTGGCTCACTAACCCGCTAGACTTGGGTGGAATCCGTTTGGTTTTTGTTTTGATTTGCTCTCAGTCTCTCATCAGTGCCTTGTCTGGTGGTGAATAGACACTTACTAAAATTATTGCTGTGGAACTTTTAAAAGGATGACCAACGCAGTCTTGAAAGCAATACTGAATAATTTCTAAGGGAGAAGCCTGTCAACTTGGCTCACCTCAGACACCACACAACGTTGGTGATATTTGCTTAGGACATTTTTCACCATGACTAAATATCACGGTGTATTCAAGGCCTGCTTGTAGCTTTTGTCATTTTAGCATCATATCGCAAACATTTTGATTGGAGTGGAAAAGTGAAAGACATCAAAGCAGTGAATCCCCAAGAATTTGGAGAGTTAGCCAACAATCTTTTGTACAGATCTACACATCTTAAATGAGCCTAGGATTAACAAAATGGCTTCTTTTTCTTCAAGTTGTTTCTGTTGACAATCCTGTGTGAGTAATCATGCAATGAGCTCCTAAAAACATGGTGCTGGCTTTCAAAGGGAAGACACCCACAGCAAGAGGCAGGTGGGCCTTTGGAGGAAGGCAAAATTTTCTTCATTCTTTGTTATTGTTAAGGATTTTGTGATTCTGCCCTCACTCCTATTTGCTGAGATTTCCTCGATCCCTAGCATTAGTGAAAAGCACAAATGGAAACTAAGGTTTAGACATACCCTAAGGCTCAGCACTCACCACATCAAAGCCACAGCTTCTCCTGATCTCTCCAAACATTAGCCATGGCCACAGACCCAAAAGTGCAAGATTTACACATTTGTCAGCAGGATTTGTTTTGGTGAAAAGCAGCCAGTCCACTTGCTTTAAGGAGAGTGTTTATATGTAACAACCCAGCAGCAGGAAAAGGTCAACCGTGTCCTTCCTTCCCTATCAACTGCACAGCGGCTGCTACGGGGCTTCATAACTCTCATTCCCCATTTGTCATCCCCTGCTTGGCACACAGGTTTTTGTTTTTTTCTTTTTCTTTTATTATTTTTTTATATGCACAGTAAAAATTTCTTGCCTAGATTTTATTTTGTCTGGGCCATAGAAATGCTGGACACCTTAGGCTACAATGAGACATGGGTCTGTGTATAAACAGAAGAAATGGTGTGTGACTATCCTAGGTCAGTCTTTGGTGACAAGATGCTCTGGGCCTTGGTGAGAATTCTCCTGCCAGGTGAGGAAGCCTCCTCAGCTGCCATCCTGCGTCTGTTATTGCTTGTTATGGCAGCAGCTAAGGCATGGACAAGGGCCTCCTTCTGACCTGTATTCTAAGCTCTAACCAGAGGCCCAGCAGTCCCAGCACTAGTAAACCCCAACTGGATTGCCAGGTTAACTGTGAAATGAATCCCGTGTGTTGCTGAGTGCATCCGGTATTCAGCAGATTCTTTTCAAGTGTGTCCTCTATCTACCCATTCCCCGCAGCACGCTCCGTGAAAGGGAATATTTAACAAACGGTGCCCCAGATTCCAGAGGCAGCGTGTTAAAGCGGAAGAGTACACTGTGCCCTGGAGAGCACCATCTCGCGCTCCCTGCTTTCGGTGCGGAAACTTCGGGCGTCTACTTCCAGGTGTCACAAAGCGCCAGGTCAGCGTGGGTGTCCCCGGGAGACGGGAGACGGTGCTGTTGTCTCCAGCTTTGGCAGTCTGCAATGACTGCTGCTTGAGAAAGGGGAGGAAGGGCCTGCAGGCAGCAGCCACTCCAAAAGCTAATGACGGGAATGACTCTGGGCGTGGCCAGTAACAGTCACAGAACAACCCAGACGTAAAATTCTACTTTCAGAACATGTTTCCAGGGAACATGAGGAAGCACTTCAAATCTTGTAAATGATTGATAGAAGCACAATTTGCATCTTATGAAATATACAAGAATACAGAATTTTTTAAAAAAAATTATTAGGGAAAGGTAGGTGTGGAAGTCAGAGGACAACTACAGGGAGTCAGTTTCTCCATCTGCCTGTATATGGGCTTCAGGGATCACACTCAGGTCACCAGCTTTGCACAGTAAACCCCTTTACCCAGGGGACCAACTTCCTGGTTCCTCCAGGGCTCTTCTTTAAAACTCTTTTTATCTTGGGGTTCCTTAAAGCCTCTTCCTTCCAACCCCCAACCGTAGGAAGGAGAGAGAAGGTTAGTGAGGAGAGAGGGTGCAGACCCCTTTACTTCTCTTGACCGTTTAGGGTCCACGGGTCTTTGGGGAGCTATAACCAATTTCCATCAACAGCAAACAGTCTCCTCCAAGCTGCTGTGCCAAGAAGTGCCTCTCTCTGCCTGCTCCAAACCCCCGTGGGTCAGTCTCTGGCCTCTCACTGCATGCCACGCCCCCCACCCCCGTTTATCTTTCTCAGCGTCCTAGACCACACCCTTGTCCATTACCAGCTGGCAAAGACCACAATGAGCACCAGACAGTTATCAGCTGTGGACACACTAAAGCCCAAACTAAAATCCCACACTTGGGATTAAAACCAAAGCGTATTTACATAACATAACTTGAGTTTTGAAAGAAACCAAAACTTCTATTATGGGTCCCCGACTGTTTTTGATGGAATATCCTGAAGAGTGAGCTGGGCTGGCCTTAGAGTTTGTGTGTAGAAAAGAATGGCTGGCCCTGAGTTCCTGCCCTCACGCCTCAGTGTCCTAAGTGCTAGGAATGCCGGGGTTACAGGCCTGTGCTACCGTGCCAACAACGACAGAGGTGTCGGGTTAGCATCCGTTGTTGCTGCTGGACAAATAAGGATTGTGTCTTTTAAATATGTGCGTATGCATTTCCGTCAATTGCTTTCCATAACACATCTAGAGACAACTGAAAGTAACAGTAAAGGAGTTTGAAATGAATCCCCTTCACACTGAATTCAAACCCCGCAGTTTCACCAATGGCACAATGGAACAGGATGATTCATAAGAATGGGGCCCAGGACCTCTAGCATCCAAAGAGCCCCATTCTGCGTTAGAAGTACCATCTTCTCCTTCTACAGGCCTCTCTTTAAGTGGCATTCGGACTGTTGCTTTCGGCTCCTCTGATGAATACGCCCAAAGTTCTGTTTGCAGGAATCCTGATCTGTAAGGCGTAAAGATGTAATTGTTGTTCCCGAACACATAGAGGCAGTCATAGGCTGGGGCTACAGAGCTTGCGTGATACACAGGGGGCCCCAGGTACTGCCCAAAATAATAAAACAAATGAAATTATAAAATAAAAAAGAGAGACTCATTGCCAAGCCAAAGATCTTATGTAATTAAATTTAAACAAATAAAATTTGCCAAGCAAAAGTATAAACTAAATTCTGCTGGGGGCGGGAAAACAAGAACTGTAGACATCAACTCATGCCTTGTGGAACCCATGATACATTTTAAAAAACAAAACTCAAAATCATCACTTTCAATTAACAAAAACATTGGAATAAATTCCTATTAGATGCATTCTGTGGGAATCTGTCAACGGCGCAGCATGGAAGAAAGCCAGACTGGCTTTAGTATCAGAATCTTTGCCCCATTCCCAAAAGATGGGGATCAACTCACGCAGTTCAGCAAACCTCACACACAGACCGCAGAGTAAATTCTCCACAGACTTCACTTGCAGCTGTGAGGTGTTGTCTCCTGTCCCCAGGCCCAACGTGTCCTCTCCCCCGCAATGTTTTTCCCAAAATGTGGATGAGTTCACCAAAGCCCTCATCTCTCCTTCCCATCTCCCAGGAAAATTCACAACGCAGTGGGTCATCTCCTGGCCCTGGTGATGACTACAAGCATCATCCCTTATCACATTTTTGTTTCCTTTCTCTGCCTCCAAAATGGCGGGTTCTCCCCCCAAGAACAGTGAACTGCACCCCTCAGGCAAAACCTGGAGCATACCCTGATTCTTTGACATGTGTATCTTAGAACCAAAAAATGCCAGCTAGAATAAATGTCCTTATCTTTAAAGTCCAGTGAATAGAGCCACGGCAAACGATACCTTCACAGTTTTTCAGTGGACCTCTGGGAGTTATTTCATTTTGTGGCACTGATCCTCAGTACCCATTACATAACCACCCACTGCCCACCCCAGTGCCCTCTCCCCTCTTGGCCCAGCCCTTGGCAACCACTCTTTATTCTTTGTCTATGATGCTGACGACTTTCGGACCTGCTTATTCTCCAGGCAATCCCCTGTGGCAGCATAAGCTGGGAACTCAGAAGTGATTTCCCTTGGCTGCACAGGCCACGCCTCCAGTGGCCAGAAACGTGGGTGGCTTCCCCATCTTAGCAACTGTGAGTCTGGCTGTGGTGAACATAGGCACAGAAGTGTTTCTTTGCCATTCTCTTTTGCTTCTTCAAAAATACTGTCTATGAAGAATGACTATATATAGTATAGCCAGCAGCAGGATGGCCGAGTGCTGTTGACTTTATGTTTTTGAGAAACTTCTGCAACACTCTCCATAGCATCTGCACCGTTTTACATTCCACCAGGAGAACTGAGAAGCCCAGGCTCTGTGTATAACCATCAATGCTCATTAGCACCTGTCTTCTTTGCCTCTGCTGATTTTATTTCAGTCAACATTCCAGCGGGTGTGAGAGTCTGTTCTTCTCTTAATGGTTCCTGGTGTTGGATGCCTTTCCATAAGCTTGTTGCTATTGACATAATCTCATTGATCTAATCATTTTCTAAGTTGAGATGCTTAGTTTGGTCTGCTTTTAAGTTGTAGAATTTTTAACATATTGTGTTTATTAGTTTCTTACTAAATACATGATTTGAGCATATATTCTCCACTTCTGTAGGCTGCCATTTTACTACGAAAACTCAAATCCAGTACCATGCAACTTTTTCTCTTGACTCAAGAGAAAAGAGAGTCAAGTTTCTTCCTTGACTCTTGTATGTTTAGGTTGCTTGTTTTGGATGCTGCAGAGTTTGGCTTAATTTTTGTGTGTGGTAGAAGATAAAACCCATTGCATTCTTCCACATATAAATGTCCCAATTTTCAATGTCATTTATTGCAGCTACTGCATTTTCCCCATTAAGTGATGTTTTGGTTATTGTTCTTTTGCTATGAAGAGACACCACGATCAAGGCAACTTATTAAAAAAAAAAACATTTAACGGGATTTCTTTCACTTTCAGAGGTGAGTCCATTATCATCATTGCAGGCAGCATGGTGGAAGCCAGGCAGGCATGGTCCTGGAGAAATAACTGACAGCATGGGATTCTAATCTGCAGGCAACAGGCAGAAACAGAGAGACCTGAGCCTGGCCTGGGCTTTTGAAAACTCAATGACACACTAGTGACACACTTTTTCCAGCAAGGCCACACCTCTTAATCCTTCCCAAAGAGTTCCATTAACTGGGGATCAAGCACCCAAACCTATGAGCTTCCTGGCAATGGGAGATGAGAGCCCAGCATGCTCATTCAAACTACCACAAGTGGTCTTTATACCCTTGCTAAAAATAAGACTGTATTTTTAGGCTCCCAAACTTTAGACCCAATGTTAGGCATGTCTGCATTTCATGCCAGCACCACACCACACTCAGTCCATAGCCAGAGCTGTAAAACCATTTTTGAAATCAGCAAATGTGAGGCCACCTGCTTTATTCTTCTTTCTTAAGGTTGTTCTGGCAATTCAAGGCCCTTTAGTGCCTGTTTTGTTTGTTTGTTTGTTTGTTTTGTTTTTTGTTTTCTATTTCTGCAACAAGTGCCGCTGATATTGTAACAGAAACTGCATGGAGACCATAGCTCACGGGGCAGTATGTGCATCTGAACATGGGATGTCTCTCCACCTGTTCAACTCCTTCGGTTTCTTTCACGTATATTTTGTAATTTTTTTTGGATATAAGTCTTTTGTCCATTTGGCTCAGATTATATGTCAGTAGTTTATTCATCTTAATGCAAACAGGATTGTTTGCTTGGTTTCTGTTTTAGATCGTTGGCTGTTCATACAGCAACAACCAGTTCCACATATGTTGGTTCCAGGGACTCTAATTTTGCTAACTTTCATATTTTTGTTCTTGTTGTTGATGAGGAGGAGGATTATGATGCTTTGATTCTTTCTGGTAAAAAAAAAAATTGTGACCTTGGAACAGAGATACACCTTTTTCTTTTCAATTTGAATGTTTCTTTTTAACCCTAGTTTCTCTGGTTCAGACCTGAAATATTTGTCTCTTTACTTCACTCATGATCGTGGGGATTTAAAAGGCCTTTAGTTTTCACCATTCAGTGGCACTGGGCATCTCATCCATGGCCTAACTGTGTTGAAGGAGGTTCCTTTTAAACCTGAGTGGTATATTAATCATGAAAAGATATTGGAGTTTTTCAAATCCTCTTTTTTTATCAATTGAGGTGATCATGAGGTTCCTCTCCTTTAATTGTTAATGTGGGGTGTCTTACTGATGTAAATATAGGCACTGAGTCATTCTTGCATTCCAGGTGTGATCCACCTGCTCACTTGTTCATAATTCTTCCAACAGGCCCTTGAACGAGTATAGGACTGTGTTTGCATTGTTGTTAATGGGACAGTTGGAAGTTATATGTTGAATTTTGAAGTATTACCTTCTCATTTTTGGAAGAATCCTCAGAGGACTGTGTTCCTCTTCCTTTTAACAGTTGGTAGCATTAGATGGTGTAACATTTGGTGTAATATTTGGCCCTTCTCTAGCCAAGAGGTTTCTTGCTGGTGACAAGCCTGCTGACCACGTTGTTTTTTTCAGACTCAGTCTTGGTGTGGTTATACTCAGTCTTTTACCTGGCAAAATGCACAGATACCTATAAATGTATACCAATTTTTTGGCATATAATCATTCATAATATTCTCTTTAATTCATGGATTATCAATTCCATTCACCTTTTACAAATCCTACTCTAGGGTATTGATTATGTAGAATACCACCTCTTGTCTGCAAAGCAACAGGTTGAATTTCATAGAAAATAATCTCTCTATTTCCAAAATGAATTCTTTTGTGTGTGTGTTTAGTTTTTCTTTTAATTTGTATTAATTTTATAATTAATTTTTATTAAATAATTATAAATCATTTAATAATGTATTCACTTTGCATCCCAGCTGTAGCCCCTTCCCCCATCCCCTCCCAACCCTGCTCTCCCTCCCTCTTCTTCTCCTATGCCCCTCCCCCAGTCCAATGCTATGAGAAGTCCTCTTCCCCTTCCCTCTGATCCTAGTCTATCAGGTCTCATCAGGAGTAGCTCCATTGTCTTCATCTGTGGCCTGGTAAGGCTGCTCCCCACTCAGGGGGTGGTGATCAAAGAGCCAGCCCCTGAGTTCATGTTAGAGACAGTCCCTGTAACTATTACTGGCGAACCCTTTTGGACACTGAGCTGCCATGGGCTACGTCTGTGCAGGGGTTCTAGGTTATCTCCATTCACGGTCCTTGGCTGGAGGATCAGTCTCAGGAAAGCCTCCTGGACCCAGAATTTTTGGTTCCATTGCTCTCCTTGTGGAACTCTCCAAAGTGAATTATTATAGTAAGAAACATAGAATCACCACAGAAAAGAAACAACCCCTTGGAGATATGACAAATTCTAATTATCCCACAAGATCAGGATGGGTGCTGGCCAGGGTTTTAATTTCCTGGTCAATAAATCAGTTTCCATCTAAGCTCACTCTGTCTGAGAAGCTCTCAAACACTTAGAAAAAATTAACAGATGAGACTAGATGGTCTATTATATTTGTTAGATATGATACTATAACCAACATACTTGTTGTTAAATAATATATATGCACAGATTTCATTACTTTCTATTCACTCCTGTAACAAATAGTTGAAATAATGGACTTACAAGTAGAAATGTTTGTCTTAGCTCACAGTCTTGAGGGGTTTGGTCAGTGATCAACAATCTCCTATTGCTTTTGAGCTGTGGCCATCCACCACCACAGGGAATGCATAGCCCAGCAAAACCACACAACTTATGGCCAGGAAGAGAAAGGAAGACAGAAGAATGGGGCTCATCTCCAGCAGCATGAATGCTTCCCACCAGAGGCCACATCTCTAGTTCCACAACCTCCTAAAGACACCATTTCCAAGAAGACAACTTCAACGCACAGGCTTTTGGGAGAAGCTCCAGACATAAACCATTGCATTGTCTGTCTGTCTGTCTGTTTCTCTGTGTGTGTGTATGTGTATATGTGTGTGTGTGTATCTGTCTGTCATGATATGTATGTGTTTCTAAAAAGTTACTCTTTAGTTTCAAGTCAAAAGTTCTTCAAAGAACTCCATCTGGACCTGCCAAGATGGCTCAGCAGTTAAGAGCACTTTCTTTTCTTTCAGGAGACCAGAGTTCAGCCTAGGAGCCCCTAACTCCCTATCACCCCAGCCCCAGAGAATCTAAGGCCTTCCTCTGGCCTCTGCAAGCACCCCACACACGCATGATATACACATACATATGCATACACAAACATAAAACAACTCTTTAAAAATAAAATTAATCAGCTGGGCATGGTGGCATGTGCCTTTAACCCCAGCACTTGGGAGGCTGGGGTTCTTCCTCAGAGGAGGAACTTTGAGTTTGTGGCCAGTCTACACAGTAAGTTCCAAGACAGGCAAGGGTATGTAGAAAGACCCTGTCTCAAAAAAATAATAAAAAATAAAAACAAATAAAAAAATTAATCAATCTATCTGGTTAAGATGTTGGCAATTCTTAACATTCAAAACAATTCAAAACAATTCTCTGAGACCTAAAACAGTCTTACTGGGTTCAAAACAGCTAATAGTCCCCTTGCATGCTGTTCCGTATTGCGCGCTGCCCTTTTATTGCGTCCACTCTCCCCGCTGTACATCCCTTTGTCTTCTGTCATTCTCCCTTCAACTTTTACCAGCATTGCTCTTCCCTAGCTGAAACCTGTCCCCGCTCTTCTGTCTTCCACCTGTTGCATTATCTTTTTTTTTTCTTTCTGGTTTGTCTTCTTAGCACCAGACATGGCATTTACCAATATCACTAAATTGAGAGGTGTGGGACCCAGGTTCTGTTCTCGTTTCTGCCATGATCAGGCTGCAAACTCTAACTCTTAATGGCAAGAATGTTAAGTTCATCTGTAACAGGGTAGCTTGGCCCAGGACCTTCAAAACCCACAAGATAGAATTTAAACTGCTTGTTTCTCAGCAAGGAAAGTAACAAGTAACAGGTGCTGTTATAGAAGCTTTGAGTACAACAATGAGCCAGAGTCAATGTGCCAGATGTATACGGGCAGATCATTTGCAGAGCTGCCAGAGACCTACAGAAAAATCTCCCCTCACAGCCCACAAACCTTGTACTAATCTTCCATCCTTTTTGCCAGACATGCCTCTGGGGCCAACGTATGTGAGTCTGACTTAGCATCACTCCTCATCCCTATTTGTGAGTAAATGAACTCTGTGAACTCACAAAGTCACTGATGTTTACACATGATCATTTGATTTTATATATTTTACAGACTATTTCTTAATTAAAATATAAATTATGTGTTGTGATCTTAAGACATCATACCTCAAACCAGATTTATATTATTTCCACATGTAGCCAGGCCTCTGGCTACTTTATTTGGGTTCCTATATCTGCCACCCTTCTCCACCCCACTTCCTTCCAACCCCCCAACACTAGGTAGATGAGAAAGAAGGTTAGAGGGGAAAGTGAGATATAAACCTCATTAGACTACTTCCTGCTAATTAGGGGCATCAGGTTCTTTGGAACAAGTGTGCTCTTTTTCATAAGAATAACAGCAACCAGCAATCCAGCAGCCAGCAATCCAGCAACCCAGGAATCGCAAAAGCTGCAGCAGGGACAAGCAACTGTAAGGGCAGGAACAGGGGGGAGTAGCAATCAGCACAGGCCTCTTGGGGCTCTTGAATTTATACCCTGTCAAGAGTCCCCAGAATTCCATATGTAAACTATCTGCTGCTCACAAAAGTCACACCCATATCCCACACCTGGGATCAAAACAGAAATATAGTTAGCATAGCTGCATTGCTTTTCGTTTTTGTTTTTTCAAGAAACCAAAATTCTTACTACACACTACTGCCAATTAGTTTTCTATTTAGCCTCCCATTGATAGCTTTTCTCTTTGTTCCTACCAAACACCTGGCAAGAAGCTCCTTATAGGGAGGAAGGGTTTGTTTGGACTCAGTGGACTATGGTGAGAAGGCAAGGTGGCTGGAGGGATGTGGCTATGGGGACACAAGGCTGCTTACTCACAGTGCAGAGAGAGGGGACCACAGTGCTCTGCTGCTCTCTCCCATCTCCCTTTGTGTTCAGTGTCCAGCCCGCAGCACAGTGCCAGCCATGTCCAGGATGAGTATTCCCACTCAGCTAATCCTCTCTGGAAAAGCCCTCACAGGAGTACCCAGAGGGTTGCCTCATTAATGCTCGGGGTGTTTCTTGATCCAATTAAGTGGGCAACCAAAATTAACCATCACAAACTTTAAGTATGCAGGAAGCCTAAATTGGACAGGGCAGTCTCTGGTTCTTCCTCTATTGGGGATGCCTGTGTGAGCGCCAGAAGGAGGTGAAAGGATTAGAGTGCCCGCTTGGCTCCCTTGCTCTCTCGCCCAGATCCCTCCCCTCCCTGCAATCCTTTCTCATCGATGTTACATACAATAAAAGCATCTTTCTTCTGCCAAGAGTCTGCGGTGCACCTGGCACCTGTCTCCCTCTGACATCTCATTTCTGTCTGCTACCTTCCCCACCTCCTATGCTCCAGACAGGTCGCCCCTCTGCACCTTCATTTTGTGGTCATTGTCACTATTTTTTCTTGTTTTGTTTTTCCTGTGGCCATCTTTCACCTTCCAGGACAATATTCCCTTGATGTCTGCACCAGAAGCACTCACCCTTGCTTCTCTATCTATCAATCAATCTATTTATCTATCTATCAACCTACCTACCTATCTATCTATCTATCTATCTATCTATCTATCTATCTATCTATCTATCTATCTATCTATCTCTATCTATGCATCTATGTATGTACGTATGTATGTATGTATCTATGTATCTACCAACCTACCCACCTCCCTCTAATACTGTCTCCCTCTCCCCCTCTCCTTCACAAACACCTCAATCTATCATCTATCTATCTGTCATCTATCTATCTATCTGTCATCTATCTATCCATCATCTATCTATCCTATGGGTCTGTTTCGTTCCCTGTCTGTGTTTCCTTTCACCTAAACTAGGTCACTTCACTATTTGCTCTCAGCCTTCTTCTCTCCTGTAGCTTATTCCTTGCTGAGTCTTGATTGACTGGAGTTGTGACAAGCATAACTAAATATTCATGAATTATTAATAGAATAACTGAGAGAGGGAGACTGCCATGGAGCTGGTGTCCTCCAGTTTTCCTGGCAAGCTATGCGTACTCTTGCAATAAGCTACATTTTTGTATAGGAACTTGCATTTCTCTCTCTTGGACTGTGACAGCAGCCTAAACGGGCCTTTCTGGGACCCTGAGCCACAAGCCATCTGCACTAGCAGCTCCTGCTGCAGCCCTCTCCCACCCAGTGCCGACGCCTGCAGCAGCCTCAGATTTCTGACATGTTCCTCTAACTGCTCTTAGCCTTTCCAATTAATTTTAACAGTCTTTGAATTCAAATAATTTTCAGAGTGCAGAAGATAGGCTTCTTATAATCAGTTTATTTTCACAGTTGGCTGACCGCAGACTCTGACATTCCCCTTGTCTTTCCTTCATGGTTTTGCATTCTACCCATGGCACATACTCTATGGGAAGTTCTTTTTTTTTTTTTTATTCCACGTACTCTTTTAAGACAGAGAATTTCAACATGGCAAACAAAGTTATGTTACTAAATAAATGTACCCATTCACCACTTAATGAATGCCACAGTCACATGTTAGGTTCCAAAATTTAACCGTAACTTTTTGTAACAATGCAGATTTTACCTGAAGACTTGAAATAAGGTCCAGGTCACACTGGACATGCCTTTCTTATAAACTGAAAGCCTCCCTTTAATTGCTAAGTTTCTGTTACCATCTTCAACTATTTCTTTCATTCAATACTCTGGCCCAAAGGACTCCCTCTGAAACCAAAATAATGTCTTTCTTCCTTCAGTTATTTTTGGTCATTGTGGTTTATCACAGCAACAAAAGAGTTACTGATACAGAGGGGAATAAATGAATTTAGCACTTTTGGTTTTTTGGCATCTGGAACACACACACACACACACACCTGACGCCTTAGACCATGGCTCATTTTAACCTGAAGCTTCTGGGATTTGCTACCAAAAAAGTGCATAAGAAATAAAAGCAAAGGAAATAAATAGTAAAGGAGTACTCGGTGCTCTGAGAGTCACGTGATCCAAACCACAAAGGAACTGTAACAGAGCACAGAGAGTAACTTAATACACTGGAAACTTAAAAAGAGTGCTGAGCAGTAAGGCGTTTACAACGGGAAGGTCGACAGATGCTCCGACTACAGTAGCTCCAACTTCCAAATAAAAATTGGGGCTAGGGAGATGACTAAGCAAGCAAGAATATTTGTTGGACAAGCACAAGGACCTGAGTTCAAATCCCCGGAATGCAGGTAAAAAACTGGTTGCGGTTGCACTTGCCTGTCAGCCCGGCCCTGAGGAAGTGTGGGCACAGACAGCACAACCGCAGGGACCAGCTCCAGGCTCAGGCAGAGACCCCTCGTCAAGGGAACGAGATGGAGAGTAATAGAGGAGAGGTCCTTCTTAGGCCTCTGCACGGGCACACAAGTTCACGCGTGTGCACTCATGCGCATACATTACAAATACATCCTCCGCCTCACATGTACACAATCACGTGCATGCGTGTGAAATTTTAAACTAAAATAAAATAAAAGGCAAAAGAGAAGGCGACGAGCTAGCTGACAGTTCAACAGAGCAGGACAAGAGAAACATTGCAGTCCCACAGAAGACATGGCTGCCCCTGCTGCATTCCAGGGTGATGACGTGACTCATATTTGCGAGAAAGTTCTGCAATGGAAGCCATCACTTCAGTTCTCGTGTGTTCATGGGAGAACGGAAGGGGACCTCTTCACAGTTAGAGGGTTTTAAAAACAAAGAATTTAATTTAATTTAACTGAAGAGTGAACATATAGACAAAGGGGTAAGACGTTTGAGGATAAAATAAAGAGACAAATAATTAAATACATAAGGATGAGCTAGATGTAAGAGCCCCGTGCCAGGGGAGGGTCCTAAAGAAGAGGAAAAGCAAGCATCCTATTTCCAGAAATGGCAGGTGAGTGAGACATTACATTGAAATTGATTTCTCCCTGGTATCGTATTTTTAATTACCCATGGTTACTTCAGTCCTCGGAAATCTCTGCCATTCAAAACTCTGTCAGTGTAGTGATCACCAATAAAGGAAGAAATCAGGAGAGCAGGCATGGTGGGGTACACCTATAATGCCAGGATTCAGGAGGCTGAACAATTGCAGAGAGGGCAAGGCTAGCCTGGGCTACATAGCAAGACTCCATCTCAAAAAGAAAAAGAACAGCAACAAAAAGACAGAAAGGATGTCAGAGTTAACCAATATGACAGAAGGAAGGCCAGTACACCAGGAACAAGTGGGGCAGCCAGTCCATGGAGAGAGACATCAGTGCCCTGAGAGCCACAGGATTACAGTACAAGTCCAGAACGTGGCGGTAGCTTGCCAGGAACTGAGTGTTTGGGCACACCCAGATTCATCTGCTGATGCCCTTTTCCCCAGTGTGATGGCATCTGAAAATAGAGGCTTTAATTGATGCTCCTAAAGGAACAGACCCAAGGGTCCGGAAAGAAGGCTCGGTGAGCAGGTCAGAACATTTTCCAAAGCAAAGCTGAGGACCTGAGTGTAAGTACCAGCGCCCACATAAAAAGCTGCATGTATGCCCTGTGACCCTAATGCCGCAGGGGTCAGACATGGAGGTATTGTTGACTCAGTCTGAGAACCCTGACTCAGGAAAGAAAAGGGTTAGTGGCCTTCATGAAAACATATGCCCATGAGCCTGAACACACATGTATGAATATAGTATACACACAACAACAACAAAAAATAAATCAAATACACACACACACTCAAGAAAAATTTTGAGATAGATCATTCTGGAGTTCAGGCCTCTGGGAACTTGCGAACCTCATCCTTATTTATTACGTTTGTGACAGTATCTCAAAGTAGCTACAACAGTGGCTGAGTCCAGGGCAGCCATGTTTGGGTATTAAAATGAAAGAGGGGGGCTTGGAATGAGTGAGTAACGCCATGGCAGATCCTGTACCCAGAATGATGCTGCCTTTGCCTTCCGTCTCTAGCACCGAGAAAGAAAATAAAGTAGTTATCACCAAAGTCTAGATGACTTTGTCGTACCTCTTCAGGGGACTTGTGAACTATGACATCCCCATGGAATTTATTCTGGGGTTTTGGTAACCGATGTTGGTTGGTAGCAGATGGCTGTACTCAGTGGGTAACGGCTTCTTTGGTGCTGCTAAGATGTGCCACCCAATCCTCGTTTTGTAAAGTGATCTGCTTACAGCTCTTTTATATTTTCGCGTGAGCTCTGTGTGTGCATGTGCGTACATGTGTGTGCGTGTGTGTGCACACATATGCACACACATGTGGAGGCCAGAGACGTGAAAGTCAGGAGTTAGCCTCCATGTCCTTTCACCTTATGCTCTGAAGCAGGCTCTCTACCTCACTTAGCTGATCTTACGGCCAGTTTCCTCTGGCATCTCCTGCTTCTGCCTCTCCAGGCTGGAATTACAGATGGGCTAGCACACTCACCTGGGATTCAGAGGATCCAAACTCAGGTCCTCACACTTGCACAGGAAGCGCTTGAACTGCTGAGCTATGCCTCAGCCCTGCTTATACTTCCTGAGTGTTAGGTATATTTGGGCTGTTTAGAGAGATGTACGTTCTTCTCACACTAGTATAAAATCAGTTTAAACACATCATGCTTCCTCTTAGAAACCAGAGGATTTTATCTGAACTTTTTAAAGAAAGAGCCAGGAAGCTAGGAGACATCTTCCCGGCCAAGGCTGGGAGGAGTTTTCACTCCCCACAAGCAGTACTGTTGCCTGGGTGCTGGAAGTTGTGAGGTAAAGTGAGAGAGGCTGTGGGAAAGACTGTGCTCGTCTCATTCCGCAACACCACTTGCTCTTAAAAAAAATGTTGTACCCTCAATTCTCTGGTTCTCCCAAATAGTCTTTGCTTTAGCTCCCCCTCCACCAGCCTCTGTATGTTCGAAAGAGCAGAGAAATGCTACATCTACACCACAGGGGAAGCATAAGAACCAGTCAGTTGTCAGCTCTTTGGCCCTAAGATGCTTCTGATCCCAGCATCTGACTGGAGTTCGCATGCATGTGGATTCTGGTCTGCTGACTCTGTGGACCACCTATCCACATGTAGTCAAGGTTTCAGGAGCTATGCAGAGAGAAAAGGCTTTGAGACTCACCAAAGGAGAAGGTCCCATTGCCTCCTTAAATCCCCCACTTCGACACAGAGCCTGTGGGATCAGAAAAGCAATCTTTTACACCCCCCCAAAACAGCATTTTGGCACCAACAGTAATTCTGAACCCTTATTTTGAGGTTTAACATCCCTAAACTGAATCCTATGTGAGGAGAAAGGGGTGTGAAGCATTTCGAAGCAGTTGTAGAGACACTGAGATATGAGGAAGGGTAGGTCCCAGGGCCAGGGGCCCTGATGCCCACTCGCATCAAGTTTGCCTGAAACCTGGATGTGCCTGTCATGTGCAGTTCAAGGCTGGTTCACACAACAGCAGCAGATCTGAGGAGGTGTAACACAGGCGGAAACATTTGGAATCCCACACCTGGTAGGAAAACTCCGCCCACTCCTGACTTGCAGCATTGCAGCTACCACTAAAAGCTTCCTCTTGTCAGTGCTTTGAACCTATGCAAGTCTTACGTATACTGCCCTCTGTGAGTTCATATGTGTGTCAGTCCTGCTGGAAGACAGTCTCCTTGGAATCATTCACCACCTCTGGCTCAGGGAATCTTTCTGCATAAATCTCTGAGTCTCGTGGCAATGGGTTTGACAACGAGATCTCAAAGTCTCTATCATACACTGTTCACTTGTGCATCTCTTTGCTAATTACTATCTGCTGTAAGAAGCTTCTCTGATGAGGGCTGAATCGTGCTCTGATCAATAGATGCGTCATTTGGAGTCATTTTATTGCTATGTTCCTTAGCAAAATAACAGTATTAGGTTTTCCTCTAGAGCCTATGACCTTCCTAGTCTCTGGTTCTTGGCTACTGGAGCAGTGTCAGGTATGGGTTCTCTCTCATGGAGTGGGCCTTAAATCCATTAAACAAAAAAGAAGTTGCTAGTTACTCCCATAACATTTGTGCCACTATTGGACCTTTACATCTTGCAGGCAGATCACGCTGTGGGTTGCAGTGTTTGTAAACAGGTGATGTTAATGGTTACTTTTCCCTGGCAGTCTACCTTCCAACACCATGCACTCTAGTCACTAGGGGTAAAGGTTCTAGGCAGGCACTGGTTCGATTTCTCCATATTGGGTGACGTATCTGTCTTCAGCAATAGGGTTCTATTGTTAAGGTTGCAGAGGGTAACCAGTGGGTCTTGGAAATGTCCTGTTATGTTTGGAGAGGGAGAACAATGGGACCCCACCAAGCAACATCTCAAAAAGATGTAACCCATTCCTGGCCCTGGAGGCTTTACTTGGTGGTGGAAGACATCTAGTTGGTACATGGTTGCCTCGAATACATGACTCCACTTAAATTCTTTTCAAATGTGTATATATTTTATAAAGCCTTTACAACAGGCTTTCATATTGCTTTTCAAAGGGCTTTTAATGTTAGTTACCCTGTTCATCTTCCCTCCCATACCTTGCCCTCCAATCCCCTGGAATAATCCTCCCGTTCTAGTTCCCCTTTATCTCTTTATAACACTATACTCCATTCACCAT
Source organism: Pachyuromys duprasi (assembly GCA_028658305.1). NCBI lineage: Eukaryota > Metazoa > Chordata > Mammalia > Rodentia > Muridae > Pachyuromys > Pachyuromys duprasi. The sequence goes on from CM053760.1 coordinate 68,026,294, forward strand.
TCCTTGGAAGATCCCCTTTCTAGGAAGATCTCCTACTACCCAGATCCTATTACAAAGCACCTAACCTGTGTGCTTATTCATATAAAAGCACGCATGTCTAAAGCTTGAAAGAAATTATTCAATATTTGTGGTTTCGGATTACCTCATTCAGGATGTTTGTTTCTAGCTACATCCATTTCCCTGTGGTATCACTATCCCAGATTTCAAGTTGTATTAGTAGTAAAATAATCATCATCATCATCATCCCAACATGGCATTTGCATGAGGGCAGGCATGCTGATCAACAGAACAAAATAGACCCAGCTGTAATTCTACACACTTAGAGACACCTGACTTTGAAGAGAGTCTAAAAATGCACACTGAGGAAGAGTCACATAATCAGTAAGTAGTCCTGGTTAAACTAGATGGCTGCATGTAAGAATAGATCCACAGCTACCACCTGTACATCATTCAGCTGCAAATGGATCAGGAACCTCAAGATAAGACCAGATAACCTAACCCTAAAATGAAAAGTAGGATCTGGCACACACACACACACACACACACACACACAAAACTTTTTTAGTGGGATACTTAGAGCACAGACATTAAAACTAATAAGAAATAGAACCTCGTGAAGATGAAAAGATCCTGTACAGCAGGGGACATCATCACTTGAGCAAAACAGCAGCCTAAAGAATGGGGAAATAACTTTACCAATTAGACATCTGATATAGGGTTATTGCCTAGAATATGTAAAGAACTAGAAAACTGAATATCAAGAAATTAAACAACCCATCTTAAAAAAAAACAGTACATAAAACTAAGTAAGGTTCTCAAAAACTGAAGCACAAATGAGTGAAAAACATTTTTTAAAAACGTCTAACATCTCCTTGGCCATCAGTGAAATGTAAATTAAAACTTGATATCCCCCCCCCCAATTGTGATGGTCAAGATCAATAAACCAAGTGACAGCACATGCTGCCAAGGATGCAAAGAAAGGGGAACACTACCTCATTCCTGGTGAGTATGCAAGCTTGTACAGATATTATGCAAATCAGTGTGGCGGCTCCTCCGGAAGCTGAGAATAGATCCGCCTCAAGGTCTTGGGCAGTTACTCAAACCCCTACATCCTACTACAGAGACACTTGCTCATCCATGTTTACTGTTGCTCTATTCAAAATAGCCAGAGGTAGAAAAAAGCCTAGATGTCGATCAAGTGATGAATGGATAATGAAAATGTGATATAGTTATACAATAAAATATTATTCATCTGATAAGAAAAACAAAATTATGAAAATTCCAGCAAATGGAAGGATATTGGTTTATTGAACAGTACAGTCAAGCAAAGGGTACCCATCACTTCTAACCAGGAAGGACATTTGGAACTTGGGCAAAGTCGATGCTCAAATCTCCAAATATTTTTAAACCAATATAGCTCAGAGAGCATGCAAATGCTTTTTTGTGTAAAGGATAATATTTAAAAGCATGTTTTAAACCATGCCAAGTTAGAAAAAAATTCAAAAACTCTTTAAAAATTATGCTTCGAACTGTCTCCATTCTCATTTGTTTGATATCTTTTGTAAACAACTTTTTAACCATAATCTCTAAAATATTACTTGTAAACAAAAAGAGTAAGTTTACTTGAATTTTTATTCTTTTTTTCTACATAGGAAACATGGATGGTATAAGTTTATAAAATGTGTGTGTGTGATCACACGAAACAGAAACATGAAGGCTATACTGTGCATGAATTAAATAAGTTTGCAACAGATTTTTACCTCCCACATGACAGAATTCTCTCAGCTTTTTAGGCTGCTTCACCTGAAATTTTAATTACCCCTTCCATTTTTTTTCTCAACATAGGTTCTGTGTCTGTTTTTCCCTATTTTTTAATTATTTCTCGCCTGTTTGTCAAGGCAATTTGAGGCCATAAGTGAGGAATCAGGAGGGCAGCCCTTCATCTGTTGTTTTTATAGTAGATGTTGCAGAAAATACATGCCAGGCGTCAACAATCTGCAATTGCTTCAAATGCGAGGAAACTGGTTTAAAAATAACTTCAGAACTTTGAAATTTACAAAACATTCTATACAAAATATATCTCACACACCAAACTTAACCAATTATAAACGATCAATTTTCACCTCAAAGATGGTCTAGCCTAGAGTTATCTGTCTTTCTGTGGTGCTAACGGAAATCCTGATGTTCCACGCCTTGCTTCGACTGCTATGCCTACCAGCCTCCTCTCAGCCAGTCCCAGCCATCAGCATCGGAAGTGGCAGAAATGGCTTGGTGCTGATCTGCCAAGTTCTTGCATGTTTATTACCACATCCATCCCCACAAGGACCTCATTATTATGTTTTCATAACCGAAGAGAGTAAGCTCAGATAGACCAAATGGCTGACTAGAATGGTAGCTGATTACAAAATTTGGGTTCAAATCTATTTCCTCTAATTCTGAGATCAGATCTTATGAGCAGAACAAAGGGTGTCAGAATGTGAATGGGTCAGTGAGGTTGACATTAACCACTCAGGTAAACGACACCTGTTGTGAGTCCAGTCCTGGTATTCACGAAATTGAAGTTTCTGAGAAGTCGGGGTACATGCTGGGTTCAAGATGAGAAGAAACAGGAGGACTTTAACAGTATAAGTAAATACCAGAAAATGCAATGAGGTCTAGGGCTGAAAGTATGGCAGGAAACCAGCAATGCCCGAGAAGTTAGAGAAAAATCATAGTAAATGGTCACCCTGGGGAGTCAGGACGTTTTATTTGCTTGCTTTGTTTTTCTCAGCGCAGTGACAAAATCCCAACAGCAAGCAGCTATGGAAAGAATGATTCATTTGGGTGTCAAGGTGGAGAAGGCAGTCTGTGAGCACCATCTGACTGGTCACATTGCACCTGAAGTTGGCGAGCAGGGAGAGATGAATGCTGTCAGTTAGTTTGCTTTCTCCTTTTATCCAGTCTGGGATCCCAGCCCATGGTATGCTGACAGCCACGTTCAGGATGGATCATCCATCCTCAGTTAAACCTTGATGGAAATGTCGGCATCTGCCTCCCCCAAGGTGTGTCTCCGAGGGGATTCCAAACACAGAAAGTTGACGTGCCACCAGCCTCCACAGCCTGCAATCACAACGCTAAAAGAACTGAAAAGGCACAAGAAAGCAGCAGAAAAATCTAGATGTCGCCATTCATTCAAAGCTTCATTGACAATTTTTTTATTTCCCAGTGCTATGTAATAATGCCTTCACAAAACACTACTTTTTCTCTCCATGGTATTGTGTAAATCATACAAATCAATTAAGAATCTGCTTAGTATGCTGAACCATACATTGTCAAACGACTGTGATTGCAATTGTGATTTTTTGTCTTTTTAAACCACAATTATTATATACATTTTATAATATTATATTTTTTAACAATTGTGTTTAAATGCATAATTACATAGTGCTTAAAATCCTGTAGAAAATGTCACATATATAAGGTTCTGTAAAGCACCATGAAGAGATTAAACAGAGCGTTTTTGACAAGAGATAATCTATTCCCTCTCGGGGCTGGGGAGTGAACTTGGGTCTCAAGCACACAAGGCAAGCACTTTAGATCCAAAAGCAAAGCTTAACATCAGAATCACTGCGGGCTTTCAGGGTGTCTCCGAATGTCTGGACACAGTTCTGCAGAACAAACAAGCTGGCAAACATGCTGGGCAGATGTGTGGTGCAGACGGGGAGGAAACCGGCCACCCACCATTGAACAGCAAATAACTACTAACCATCCAAGGCCAAGTGAGTGAGAAGAGCAGAGAGGTTAAGAGATGGAATGGATGGGAAAATGGGTCCTAAGGAGGAACAGTGGAGGTAGCACAGTAGGTGACACAATTAAAACCCCCAAAGCTAACCCCTCCCACTTCACGGCATTTCTTCCAGTCAACTCCCCAGCTAATTGCTTAGGGTGACCTGCAATGTCCTGAGTGAACCTAACACCCAGAAGAAAGTGGAGATGCCTAGGTCAGTACCCAGGCCAACTGGGATGAACTGTGTCTCCGTATACGATGTAACCCTGGCTGTGGGAATTCGGCCAAGTCTTTGCTCTTAAGAGAGAACAATGTTTCCTGCAGAGCTGTGAGCTTGTAACTTAACATATATCTGTATGGGGTGCGTGTACATTATTGGTAACTAAAATAATCTACCTACATTTGTCCTAATCCTAATTCTGGTCTGAAGCTATCAGTCCCTAGCCATTCACTGAAGAAAAAGAAGGCAAGGGTGATCATAGCACTTAGCAGCTGGATAAGCTGAGCAATGCTCCAATGCTGGAACAATCTCCGTACACAACTTCATGTGGGTATAGAAACATACCGGGGGGGGAGGGGCTTCCACAGCTTCCAACACAATCCAGCAAGGCTCTGCTCCCACAACAGAGGTGGTCCTGGGGGGTCAGCCCTGATGCAGATCCAGACAGAGACGACCTGTTGGGGCATAGCTTGATGTTCCCACGAAACACCCAGCAACGTTTGTAAGTCCTCAGGTCCAGGTGAGGCAAGACATCTCTTTCTCTCTGCATCCATTCCCTTCACCCTGGCTTCCTGTTCACAGGGCTGCCCGGGTGCAGGAAAGCAGCCCTTACCAATGAACAGGGTTTTTGTGTCTGTGTCTTTGTTCTTTCTTGGTTGACCCTAGCTGTCTGGTAAATGCTATGACATCAGAGCAATGAGCAGACAGAGAACTCAACAGAAGGCAGGAAGGCTGCTGTATTCGCTATTGTCAGCTAGGAATAGGACCCTGGGAGGCATTGTTAAGTCAAGGGAGGGCATAGGTACTGTGATTTCGCTCCCACCTAGTGGTTCACTTTGCGACATTGCCCTGGAGCTGCAGGCACCACACAGATAAAAATTCAGCAGCTGCTGAACGTCCTGCTCTGCAGTAGTGTTGAAGCTCCATACTTGTAACCATAATATATCTTTTTTAAAACATTTTTATTTTATTTTACTTTACTTTAATCACCGGTTATATACTTTGTATTCCAGCCATAGCCCCCTCCCACATTCTCTCCCTATCCACTCCCATCCCTCCCTCATCTCCTCCCTGCCCCTTTCCAAGTCCACTAATAAGGGAGGACCCTAGCTTATCAGGTCTCTCCAGGACTGGCTGCAATGTCCTCTTCTGTGGTCTAGCAAGGCTGCTCCTCCCTCAGGGAGGTGGGGAGGATCAAAGAGCCAGCCATTGAGTTCATGTCTGAAATAGTCCCTGTTCCCCTTACTGGGGTACCCACTTGGGTATTGAGCTACCATTTGCTACATACAAGCAGGGGTTCTAGGTTATAACCATACATGGTCCTTGGTTGGAGAAACAGTCTCATAAAAGACCCCTGTATATATTTGGTGCTTGTGGAGCTCCTGTCCTCTCCAGGCCTTACTAACTCCCCCTACTTTCATATGATTCCCTGCACTCTGCCAAAGGTTTGGTTATGTGTCTTAATATTTCCTAATATATCTTTAATGTGCATATAAACATTGCTCTTTGTACATACTTGTTGAGCTTAATGTTGAATCACTAGACCTAAATGTGTCTCTGCTGAAAAAAAAATACTGTTTTTATTTATCTGGGATAATGGCAAAAAAGATAGCATGCTTTTGAAAACCTTACATGATCCAGGCATGGTGGTACCTGTGTGTAAGCCCAGCATTTCTGAGATGGAAGCAGGAAAATCAGGAACTCAAGGCCAGCCTGGGCTACATAAGACTGTCTTAAAAATATATATAAAATAAGAAAATAAAGCACACCTATAAACCAAGCCTGGTGGTTCATGCCTGTAATCCCAGAACTCAGGGAGGCAGAGGCAGGCAAATCTCTGTTAGTCTGAGGCCAGCCTGGTCTACAAAGTGAGTCTAGCACAAGCCAAGGCTACACAGAGAAACCCTGTCTTTAAAAACAAACAAAAAACACACCTGCAAATATAGTAATGAAGGACACTAGAAGGAGCTTTCAAGTCTTATTTTTCCTAGTACACTGTATGCTATATGTTACATTTTAAGATAATGTATAAATATAGATTGTATTATAAGACAGGTTAGCTCCCTGGGTCTTTGATTTCTCATTTGTAAAATGAAGAGACGGAGAGCATCCTGACTCTCCACCAGGCTCTAATGTTTGGGGAGTCTATTTACTAGAGTGAAGCTCCTGGATTTATTGGAGTGTGGGTAACGATGTGTGTTTCTCCCAGTCTGCAGATATTTTCCAGAAAAGGAGCACAGTCAGTTGCTTGGGGAAAGCAACTCTTGCCACATTTCTCTCACAGAACTTTCTTTTTGCAGACACGATGCCATGTGTGTCTCTCGGGTGAACAATTTATTTCCAGAATTAGAATTGATTCCAGTGACATGAAGCATTCCTCACAAGTGATAAAACACAGATGTCTTTGTCACAGCTTCAGTGATATGCAGCCACGTCTGAAGAGGCTCTATTGACCTGGCACTGACAACAGGAACATCTCTACTTTGTAGACCACGGGCGCTTTTAGTGCAACACACAGGCAAATGCACACGCACACCCTACACACAAACACATGCACACATGCACACACAAGAAATTGGAAACAAATACACTATGTAAAAATTTAAAACTCAAGAATAAAACCATTTTTATGCCTCAGATATTTTGAAGAAATTTGAAAGAAAGTCGATTCTTTCATTGATGTTACAGTTTTTGTTTTTAGTTGAGACAAGATCTCATTACATAGCCCCGGCTGTCCAGGAACTCATGACAGAGGTCAGACTGGCCTCAGAGGAATGCACCTGCTGGTTCTGGCTCTCATGTGTCAGGACTGTGGGCGTGTCCCACCATCTCTAGGCAGTAGCCTCTATTTTCATTCAATTGATATGATTTCAACTTTTATAACAGGAGATCCTTTCTTTAGATTTAAATATCAAGAATAAGAAGATACTTTTTTGGGCTGGCAAGAGAGCTCAGCAGGTCAAGGTACTTGCAGCCAAGCCTGGTGACCCCAGTTTGATATCTGGAACACACCTGGTAGAAAAAAGAACCATTTCCCATAAGTTGATCTCCACATATGTTCTCTCTCTTTCTCTCTCTCTTTCACATACACACATACACACACAGAGTAAAAGTAAAGTGATGTATATTGCTACTCAGAACACACCAGGGTGTGCTCAGGAAGTAGCATTAGCTAGCAAGTAGCAAAGGTCATAGGTCAGTAGAGCCCACTCTTCTTTTACACCTCTTTTTTTTTCACTTTTATTCTTCTCTCATAATTATACCCCCCACACAGTTTCCCATCCCTCCATTCCTCCTAGTCCCTTCCCTTTCTTCCATCTCCCCCAGATCAGCCCCTTCTGTTTCCCTAAAAAAAAAAAAAAAAAAAAAAAACAGGCCTCCCAGTCTCTGTGAGCCCCTGTGAGCCATGGTGTGATGTCCTCCACCCCTTTGGCTCCTACAATCCCTCCTACCCTTCTGCACAATTGCCCTGGCCCCCCACCGATCGGCTATCTCACACCTCTTTATATCCGGTCAACCACTGGAAAGTGCTGCCCATGTTGAAGGAGTATGTGCAAGCCCCTCGGTTAATTTTCCCAGCAAACAGCCTCACAGATCTACCCAGAGGAATGCCTCTTAGCTGATTCCAGATTCAGTCAGGTTGACAATTAAGATTAACCATAGCAACAGAGGAACTACCGTTTCTAGAAATACCTTCAGTATGTAAGAAATAACATTCTTAGAAATGTCAGAGTAACTAGTTGAGAAAACAAATTTACATCCTAATATTTGTGCAGCCAAATATCATTTTTTTAATGAGGTTTCCCTGGGTAGTCTATGGAATTCAGACTGAATGCTTTGTGCAAAGCTACCCAACAGTCCCCAGAACCCTCAGTTGATAAGCAGATCTTTCTCAGTTTGTTTCTTGGGTGTAGGTACAGAGAAAAGCCCTTTCCTTTGGCAGGAATGAAAGGAACAAATAGGATCCCTAAGAGCCCACACTCTCCTGTTTCCACTATTGCCAGTGACCTCTGTGACGTTGAGACATCACAGGACTGTCAATGGTTCCACAAAAGTGTGGGGAGCTAAGAAAGCCCAGAATTCCTGTGGATTGCTGATATGGCCATGTCAAGGACCAATGCCTCCAGCCTTGGGAGTATCCATGCCTCCCTTAGATCAGGCTCAGAATGACTCCAAAGCCGTCTCCTGGCCCAGGTGCTCATGATGACCAGTGATTGACTAGTGTGTACAAAACCCAGCAATGGCAGCTTCCTCCTCCCAGGTTTTTACAGCTGGAGACCCATTGCCTGCAGAGACCTACTACTGAGACTAGCTAACCCCTCCACCATGCTGCCCAGAACAAGCACATTGAGACTCCAAGTTGCTGAGCAGCTGGTGCCCTCTGCCAGAGGGCACATGGCCTACCTGTCCCTAGCTTTTTGTAAACCTGTCTGTGTGTATGTTCTTTAGTTCCTTACTGCCCTAGTTAAGTTTTCCAAGCCAAGCCATGTGGTATGTGCCACAAAAGGAAGGGTGTATGTGTGGAAAAGCAGGTTAAAAAAAAAAAAACAGTTCCCAGCTTGCCCACTTCTCTCCAGTCTGTGTACACACAAAGCCATGGCCTCCCACAGCCCATCTGACACAAAAATTATATATAGCAACTGTGAAAGAAGAAAGAAAAAGACTATCCCAAGAAGGCTGCTTCCAAGAAGAGGGGGAAGTCTTTGTAAACAGACAAAAAAGGCAGACATAACCAGGCTTTCTGACAGGGCTGCATATAGGTTACAGACCAAACAGCCTACAGGTTCTAGTCAGAAGAGGCTGACATTTTTCCAAACACTAAGTTGTGCTCATATTTAGATACTAGAAACATGCACTTGCCAGAGAACACGAAAGGCTACATGAAGGTCATGGTCTCATTGGAAGGGAAGACTGTGTGATGGCTTCAGTTGCCATAGGCTAAGACATTTTTATAGAATCTACCTAATGATGTCATCACAAGCCATAAGCTGACATGAGTTCACCCAGAAGCCAGCATCTTTACCTCATGCGCACATGTTCAACGTCTCACCACAGCTAGTGAGCCAGAGAATAAAGCCTTTGTGCTCACAACAAAAGGATCATACTGCTTCCTCCATGCAACGCCCACTTCTGGATAGCCAGACCCTCCAACTCCGGAGCTTTTAACAAGCCACTTGCCCACAGATGAAAAGGGACTCTGCCATTCCATCACTGGGAAAGAATGTGATTTCGGCATTGTAAGAGTAAATAAAATAGTAGCTCTCCTGTTATAAATTATACATCCTTTATCTGAGAGGACAATAAATAAAGCATCTTTCATCCCGTGAATTCCCGAGCAGTTTGCAGCTCATACAAGTGCAGGAGAAATCACATGACTTGCCCTGACCAGCACTCTGCTCCTGGATGCTATGGTACTTTATCAAAAGTGCACACAACCCTTACTGGAAGGTGGGAAGGACAGAAATACTACCCCGGGAGCCTACAGCTGAGGGCATAGGACAGAGGTGCTGACAAGCTGAATGAAATTCACTCAGAATCCGAGCTCTTTGTCATTTGAATTTAAAAGGAGGCTACTTTTCCCATTTCTCATATAAAGAGGGGTAATCACACCTGTTCAAATACATGGTTCTCATTTTTTTTCTCTCTGAGACAATTGCAATACTGTTTGTTTGTTTGTTTGTTTGTTTGTTTGTTTGTTTGTTTGAAACAGGGTTCCACTTCACAAACCAGGCTGCCCTCAAACTGTCCATCTTCCTACCTTATCTCGTAGGTGTTAAGATTACAGCACGTACCACTATGCACTGCCAGTCTTCAGGCACATCACTCCTCCTTTGAAAGATCTTCTCCTCATTTTCCTCGTGTAAAGCCCAAATGTCTCAGCATTGGATGAACACCCTCCACTTCCTGCCTGCTGGTTGTGAAAGACTTGCCAGGGTCCATCCCACGCAGCTCTGCAAAAACATTCACTGTGAGACAGTGATCAAAAAAGTTTGGTTGATGGGGCTGGAGAGATGGCCTAGTGCTAAGAGCGCTGGGTGCTCTTGCAGAAGATCCAGGCTCAGTTCTCAGCACCAACACGGTGATTCGCTCCAGTCCAAGGGGATCTGGTGCCCTCTTCTGGCATCACGCCAGGCATTGACATGGCACACATACATACATGCAAGCAAAACACCTACATAAAAGCAATAAATAAGAACATGCTTAAAAAATAGCTTATGCATTAGCACTGAAAAGGAAGTAAATAATATTTGTCTGTACAGCCCCAATATTGACTTATAGAACTATGAGAAGATCAAATGGCTTGCAAATTTTTACAGGCCAGAGAGGCAAAGTCTTGCTGACTCCAGAAGAATTCGTCTCATCTTGAAGATTAAGAGTAAGGCTTTACAGACAAGGGGGCATTTTCTCACCCATCAAATTTAGAATGTACTAGTAGTATGTGCAGGAGAGGAGGAAGCTGCATCTAAGGAAAGTTGGGCTGTGGCTCCCTGTTGATGGGAGTGCCAGGGAGATTTGTAAAACAGGGAGCCCTGTAAAACAGCAGCCCATCGCCTCACTGAGTTCCAGGAATGCACCTGAAAACCTGACTCCTCCCTTCAATTCTTAACGTACGGGTCCACTTGGAAGCCGACACTTTCTACCAACCCCTCCTCCTCCTCAGCATGTTAACGTCTGAGCTGTGGCCAGAAGGTTGGCAGAGGCCACTTTGAGATGCAACAGCACTGGTGCCAACATCCATGTCTTTAACCTTCCTTGATAAGAAGGCTTCATCTCTGCTCATAGTTAGCCCTGGAGTTAGTGATAATCAAGTAGGGGGAAAAATCACCTAAAAACTTTTTTTGTGTGTGTAGCCTTGGCTGTCCTGGACTCACTTTGTAGAGCAGGCTGGCCTCAGACTCACAGAGATCCACCTGCCTCTGCCTCCCTGAGTGTGGGACTAAAGCGGTGAGCCACCATACCCGGCTCCAACTTATACACTTTTGAGACTGTAGTAATGGATGAAACTTGTTATGCAGACTCACAGAGATCCTCCTGCCTCTGCAACCTGAGTGTTAGAATTAAAGGTTTGTACCACCATGCCCAGCCACCAACTGTTGTTTCTTAAGATTTTATACATTTTTATTCATACATGATGCTGAAATCCTGTAGTGCAAGGATCAAGGACAACATGTTAGATTGGCTTCTGAGAAGTGTTTTGAAAGTGTTCATGTCCTCTGTCTGTGCAACAAGTTCATGCAGTTGGGGTTGGTAGGTTGGTTGGCTGGTCTGATGTCTTTAAAGGGGTTTTGAACATGAACTCACCAGGGGTTCACCACGAGGCTCATGACAATGCACACCTGCAGGAAACAAGCGGCCTCCAAGTCTCCGGTTCCTGCAAGTGGTGTCATTGCCAGCTCCCTAGGAGTCTGTATGCGGACACATCCAAAGGCATACCGAGCATGAGCTGAGGACGGTTAAAAAGACTAGCATTCAGGAAAGGAAGGACAAGGGAGGGTGAATGTTTTCAGCCTTGCTTGCTGAACTCACTGCAGAGCTCAGAAGAGTTGTTCAATAAATAGTTGGCAAATAGGTGTTGAAAGAGCACCTATAAATCTTTCTATCCTCACAGTGACTCAACCATATAAAGCGCAATGATAGCCCTTGGGCTAGGAAGGTTGGCTGGCATGCTTTTCCAAAGCCTCCCCATTCCAGGTGGTGAGGAAGACTCTTGGCTTCCTCTGCTTCCACCGCAAGCTCTCTTGATCATCTTGTCTTCACCCCAGACACATGGATTTGCCTAGAAAGACTTGGGTGTGAAGACCTGGATCAGAAAGGGCTGGCCAATTCTCAATACTTCCCCTTTCCTGAAACTAACTGCCTCTCTGGAAGATGCAGATGCTTAAACAGTAGACCTGTCTTAGTTCCAGTCTGGGACTATGATAATGGACAGCCTATTCTGCTGTACATGGTAGACCTGTGCTATGTATATACCACCAGCTCTCATGATCATGGGCAATAACAGGCAGAAGCCTACATGTGCGCAAGCTGACCAAAACCTATTATGGCCCACCAAAGACAAATAAGCATTAGCTTAGAGTAAAGTAGAGCCTGATATCTCTGACTTATTGGAAAGTGAGATTCACTGAATTCAGATAAATTGTTTAGGAGAGGCAGCCGTGTGCAAGGGACCATGGTGACTCACTGTCTGTGTAAAACACAATTGCAGAGAAAACAAAGCCTCCAGAGTCTCTGAAGAGAATGAAGGAAATGCTGAACACTGAGACCAGACCGTGTGTGTTTTCAAATTGTCACTAGCTCTGTCCAAACATATACTTACACTTTGGGAATTGTGGTAACCTTTCCTCTCCGCCCCCTCCCCCCCCAATATGAAAACGTACTCCACACGCTTGTCTAAGTTTGAGAGGAACTTTTAAAAGTATGAACTTGGGATTAGGTAGATGGTTCAGTGGTGGAGATGTGCCACGCAGCATGAGGTCCTGGGCACCTCCATGAGAATGAGGCTGTGGTCTAATAATCCCTGTGTTCCTAGGTAGAAGTGGGAAGTGGAGACGGGAGAATTCTAGAATCTTGTAGGTCAGCTCACCTGGTGTACACAGCACAGAGACCTCGTCTCAAACTGGGTAGAAGGCAAAAGCTGACACCCAAGATGTTCCCCCCGGCAGCGACACATCAACACCCACACAAGCACACACAAAAAGATCAAGAGAGAAAATCAAGCACTTCAAAAGGGCAGGATATCAACATGCGTGGATATAATCATAAATGGAAGTGCTGTAAATAAGCATAAATGTGTACATAAATTATGAACAATATAAATATGGACAGGAACACAAATATACATGAGTACAAATGTAATTACAAATGCTGCGTTTGTAGATGTGCAGCACAGATTTCATCCTCTCCATCCTACCTCGATAGGGTCATGGGTAATCATTCTACATTGATAGAGTCACCAGTAATTAGAGAAGCTCCTCACAGCACAGGCAGCTGAGGCAGACCTGCCACTCAGGGCCAGACCCAGCACGCTTGCACTTGCCATGGGGATGAGCACTGGCTGCCCTGCCAGGTGCCCTGAACCTAACTCCTTCAGCTTTGCTTTGCCATGGCCCGGGGCTGTGCCCACACCTCTCCAAGCCCAGCTGCGGGCCTTCTAAAAGCACCCAGAGGCCCTGAGCGTTACCTGGCAACGGCGCACCTGTGAGGTAGGTCAGCCAGGCAGTGCTAACCTGTGTGTTGGGGCTTGTGGTTCCCAGGTGCCCTCACAGGCTCTCATTACTGCTCACTCCTTGGCCCGGAGAGAACAGAGTGATTGTTTTCTCCCTGTGTTTCCTAGAAACAACAGATACACTGATTAGCCATCCGTTGAGTGTCTCTAAAGGCCAAGGTGCACGGTGCTGGTACACAGTGTGGCATTAACCTGAGCGTGCCCCTCTTAAGGAAGCACTTTAAGTGCGCTTTGAAGAAGAGGTCTCTGATAGCAGCCAGACACGGAACTTAAGGAATCCGAATGGCTCGGAATAGCTCATAGCGAATAATTACAGATTAGTTTAACAAGAGGAAAACTGGAGACTAGAGATGGCTCAGCAGTCAAGGGTGTATGCTGTTCTTGCACAGGACCCAAGTTTGGGGCCTGATACCTCTGTTGAGAGGCTCACAACCCCCTCTCACTCCAGCTCCAGGGGATCCTATGCCCTCTTCGAGCTTACCTACACTCCCCCCCAAACACACATAAACGTAAGAAAATAAACTCTTTCAAAAATGGGAAAAGACAGAGCAAATGTATTCTCTCTCCATCCCCAAGCTCTATTCTTCCCCAGTTCCTCTCCCGTCCTATGCTGTCAAAAGTCCCAGAAGAGTTACCAGGCAACTTTGGGTCTGGCCTCTCTGACCACATCATTGATTAGCACTGGTCATTGATGGCCTGCAGCCCTCTATGTATCCAGAATCCCTGTCTCTAGCAGCAAGCCTGATGGTGACATCACTTCCTGTCTGCAGACCTTGCTCCTTTCAGACACCATCTTAGGGAAGCTGGTGAATGAAATGTCTTTTAGGACCCTGCAGTAGACTACTGCTGCTGTGCACTCCCACTGTCCCGAAGGAAATCTACCTGAGCAAGGAAGGACCCGCTGTGGCTGGCCATGTGCTGTAGGAGCAGCCCTACTGGGTATTTTGTGCACTTTCTTCAGTTCCCCTTAGTGCATTAAGAAAAATGTTTTTTGACCTCACATTCATAGGCCTGTGTTTCTAGTTCTAAGCATGGATTAGTCCAGAGTAAATAATAATAATGATAATAATCTGCATTCCCTTCCATTCCAGTCGTCTCTGCTTTTTCCTGCTACATTCTGCCCATGTTCTCGGCTGGCTCTCTCTCGTCCGCGCCACTCAGAACCTTTAGCCCAGTACTCTGCTCTCCTCCATCTCTCCCAGCTTCCCTCTGTTCTCAGCCATAGGCTCCTTTACCTGAAGATGTCCACGCAGGTCTTTCTGCCTCTGTGAAAACTTTTTGTCTCAATTACCCTATGTGATCTGCAACCTGGAATACTTGGAAGTTCAGGTTCGGCTTTTAGGGCCAAGGAAGCTTCATTTTTAAGATGCAAACATAGGGGCTGGAGAGGTGGCTCAGCAGAGAACACTCACTGCTCTTGCAGAGGACCTGGGTTTGGTTCCCAGCACCCACATCAGGAGACTTAAAAATCACCTGTAACTTGAATCCCAGGGATCTGACCTTGGAGGGAACCTACAGACATGTTGTGCAAATGCAGACAGGCAAGCACATGCACATACATGTAAATAAAAATAAATTGATTTTGTGTTAAAAAAAAAAGATGCGAACACTAGGAGCCTTTGTTCTAGGACTCCAATTGCTTGCATTTGGGCCCCTTGCTGAAGCCTTTTGTTGGCTGAAGCCTCCAGGAGGGTCTGTTCTGCAGGAACTTCATTCAGTCTTACCTCCAGGCAGAGCCCTCCAGGGCTCTCAGCAAGGGGAGCTGCCCCTAGGGACTCTCAAGTCATAGTGACAGGGGTTCAAGGTGACTGACAGGCCTCCAACTTTTCTCACTTTCCTTCTTCCAAACTCAGCTGTTTCCTTCTCGTTGAGAAATCTAGTAGTTTCCTATTGCTGATTTCTCGAACGTGTTACTTTCATTTTTAAATTAAGAATACCAAAGCAGGCTGTTTTTTAAGCAATCAAAATCTTTTCCTTTAGGGGTCTTTTATAATTTGTTTTGTTTCCCAACACTGAGATTTATAAACCTGTTTCTCTCTCGCAGTCTCACTTGGGGGGAAATTTCCAGCGCTCTGGCTCTGTTTTTTTTTTTCTTTTGCTAATAGGGTTGATTATATTTTTGTCTTTCCTTGTTTGAATAAGAAACATTTACATGTTTTACTTGATATACACATGGAGTCGTTAGTGGTGCCCAAAGTGATTGTATGGCCCAATATACTGCAATGTTCTTGATGGAGTGGGAAAGATTTAGCATAATACTCGGAGGGTGAGGGGGGAACTTATAAACAGTAGGAAGTGATTGCCGCTCCAACTAGTTCTAAAGCAGCTCAATGTGAAACCAACCAGAAAATGATCAGCCTACAACTATAACTAGAAAGCACTAAAAAAGACAGAAGCTCTCCAGCATTGTGTGGAAAAAAAGCCATAAATAAAATGCACCCCCCCCAAGCATTTGCTGGTAAAAGTATTCAGTGTGGCAGTAAAAGAGAGCATTTGTTGTCTTTAGATTAAGTGATTCTTCTTTTTATGGAATCTGTACAATTAAGCACTATGCAGAGCTGGAGTCTGTATCTACACCTAATTGAACACAGAATCAGAGAGATACGGACATAAAGGGGCCATGTACCTTCAATTTACAGACTCAAGGTTAGTTGGCTCGTTAAATAAAAGATCGGTTTACTAAAAGCAATTTCAGAAGAGATTTTTTTCATGTCTATATCCACACTCACAGAGGGACAGAGATAGACACACAGATACACTGCATGAAAATAACTTCTTTTCCATAGTTCCATTTGAAATGTAAGCAGGGTAGAGTTCTAAAGGAGACAGCCTTGTTCCTAAGAGTAATTTTATCAGACCAGACTTGATATTGGGTTTATTTTAGTTGATCAATGTGTTATTTTACTCCATTATCAATGTATTATTGTGAGTCTCACTCCATCAGAAGAAAGAAGACATTGATAATGTGCCTAGTGATAACAATATGGCTCTTGACAAACAGTTTCTTTAGGGGAGTTCAAATTCTTAAAGTAAATGGGGAGCCCCTTCATCCCTTATATCCATTCATTGGGGTATCCTAATGGCAAGGGATGCTAATAGTGAAGACACCATCATGGGAGTTACCATAATCTTTGCCTTCACCCCTATGCCATTAGCAAAGGACTTTCCGGTGGAATGTTAGTGGAACCATGTGCCTTTGGATGTTCAGGTTCTAGGGGAACTGTGAAAAGGCTGTACTGCTGGGATCAGTTTGGACTTTAGGCAGTTTCCAGCCAAAATCCTAACACCGCCCCTAAGCTAACCCTATGTGCTCCAACCAAGAGCTTGTGGACCTGCGCCAAAAGTTTGCTTATTGATTCTTACCTGTGTACACCCAACTTGACCTAACAGTCTTTCTCACAATGAGAACTATCTGGGGAACACAACCTTTCGGTACACTGAAGATTAAATCCAAACGTGTAACTTTATAATTTACAAAGAACTGCAATTATCCTCTGTAACTTCACAATGGTCCTCTGAGAAAGTTATTGCTGCTAACTTTTGCAGCCCAGAAACTGAGCCAAAGAGAAGTCCTATGACAACAGAAGACACAAGATCATAAAGTCTGAATCTAGTTTCAAGTCTTCTATCTTCAAATCTAGAGCTCTTCCCCCTCTATTACAGTTTGTTTCTCAGCAAATGTATAAGTTCTTTAAGCATCTGCAAGAAAGAAGGTATTTGACAATACAGTGATTAGACACGGGGAAGTGGAGAGTACAGGTTTAAGGAGTTTCATGGTTTCAATGTGTGTTGTGTAGCAATTTTTTTCTGAGTTGTAACATTCCAGCCTGGAGGGGAGCTAATTAAGACTGGGAAGTAAAACACTCAAAAGCCTCAGAAAGTACCTGAAACTTCTCAGACACTCAACAGGATTCCTTCCCCAAGGTTCTATAAGTGGTAAGGGCTACCAGGGAGGACTCTGACCTGATGAGCTGCATGCACACATGGAGAAAGCACCAGAGCTACAAACTCATGAGTTCTTACTCATGCTGGGGTGGGCTCTCAGTAATGTAACTGCCCCTGCCCTGAGTTACACTCCTTTAAGTGACAACAATGAAGTCACTGGTTCACTGAGTTGGACTTTTGTGGTATCATTACTTAAGTCTGTAGCCAGTTCCTTACCTGATGTGAACAGATGTTTATTCATGCCACTCAAGGACTAGTGTCACAAAAATAGATAGATAGATAGATAGATAGATAGACAGACAGACAGACAGACAGACAGACAGACAGATAGATAGATAGATAGATAGATAGATAGATAGATAGATAAAGCAAGCTTTATCTCCATTACCACATGTGTTTAAACAGTTGGATCAAAGCTGTTGATGCTGTTTTGAGAAGTTTGGAGTCTTTTGGACATTGGCGTAGCAAGCAGTTGTAATAAGTATATGGAGGTCATAGTTGGCCTCCTCGACTAAGATTTTGAGAGACCAAAGAATTAAAAATTACGGTTTTGGTTAGTGGATTAAAGTTTAAAGCACAAGCCTGAACAAAGGCCAAGCCAACTGTGGGGAGGAACTGGCCTTGCTGCATTCCTCTCCTCCCACGAGAGATACTATTCCCAGGAAACCGGCCCAGATCACCCCTCTCCTCTAGCAACAGCCAATCAGCACAGGACAGGACATTTCAATAGAAACCCAAGACCAGATGTTTCCTCCCAACAAGAGAGAACAAAGAAAGCCAGAACCATTTGTGGTTTGGGGACCTTCCCACAGCCAATCGATTTAAAATGCAACATTCCCCTTTTGTGTTTCAACCAATAAACACTTGCCAGACTGGAATTCCCCTTCTTTGGGCATGCTGGGAGGAACTGGGACCTATAAATCACCCTTAGTCCTGAGCTTGGAGCTCTCAGTTGGATACCAGTGCCTTGGTGTCTGTGTGTTTTGCAACGGACTTGACTCCTGGTGATCTTTTGAGGATTTCCTGAATAAGGCACAACAATTTCTGTTATCTGGGGGTATGATATGTGAACAAGCCACATGTGCCAGCTGCCAAAGACAAGCTGGTTCTTCACCAAGGCCTCCTTCACCCATGCCTTCCCCATCGTGAAACTAAGGCAAAGTAAATCCTTCCTCCCTTGAGTGGCTTCTTGCTACTTGTTTGGTTACCACAGCAAAAAAGAAAACATAGCTAATGCAAAGGAAACTGGTTTCAAATCCACCTTAATTTCTCCTCCACCATCTGACATAAAGCATCCTTGGGTTGGAATAGAATTTTAAATAGAATTTGAAAGGGAAGATGAGAAGTTTAGGCTCATGTCTGAACATTTAGCAGTTATTTCTTAGTGGGAAGACCTAGGAATATGGTGGAAATACAAATGAGTGTCAAGGGAAAGTGGCTGAGATCGCCCAAGGAGAAGAACACCAATGGGGGTTGGCTATGAAGACAACATCAGGAAAGCAGCCTGAGGAGAATTCCAGAAAGGTGGAAGGCACGGTTTCATTTCAGTCTTGAAGTGGGAAAAGCTGCTGATCTGTAAGGATGTGAAGACACTAGGCTACTGTAACACTAGGAGAGAAATTGTGAAGAGAGAAACAGAGCTGCAGAAATACTTGCTAGCTAATACCAATATTTCCAATAAAACAAGAAGAGATCTCTTATGTTTAGAAAGAACTGGAGATGATAAAACAAAGCTGTTACACAGAGAAGACCTGATATTGCTAAAAAAAATTGAGTACATCGGGGAGAGACATTGGAATTCCCAGAATTCCTCCCAAGAGCAGAGAACTGACACTTGGGTGGGTTTAAGAACCAACAAGAACCACAGACTATAAGGTCCAAAGAGTGGGGGCATTTTGACATTGCCGAGGGAGGAGGCGCTACAATGGCTATTCCAGAAAGTCTAAGTCATAAATGAGTATTATCCAAGAGGAAACTGAAATTAAACAGTCTTCCTACATCCGTGTGTTTACTGTGCCTCCTCTATGACTGTAACCATGATGCCTTGTCTAACTTCTACCCCAGGCTTATCCTGTGAGATTGTTTCTTACAGTGGACTTATGCTATTATGTCTACTGCCCAACGCTGCTGCCCCCAGAGAGCTATTGAGCACTTGAAATATGGTTAGTGTTGTGGAAAACTAATGCTCAATATTATTCCTTTACATATATTTATATAAAAATAGCCACATGTGGTATTGTGCCCCACACTAGCCGGTATGAACCCTCTCTATTGTCCGTGTGCTAATTGTAGTCAGCCTCACCTTTACATTTATACATATGACTTTTCTCTTCCACGAGAAAGGACATGACTCCTTGTCACGTTATCTGTGGAGTCTTCTGTGATTCTAACCCAGATTATAGACTTGACAGGACCTAGAAAACAGAGCTCTGGGCATTTCAGTAAGCGGTTCACTGAGCAGGGAAGCCTTGCCCTAATCATAGGAGGCTGAACGGGAAAGGAGAAAGTGAGCTGAGTACCAGTGTTCATCTCTCTCTGTTTCCCCGACTATGTGGACACAATGTATCCTGCAGCTTGGGCTCCTCTAGCTGTGACTTATCCCTTATGATAGACTGTACACTGAAGACAGGAGCGAAACTAAAGCCCCTTCCTTCCTTCCTTCCTTCCTTCCTTCCTTCCTTCCTTCCTTCCTTCCTTCCTTCCTTCCTGCCTGCCTGCCTGCCTGCCTGCCTGCCTGCCTGCCTGCCTTCCTGCCTTCCTGCCTTCCTGCCTTCCTGCCTTCCTTCCTTCTTGCCTTCCTTCCTGCCTTCCTTCTTGCCTGCCTGCCTTCCTTCCTGTCTTCCTTCCTGCCTGCCTGCCTTCCTTCCTTCTTTTGTCAGGTAGTTTTTCATAGCAGTGAGAAAAGGCACATGAACATCTCCCACAATACTTCTGGGTGGAATTCTGAACTCTACTATAGTCTTCATAATTTATAGTCTATGACTTATTTTTACATACATAAAAATAAAATTTTTATAAATTTATATGCTTCTGTCTGTTTCTCTCTTTATATCACAAACTCTTTGAAGGCAGGAAATGTGTACTAATTCATTCTTCATGCTTTACAAGACAACACAAGCCCTGGTACCTGCTTGTTGAACTTACGAAGACAACGTAAGTGTGCATTTTGCTTGGAGGCCACTGATTATCTGAGGCATATGATTATCAAGGTATAGATGGCATGGGACAAGGGCAACAGGACAGGGAACGTCCATCCCCCACTCTAATCCTCTCAGAAGCATAGCTGGGTATGAGTAATTCAGGAAGGCTTTGAATCTGTGTGTTGAATGAGGGAGAAATCTTTCTTTGTGTTTGTTTTGTTTTGGTCCTGTTTTAGGGCTTTAATGAGTTGTGGTTTTAGGAGCGCTCAATGCTACATATTAACATGGTTAACTGGGTACATGGGCCATTTGGCTGTCACCCTTAGTGCTTAAAGTGCAAATCATTCTGGAAGTCACTCTCTCCTAAAATCTGAAATATGGTGATTTAGAGATGCATAATTTTTCAGAACTGTGCTTGAGAGAGAGAGAGAGGTGATATTTTTGCTAAAGAAAGGAAATGAAGAAGAAATTTGTTCTCATTTTTGGCTAAAGACAAGCGTGGGTGTGCACATCTGTTAGCGGGTGAAGGGCAGCCTTGGTGAAGGGCTAGGCGGGCATGCAGATTACAGAGGGAGGGAGGGAGGGAATTTTTTTTTCTGCTTCCCTGTAGTCATCCAGCCTTCATTGCTTGTGGCTGCTCTTTTTTATAAGAACTGGTGCATATTTAACTGCTATAGCTTTTGGCTTCTGGGCTTAGCTTTACCCAACGAGAGACATTCATTCACAGTTCGGCCCCCAGCCCCATCAGAACACACAGATACACAAAGGGCTGCTCTGATGATCTGCGGCAAAAACACGTTATACAGCTCTAAGTGTGGGAGATCTGTGAACAGGGAGGTTGCAATCGCTGACAAGAATGGCACTGGCTGGGCATTTTACACTTTTCCTTCCCTAATATACATGGAGAAAGCATAACTTTGCAGAAGGCTAGGAGTAAGAACTCCTTTAAAATATTACATAGAAAAAAAACCCTCTAGTCGCATTTTGCCCATTTCAAGCTCCATTTTACTCATATTGCAACTTAGAGAATTGGGGGGGGGGGGAGAGAATGGGAATACAGACAGGTATGAGCTTCGTTTGGTTGGAACTTCAGATACATTTTCCTTCCCAGTTTTATCTGTGTACACAGGCGACACCTTCTTAATGGGGTCTGCAAACGTCTCTGTCTTTCAGAAGCATCTTTGCTGGGCCCTGGAACAACACTTGCTGATTGTAGCTTCTAAATATGCTCTTGATATAGACTATTTTTTTCATTGTCTTACCTGCCTTAATGAAAATTACGGGTTTGATTAATGGGCTAGCAGCTGTGGTTCATTTGAGTTTCCTTATCACTGATCCTTCCGATGCATGATGCTTCCCACAGTGCCTGAATACATGAGAATAGTGTCTTCCGGGGGATTTTAAAATATGGAGAGAAAGAAAAGTGAGCGGGTCTTCCCATAGCCCTGGCATTTAGTAGCAGCCATTGATTTTAAAGGTGCACACACATACAGAGGTGCCATTCACCTACCTACTCAGTTGTTTGTTCAACATTTTATATAACTAACAGGCTTTCTGTTGGGCATTAGAAAGAGAGTCTGGGTGATTTCACCTCTATAAAGTCAAACAAGGTAGTAAGAGGCCGTCAGGCTTTTCTCTAAGCAGGCCACAGGATGGAAAGGCAGTGGGTGTGGAGAGGGAAAGTGAAACAGTAGAGCTTACCTGTTCTACCCAGTTTGGTCTCCAGATAAGGCTGATCAAGTTTCAACAGAAGACTCCCGTGCGCTGTGAGTTACTGAAAATGGATGGCACACATATCTGACGAAACAGACCACAATCTCAGAATCTACAGGTGCCACAAAACAACTGCAATCAGCCTGGCAACTGACCCCACCGTCGCTGGGAGCTCAAGCTTAGAGCCAGACCTGTGAGCTTCTCCTCCAAGCAGCTCTTAAAGGGGAGCGAGCCCTTAAAGGTGAGGTCGCACTTAGAGGTCTATGAAGGGGCTTGAGGAGAGTAGCCTAAGAATGTGGAATGTTTGGACGCAAGGAGTAAAATTCAAATGAGTTCAGTGTGATTTCCATCCTGGCTCATCTAAATACAGATGCCCTGTTCGGGGACATACAGACTTTCACGTACACGCACAATCGCAGACAGGTATGTGAATACTTTCTGCCCTCGGGGCATTCGTGTGAAGTAACAGCCTGCTGCTCACTAGAATGCTCTCATACAGCGTCTTTGAAAATCAGAATGGCAGTTTCTGTTGTGGCTGCTGTTTTTCGATTGAGACAAAATCCGAGTAAGTTCACTAAAATAAAATGGGAAGTTTTCCAGACTTGTTGAGATGCAATCTTTGAGTGCCCAAAGTAAGGAAAGGTGGATGACACTGGAGAGTGATAGGATGCAGAGCAAGGGACAGAGTAAAGACCCGGGTCAGCAGTTTCTGACAGCTCAGCGAGAAAGAAGGACTCGCAACTAACTTATCCCTTTCTCTCAGGACCACTAGATCCTTAGAAAATCATTGGATGAAAATTAAGTCATGGTCAGGGAACATTTGTTCTAAAATGAGACAGAAACACACATTAATGTTTTATCCAAGCTGATAGATATAGTTTTTTTTAAGCCATTGCTTGTATCAAAATAGACATGGTAAGACTATGAGACTGGAAAATGGCTCAGTCGAGTATCGGTTACATGTAGGCTCTGAACGCCAGCGCCCAAATGAAAAAGCTGAGCTCCGTGGTGCCTCTCTATAACTCCATTGCCTAGGGGCAAGGGAATTCGTAGACCTCGCTGGCCAGACAATGTAGTCAACCTCCAGCCTCCACATTCATCCCACACACATGTACTCAAGGTACATGCACTCACATCCACACACACACATCCACACACACAGACACAGACAGGCACACACATGTATGCACGGAGCCCTTGTACACAAAGGAAATAAAATGTAGATCTTGGGCTTAATTGTGAAATAAATATACTCTGTTTGATCATGTGTACATATAGGTCATATCACAGGAATATTCTTCCTGTCTCTGTCTCTCCCTCCACCCATTCATCCATCCCTCTCTTGTACTTTTTCTTTCCCTGTCTTCCCTATTTACTTCACCATTGATTTTTAATAAAGAATCTTAATAAAGAATTTGAACCTAAATGGTAGAGTATATAAACATAACCATGGAACTTAGTGGTAAGAAGATAGGGCCAAAGAAAAGGCTATTGTTTATAGGAATGGTGATGGCATTCATGTTTCTGCCCAAAAGAGAAGACAAGTTCAGGCCAGTTTCTATCAGGAAGTTATTCCTGGTGTTTTATACATAGCTGATAGAACATAGGCATTCAAGTAGGAAAGGGCGAGAGCCCAAAGGCCTTGGACTGTGTTGAATATGAAGCATGATTTCGGTAATGAGAGTTAACCCCTGGAAAGGACTTTATCAGATGTTCCTGAAGGAGAAAAGTGCCGTCTAGATTGGCTACTCATCTCTTTACTGTGACCAAATATCTGGCTTGTGGTAGGAGAGTTCATTTTGGCCCATGGCTCAGGAATACAATTCATGGTGACAGGGAAGGTATGTGGAAGTGACTTTCATCAGGCATGATGGGAATGTGAGATTGCTTGTTGACATCTAAGGAGATTAGGAAGCAGAGATGGGGTGGGAATAAATTATCCATTTCAAGTACTGTCTGCGCCAACACACTTCCGTTGGCTGGACCAATTCCTAACTGTCCAACAGCAACCTCAAACAGTACCACCAGCTGGGGATCGTGTGTGGGGACACAGGAGCCTCATGGCATGTCTCAACTCAAATCATGATACCATGTTTTAAATGTTATTTAGAATAGACTTTGAAGTCAATGCAAAACTGTGCGTGGAGGGAGAAGTTGAGAGAGGACACAGAAGCATTACCATCCAGGTATTGGCTTGCATAAAACAAGAGTGGCTCAAGACACGTAGAGAATCACTGGTGCTGGTCCAGGGCCTCACTGCTTCCCTTTCTGTGATGAACAGAAAGGTGGGGAGAGGGAGGTGGAGAGGGAGAGTAGAGAGATGAGGAGCCAAACAAGATATCCTAAGAATGTTGCGATCACAGACTTGAAGAGGCTTAGAAGAATCAGGCCTTTTTGGTTTTTGTTTTTGTTTGTTTGTTGTTGTTTTCTGCTTTTTCTAAGACAAGCATTTGCCCAAACTAGCCATCTAAAGGTGAGAGATGACGTTAGTCTGTATCCACTTACATGCCTCAAACAGCCAATCCCCAGGCCATCCGGAATGTCTGTGATTATCTGTAACGTATCAATAGCTGACTCATATTTACTGATGTTAGATGTAAAATCTGAGATGACAGAAATGGCCTTTGATTAAAACTAGGCTTGAAATAGCTAAGAAATGTTTCTCTTGTGGTAACCTACTCTACCCAGAGATCAAGCATCAATGCCGTGATATCTGTAAAATGTCATTTACTTTGGTCATCATTAAAAGAAAATTCACTTCTCAGAAAAACATTTATTAAAAATTAAGTAGCCAAGAAATAGCTAAGACTAAAATTACTAAACTTTTAGCTGAATTAAGCTTTAATTTAATTAAATTTTCTATTTATTAAGTAGTAAGTTGATAACAATAAAGATATTTATGGAGTACCTTTGACAGATGGATTTGTATATGTTCACAAATATAGAGGACATTTGGTAAGGTTCTTTCTACAGCCAGAGAGAAGTCCGGCTCTCAATTCTAAAGTTCACTAACTATAAGACTTTTTAAAGAAATTAATTGTTCAGCCCTAGTTGCCCATGAAATTAAGAATCAGTGTCTACACAGTAAATGTTGATCAGGTTTACTAGGCCCTCGCCCACTTCTGTCATCAATGCACTTCTGTCTTCATCATACGGTTTGGGGAAGGGAGATACAATCCAAGCTGTGGCTGCAGAGAAGACATCAGCTGAAGTGAACGGAACGAGTTGGATCAGGCAAGAAAGTAGAACGACCAATGGTTTCATTCAGAACATCTGTCTTTGTCATCTGCTCTTCACTATCAAAGTTGAAGAAAAATTTACACAAACACACCAGTCCAGCTGCTCTGGCCCTTCTGCCTGGAGCAGGTCATAGCCACAGTGTACTTCAAAGTCTCTCCTGTCCCTAGCTTGCTCAAGAATGCAGCAGTAATGTGAGGACAGACAGACTCTGGGCTGTGTCTGGAGCACTCCCCCTCAACACTCGCTACTGATGCTCCTACATGCTTCTCTTGCTGCCTACGCTCCTGGCCATCTGTTACCATGGCATTGTGCCAGCTTGTAGGATAGCTGACTGGCTTTGCCAAAGCCCAGGGGCCAAGAAAAGGCTTTAGACAAGAAGCCCTTACAAAACTCATACAGATGTCCAAAGACAGCTCTGGATTGCTTTCATCTCCTTCATACAGCAATGCTGAGAGTGATTTTTTTTTTCCCTTGCCTCATGACATTTTAGTTCACCTGTTGATTTAACTAGTTGGGTCTCCAGTCGAAATACTGAAGACTGAAGAAAAGGAAAGAAAAAAACACAAAACTATGAAGCATGTGTAGACACCTGTAGTTGCCAAACAGACAGGTGGTGTTATTGCCTGCTTCTTGGCAGGGGTGATGGGAAACAGCCGGCTCTCCATCAATACTCCGCTAGTGGGTCCTCTGGTTCCCACAGCTCCCCTTTCAACAAGGTGAAGCCTCCCTCCTTCCCGAAGTCCTTACGCTACTGTAAGATTTACAGAAATTTCCCTTGTTCTGTTGTGTCCACCCTAATTAGAATGGGAAACATTAAAATACATCCAAGTAAATTATAAGACACACACAAAGAAGAATTTCACATGGACTAAGTGCTTTTAAGAAGTATTTTATGCAAAACTGGAATAAGCTTTACCAGGATCGTGCATGTCATACAACTTTGCAGCAAGCAGGTCTAGTAGCATAAAAGACCACCAGAAGCTTTTAGAACAAAAATCTTCACCCAAATGCCCAAGAGGATTTTTAGTTTACATTCCACTTGATTATCGTAAAATAATAAAATGAGCACAGATGTCTAGAACTGTGGGGGTACTAAACACAATCCACACACTTGGGAGGATTCTAATGACAGACACAGGCCCATCGACAGAACCTGGGCATGAGGCAGGGTTCAGCTATTACCTGTGAGACTGTTTTACTCTTCATATCCAATATTCACTTGTTGAAGAAGTACAAGCCAGTCATCTACCAGACACCAAATGCTTGGTGAAAGGGTAGTGATTAGAACACAAATCAGCCAGAGTATCTTCATTGGGAACCCACGATCTGCCCACTAAGGGACATGCAACCTCATACACATAAGCAAAGTAGGGGTTGCCAGCTGACAATTGCCAAATACTTCGTAGAAGAGCTCCAAGGAGGATTCCTTTGCTTTTCAGTTTTTATTAGTATATAGTAATTGTACAAAATAATGGATTTAATTGTGACACTTTCATATATGCATGGAATGTACTTTGATCATTTTAACTTCATTATCTTCCCCATTATCCTCTCTCCCCTAATCCACTTCTCTTTGCTAATGGTTCCTTATATATCCTACTTTTATGCCACCCACCTCTACATTCCACAGATGACAGAAAGGGGATATCCGTTTTCCTGAGTCCAGTTCATTTTGCTTAACATGATGTTCTCCAATTTTATGCATTTTCCACAAAAGGGATAATTTCATTCTCCTTTATGGCCAAGTAAAGCCCATTGTTTATATCTGTCACCTTTTCCTTAGCATTTATCTATCAAGGTTCCATAGGCTGACTCCAAGACATGGTTACTGAACATGCCAGGAGAAGCAGCTGTGTTGTTTGCAAATGTCTCTGGGGTGTGGTGACTTTGATTTCTTCAGGTGTATATACCCAAGAGTGGCTTAGCTCAACCATATGGAGATTCTATTTTTAGTTCTTGAGGAAACTGATTTCTATAGCTGAGGCTATTTTGGAACAACATTCTCACAAGACGGAACGCACAAAGACAGGTTTCATGTTTGATTTACATCCATGCAGCACTAGAGTCAGAAGTCATGGGCCTTCCTTACCAGGTTACATGATGCTCAGAGTTGTTTGCTATTTCAGTATTGGGGAAACTCCCATAGAATGTACTGAAAAGACTCTATAAAATGGGGGAGAGGGAGACATTTGATTATTCTTTGCTATCTCAGAGCAAAAGCTGTTGTTGTTTTAAGGCAACATAAATCAAATGGGAAGTACAGGGGAAGCATTCAGTACTGCAGAATCAGAGGGGAAAATTATTTACTTCTGGCATGCCTTCTCATTACCCAACAAAGGGCAATGCTCTGTTTCACATACAAGGAATATTGGACAAACAGAGCTTCACCCATTCCACAGATGCAGTTTCCTCCTAGTTGTGGAACCATGGCAGCAAAAGAAGCTTTGTGCTGAATGGTTGGGGTCGGGAGGAGACTCTGTGTCTATCTTCCAGGATAGAAGAAAGACAAATCTCTGAACAAGTGCCCAGCCTTGCCTGCCCCTCCAACTCTGCTAAGATGGTGCTCTTCTCTAGAAAAATCCCTCCACAGAAGCATGCCTCACTGTCCACAGAGAAGAGGGGATCAACAGAGCAGAGAACGTAGACACTGAGTACTGTGCCAGTTTGTCCAGAAACGAAGAAGGCTGGGTTCCTAAGGTCTATCCTGCAGATGTCACAACTGCCATGCAGTCTTCTGAGTAACCCAACCCATTTCCTGACACTCTGCCTACCACACTCTTTTGAAAACATGCCTAGCCAAGGTGGCCTTGCTAGGTCCAGACAATCCTGATGAGACCTGATAGGTTAGGGTCAAATAGTAGGAGAGTAGGACCTCCCCTATCAGTGGACTAGGTGAGGGACATGGGGGCAGAGGAGGGAGGAGGAGGAAGGGTGGGACCAGGAGGAGATAAGGGAGGAGATAAAAAGTGAATAAACTGTAATAAATAATAACAACTAAATAATAATAATGATTAAAAATTTTTAAATTCTTAAAAATTAAAAATTCTCTATATTTGATCAGAAAAAGAAAGAAAGAAAGAAAGAAAGAAAGAAAGAAAGAAAGAAAGAAAGAAAGAAAGAAAGAAAGAAAGAAAGAAAGAAAGAAAGAAAGCATGCCTAGTTCCAGTGCACAAAAGGTCCACGTGAAGGTTTAGAGTGAGAATCTGAAAAGAAAGGGACACAAGAGAAAACATTGCCATTGGCCAGAGATACAGAAGTTCTAAATTCAGTACCTAACTTGGTCATTGCTTTTTCTGTGTGTCCCTGCAAAGCATCCAATGGGATCGCTATTCCTCATCTGGCACAGGAAGCCAGTAGATCAAGAAGTTCCCAGGCTTCCTTCCAGCTCCTAGTGACTCAAAACTCTTGAACCAAGATGTTCCATCCGCGATCTCCACCCACAGCACTAATGGTTTCTCCACTAATCATTTCACCATGGAGACCCACGAATGCACACGGGAAGCCTTTAACTGGCTAAAAATCCTCTTAGGATCAAATGATAGCTTTTCCTCTCCTATTATTTATAACTTTTTAGTTAACTCCCCATTGATAAGGGTCTTACTTGAAGATTACAGCCTTTTTCTTTTAAAGGAGCAAAAAGATAATGCGCTCCTAAAATATCAACGTGTGCTTTCTTTCTGTTACTGCCTGGTACTGTTCATATTGCTATTTCAGAAGTAAAATAAACATACCATTTTTTTCTCTCTTTTAGAGCTTCCAAGAAGATTTACAGCCTTGGATCCTATTTGAGTCAACACTCAGAATTACTCAACACTTAGAATTAAATGGGAGGACGGTGGCAGTGGGAGAGGTAGGCTTTTTTTAATCTGAAAAAAAAAATGAGAGTATGTCAATTCATGTGTATCTATGCGTCTTTGGGAAATGTATACATATATTTTCCCTGATGTATGATCTCCGTAAAATATCAGAGAGGAAAAAAATGTCAGACATACATAGCATAGCAATCAAGAGCTAATGAAGATCCAGGTATTAAATCAATTAAGAAGTATCAAAAGCCACGTAATCATCAAGGAACAAAATTGGCACCACAATATGTAGCGAGTATGGGAAAGCCTAATTTACTAAACATACCCTGCAGTCACATAATTGCATGTAATTTTACCAGCATAATTAACTAATTTAATTACCACTTCTCAAGTGCATCAATTATTGACATTACAGAGTTTTCAGACAGCAGAATTACTGTGTGGTGCATCCAGAGAATGTGAAATGCTGTGTGTGCCTGCTCCATTCTCCCCTAGTCAACTACTGAAGACGCACACCAAGTTGGAGGTGGGAAGAAATTCCTGTCGTGGGTTGCTCAGTTGGTGGGCAGATTTATGGGATAGAGAACCCACAAATGTGTCTGGCCAGAGGCAGAGTCGTGGAGGAAGCGTCCAGGCACCTCAAAGCTGTGTGGGAAAAGGTAGGTGAGGCATGACCAGGAAAAGAAATGGAAGTTGAAAAGGGTGAAATGGGAAGGAGAGAACCAACTGCCAGAACCTCCAGGCACGCATGCTCACATCCTCACATGAGCAGGTAATAGAAGTGGGAAGAGGCATTTGATTGAAGGGCAGAAGACAACTTTGGAGAGTAAGATTTTCTGTGTTATGTGTTTGCTTTTTAGTTATGCAAGAAAATGTCATTTAATACAAAGGGTCATCCTACCAAAGGGTTTGAGAACTGCTGGCCTATAGGATTAGTTGTATTGGGACACATCACGATCTGCATCAGTGCATAGTAATTGGATGTGTTCATGGGGTACAGTATGATGGCATGTGCATATTACATGTGCAGCGTAGCAGCTCTTACATTTAGAGATCAGAGGACAGGAAATTTCAACCTAAATCTGGTTACATTTTAAAGATCTCAAACTCATTCAGTGAAAGACTCAGGAAGCGTGGCTGCAAATTAATTGGGCAGAATTTTACAAAGAGCCCATTGCTGTGACTCACACTTGTTTACTGTACAAAACAAACTTGTTGGGACCCAGAGTTAAAGATCTGGAATTATTACATCAGCCTGGGTGTATGTTATAGCAAAGTTGTCGGATGTGTGATATTCTCCATGGAGCCCTCAGCCTGTCTTTGCTTTATAAGTCCCGCGTCAACAGCTTACATTTATTTCCATGTGTCTGTGGATAGGGTGTATACCAGTAGATACCGGTATACATGTGTGTGGCTGTCAGTGCACA
Organism: Pachyuromys duprasi; assembly: GCA_028658305.1. Classification (NCBI taxonomy): domain Eukaryota; kingdom Metazoa; phylum Chordata; class Mammalia; order Rodentia; family Muridae; genus Pachyuromys; species Pachyuromys duprasi. The sequence continues at coordinate 68,056,777 of CM053760.1, forward strand.
TCTGTCTCTGTACGTGTAAAGTTCTGAGGACCTCCTTAGCTGTCATTCCTCAGCTGCTGTTGATCATAGAATTTGAGACAAGGTCTCAAACTGACTGGATCTTGATGAAGTAGACTGAGATGGCTGGCCACCAAGCCCCAGGGATGGACCTGCCTTTGCCGTCCCCTTGTATCCTAATGGAGAGTCAATAACATCTGTTCTCTGCAAGAAAAAGCCTTTCAACTTCAGAAGTGCCTGTTTCTGGGATGTTTCTTAGCTCCAGCTCTGGTTTGTGTCTAAAGGAAGTCCCTTGTGACCACACGTTAGCTTCCATCATCAGTTCATGGATACAGATATGTCTCCTCTTGACTTTCTTGTTACACTGCCCACATGCAATTTATTTCTGTCCTATGGATCTATGTGGGAAGTTCATGATGAATAAAGCCAGGATATAAAGGAAGAGAGATGCATTATAGTCACCTGGAGCTAAATAATTCAAATTGCCAAAAAAAGGGAAAATGTGAGATGTGTGGACCAAATGGAAGGATACAGTAAGTCCTCTCGGGAAAACAAATGCACAGAAAGGATAGTTCTAAATAAAGACCTTCATAACCTACCCAGGTATTAAGAAGGAGACCAGAAGAGTGTGCTTTAATCACCCAGTGGGAGAAGGGACTGCTAACCTTTATTTGGAGAAGTGACCATTAAAGACTGCTGTTTAAAATCACAAAGGACGGAAAGGATTTAGCAAACAATGGGGAGGAATGCCGAGGAAACACTGATGGAAGGCACAGTGAGCTTGTGAGGACCAAGTGTTCCATAGCCTGAAGCAGAGGAGACCAAGCTCAGTGTACAAAGAACACAAAAGCGAAAGGAAAGAAAGGGAGTAGGCCTTGGTTCCTGAGCCCTGAGACACAGGAAAATCACTTTGTCTTTCTAGATATAAAGTAAGTAAGCGTAACTGTTGGGTTCCTATACCGTTACCCAGGTCTCCAAAAATCCGATGAGTCCAGATTGAAGTTGGTTATTGTATATACACAGGAATGGTTTTTTTTTTCACCTTAAATTTTTAAATCACATTTATCTATTCACGGATTGTGGGGGAAAGGGGGTACACATGGAGTTAACAGGACAGCTTCCAAGAGTCATTCCTGCCCTTCAGCTGCTTGGGAATTCAGGCCTCCGCCTGGCAGCAAGCCCCTTTCCCCCACCGAGCCATCTTTCCCTCCCCGCCCTTCTTGTCTTTGATACATGTTGATAGCTTCCTCCAACACTACTACCGCTTCTCATTGTAATATATGCCTCCTCTCTCAATATATTTTATAGCAAACAAATGTCCAGAATTGCTTTAGATTGTGGATTTGAGATGGTGACACAGGGCTCCGTACAGAAAGTGCCTAAAGAGCCTGCCTGGGGTTGCCTCGGCTGTCTATGTCTTTCTTCTCTTCCCATAGTTTCCAAACAAGTGACCTGAGAACGCAGGTTTAGTCTATTGATGCTATTAGAGCCAAATGCCACAGGCTGGATGATTTATACACAAGAGACATTTATTTCTTATACCTCAGTAGATTGGAAAAACCCAAGATCAAGGCACCAACAAGTTCAAAGTCTGGTGAGGGCAGCACCTGCGCTTCTTCAGAGGGGAGAAGCCTGGAATCCTCAGAATCAGAAGGTTGGTTAGCTCTTTCTAGCCCATGGATATGGCCAGTAAGCCTCTTCATAAGGACTCTACACTGAGGACTCAGTTGCCTCCTGAGGACAATACCTCTTAACACCACCACACAGCTGATGGCAGTGTACTGATTTGAGGAGCCAATCAGGAATTCCAGCATCTGCTTCTCCATCCTCCAAGGGCAGCTAGGCCTTATGAGAGGAAGGGTGTCACTGGGGTAAGGTTTGAGGTTTCAGGAGCCTGCACTGAGTCAGCATCTCTCTCTCTGCCTGAAGATCAGGATGTAGCTCTCAGCTACTGCCTCAGCTCAATGTCTGCGTAGCAGTTCCCAGCACTGCGATGACAGATTAAACCTCCGGAGCAGTAAGCAAGCACCCAGTTAAGTGCTTTCTTTTATAAGCTGCTTTGGTCATAGAGTCTCCTCACAGCAAAGGAACAGTGACTAAGATAGTCCTTAAACTCAAAATCATTTCTGTCATCACACGCTTGACTGGAGTCTTCCTGGAGCTGGTTCCTGGCCACCCAATCCATGTGAGTGCTGTAGCGTTTTGTTTGCCCTTCCTTTGCTTGGTTTGTAATTAGCATACAGAATGATGAAGGCTCTGGTGGCGTTTTTCACTCAAGTTGTTATTGTTGTTCCTCCTCCAGACTCCTCTCTCCGGCTTTCCCCTTCCCACTCTCTCCACATGTATCCCCCTCCCCAGAAATACCCTTTCTGCCAATATGTCACATGTACCTTATTACCATTTCTCTCATCCCTCGACACTTCCTTACGACTTCCCCGCCCCCTTATTGTCCCTGATCTAGTTTCATGACCTGTACTCAACCCCTTTACACACATACGTAAAAACTAAGATCTGGGATCTGAATGTGAGAACAAACCTTCTGGTCCTTGAATAAGTGTTTCCTGTTTTTCGCTCAGAGGTGAGCCTAGAAGGACTTGAGATAGATAATATTGCATGTAGTGACTCTTTTGTTTGGACCCATATTCAAGGGACAGAAGTATAGTACAAGCTAAAATGACACACATAGGTTAAGGATCAACCAAAAAAAGACAGTGTTTCCTGAGTAGGAAGCATGGCTGTTCTCACTCTTCACAGATCCCTTCAAGCCCATCAGTGTTATTATTCAAGGTCGCAGCAACCTCTCAGCTCGTCCAAGTGTAGGCATACCATATCCTTAAAAAAAAAAACACGACCCCTGGCTCTTATACCTGTTTCTTTTGTGGGACAGGGCAAGTTGCCATTCATTCTTAGTTTCTCAAGTACAAAATTTAGATGCCAGCTTTGACTTTTTTTCCTTAGCCCCATAGCTGAACTGTCATCCATCTTGTCAGTTATCACTCAACATCTTTGTTGTGTGTATCATCAGATGTTTGGAGATCAAGTCTAGCCTTGCTACTCAATTTCTACAGGAGCTTGAAATTTCTTTTTTTTCCCCCTCATGTTCAGTGAAAATGCTTTCACCTGCAAGTTACAATGATCATAAAATTAAGTAGCAAACATAAGAGTCCTGTTCCCCCTACTGAGCTACTCAAGTAAAAGAATTTATTAGTGGTCGTTAAGGCAGGAAACAATAGGAATGAACGGCCTTGAACCTCACTGCTTGTGCCAACAGTTAGTATCAGTGTGGCCGATAGTGTGTTTCTGTCCCGGGATTTCTGAGAATGCTTTCTGATACCGTAGCTCACTCCCTCTCCCTTGAAGTTTTATGCACTGTAAAATTTTAGCGTTCTTTCGTGTGATGCTAACTTATTTCCACAGCTGACTCAGAACTGAGTAGAGGCCAGGGATTTCATTCTATCCCTTTGTATTCCTGCATAATGCCTAAACTTAGCAATGACTTTAAACCAGTGAGTAATAGCACACAAACCTTGCCATTATCTCTGGCACAATTTTTCAAATCATTAAGGAAGGTAGTGTGTGTGTGTGTGTGTGTGTGTGTGTGTGTGTGTGTGTGTGTGTGTGTGTGAAAGAGAGAGAAAGAGAGAGCTTTAATAGGGCTAGAGACCTAGAGTCACTTCTGAATTAATTGGACTCAGAAATCAAGTATCTCGCCCTTATTAGCAAGTATTTCCAGATGCAGCCCACTTCTGCTATTAATTTGGGGGAAACATCTTCCTCTAACAAATCTTCATTCTACCCATCAAAATGACACCAGGAATGCCATCTTAGGACAAATGTGTCCCTCATTAAAATGTTCTACTTGATATGTGCTTCATTTAGCTTCTGTTTTATTCCTAGGCATCTGAAATATACTTAATTGTACAGAAGCACGCCTAGCTCTTCTGTGTGAACACAGACATCTTTTTTCTTTTTTTAAATTTTAAAACGAATCCATTTGGAAGTGACACTTGACCTACTATTTGAAAAAAAAATTAATTTTGAACTTTCCAAGAATTAGACAATGGAAACACTCACTGGGCTTGGAGAACAAGGTAACAGCTAGTGGCCTATCTGGCAGTTCCTGGCAGCTGACTCTTTCCTCTTCACTTTTCCTACAGGAGAGGTGCTGTGCACGGGAGGGAACAATGCGTGTCCCTTGTCATTGTTAGCAGCTTTTCATCTTGCTACAGTTGAGGCTGAGAGAGGCTGAGGAGTTCATTTGAATAAGACCAATCAACTCATCTTGACAATAGAAGGGAAAGGAAGGGGACAGGTAGATGACTGTATGTTTTGACATTGGACCATTAGCATGCAAATCACATGCAAAATCATATGCTAACAACTTAGAGCCTTTGTTTGTGGTTGGACACTTTTCTCCCCACAAGGACTAGAGTCCTGATTCAACTCTACTCGAAAAGGCACTTTGTGAGACATCTCAAGCACACAGGAAAGACCCGAGACGATTCTTCCTCTGCGCAGCTGTTCTGACTTCTTGTTTCACAGAGCAGGAGTCTTTTCAGTTTTACTGTGTTGCCTGTTCACCAGAAGAGAGCATGAAGCATGGCAGAGAACAGTGGTACACTTGAGGCCCATCCTCCCTGCACACAGTGAATAGAATCGAGAGAGTGTGGGGCAGCCTGCACAGACAACGTCCTTCATGTCACCCAGAGGCTACTGCAGAGCTCCCAGGGACAAGCAGCATTAATTATAGACTAATGATGCCATTTGCATGCACATTTTAAAAAACAGTAGTGAACATAGTCCTAATAATTGAGGCTGAGTGAGATAAGGTGCGTTAAAATGCTCTGTTGAATCTCATCTCGTCTTTTTTTAAGACCTCTGTCACCTTGGCACTCAGCAGTACACGTGACAACTGGGTAGCCATGCATTATGGAGTATTATGGTGGTTCTTTATAGATTTGGTCACTTTGAAAACCTGCTTGGCACTGGTTCCCCTTTCTGCAACCTCTCACAATCACAAACACAAGGTTACCCCGTAAGGATTAAAAGTGCAACAGGATGACTTTTGGTATAAGTAGGAAGACAATATGAAATAGAAGGAATCTTGATATCAGGAGTTAAGAATCACATAATAGCTCAACCATTCACATTCTAATACAGTCAAGTATGAGTCTGTGTGGTTCAGGGAATCACAGCACAGAAGGGCAAGACAGGGAGAAATCAATACAAGAAAAGGGCTTGTCTCTATCCACTGAGCCAAGGAGTCTTGGCACCACCATGAACTCCGAGTACACAGCTGAGCCTCAGGAGAAAGCACAGGCCAGAATCTGGTCTATATTTCTGTAGGAGTTTGCTATCACACAGGAAATAAATGGCTATGCAGGATGCCCTTTCTGAAGAATAATCTGTTTCTAAGCTGAAAAGAAAATTGACTTTGTAAGAGTCTTGATGTGCACCTCTTTGTCTTCCATCCTTTTCTCTTCTCCTCCCTCTTGTTTTTCTCTCTCTTCTTTCTATCCACACTCATAATTTTGATATCAACAATACAGTTGAAGCAAAGGTGAATGTTGGCCCACAGCCCCTTAGGGCTGTATCTCTCACTCAGATTTCAGCTTCCTATAACCCCTTAAAACACAACTTTTAAAAAATAAAAAGTTTCCCCTCATGGAATGAAATTAAATGTCAGTTAAGGAAAGAGAGCACAACTGTTCCTTTTTCCCATAACATGGCCAACATCTGAATGCCAGTCTCTCATCCAGTCACAGGGACCTGGATGAACTAATGCACACAGCAACATTTAGTGCAGTTCTCTATACAGAAGCGACTTTAAGAAAGAAAGGTGTAACTTGAGGGGTTGGGACGTGCTGGAGTCATACTCTAACCTGAAAAGGCCATTTTCTCCAAGTAATGTCTAAGCAGAACGCCTCTGTCGAGAGGAAATCTTGGAAATCAGGAAAATGCATCACAGAAACAAGAAACCTGAGGACCCACAGTTAGTGTGTTTGAGCTGGGACTTGAGGTCCTGTCTTCCCACCCTGCTTTCGTCAACACGCAGAGGTTTCTAGCATCAACTGTACAGCAGTCACACTGCTTTGTTCTTAGTTCTCTACAGGCTTTCTTTTTCTTCCTTCCTTCCTTCTTTTTCATATAGAGGCAAACCAGAAAAATACCTTTTTCTTTGTGTCAGCTGATTAACCAGAATGAATATTTTAACACTTCCAAAGGGCGTTTTTCTCGGAGGATGTCAGATATAAGAAGGTTTCATTTTTATTAATGATAACAAGGGGGAAAGGCACTTACATTTGGCATCCCTTCGTGAATTACATCCCTTCCTGCTGCTGTGGCTATGAAGAGGGTTTGTTTGTTTGTTTGATACACATACAAAGTTTATGTTTTATTTACCTTTTGAAAGAGTATTAAATATTATTTTCCACCGGCTAGAATTGGAAGAAAATTGGAATTGAAGCATATGGCGGGGATCTAAGGATGGTCTGAAAAGCCTGGGCTGACTCGATTCAACGTCCCTGGGAAGGGGGCTCTGGCTTCCCATTTTGGCCATCCTGCAAGCTCACAAGGCACTCTGAGTGCTGGATGGCTCTAGCAACTGTGTCCACAGATTCCAAGACAGAGTCAGCACCCAGGACCTTGCCTGTCACTCCAAGGTCACAGGCTTGGTGATCTGTCTTCAGGTGCCCTTGTGGGCAGTCCATAGGAGCTCTGCTATCTGCAACAGCATTTTATGGGCTGAGCTCCATCCTCTGAGGGCAGAGTCCATCTTCGCCTTCCCTCTCCATGTCTGGAGAGTGTAACTTTCCACTTACAGTGGCCCATGCTTTTCTCTTGACCTTTCCTCTCTGAGACCATCCAGCCAAATCTGCTCAAATAGGCTCAAACACAAAAGTTAATCTCCTATGGGTTACACATACCTCAAACTCATACAACCAGTTTACACACTCCTCAAACACATACAAACTTATACGACCAGACTAGAGAACTATTTTCATACAGACCCCTGGTTCCCACCTCAACATTTAAAACAGAGAAAAACATGCTTTTGATTTTTCCCCCCTACAGAAGAAAACAGAGCAGGGAGAAAACAAAACAAAAAAAACAATCTAAGTGGAAGGTGACTGGTAGTTGTTTGTTTGTTTGTTTTGCTTTGCTTTTTAACAGTTCCCAGTTATACCAGCAAAGGCGGAGGAGGAGAAAATAACAAAGGGGATTTTATTTGTTTATTGCCATCTTCTTTGGCAAGTTGTCATAAC
>CM053760.1:68071338-68206875 GCA_028658305.1 Pachyuromys duprasi
ATAAAAATAAATAAATTAAAAAAAAAAAAAGAAAGAAAAAACAGAACATTCAAAAGTAGCCAGGAAAAGATGCCAAAAAAAAAAAAAGACCTACATATATAAGTATGTACTGTTTAAAAAAAAATCCCACTAAATGATTACAGCTCTAGGACACACATGGGCAAGTAAATGAGTGAATACAACAGGAAGTCTAAGAACAACTTTGGAGATACACAGAAAGTTTCTAAGCAATGTATCACTTGAATTACTGTGGATAAAAATGGGTGTTTGGAAATAGTTCTCTGACAAGTGGCCAGTCATTTCAACAAAACCAAAATTAGACCTGTATCTCACACAGTTTACAGTAATGAACTCTGATTGAATTCAGGATATAAATATTTAAAATGCTGAGAAATATCAAGAATGCATTCTTGTTGGATTTTTGTATATAGAAGCCATTCTAACAATGATTCAACATTTACAACAAGCTGTAACTCCATCGCTCCGGAGGCTGAGGCAGGAGGATTGCTTGGAGACCAGAATCCAAGGTCAGTCTGAGGTAAATAGTGAGATCCAGTGAGGTCCTGTGTTCTGGAGCTATTTCATCTGAACTTGCTCTATCCTGGAGCTAGGCAGTATACCCCAGACACATAGATGCTCATCCTGCTGCTGACTCTTTAGCTATTTGTGCTCTTACATGTATGTGCCATGCAAGAGTCTGCCAACAATTTGCTAGAAGTGTGTGTACATGTGTGGGCTCTCCCCACATGGTGGGCCTCCTCCCAGGCTGAGCTCAAGCTCTTACCCTCCAGTCAGTTGGGCGGTACCTAACTCTGATCAGATCATTGACCGCTTACTCAGTGAGACCATTGATTTCTTCAGGGGCTCTGGCATTGCTGTGTGTTGTGAATGATGGAGAATTTTGGAAGGAGGAGGAGGTGGAGGTGAAGATGAGGAGGAGGAAGAAGAAGAAGAAAAAGAAGAGAAGGAGGAAAAGGAAGATGAGGAGGAAGAGGAAGAAGTAAAGGTCTCACCCAGTGTAGTTAGTTACTTTCAAGTGACATATCTTAGCCAACATACCTTTGTTTTCTAACTTTCTAGGTGTTTTCTAGCAAGCCATATAGGCATTAAGTTTTTTAGTTTGGTTGGTTTTGCACATTATATGGGACCATCTATCTAATCCAAGCTACTCTGCTCTTATAATGATAATTATGATAAGAACAAACACAATAAAACATTTTAATTTTTTTTAATCTGGCAGAACCTATTATAGTTCATGGCTATAACTCCTGTACTAATGATGCCTGAAAAATAGGATGGCCATGAGTTCTGGGCCAGCCTGGGTTACAGAGTAAGAGCCTATCTCAAAATGATAATAACAACAACAATGGATGATAATAATAACACATTGTATGGGAAATAAATATATCAAATGATGGTCTACCTCATCAGCAATTAGGAAAATTCAAAGTAGGACTACACTGAGGTATCTATCATCCGTACCCATGTGACCAGCATCTTCTGTTGATGTGAAATGCTAGAGAGAGCATGGTGCCATGTACTTCTGAATACATCAGAGTTAATACATCAGAAGATTAGTTAATACTAATCTTCATATAATGGTCAGTTTCAGTGTTCACCAGCCCCTGGTCTTGAAGTCCCACTTGCTCAGGAAGAGCCCTTGAGCAAGCTGTACTAGATTTCAGATACCTAGCTACTGTCTTCCAAACTCACTCTTCTGTGGGAAAATAAGAAAACCCTATTTTCCCGACATCCAGCCAGCAATGCAGATTGCATGACACCTATGGAAAATTCAGGAAGAAAAGCAGGCAAGCAAAAAGGCCCAGCTCCAGCAGTATCTGTGGGCAGAGCAGAGACAGGACTTCTGACAAGTGTCCTGAAACCGGAGCACCTCTCAGTTGCAAGCACCTGAGAAGTTCCTGCACTCCGAGAATTCTGCAAAAGCCAACCGTCCTCATGGCCGCTCTCAAGCCCTCCAAACAACTGGGGGCCCTTCAGGACCTTGTAATAAAGTCTTCTCTTCTCAGGGTGCTCTGATTTGAATGTTTGTTTCTAATAGAACCAGCTGAATGCCATTAACCTGAGTGTAGATTAACAAGCAATGCAATCGACATATCTAAAAAAAAAAAAAAGAAATGTAATAGCAAAATGAATGAACAGCCTACAGATAAGTAATATGCATAAATTCCAAAATGCTAATAATAATTGGAAATAAGAAGTTCCAGGAGATGACATTTCCTTCGGGTAAATTATAAAATTTGTTAGAAGAAGCTATTTATTTCACGTATAGTTGTGTAAAGGAAGGTTTCAAATTAAAAAATAAACACGACGTGTAAGGCAGGTAAGCTGGGGAAACAAACAGAAAATGAAGGAGAATCGTGTAAGCTCGTAGGTGGTGATACGTACGTTTAGTTTTTGCTTTCAACAGCATGTTCATGAGTGTTTTACATATCATGAAAACAAGTAAGTAAGGCGGAAAATTGAGACTTGCTGAAGCAATGATGTGTCATGAGCCTCAGATTATAGTTTTGGGTGTTACCATCTCAGGAAGCGGCCCTTACAGCTGACAAGTGAATCAGCTACTTGGAACACTTAGCTGAAGAAGTATTTCCAATGTAGCCCCACAAGATGAAAAGCTGAGATGAAAATCCTAAACATCTGTAGTCCCATCTAGAAGCGTCCTCTGTCACTATTTGTAGAAGTAAATAACAGGAAGGATATTGAAGACACAGTGCTAGGGGAAAGAAGGCCGGGGACAGCCTAGAATTAGGAGCAAGAGAATGAACAGGGGTCTTGAAATTGGCAGTGCCACTGAATGCCAGGAGAAAAAGGAAATAGAAAGCCTTGCTCAAAGTACCCCAAGCACAAAACAATAAGAAAATATGACAAAAGCTCCTGGGGCGACAAGAAAGATTCTCTTCGGAAGAGAAGGCCACGGCAGCAAGTAATACATGCAGAGCACAAACCAACTGCTGGGGTCTGAGGAAAGACTAATAGGAAGCAAAAATTCTGACAATTAATTGAAATGAAAATTTGAGACTATACCATGGGTTTAGTTCCGTGTGTGTAAGTAAATGGTTGAGGACTTTTGGAGTCAAAACCCACAACCTTAAATAGCCAAGAATCCTCACCTATTTTCAGAAAATGAGAAAGTAACCCATTGGTTTCCAACTGTACTGCTATATTCTACGTTGAATAATGTGTTCTAAAAATAGAAAAGGAGTACAAAGGGAACACCAGGAATTCAAGGTGCCATTTTTAAATGTCAGAGGGTTGGGAAGGTGAGAGTGAGCCTGATGGAGAAGGCGCGTTGTGTGTGTGTCCTCATGTGAGGAATCCAAGGACAACTTTCCAGAGCAGGTTTTCTCCTTCCACCTTGGGATGCATCTATGAACCTCAGGTCACCAGGTTTGCATAGCAAGGGCTCCAACTGGCTGCACCATCTCTCGGTCCCTTGTTACAAAAGAGAACAGCACACATTATAATCATAGCACTAATTCTCAATCAGGAATGGGTTAGCTCCCTCCAACAGAAGAACTCTGTGGAATTTTCCTGTGCCATGTCATCAACACTAGCGACGCATAGCTGCTTTAGATTATATTTGTCACAGTCAAATGAAATTAGAAACTCAGGCCTTCTGTTGCAATCACTACGTTTCTGGTGCCCATAACTGGCAGCACCATGTTGAAAAACACAGGATATTTTCTTCATCACAGAGACATCTATTGAACAAGCATTCATGGTTGTCACTTACAATTATATTTGTCCACAAAGGATGATATTTTCTTGACCCGCCATGTGGAGCCTTTTTGTACAATTGTAGGCAGCAAAGGATGTATGAGAACATATCCAATCCAAAAGTGTCATTGCCTGAGGGAACAGTAGATGGAAACATTAGAGGTGATAGAAAAAAAAAAATCACTCTGGAGGCTTTCTGTTAGATTCTGAAGTCGGTCTTGCATTGAGATCTCTAACCTTCTGTTCCCTGACAGAAAGAGGGTGGCCAGCTAAAGTCTAGAGCTCAGATAATTAGATTTTATAGACTATGACAGCATTGATTGATTTGTAATCGCAGCTACATTCATGCAGTTGGGCACAGTGAGAGAGAGGAAAAATGGTTTGATGTATTAATGATGACACATGGTCGAGAGTTTCTGGTGTCGCTAGGCATTATCTATCATGATAAGGAAGAAACTGAAAGCAATCCAGCTGGCATCTGATAGGCACAGAGGTAAGGAACACACAGGTAAATGGTATAGAGGCAGCAATGGTAGACGCTATGGCCTCTAGACTACTTGAAAATAGCTCTCAGTTTGAACTCTGTAACTTTAGACAAAGTACACTGATGATAAAAAGATGAACTTCTTTCTCTTAGCCATTCACCAGTCCTGAGAGTCCACCCTGTTAGCATCTTCCCTAAGAGTTACAAGTCCTGGCTGAACCAAGAAAAGCCTCTTTGGGGTGAGGCTAGACCAGGGGAAATATTTAAAATACTGTTCCAAAAGAATCTCATATGGACAACATAAAATTTCACTTTAATTTGAGTAGCTTTAAAAAAAAATGTGTTTTTCCAGACATGCTGTGTGGCTTGGTGGAATGGCCCAGTGCCCTAGGTTCAATCCCAGCACATAAGTAGGTAAATGAATAATTAAATATGCTCTTCTGAAGGTCAAAAGACGAACAAGAGGACTTCATTTAACTCCTATGACCCTCCAGTCACCTCGAAAGGGTTTTGAGAAACATGAATTCGTGGTCTTACTGTCTTACCTGCCTGTTGTGGTGTGGGAATGGATAATAATGGGCTAACTCATTCACGGGACCACGGAGAGAGATATGCACTAGCTCTGAACTTCTACTTGGAAGGTGAGTCTTAAGGGGGTTAGGAGGTTCTCCTCTAAGCATTTCCATCCCACCCTTCTGTCGAAAGCCCTGGGTCAGCCAAGAGAGAAAGAGGGCTGTCAGCAAGCCTTATTCTTCACCCACCTACGGACTCCATCTTAATACAGAGCATATTTCCACAGATATGAAGAACACTTCGACCTTTCCTGACCTCCCTGTTAGTATGGAATATTTGCTATGATAGAAGCTTCTTCAGTAGACTGATATTTGCTTAGTCATTGCCGAAATTCTCATTTGTCAGTGGTATCTGTCAAACTGTGTTCCATTTTCCAGGATAAACAAGATTTCAAAGTAACAGAAAGAAAGAAAGAAAGAAAGAAAGACAGACGAAAGAATGAGAAAAAGAAACTCTTACTGACCTACATACTTCCAAAACAAATTTTCCAAGAGTCACCATAGACAATGAGAGGTTTCCTTTGTGAAGAGAATAAATACATATGTATGTTTATATATGAGACACTAAGAATTTCAGTAGAAAAAAATTCCTAGGGAGAGTACCCCACTTGTTGCTTATCCAGATGTTGGCATTATCCAGGTCTTTTTGCTCTGATTTGTGACCGGGTGTCACCGTGCACACTGGTCATCTCCTTACAATTAATTCAAGACAATTTGTCTGCCTAATGACAAGAAGATCTTGGTAGCCCAAATCAAGCTAGCAGCTATTTATTCATTCACAGCAACGCAGTTGCTGCTTAAGGAACCTCCAAGTGCTTTTTAGGCATATATGCTGGCTATAAAGTCAGAGACTAATAACATAGAATGAAACACTGCCTTCTAGAAGCCCAGTGTTTCAACACGCACTACAAATGTATAGCGCAAAAGATTCAAAGTATAAAAGGATTATAAAGTGTAATATTTTTCCCCTTTATAGTCCTCTTTTTGTTTTTGTATTGGCTGGTTTTGTGTGTCAACTTGACACAAGCTAGAGTCATCGGAGAGAAATAGCCTCAGTTGAGAAAATGTCTCCTTGAGATCTAGCTCTAAGGCATTTTCTCAATTAGTGATCAATGAGGAAAGGCTCAGCCCATTGTGGGAGGAGCCTTTCCTGGTCTGGTGGTTCTGGGTTCTATAAGAAAGCAGGCTGAGCAAGCCATAGGGAGCAAGCCAGTAAGCAGCACCCCTTAATGGCCTCTGCCTCCAGGTTCCTGCCCTAATTGAGTTCTGTCCTGACTTTCTCCAATGGTGAATTCTGATCCAGATGTATAAGCCAAATAAACTCTTTCCTCTCCAACTTACTTTTTGGTCATGGTGTTTCATCACGATAATAGAAACTTTGACCGCACAGTTTTGTTTTGAGGTCGGTTTGTTTGAGCCAGGCTATCTCCTCAGAGCTCTCGCTGTCCTGGAATTCACTCTGTAGACACAGATGGCCTCAAACTCAGAGATCTGCCTGCCTCTGCCTCCTAAGTGCTGGGATTATAGGTGTTTGCCACTCCCTCCTGTCTTTTTAAATAGTCTTAAAATGAGAAAATAATCAAAAAACAAAACAACCCAAACCAAACAAAAACGAAAACAAAACAACACACTTGTTAAGAAAACAAAGAGGGGCTGAGATGACAGCCCAGTCAGGAAAGAGCTTGCCTTAGAAGCATGAAGACTTGACTTTGTCCCCAGGATCCAGTATTTAAGAAGTTGGCTGTGGTAGCTTATGTGTCTAAGCAGCATGAGGCGGGTAGAGACAGACAGATCCCTCAGTATTACAGCCGGCCTCCCCAGCGGTGGGTTCCAGGCCAGTAAGAGACTCTATCTCACAATAAGGTAGGTGTACCCGAAGACTGACGTCCAAGGTTGCTTGTATGCCCTACATACACACACATACATACACACATGAACACACACACATGCATGCATACACACATAAAATATATTAGTTAAATATTAAAATGAGAGGATACAGCAGTTGTAGTCTTATACAAAAAGTGTCAAGGACAATAGCACAAATGATATGAACACATATGTAAATATACATGTGTCTGCATATATGAACAGGCACACAGAGTTTATTAGTGTAATGGAGTATGCTTTGTGAAGTATGCACTTTGTGTGTGTGTGTGGATGATATGTGTGTGTTGTGATCTCTTGTTCTCTATTTCATAAGCCAGGCCATCCAGGCACCCCTCCCCCGGCTCTGCCTCCTATGTCGCTGGAGGAATTCTGGGGTCACGGCTCTGTACTGCCACACCCAGCTTTTCCTGAGCTCCAGTCCTCGTAACAGAGCTGCAAGAACCTTGCCTGCCCGCTGAGCCATCTCTACATCCCATGAAGAGTGTTGGAATATGGAATATAAACTTTTCCTACCTAACCTGTGGTTGATATAAAAATAAATAAATTAATAAAAAAAAACTTTTCCATCATTAGCCTTCGCCCAGAAAACATGTGTGCAAGGAAAAACTGACTGAATGAGCTGATACATGTATAAAAGGGTACTTTTAGTATTTACTCAACTTATACTCTGACATGTATTGTGCTGCGTTTATACATATGAACTGTTTTAACCCTTGTAGATCTGTAAGGCACAGTTAGTAACTGCAGTTCCTGTGTGAAAAGAGCAAGGTTCAGGTTGGCTGATTTGTCCTACTGCTACACTTCTAATCAATGTCAAAGATGATGGCAAATCCTTCCAGACACCAATTTCCCTTTTGCAGTACATAGGTGTGCTGGCTAGTTTTATGTCTGCCTGATACAACCTAGAGGCATCAGAGAGGAGGGTACCTCAATTAAGAAAACGCCTCTACAGAATCCAGCTGTAGGACATTTTCTTGATCAGGAATTGATGGGGAGGACCCAGCCCACTAGGTGAGGCTGTGCCTGGGCCTGTAGCTCTGGGTTCCATAAGAAAGCAGGCTGAAGCAGCCATGTGGTGCCCAGTAAGGGGCACCGCTCCATGGTCTCTGCATCAGCTCCTGCCTCCAGGCTCCTGCCCTGTTTGAGTTCCTGCCTCACTGCTTCTGATGATGAACTGTTCTATGGAACTCTGAGTGAAATAAGCTCTCTCTTCCACATGTCGCTCATCACAGCAATAGTGATCCAAAGACAATGAGTAAGAATAGTTTCATATGAACATATCAAAGTACCAGCCCAGGAGAGTCGGTCTCCGCTCACACAATTATGTGTCTTCTAAAATATTAGAAAATAATCGCTTAATTCAAGTAGAATTGTGCTTATTTTTTGTTGGGCACTGTACTAGGTCATCAGAACAAAGCAATTAGGAAGAGGTTGCCCCTGCCCTAAGTAGCTCTATCCTGCTGACAAGGAGGGCTAGATGAAAACATTTATAATGCCCTGTGCTAAATGTCAGGTAGTCAAGGCAAAGTACTTTGGCAGAAAGAACAGTCCATTATTTGGAGAAATTCATGTCACTTAAATTTCTAGTTGTAATCCCGATACTGGAGGGCTAACACAGGATTCAAGCTCAAGAACAATCTAGGCTTCATAATAAGACCTTGATTTCCATAATAAGAACTTATCTGAAGAAATAAAAAGATTAAAATAAATAGTAAAATGTAAAAGCTCATTTGCAAGATTATTTTACTGCTATGTTACCATTTGGAATAGAAGTTTAATTCAAATCTTAATAAAATCCTAAATAGTGGGTTCAGAATTAAGTGAGTTGTCATAAATATTAGCAGGAGAGAGTTCTTTTACAAACAGCTGAACACATAGTCTGGCTAAAAAAGGGAAATGAGGCCAAATCAGATAATAAAGGCACATCTCTGAAATAAACATTGGGGAAATAAGGTCATAATCTTCTTTCACTAAAGCATTCATGAAATTCTTAACTGGTTATATCATAACTTTCTGCCTCGGTTCTGACAGTTTTCTTTGACAAGAAAGACTATGGTGGATTAGCCTCTGTTGGGTCAGCACCATATTAGGAAGTTATAGAATCTTTATGAGGTGGAGCCTCACTGGATTAAGTGAGTCACTGGGAGGCGGGACTTGAGGTTTGATAATCTGGGCCCACTTCCTGTCCATTCTCACCTTCCTGAATGCAAATCCAGAGCACACTGCCTTGCCTTCCTCATCATGATGGACTGTACTCAGAAATTATAAGCTAAAACAAAAACAAACAAAAAAAACCTTCCTCCTGTAACTCTTTTCTTGTTAAGAACTTGGTGGCGTTAATGAAAAAGATAGCAAATGCAACCCTTATCTGAATTCCTCTCTTCACATTCAATTTAATAAAAACATCCATCAATTCAACAATGTCAACAAAACAATAAGATCGTCATGAAGACACTTGTATTACAGGTATTTCCAGCAAAATCTAGAAAAATAGGACTGGTGTCCACCTATTAGGACTTGTGACAATATCTAAGTGTTTAAATATATGACAACATGTAAAAATGGCATTTTAACGACCAAAGGACTATCTAAGATTATGATTTGTTCATCTTATGGACAGTGTGCATGTTTTTCAAAAATTAAAGCAAAATGTTACTGCTGAGATCATTCAAATGTCCATTTCGTTTGTCTGTTTCTATGGGAAGACACTTTACGTACTTTTATGTCTGTCCTCCACCTATGTGCAGTGCCCTCAGAAGCCAAAGGGCCTTGGATCCCTTGGAATGGGAGTTACAAAAGGCTGTGAGCCACCACATAGGAATTGAAACTGGGTCCTCTGGAAGAGCAGTTGGTGTTCTTAATAGATATCTCTCCAACACTGGTCTATAGTTTTAAAAGAAAATTTTGTTGAATTTTATTAATTTGTATATTAAAGGAGTGGCAGCTATCAAAAAAAAACTATTGACCTTAAGCAAAAATTTTAATATCATTAAGGGATTCTTTATGAAGTGTTATAGAAACATACACACCACCATGTTGTCAAGAGAGAAGACTGAATAACTGGCGAATCCATGTTTGCATTTCCTCGCCTGACGTCTTTCTGATGGGTAGACCACTGACCAAAGTTTTCTGTGTTTTTTCTGTTCCTCATTCAATATCCCCCTAAACTAGAGCTGAGCAAATTGATAGGTGAGAGAGTTAAGTGGCCTAAAGTCTGAATGTGTAACCGAAGCGTCTTTAGATGACTCAGTTTCAGTTCCCAGCACCCACATGGCAACATATAACCATCTGCAACTCCAGTTCCAAAAGGACACACTCTCTGGCACACCCATGGTACATGTGTGTGTGCACATGTGCACACCAAGTCATCACACACATAAAGTAAACAACTATATCTTAGAAAGAAAGAAAGAAAGAAAGAAAGAAAGAAAGAAAGAAAGAAAGAAAGAAAGAAAGAAAGAAAGGAAGGAAGGAAGGAAGGAAGGAAGGAAGGAAGGAAGGAAGGAAGAAAGAAGGAAGGAAAGATAAAGACCCTTGGAAAACAAATTAACTTTTTAACCAATGACTTTTCCTAGATCTTTTTAACTCTATGAAATAGGGGCTGTCCTCGCCACTCCTACTGGAACGTGTGTTTTGGGTGTCAGTGGGAAACTATCAGGAGACAACCAGAAACCCCAGGGCTAGAGATTGACTTTACACTCACTGCTTCCAGCTCTAAACCAGGGAAGAGGAACTGAATCACCTTTAAGGATCAAGTCTAGATCTTGAGGTCTTCAAGCTCAAGGATTAGCTAGAACAGTGACATCTTTTCTACCTGTTGGGAGTGGGGGGAGGTGAATGGATATGGAGACCAGCAGAGGACCTTGGGCATCCTGCTCTACCACTTTATGCCACATTCCCTGAAGACAAGATCTCCCACTGAACCTGGAGGTAAACTGTCAGTCAGCAGGCCCCACAGTCCTCACATCTGGGCTCGGGGGGGAGGGGGGCAGGTTACAGGAACTCATGCAGCCACACCCAGTTTCTCATATGAGTTCCGTGAGCTGAACTCAGGCCCTCGGCCTGCACAGCAAATGCTCTAAACCCTCTGAGCCACCTCTCCATCCCCAAGTGTTTCAGACTTTTTATGCAGGAAGTTTATTGTTTTAGGCATGTAGCTCCCCTATGTTCCTTGAAGAATTGGTTAAGTGAGTTATTAACACAGTAGAAGATTGCTGAGCAGATTCCTAAGACTTTCTGAAGCCCTATAAAATATTAACAAGAAGAATTCAACAAAATAATAATTAGGGACTTGATAAATAAAACTAGAGTGGCTCTGTGAAATTGGTGAAGCACATGGCTATGTAAATTTCACTGTTTGAGAAAAACTAAGGCTGCCTTGCTCCTCCACCCACTACTGTCTCTATAAATAAGCAGGTATAGGAGCTTATACATATTACACACACACCTCAAATATGTCCACTGCAGGCAAGATAGGAGACAAATGACATGAGCTGTTCACCGTAGTTCCCTCTGCTAAGACAACAAAATTTATTTTATTCTATACACTTTTTAAGACTCCCTAAGTTTCTGCCTATATACAATCAGAAAAAAAAAGATATTTTGATAGCACTAATTTGTTTCTAGTAATAGTCCCCTAGATGTGGCCTGCTCGAAATTTTTAGCAAGAAATAATTTTAAATAATTTTAGCCTACAAGAGAGCATCTGCGGCCCAAGTGCCTGTGTGCAAGAAAATGAGAAGTTTGCTTTAAATATAGAAAAGCTAAATTCACAGCGCCCCAGATGGGGCACCTAGAACTAAACAGAAAAAAAAAAATCTCTCCGGGTCACAAGCGAAGGTTGACGTGCACAGTATGCAGTGAGAGACTGCAAGTTGCTCAAGACCTATTTGTGGCTTGCTGTTGTTAACAGGTAAATAATATGAGCTAATGGCTACATTCAGAAAACTTAGAAGAAAATGAAGCAGAACACGGCCTTTCGCTGATATGAACACAGACAGCACTGTAGAAATTGGTTGAAGATACTGAGCCTCCTCAGATGGAGATCTTTTAGGCCGAGAATTCTCAGAGTCCTGTTTTGTGGGTCTCTGTTGCTCTGTTGCCTTTTAAAGATGCTTGTTGATACAAGAGGGTGTCTGGACATCATGAATTAAAACTATTGTCACAAGAGATGGCCTGTGAGAAACTGAGAGAGGAGAATGAGTGTTCAAGGTCAGCATGGGCTGTATCATAAGACTCCTCCAAAATCCAGAAGGAAGGAAAAAGGGGAGGAAGGAAGAAAGACAGGCAGGCAGGGAGGGAAGGAGGAAGGGAAAGAGAATAGGAACTCTTATGGAATATGACGATAAATGATTTGTCTTCAGCAAGCTGTGAGGTTGTCCATATTCAACATGGACCAGGTTAGAGCTGGTATCTGTTCCTCCCTCCTCTCATTCCTATACTTAGGTAACATCAGTGACTAAGGAAACAGTGGTTTCATTTTGGATCTATATGAAGGACCAAGTAGAGTTGATCTTCAATTACAGTAGGAGCCATAGGTTTTTGAGCCTTCTACTTTGTCACAATTGAAGAATGAATGCCTTCCAGCCCTTCTCACAGTGCTAGATGGTTCCAGAAAGACTTCCAGTCAGCCTTGCAATCATAAGGGCAAGAATTAACACTTTATTTTCTCTCTCTCTGCCTCTCTCTCTCTGGTGTGTGTGAGTGTGTGTGTGTGTGTGTGTGTGTGTGTGTCTGAAAGAATACTCAGCATATTAAATATGCTTTGTGCATTTTTACTTATAATATGTACAATTTATGGTGTGGTTTTTATAATGTAATCCCGTTATAAGTCAAAATACATCCATATTGCTTAAATCTAGCCAGAGAATTCATGTCAAACAAAAGTTAAAAGTAGAATTCTTGGGGCTGGAGAAATGGCTCGGTGGCCCAGAGCTCTTGCTGTTGTCACAGAGGACCTGAGTTCAGTTCCCATCACCCTCGCTGGGTGGCTCACAAGCACCTGCAACTCCAGCACCAGGTTCTGATTCCCTCTTCTGACTTCCTTAGGTTCCCACAGACATTCACACACACAGACACAGACAAAGAGACACACACACACGCGCATACTGAGGAGGAAGGACATAACTAAGTAATAAAATAAATTTTAAGTAGAATTCTTATACTCTAAGAGTGCAGATGTCAGCCAGGCATGGTGACACACGGCTGTAATCCCAGTGCTCTGGGAGGCAGAGGCAGGTGAATCTCTGTGACAGGACAGCAATGGTTACACAGAGAACCCCTGTCTCAACAAACAAACAAACAAACAAACAAAAACAAAAAGTAGTCTCCAGAGCTGCCTTTTGTGAGAAAACTTACAGATAAGCCTGGATCATGGAGCGTCTCTCTTAACCTCTCTACCAAAGAGGAAGAGTTAATCTAATGCAAAGGATTGAAGATCAAGAAGGAGGGGTCACTCTCAGTTTAGAGAAAATTCTAGTCATCTCAGAGCTGGAGATTTGGGCTGTTTATCCACAGTGCTAAATGCACCTCCTGTGAAAACATGGAAGTTTTCATGTTCAAAATGCATCAGGACTTGGGCGTTTCCCTGAGTCTGTGTGCCCATTAGTGACCAAGAATTGTGTAGCAGAGACAATAGGTAGAGGCTGTCATCTAGTGTCGGGCAAGTGGTAGGCTTTGCATCCCTTTTAAATTCCCCCATGAGGATTGAGAGCTCAGATCAGGAAAGGTGAGGTGCATCTGTGTGTGTGCACGTCTTATTTGATCCTGAAATCTAGGAATACACCAGTTGTCCTTCCCATCAGCCTCATCAGACCAGGGCTAGCACTGGACACTGCGGTTCTTCAGTCGTTGCTTTCTTACGTGCCCCTCCAGTTTTTCAACCTGTTCATGCTCTTTCTTTGTGGGAATGACTGGCATATTGAGGCAGAGATTAACTCTCACTGAGGAAGCGGGAAAATCTTGCAGCCAATATGGCAACAAAGAACAGCACAGCTTTCTTCTTCTTGATGCTAAGCGTGCCTTGCTCAGCCTTACCTCATCTGTATTTAATCGGCTCCCTTCATACTCGCTGCATGAAGCCAGAGATGTACATATTAAACATGGAAGTTTTTGACAGCTTTTCCTTCCCTAGGGCAAGATTGCTCAACCAGTAATAACTAAGATATCTTTTGACAAGTTCAGCTAAGGCCTGGTAAAGCCCAGTCAATCTACATCAGCATTGTTGACACTTTCTTTCCATTTCAGACTAGCATTTCCTTGAATGATGGGACCTGAACGAAGAGTATAGAAGGTGCAAACTCCAGGAGAGGCAGGGGGTGAAACCGTGCGGGGAAGGTTGAACGGGAAGCCAGACTTGTATTGATCAGGGCAGGGAAGATACTTTTCCTGGCTACAACTGCAACTGAAACCCATAAATTAGATGATTGAAGTAATAAGACACATGAAATGGCTTTTAAGTCCACTACTCATTCTGTGTCATAAATATCAAATGACACTGGGGTTTTTAGTGGAGGGCATGATTTATTACCATCGGCGAGAAGGAGACTTTCAGGGATTATCTCTAAAGTGGTAAAACACTGTTCCAAATTTCAGGAAATTAGCAAAGCTTATTGCAGCTCAGCTACTGAACTGGCAGGCAAGCTTAAACACCTATATACTCATGGAATAAAAATACTGCAAATGCGCAAAAGCTTGGAGATGCATGGCTTCCTCTGAAATAATCTAAAAATCGACCTAAGTAAAAACCTACTTTGTTAGAAAATAACCCTGAGAATAACTATTACTTTTAATACAGGTATCTAGCCCAAAGATACCCAGAAAGGTGTCAACATTCTCCCGTTGGCTTTCCACACGGACTGCATCTTCCAGTCATTGTCTCTTCTTGCCTCAGGCCAAACTGCATTCACTCCTTCACTCAGCAATAGCTGAGACAGCTCTGCAATGAACCACATGAACAGGTGCTGGAGGAACAATCTTGGAGCTAATTTTCCCTTTTTCAGTGTTTGTTTAAAGTCATGATTAGACCGTGCAAGTAAAATCCGAGGGCGTCCTACAAACTGCCAAGTAGAAGTTCTAGAATAAACGGAGGTTTTGAGAATTGGAGCACAGAGCAAACAGCCAGGAAGACTTCCTGTATGCGCATGTCTGTCCTATCTGTCCTAGCTTTTCAGTCAAATACATTTGCAAAGAACTGGGAAGCTGGCCGTTGAGAAGCCTGCTTTCTCTGCAGACGTGGTCAGAATTTTCGAGATGCAAGTGTGCTCTAGACCCATGATATTTCTGCATGGGGCTGTCTTGTCTCTGCTTAGCAGCTTCTGGATATCCGGAAGGTGCAACCATAGTCATGAATGGATATGGTCCCGCAGGCCTAACCCATGACCTCTTTTAATGAGTCCCCACACTTTCTTAGGGCATTTATTTAACTCTACCTGAGCTATAACTGGCATCCATTAATTAATATACCACATCTCCTTGTTTTCCTTCATTGTCACCTGTTTTACCATCAGAGAAACTTGGAGTTAATTATCTCATCTGTCAAGCCTACAGTCTAAGAAAAGAAATGTTTTGGATATTAACATAGTCTCTTTCTCCCTCTAAATTTAATGAAACTGTATTCTAATTTTTAATGATTTCTCAATTACTGTAAGATGGAAAAATAGCAAAAAAATGGAGGGAGGGCTTTCGGCACACATAATTAAAATGAATCTCTTCCTTAGACAATTTTTAAGTTGCCAATCTTAGAAATACACACAGTTCGACTGTTAATAAGTGGAAGGTTTGATGACTGAAACTGGACAGAATTTTCAGTTTAATATCACATCTTTCTCTAAATCTTCTTCACAAAAACAAATTCTTCCTCTACGTAGTAATCAGTGATAAAATCCTGATGAAATATTATATTGAGGTAGCCAGTGTCTCTTAATATGCCAAGGAATTCTCTCCCACTAATCATTTACAAAATGTTGTGTCTCGAAGCTTTACGACAGGCATAATAAATAAATCAGCTCTTGCCACGGTTCTATTTGCACTAAATCTGGAGCAAGACAAGTGGCCCTTTTTCAGAGACTCATAATTTCATAATTTATCAGAGACTCATAATTTCACACATGATGGAAAATTATTTTAGTCAGGGATAGTCTCCCAATACCCCATGACAGAACTCAAAAAAAAAAATAGTCAGTATTTTCCTAAGTTAACTGAAAAACTTGTATACAGAAATGTGGGCTTCTGTGTAGACACTACTCAAAACTGATGTAACTCATGAAGTGGTCCCTCCTCAGGTGCCAGCCATTGTGAACATCTATTTTTAAATATCAAACCACATTAAAGAGTTGCATAAAGCAGCGGTCAATTCCATTATGCTCGCAAGTTCTGTGGGCCGTAGTTTTGAAGAGAATGGGTCATGTGGACCCTCAGCTTAGAAGGCTCAGCCAAAATTGAGGCTGGGGTCGTCTGCAGACTTCGTCTTTGTGTGGAGTGACTGTGCTAGAAAGACACAAAGGCTTAGCCAAGACAACCAGCCAGTAAATCTGCACCTTCTATATCCAGTGGCTTCCTAGAACCCTGGCTAGGGATGCTGGGGGTGAAAAAAGTTGACAGATACACACACAGGCATTCAGTGGAACTGAGTTTGAACATCATGCAGCAGCCCGGAACCTCAGCGTGTTTATTGTGTTCAGTGGCAAGGGAGAGGGAACATAGACCCAGGAGGTCTCTGTGGACAAGCAGAGGCTGTAAATATCCCAGAAAGGAAAGCCGACATTGCCAGTGTTTGCTCACACTGATCAGTGTTCATGAATAATTACACTCGGGTTTCTCAGGAGAGCTTTGCCACCCCTCTTCAACCACAAGAGGAACGGCCTTGCCAATTTCTCCTGTGTCCTAGACCTTCGGGTCCTCCGAGTCCTCGGCACAGCTAGCCTGCATCACAATGCACATTTACTCAGAACTTTGCAGGCCACGGGCTTCCTCCGCTCCCCACACGCAGCCGGTCTCACCACGTGGCTTGATGTGATCAGAACAAGGCAGTTTGGTTTCTAGAAAAAGCCCTGGAGAGGAGGCATCTGGAAAGTGAGGATTCTAGAGAACCCAACTGACAATTCTTGTGTGTCACAGCCTCGCCTCAGAAAGCACACAGTGTCTTTTCCACCAGAGTCTTTTGTTACCGTTGAGTCCTGAAGCCAGCTTTATGTCCAGGGGTGTGCAATGAAAGTCTTTATTGTGAAGAAACATATCATAGTGTCAAATGACACTGGCTTGGAAGACACTATTTGATCCATCTTTGAAGTATACTGAGGAACTTGCCTGACTCCATTTTGAAGGCAGGAGCCACTATGTTGTATTGCTAAAAATAAGGTTCCATTTACTGTAAGAGCTGAATTTCTGTTTTTAAGTCTGTTTCCTGGAACCTGACCTGCCTTAGCCCATGACCTTGACTTGTTGTTGCGAATACTCTAACCTCCCCATCCAGTGACCACACGATGACAGCTGTTTCCTGTTTGTTTGTTTTGTTTGCTTGTTTGGTTGGTTTTTTGAGGTTTTCCTGTACTTTCTTACTGCTCCATTGTCTTAATTCTGTAAACCTGCTTTGCAACTACTTGTGATTTTACTCCTTAAAAGAGCCCTGAGAAACAGACTCACAGCTGCTCCCTTTAACCTGAAGTAGGAGGCAATCGCTGGCCAGCTCTCTGGTGCACCCCAATAAAATCAAGCTTGTTTTAAAGTTGACTCAAAAATTGTGGTAGTGGGCTTATTCTCACCTGGTGTGATTCACATATGCCGAATGCCACACCAAAAACGAAGGAAATGAACATAAAATACATCTTTTGTAGGCCATGCATTGTTAGGCAATTAATATACATTCCCACTGAGGTACCAAAAACTTCACCCTTCCATCCTAGCCCTGGCTACTCCACATTAGAAATACCTGGTTTTAATTGTGTTTCTTCTACTCGTTGGTAAATTCCTCTAAAACAAGAAATCTATTTTGTTTCCACTACCATGTGTGTATCTCGCACACCACAGATGATTGGTGACATACAGATCATCCCTGTCACGGGATTTATCACATGGTAGTGATTGCTTGTTTAACTATTTTTACTCCATTCAACTCTTGCCTCCTTGCTGACCTGGATGTTGTCTTTTTGTCTATGAAACTTTCCTCTGTGCCTGGCACCCAGTAAAGATCCAATGTGTATTCCTAGCCTGTGTTTGTGGGTGACTTTGAAAGATAACTTACTATATGGAACTCGGTAACAATCCTGGAGTGACATTAAAGACAAGTAGCTGCATTCATAGTCTTATAGCAATAAAGACCAAAAAGAGTAGACTTTTCTTTTACATTGCTTCATAAAAAACAATACATGTCTTGAGATCAGTCACGATTCTGATATCGGCTAGGCCATCACCATTTGAAGACTTAACTGATCCGGGTAGCAGCAGATCCCACCGTTGAGTGGGAGCACGATGAGTAGCCAACTGAGAGGCATGCCTGGAGAATCTCGTAAAATCTGTGAATAACTCACAGACTGGCGACTAGGTACACCTACAGAATGCATTCCAAGAAAAAAAAAAGTTAAAACTGGCAGTCTTCAGGCTAGAGA
Organism: Pachyuromys duprasi; assembly: GCA_028658305.1. Lineage (NCBI taxonomy): Eukaryota > Metazoa > Chordata > Mammalia > Rodentia > Muridae > Pachyuromys > Pachyuromys duprasi. Next base: position 68,089,626 of record CM053760.1, read on the forward strand.
GACGGCTCAGCAGTTAAAAGCACTTGTCCGCTCCTCCAGAGGTCCTGAGTTCAATTTCCAGCAACCACATGGTGGCTCACAACCATCTATAATGGAATCTGATTCCCGCTTCTGGTGTGCAAGGACAGAACACTCATATATACATATAAATATATATATTTATTTTATATATAATATATATAATATAAATATTATATATATTGTTATATTTAACAACAAAACTGGCAGTCTTCAGAAAAGCCAGACTTGAAATTGCTTCAGTATCTACTGACATCAGTCACATCACTGAGGTGCAGGGGAAAGAATATAAGTTGCCCTTTCAAAGAGTAGTGACAAAGAATAGGTGCTCACTCTTAAATCACCAGAGAATGGGAAGAAGAGGAAATCATGGCTACTGCTTTGGTATAACTTCAGTTTGTAAGGGCCTGAGCCAGTCAGACACCAAACACATGTGGGATAAGCCAAGCTGGAGGGAAGGGTTCCAAGCCAATACCTGCAGAGTTCAGAAACAACTTTTCACCTTTCCTTGGTTGTCCGTAGAGTCAACATATTTCACAGCTGAGGCACCCGAGATAGTCCTGCTGATGAACACAAGTCAGTGGAGAACACTCTAAACATTTGTCTGTTCTTTTTAGCCAACTTTTAGTGTAAATTAAAGAAAAAGGAGCGAGAGAACATGGCAAATCTGCATCCGTGAAGTCAACTTGAATGTGGATTTTGCTGCATGAAATAAGTTACTAATGAGAAATTATTGCTTTTGGTGAGCTTCTATACTACCTCAAAGCAGATCAGACCAAACAAAAATGGAATCACAAATGCTAAATGCCGGATAATCAAACTGAGCCTTAAGGAAGAAAATAGATTTAAAGAGATCAAAAGATTCCCAGCAACCAACTGGAAAGGTCCGAATCAGCCTGAGTCAGTGTATCAAGTTCCCTGACAAGAAAGCAGAATCACAGTTCACTGTAGGCAGGAGTGTGAGCTGGTACAGTCACATCAGCGGTCCGTGTGTAGGCTTAAAAAACAAAGATAAAAAACACTAAAACATCAGACCTGTTCTACTACTCAGAGGACTCTACATCCCACGGTAGAGACATTTGCACGTCCATGTCTATTGTTGTCCTTTTTCCTATAATAAAGACATGGAGTCAACCTATATGTCCTTCCATAGATAGATGGGTAACAAAAATGTGGAACGATATGCACAATGGTATATTATTCAGCTGTAAAGAAAAATGAAATTTGCAATAAAATTGATGGACTTAGACGGTGAGTCACCCAGGCTCGGGAAGGCAAAAACACTGTGCATACTCTTTGATACGCAGGTTCCGGCCTCCAACTATTAAACACGGGTATCCAAGCAAGAGGAAAGGCCAGAAAAACAGAAAGGGGCCCATGTACTTTCTCTCCGTGAACACACACACCAGCCTTTCTGTCTCCCTCTGCGTGGCGAATCTTCCGGCCCCTTTCCTTGGGGCTGGTGAACCTGCCCAAGAGCTGCCTCTAACAAACCTGACTTTACACTTTAATTTGGCTTGAATTGGCTCGTTTCCTCAGTATTGAACACCTATCACTAGGATCTGGCTGATTCAAATGAATGAGACAAAAAGAGGCTAAGTATTTCTGAAGACTAGGGAAAAGAATGAGCTGATACGGGGATGGGCAAAGGTCCAGTGTGCTCGACAGACCTGGAGGCGGCATGAGCTCAGACAGGGGTGGATGGACGTGCGCTCTGTAAGCCATAGCAGTTCCCGAGGTAGAACCCAGCAAGGGCGCCAGTGGACGATGGCTTCTAAATAAACGGAAGGGTGCCATTTGTTCCTAAGTGCTTGCACAGGAGAACAGCCACATTTTAAAAGCCCAGGTAAGGAGGCACTGAAAATAACTAAGGTTAAACTTCGGCACTGATGGGTAAGAATGACTCAGATGAAATGGATTCATACAGAAAGCTAGCAACACTGGATGACTTAGCTGAAAAGCAGTGTGGATGACTCATTCTCCAGCAACCTCTCTCCCCTCCCTCTACCTCTCCCTTCCCCTCTCCCTGGCCCCTTCTGCTCCCTCTACTCTTCCTCTTCCCTTTCTCTCCCTCTTTCCCCTTCCCTTTCTCCTCTCCTCAGAAACAAAATATACCATAATAATTAATGGCCATTATCAGTTACTTGTCAATGATTGACACTTTGAGATGTTTTGCAGCCAATGTACACCAACTTCAAAATTACAAAAATACAGGGGAAAACAAAGCCTAATTAGAAGACAAACAAAAAACCCACCAAGTCCATCTCACTGTCCAACAAAACTTTTTGATCTGCAATCAGACACATAGCTCCAAGCAAACTCCAAGGAATGAATTTATATAGTCAAAACCAGAAAAGGAACACTGAAGCCAAGTTTTCCCCAACGAGAAGAAGTTGCTGTCTGGCGTTTACAAAGGTTGGCAGAGAGCTTGCAGTTCTTATTTTATTATGTTCACTGTCTGTTTTTGCTGTTTCCAAAGAGAAGGAGATTTATCTGTAACAGATCCCGGGAATGTGTTTACCACTGTTAAAATCGGTTAAGTTAAGCTTTCTATGTTTCTGAAAACTAGAGCAACCTTTTAAACAGTACTTGTTTTATTTTTATGTCTCTGGATTGGGTGAGTTCTGGGTAGAGGGAAGGAGGGGAGAGGAGTCTGTCAAACTACCATCTAAAAACAGAAACCAGGCATTAGCGCTCCGTACCTGTAGTCCCAGCATGTGGCAGCAACAGTCAGGACCATCCCACAATCAAGGTCAGCCTCAAATACATAGCAAGTCTGAGGGCAGCCTAAGTAAGCTACATAGGATCTTGTTTAAAAAAATGAAAGAGGAACCAGGGAAGTTCCTCAGTAGGGAAGGGCTCTTGTCACCAAGTCTGAAGATATGAGTCTACCTCCCAAACTCATTAACCCATAGTAGAGAAAAAGGACTGACTAGTGTTGGTTTTCCTCTGACTCCCACAAGCATACACACACACACACACCACGTTAAACAGGGAAAAACAAAAAGAGGAGGAGACAGGGATATTGTTTTAATGATATGATAACAGTATTTCTAACCTACAGTGCACTAAAAGGCAGGATAAACATTTAGTTTAGACTCTTAGGGTGCAAAAAAGAAGTGGTTTGGAGGGAATGCACACCCTGCTTCATCAGTGAGTTGAGGATGAGGAACAGTGATGACGGGCAGGCCTGGGAGCAAAGCAGGAAAACATGTCTCAGCAACTTTCAAGTTCACCAGTGTTTAAAGGATGTTCTGCCGTAGCACCTTGGTGTCAGGGAAAAACACAACAAAACAGAAAGATGGAGCTCGTCCACGGGGATGCGGAGAGAGGGGCTATCTTGGCAGTGAGGTTACTGACCCCAGAAAGCTGACAGAGCAGCCCCGCCCACAGCCGCAGCAACAGGCCACGCCTCCCACAGGCCACGCCTCCTACAGGCCACGCCTCCTACAGGCCACGCCTCCTACAGGCTCGCGAGACCAGGACTTCTCCAGCGGTTTCCACTCACAGGCCCTTTACCCGTAAGGAATATTTATGGAACTCACACATATAAAGATATATTTTTAAAAAACAGGTGTACAGATCAAATATATATTCATAGTAAGTCATATGGAAATGTGTTTTGTTAAAATAATTCTTTAGCATACATATAATTTTACCATTTACTAAAGGAAAAAGCAAATTTGTACACTGATATAAAGAATTAAATCTTAGCTGAATATTTGATACTGTAGGACACAGACCAGATTGCACATTTTCAGACTCCTTTGCTACTTTCATTTTGTCATTGTTAGTGTTGAGAACACTGTTTTCCCACAAAATGGTGGACATATACTTAAGAGTCATTTCAAAAACTCTGCCCTAACCCCAAGTCAAAAAGAATGCTTTTTTAAATGAAACTCAAATTAGCAATCAGATATTGATACATAAAACTGAAATATTCTAATACAATACAGTCTAAAGTTGTATTAATTCAACACTCTGAGAACACATTAAAAGTATGTTTTCAGCCAGGTGTGGGGCTCTTGCCTGTAATCCCAGCACTAGGGAGGCAGAGGCAGGAAGATCTCTATGAGTTCGAGGCCAGCCTGATCTACAAAGTGAGTCCAGGACAGCCAGGGCTACACAGAAAAACCTTGTCTCGAAAAGAAAAAAAAAAAAAGCTTTCTATAATCGAGTCATTATCTTTCAGTGAAACATGCGCACTGAGCATCTTGTGTTCCTAATCAAGACTGAGATGAGGTCATGTGACACAACACAGGTACTGGAGATTACCGTGATGGAGGTTCGCCAAGTTTAATTTGAATTAATCTTTTGGTTGTTGATTGCTCCAGACCCTTTCATTGTCAAATCTGTCAGGACCCGTGCTCAGTGCCACCAGCCCCCTTCTTAAGACGCTGTGCTCTATCTCATTCCTGTGCAGCTTTTTTTTTCCTTTTTTCTTTTGCGCTACAGCGGTGCTCACCCACTTCCTTCTGCCTATGCAGCAAGCATATCTGTCCCAGATGGAGCAGGTCAGGCTCTATCTACTCAATCCATTAAGTGGAGGTCACTTGTGGGGACGCCCTTGCCTGTCTACTCTTGGTAATGGTAAGTGCTCAATATGCCTTTTCTTTTTTTTAGTAGAGGCGTCCTAATGAGACGGTGGTATGTACTAATGATGCTATCGCAATCAATGTAGTTTCACTGAGTTCTTCCCAAAATTTTGCTGATGCAAGGATGAGAGGCCATAAATATCTCATTTAAGGGGTTGTGTGATTATCGAATGAGTACAAATGATACAGAGTTATAGGGTCATAAAATTTTATTTTCAATTAAAAATATTTATGACCCTCCATTAAGTTCATTTATATTACTATAATTTTATGCATATAATTAATGTAATTTTATATGACATATATATATATACAGGTATATATGTTATATGCGTAGAACACATCAAATATTGAGCTAGGCTCCAGAATTAAAATGAGAGACCACAATCTAACAGAAAAGAAAAAAAATCAAATGTGTTTTCAATGTAACACACAACTTACATAAAGATAGGAACCAAATTTTTGCACCGAAACCATCTAAAACAGCTTCCTAATTTTATAGCCCGAAATACTGAGGCTCAGAATGGAAAATGGAAACACTGAGACTCAAATGGAAAATGTTTGGGTACTAGATCTTGGGCCTAAACGCCACAGCACTCTTGGTTGCTTCAACCTAGTTCAAGTCTACAGAAAAAAAATAACACTCCAGGGAAAGGTTTGCATACTACCACAGAGAATCAGCGTGGCTCTGCATTTCACCCAAAACCATCTCACCGAGCTCCCAGCTCTGGATTTTTTTCCCCCTAGTTGTAGAGAAATGGCCCAGCCCGAGAGGGGTAGGGCATTAATCTCGCCATTAAGGCTCTGACATTGCTGAGATCTTTACCACCAGTGAGTAGCAATTATTTTTGTAGTAGAGGTCCGTGTACGGAGAATTGATTCTCCGGTGCTTATGAATATCCCCTATTAGCCCCACTTGATAAGTGGGAGCTGCCTCACGCCTGCAGAGCAGCCCTACAATTGCCCAATCGAACAGACCCTGTTCATGAATAAACATCACTCCTGCTATCACTAATGGGAAAGGGTTCCCCTGCGCTGTGGAAAATAGAGCCCACAGTCTAGTGATAAATCTGTCAAATGTGACACGCTCTGAGCGAAGAGCAGCACCGCGGCTGATTGAACGAGCAGCTCCGTGTACAGCGCAACGATGTGTCACAGCCCTCCCTCCGCAGCAGACAGCCGGCTCCCAGCTCCGGCAGACCCATCAGGACCTAAAACAAGGGGCGTCAGAAGGGACCCGGGCAGAACTGTCTACGCAGCAAGAGCAACACGCCCTGCCTCTCCCTTCCCTTCCCTCCACGCCTGGGTTCACGAGACCACCCCGGCATGAAAACATGGCTGCTCTGTGTTCTGTGGGAGCGAGGCCTCCTGGCACACGCGTCTGTGTAGATCACTGGGAGTCTCAAGAGCTATTTTCCCAGAAAGGTTGATTCTTGTTCTTGGTGTCATGTGTGGCACATCTCGAGGTCCCTCAATGTTGACACCGGGCAACGTCCTATAGCTGGCAAAACTGTGCCAATCTAAGGTTCTCTGTATCTGTCCCCTGTTTCCTGTGTGTGCACAAGGACCACACACCACTATACAGGCTCCACTGAGCATGAACTGTTCTGCCATAAAAAACAACCCGCATGCAAACCTAGTGATGAGCTTGTGTAAAAATGTCTTTTCTAAACTAAGCGTTCTGACCTCAGCCTTTATAGTCAATACAGGCTGGCTTCCACCGTGTGTGTGTGTGTGTGTGTGTATGTGTGTGTTTCATAAATAACCTAACACATTATTTATTGTGCAACCCAATATCCCTTACCCAGAGATCCAAATGACAGATTCCGTACAGAATTTACTGCAAGTGTCTTCAAGAATAACTTGTAGCCTTCCTAATTACCATTCAATAAATACCATCTAACCCACTGGGTTTCCTATCCGGCTTTTATGCCAAGACTGTGTCGTGTACTCTCCTGCGTGAAAGGAGCTGTGTGTGTCAGCTACGGAAACTAGGCATGGGCTCCTCTCCAGGTTCTCCCATTCCTCGAAATCATTGATAATATCTAGGTGGGTTTTTTGCTGTTGTTGGTCTTTTTAATGTTTGTTGTCACTGTCAACTTATATTTGTATTTTGGCTTAGTAAATCAAGGCTCCCAGAACACAGGAAAGGTCAGAAGATGCCGAGAAGTTCGGAGGGTGATGAAGAACTGCAGCATTTGCGTAATAAACTCTAAGGAGCACAGAGTCCTGGGGAGCATGGGGAGATGGTGTGGAGGGTGGAAAGGAGATTCACTAGTGAGCAACAATCTTCGGGGAGCAAGGAGCTCTTCCTTAGTGTTCTCCCCCACTTACTTAAATGCCTGCCAGATGCTTGCCACAAACTAGTCAAAACTGTTGGGGAAAATCTATCCAAGGCATCATTCTGTTGAAAAAGAATTTAAGATGTACCTTGCCAGTTAGCACCCAATAGAAACACTGGAAGTTAGTAAAGGACTAATCACTTCCCCTCCACCTGAGAGTGCCAGGGGTGCTCAGCCAAGGAGTGCATGATCAGGAGCTATGTCAGCCCTTTAATATGAGACTGCCTCACTCCCACAGACACTATTCAGCCTACTGACAACGCTTATTCATCCGTGCCATCTTTAAATAAAGAGCATGTCTTTAAAATAATAATTTAGAAATCAGGCTCCATACCACTATGGCCTGCTGTGTCACGGATACAGGGCTGAGTTTTAAAATATGACTGCGGGCTTGTGATTCGGCTTGTGATTGACCCAATCTTGGCGCTTACTTAAAACAGCAACATTTTAACAATGAGAGCCTATCCAGGTGTAGGTCCTTGGCAAAAGAAAAGGTTAGAGCTGATCAGCTAGACATTTTTATCTAATTAAAACAAAAATAATATCCCGGGCAACTTTGAAATAGCAGTGCACCCGGTCACCTGTATAAAATACAGACCAACAAATAGTCAGCAGCAAGACCTAAGAGGTGCACAGTGGGGAACTATTTGGACATAACATGTTTTGTTGTTTTATTGAGCAAGTTTACTGGGTTGCCACTTTAAAGCATTCCCCTGCACACACAGGCAAGGGTGGAAGTCAACCAAGCAGAGTCTGTCATCAAGGAGCTTAGCCTGCGAAACCACTGCAGTGGGTTGAAACCACTGAAGACCTTCCAGGCAGCAAGCATGCTTCTGCTCCTCATTGGAGCTACACTCTCGAGCGTGGTACTCAGTAGGTGCTCAGTGTGCACACCTGGAGGCAAACGCCCTCTACATTCGGCAGCAGCTGAAGCCCAAGGGTCTATGGCTGGGTCTGTCCGGCTCCTCTCACTACCTTACCAGTTCTTCTTCCCAGTTTGACTTTATCTTCCATACTTCTGCACGGTATCATAGAATTCTGCTCATGTTTGAGGTACGAAGCTTTTTGCTGCTTTCCTTATGGGTCCGCCTTCACTCTTCACATCAGGTTGAAAAAGAGAAACAGCCCCGGAGGGACACTCCCTGCCCATGAACTTCATTCCCACAGTCAGCTGAAGCACCCCCAGGCCCTTAGGAATGACTTCCCCAGAGATGGCCCTAGTCCAAGGTCAATAGCATCACACTGAACTTAACAGTACTGGCATATTTAATATTCTAGCAGCTGGCTTGCTCCTGACCCATCAGAGGGGTTTTAATTCATTTTAAGAGTAGCTATTAAGAAATATAACATTCCAGCTACTTTGATTTGTATTTGAAACGCTGTGACGGGCTCACGTGTGTGAGCCCTCGGTCCCCAGCTGTTGCTACTGATTTAGGAGTCTGTTAAGCTTTGGGGACTATGGGCCCAGCAAGCAGACATGCATGGCTGGGAGAAGGTTGGAAGATGAGATATACTTCGCTTTCCATCCCAAGCTCTCTGCTTTCTGATAGACACCAAAATGTGACATCATGCCACAAACTCCTGCCCCCGTGGTCAGAACCACTTCAGCTACCATGCTTCGCCACCATGGTGGACTGATGCTACCCAAAACTGTGAACCCAAATAAATCCTTCCTCTCTTCAGTGGTTTCTGCCCTGCATCTGGTAACAGTGACAAGAAACGGAGCTAACACCCTGTCCATTCTGCGTAACACATTGAATGGCTTTTCAGCTTCATTTTCAACTTCTGCCAACTAATCCCACAGCTGAGACGCTGCTCCTGTATCACAGGTGTGGGGTCGCCATCATAAATAAGACTTCAGCATTTGAATGGCATGAGCTTCTATACCCTTTTCCTGCTGACTAGGTTGTCCTACTGAAGTCATTGTCAGCCACTACTCAGGTTTCCTTATAGTGAAAACACACAGGGAAAAGTAAAGGAAAAGAAAGACAAGATCTCACAAAACCCAAGGTCAGTGGAAAGTGAAGCTTAAAATGTGACAGGTTCGCTCTGCGGAGTCTCTGGCACTCAGTGTCTCTCTTAGACTTAGAGAAAGGTACATATGTGTTGAGTTTTTATATTTGATTAGTGCCACGGTTCTGTATAATGTGACGGCATGACATAATGTACCTTGGAAAAATACAAGTTCTCATCCCCTTACTCTATCTCCAGTTTTAGAGTAGAGACAAATTCAGAGGCATCATCCCTACAGTCTGTTACCCAAACTCTGCAGCCTAACCATTTAACCTGTGACACTTTAATGGTGAGATTATTTATTCTGCAGGCTATTCAGAGTGTCTGGAAACCTATTTTAAAGAATTACTCCAGGATTCTCAGTCCGAGCAATATGTCCAATAAGTCTGAAGAGTCTCTCAGTATAGGCTGTTAAAGATCTCTAAAAATAGTGAATGGAAAATATGTCAGATGTCATTTTAGATGCTTAGCTGAGCTTTCACGATTTGGAAAGGAATCTTCAAGTTCCAAAATAAAGTAAAAGTCTGAAGTGTGGGGCTTGAGTATCCTTGAGGCTGCCTTGGTGCTCTGGTGAAGGCAGGAATTATGCCTTGGTCAGATGGAGGCTGGATTTTAATAGCCACATGATGACAAAGTAAGGCTGTTGTCTTAGAGACGCTGTCGGTGGGAGACTAGACTGAGATCCATAGAGAACGTAAATGACAAACAGCACCGGAGGAACGTCTGCCAACAGGAAGACAAGGGAAAGCCTCCGCCCCTTGCCTGCTTTCTGCCAGAGAAGCAGCACGAGCACGGCCCTCTTGAAAACATGAGCCCCCAGATGCTTTCTTCATTGCTCAACTACTACCCCGTTGCCTGGGCAAATCTAAACTGAAAACTGATACAAAGCTCAATCAAGAGCCAGTGGCGGCCTTGGGGAACCTAGAGAATTCCCAAACCCAAGACAAAGCATTTACGTGGAAAACTATGAGCCTCCTTAAATATGTGGTCACAGTAAAAACTTACCAAACATCAACAGTGATTAATCCAACATGTACAAATTCCAGTTAGATTTGATCTGCAAGGCTTTAGGCGATAAAACAGCAATGAAACAAGTGAATAAGAAAAAATGAAATAATTGAAAATATAAAACTCTACTTACCAATTTGTTCAGGCCTCGGAAGACGATATAAACAGTCCAATAAAAATATTTATAAATAAAAAATATGATTCTGGACACCAACCAGGGAAGCAGATCAGTACCTTGTTCAGATATGAGAAGCCCCTTCATCAGAGAAACCTTCCCCTGCCGCTGATGGGGCGTGGAGGGGAACAGTGACCCACAGCCAGCCAGACATTCAGACAGTAGGAGACCTCAGAACACTCAGCCCTAATGGGATGTCTCATCAAATCCCTCCCCTTGGGGCTCAGGGGACCCTTTGGAAGAGGCTGGAGAAAGAATGGAAGCCAGAGGGGACAGAGGACACCAAGAGAACAAAGCCATCTGAATCAACACCATCAAAACTCATGAGAACTTACAGAAATCACGGCAGCATACACAGGGCCTGCACCAGTATTTGTTATGGCTTCCAGTTTAGCATTTTTATGGAATTCCTGAGTATGAGAATAAAGTGGGTCCTGGAATCTCATTCCCTTCCTGGGGCTCTTTTCCTTCTGTCTGTTGGTTTTGTCCGATTGTGATGTGCTGGATTCTGTTTTGTCTTTTTATTTAGTCATTTTCCCTTAGAAGCTGTTTGTTTTATAATGGGAGACAAACAGGGGATGAACCTGGATGGGAGGGGCTGGGATAAGTAGAAGGCAGGGAAATCATAATCAGGATATATTATCTGAGGAGGGTCTATACATTTTAAATAAAAAACAGGATACTGAACATTTAAAACTCCATGACTAAGTTAAAGAATAGAGTTCAGAATTAGATTAAAGAACTCTTAGCTGAAGTATTTACATGAGAAAACTTCACAGGACGTAGTGCTAAAATTACAAAAACAAACTCATATGGCAAGATGGGTCAGCGCGAAAGGTGCCTGAGTTCAAGCCTAGCAAATCACACAGTGAGAAAAGAGAATCCGCTCCTAAAGCTGTCCTCTGACTTCCGCGTGTGCACATACTCACATACTAGCACACAAATCCACACACACTTGAACGTGCAGGCGAGCATGCGTGCACTCACACACACAAGCATACAAAACGAATAAATAACAGTGTAATTACAATTTTTAATCAAATAAATTTTTAGAAATATATAAAGAAGTGATGAAGAGACACAACAGATAACGTGAAGACTCTCCACACCTGGAGAAAGTCCCAGATGGAGGACTAGAGGGAGATAAATTGCAAGAAGAGGCAGGATTCTTTTTTTCCTAACAAGATGAAACTGTTATGTCCTCAGATGAAAGATGTGAGTCCAGTCATTGCAGAGCAGCTACAAAAAATAATAAATAATAATAATAAAAAGAGTACACTGGCAAACGTGTTATCATGGAGTCAGGAAGTCCGAAAAAGAAAAGCAGAAGTAAAATGTACCGGAAAGAACACACCATTACAAAGGGAGAAGGGAAGACGGGACACTGACAATGAGGCCCCCTGCACTCAACAACAGGCAACTACAGGGACATGGGTGGCAGTCAGGAATTTGTGTCCAACCAAACTATTTAAGAGTGACAGAAGCTGCACTTGGTGGAACACGCCTGTAATCTCAGAACTCTGGGAGGCAGAGACAGGCCGGTCTCTGTGAGTGCAAGGCCATCCTGGTCTATAAAGTGAGTCCAGGACAGCCAAGGCTACACAGAGTAAAAAAAAAAAAGAGCGAGAGAAAGATATCATCTGGGCCAAAAGAAAAGGTGAAAGTTATCAAACGCTTAGTAAAAAGGGAGGTTAAGTTCAAGATGGAGATGTGTAATGAAAGAGGTGGAGTTATGTAGCTAAGCAAGCATCAAATATGTAAAATAATGCCAACTAAATCCAGGGATACAGAGAAAAATGAAAACCACTATTTCATATGTCCGAGAAGTATTTTTTTCTTGACATGAGGACATGTAAAGAAAATGAATATTTAACTTAAAGTTGGGTGTAACAGGAAGTTATTACCCAGCAAAAAGCCAGCTGTGGCAGACCAGTCTTTCGTTCCCAATATTTGGGAGGCTAAGGCAAGAAGATGATGAATCCAGCCCAGCTTGGGCTATATAAAATCGGTTACTCCTCCCACCCCACCCTCACATAGACATCTACAAATAGGTCCTTATCTTGCATACAAATACAGAGAGAGAGAGAAAGAGTGAGAGAGGGAGAAGAAGAGGGAGAGAGATTCACAGATGTATGAAGACTATGATGGCTATTTCTGGTCGTTCTTGACTACATCTGGAATGAACTACAATCTAGAATGGAGGGCACATCTATGAGAGATTATTTTTGCTTGGTTTGAAGTGGGTGAGCCCACTTCCAGCCTGGACCATTGAGGTAGGAGGACCACCCCTTCAATCTAGATCTAGAGGAGGGAAGACAGCACCTGTAATATAGGCCACGCCCTGCTGGAAGCCCGCATAAGGATGTGAGAAAAGAAAGCTTTTGCTCTTTGCCTGCTTGCTCTCCCTCACTAGCAAGTCTGCTCCTTCACTGGCATTAGAGACCACTTCTTTGGGATCCCAGCACCTCCTGAAGATCAGCTGAGACCTCCAGCTTTGTGGACTGATCAGCTATTGGATTCTTGGTCTTTCTATCCACAGCCAACCTTTGTTGAATTAGCTGAATTACTGCCTTTAAGTCATTCCAATAAATCCCATCACACACACACACACACACAGAGAGAGAGAGAGAGAGAGATTCATCTTATAAATTCTGTTACTCTAAAATGCTGACTAATACATAGATCTAAATGTGAAAGTTTACTTGCAATTTTCAGAACAATACATGAAAGAATATATTCCTTAGTGTTGGTATACAAAAAAACTTTCACACACCAAGATAGAAGATGTCAAATCAGAAAACACCACCATTTAAAATTTGACTGTGAAAAATTATTTAAAGGAAAAAAGTAACAAAAAAATAGAAATTAGTGGATGATTAGAGTACATGTAACTTGTATATTCTCAAGAACATAAAGTAATTTCTTTTTAAATGTTAAAAAACTAAAAGCACAAGACACAAATTTTTTTAAGTTGTAAAATATATTTGTATTTATATGCCATCCTTAGGAAGGGAAGTTGATTGGGAAAATGCAGTTTATTAATAGAGTAGTATAAAATACTATACAGTAGTTTGAAAAGATGAACATACATTTATATATTTATATCATATCCAAATAATATATAGTGAGTATCATATATTTCTGAGTATCAGTAGAGTCTGAATGTGTGGAAAAGTTTCACAACCATTTCTGCAAAATGGCTTTTTCTGAGGAGAGAGAGTGACGGCAAGGATTTGGAAATATCAATAGAGTGCTGTTTATATAAAACAAGAATGAGAGAGAAGAGCTGAACTAAACACAGCAAATGGTGGCATCTATTTAAAGTCGCTGTTTCAAGTATTTTCTGTGTGTTTGAAGTTTTCATAATTTTAAACAGTTTCTCTACAGAAACATAGCACTGAATAAATGTTTCAAACAATGTCAAAACTACTAGGACACCCATTCATCCTCCCCAGTGGCTCCATTTAAAGGCAGCATTCCTTTAGTTAAGTGCTTCTGAAAAACAAAAAACAAAAAAACCCCACCATTTATTGCTATTTTGTGAGTGTCTCTTATGTAAAGATTGGAGTTAAACACTGAATGTTGAGCCTGTTGTTGAGAATTTTCCAGGGAGAGAAAGGGTTGTAGGCTAACAGAACAACTATATGAATCAGGGTATATCTTTTCAATATTCTTTTAGCTGTTTGGTTGGCTGGCTGGTTGGTTGGTTGGTTGGTTGTTAGGATGCAAAGCTGTGGCTTTCATTATGATATTTTCATATGTGCATTGATCATGTTCACTCCTCTGTTCTTTCCCATACTCTTCAATCTTCTTCCATTAAGCACTATGCTTTTCTTCCTCAGGTAAACACTGGGTTAACATCGAAGATCATTTCTTCTTTGTGCTTGAGGAGACAGAGTTTAGGTAATGAGATTGGAATGACAACTTTTAATAGTATGCTCCACATCAGCTACTATCTGGCTGATGCCCACAATTTGTACAGCTATACCCACTAAATTATATTTAGAAACTCCCCATGTCTCTTCCAACTCCCAGCAGGATACCATGACTTATTTAATTTTCTGTAATTCCTAAAGCTGAAGTTTCTTTCTGCGTTGACAGTTACATTACTATGTGTCCCCATGCCTTCACGAAGCTCTTGATGTAAAAGCTTAGCCTGCCCTGACAACCGTTAGATGCAGTGAAATGTTGCATGAGCCTTGTGGGCCTCCCTCCATCTTACACTATTTAATTTCTACTCTGGAGTTCACAAAATGGCCATTCCTGTAATGCATTCCATGCTTCCAGAGATTGTCAGCACGGTAAATATCCATCTAAGCCTTCTTTCTCATCGACAAAACATGTCGTTTGTAGTACCCACACATCAACAGGACTTCCAAGCCTGCCTCTATTGCCTTTACATAATTATGTTTTATAATCCTCCTTTACACACGAGAGCTCAATTCGCTTTCTCCTGCAATGCATTAGCATCCTCTTCAAACCCATTAGTGGTATCACAGCCTCCACAGCCCGGCTCCCTCTTCAAAATATTTTATTATTAAGTTACTGTACTGCAAGCTGGGAGTCTATGAATATTTAAGCAAGGCATTGTGTGTTTATATACACCATGCCAAGACAAAGGAGGAAGAAAGGAAAAAGAATAAGCCCGTTTTCTCATATTTTGGCAATGGTTTAAAAGTGCCTTGCTTTTTGGGGGTAGTGATTCTGGTTTGAGCTAAAGAGTAGGTAAAGAATCCCTGGTTTTGAAATTCTGAATGAGGGCCTCCTTGCCTGTCCTTCAGCCCACAGAAGTATTGGAGCTGACTAGCTGCAGGGCAGAAACATCCAAAGTGATACCAAGATTCCAGGAAGATGGGACAGTTCCTTGATGCCGGGAACTCTCTCCAGTTTCGCTGGTTCCGCATTCACTTTGTAGCATTCAGAACAGATTACCCCTGTGCATTGTGGGCTATGGTGGCATCTGCGTTATTGCTGGTTATTGCCTGCTATTGTCTAGGTGGTATTGCTCTCTCTTGGTGAGTTCGGCATATGGATAAAGTGTTTTCATCCAAAAAGGAAATTAATTCCATCATCTGATGCACTCAGAGTTAGGATGGAATGACACAAACAAAGGTGTGATACAGAAGCAACCCAGATGTCCATCAGCATCTGGCTAGGCAAATACAACAGAACAGTAGCCGTCCATAAAAGGAAGCAAAGTAGTTAACACACTCTAGCAGAGATGAAGCAGGAAAAAATCAGATGCAGACAATGTGCGTCAGAGACTTCTATTTACAGGACATGTCTGCAACACGCAAATCTACAGAGAGAAAATTGCTTAAAGCTACAGGATTAGGGAGGAGAACAGGAGACAGGGGCTTGGAAGTCCCTCCTCCTTACGGCAATGGAAAGATCCGACAGTTAACTGTGTGGAGGGTTGTACATGTCTGAAACTATACTCAAACTCCCTGAATGGTTTTACTTAAGTGGAGTAAATTGTATCATGCATGAATTACATCTTAACAAAAATATTATGTGTGTGTATGTGTATGTTTGTATGTACATGTATTCCTGGTATGTGAAAACATTTGTATGGGGTGGAGGATAATTGTGCAGACAGAGGCCACAGGAGTGCATCAAGCATCCTGCTCTACAGAGATCCTTCTTCACCCATTCCCTTGAGAAAGGTCTCTTGCTGAGCTTGGGGCGAGGCTGGCCTCGGGGGTTCTTCTGCCCCCGACTGGGCTGGAGGTGCAGGTATTGCTGGCCATTTTGTTTTATTTTAGTTTTGATGGGTGCTATGATCCAGACTCAGGTCCTCACACTTACCATGAAAGGACTCTTGCCCACTGCCGGTTTCATGGTCTTTTGATTGCTCCTGCAATGAACGAACCGCTGTTTGCTGACTTAAGTCTATTTGAATATTAGTTTCTTCTTCTTCTTCTTCTTCTTCTTCTTCTTCTTCTTCTTCTTCTTCTTCTCCATCTCCTTCCTCTTCCTCTTCCTCTTCCTCCTCCTTCTTCTTTTTGTGGTCAAGTACCTAACAGAAACAACTTAGATGTGGACAGGTAGATTTGGACTCACAGTTCAGAGAACATAGTCCATGAAGGCAGGAAGGTACAACAGCTGATAGATGGGCCCACAGAAGTAGACAAAGAACTTGGCCTAGAACCCTCAAGCCTTGCCCTTGTGGCCCTACATCTCCCTGCTAGACTCCGTGTCTAAAAGATTCCATGGTATTCTCACACAACACCACCCACTGGGGACACAGGGTTCGTGCATGTGAGACTGCAAGGGACATTCAAACCACAACAGTTTGCCTCCAGCAGCGCACTGCTCTGAGAACCTAGGCTCCAAGTCTAATCCACAGGAACCTTATGTCTCTCTAATCACTCCAACAGCACAGGCTGCCTACGATGCAGCCACTTCTTCCTCAGTGGATCCAAGAGTAGGCAGCCGGGGAGCCTCTCTCCAGCAGGAGTAACTCTCCTTGCTGCAAACATGGTCACTCTTGGTGGCATCTCATTATTAAATTGAGGGAGTGAGCTTAACTAGTCTGTCTTTTGGGACTGACATGGAAAAAGATGAATTTACAAAATGTATGCAAGCGTTATCCCAAATTCATATTTTCTCTTCCTCTCTCTCCCATCCATCCAATCCCATCTGATCCCATCTATCTATCTATCTATCTATCTATCTATCTATCTATCTATCTATCTATCTATCTATCTATCTATCTATCTATCTATCTATCTATCTATCCATCCATCCTCCCGTCCCTATTTCCTTCTAACCTGTTTCATATCTTTTATTTCAGGGAGGTCACTGGACATTTCATGACTGATTTTTGTCACTTCTAAAATCTTGGTTCAGTAGCACCTTGGGAATTTGGCACCCCCAAAAATTGTGTGTGTCCTTTAAAGGCACCTTGCTGTTTCTGATTACTAAACTGAATCATTTCTCTGTTAGACCCACCACACTTCAAAGATGGTTTTCAGTATTTGTAACACTTATTCTGGTACAAAATAGGTATATGTAAATAACAGACATTTATACAATATTTGTGTGATGAATAAAAACATGAACACATATTGGAAATACACAAAAGTGGTTCGGCATCCAGTGATACCCAGCTCAAACCACAAAGCCGTACGATCCCAAAAGCAAATACCATTTTTCCTACAAGAAATACTTGATCGTTTTTGAGCCTTTCCTGTGGCCGCCTCAGTTAAGTAGTGACAAGTATTTCCAGATCCCTGTCTGCCAGTCAGTACTGGTCTGACACAAACAGGCATTCTTTTAAAGATAAAGCAATTTATACCACCATGTATTTAATGCCGTACATTCTCAGTCAGCTGTGCAAAAATGTCTGGTCTCACTGCCAATGAAATAAAGACAAATATAATTGACCGTTATCTTCTGATACGTCACTGCAAGGTGCCTGATGCCACCATGAATCTGGTTCCTGATATGTCTATGCTGCCTGGCCCGGTGTGTTAGTTGATTGCCTGGAGTCAGCTGACTTCGAGATTTCTGGTGGCACACGGTGATGTGAATGTGCTGTCCATATGAAGTGCATCGGAGCAGGGCTTTCCAAGCCCAGTGCTCACAAGCAGGGAACTAGGAACACTCTGCAACCTCCGCTGCCCTCATTGGCCAATTTGTAACAGATGCTGTGGCAATGAAAATTCCAACCTGAAACAAATGAAAAATGCCTCTCTCACTCCTAACCCAGCTCTTGTTCCTTTTCTGGGTTCCATATATCTCATATGAATTCCATGTGAGGCAGAAGAAAATGCCAGGCCCTCAAAAAAAAAAAAAACTGACCACGCATCAGAAACAATAAAAAAATGAATGTTCTGTGCAAAGCGCATTTCATAATTTTGCTATGAGGTAGAATTACTTAAACTTTAATGTGTAAGGTGTAGGTGTCAGTTTGTTATGAAGTAAAGATTTTATTTTTTTCTGTAGCTGATGCTTTATTCCATATCACCTAAGGTTCATTCCATGGAGCATTTTCATTTGCAGGAAGTTTGACAGAATGCCTCCAAATTTAATGACCATCAAGTTAGAGTAGTGTGTTTCTGATCACTGTTAAAGGGCTCAGAATGGTTTCACTTTGGTTTTTTTGTTTTTGTTTTTGTTTTAAGGTAAGGTTTCACTATGTACCTTTGGCAGTCCTGGAACTCCTGATGTAACCCAGGCTGGCCTCAAACTCATAAAGGTTCATCTTCCTCTGCCTCTGGAGTGTTAAGACTAAAGGTCTACACTTGATACATACATACATACATACATACATACATACATACATAAAACAGTGATGCTCACAATCTAAAATGCTTCATAGACTCAAACATACTTTAATTTTAATATTAAGCAGAAAGATATTTCGATATTTCAGTAAACTTTCTTTCACATGCCCTTTGTGTTTCTGACAGTTATAGTCATATATATTCGCTCCAGGCAACAGACACTGGGAGGAGCTTAGAGAGGGGCTGAAGAGAGGTAAGACAAGAAAAATCCACCCGTACTCCTGTGGGATTGAGCAACAAAGCAGAATCCACAAGATGTGTCTCCAAAGTGTGGAAGACTCCAGTTCTTTTAAGCTCCATCTTTGGCCCCTCAGCTTCCCCACACTTCCTCTTTCTCCGGGTCAAGCTATCTACACTACCCATTACAGCAAAGAGTCGTCTCACTGTTTGCTGGTGTCTCTAAAAACAAAACTCCAATTACCCCAGCAGATATCTGTCCAGACAAATTACTACATTACTGATGTTCCCTTGAACAAATTTAAGCCACGTGACCATATCCTGGCCCATGGGTCAACCCAGAGTGAGCTGCTTTGATGGCACTGGTTGTTGGTGAATCCATGTTACCTGCAGTGACTGTCCCTGCACAAAGGATCCCTTCCTTAGCCTACTACAGAAGCTTTGTAGTTTTGCTGTTTGAAAACATGTATTTTGTGTCATTTATGGTGACTGAGCCAATATTTTTCCTTCAACACTATCCCCTTCCTCTGTGGAGTCTGAAAACATTTCCAGCAATAATTCTGAAAATACCTCGTGTGTTCTAGGAGCAATGTGATGGCTCACACCAACAATCCTACACTTGAGAGGCAAGGGGCCGTGAGTTTGAGGCTAGCCTGGGCTACAAAATTAGGCCCAGTGTCAAAAGCAATAAAAATAATAATAGTAATAACCATCATCATAATAACAACAGTATAACCTAGTCAACATGTGTATGCACAAAACCTTGAAAAACAAATCTTTAAAATTGAAACCATCAACAAGAACAACAACAATAATAAATGCAGTGTGGAACTCATTTCCAAAAGCAAGGCATATTCTTATTCTTTGTTATATAGTTATTATCATTCCTAAAAGATACGGAATTTAATAATATTTTTATGTTATATTAACTTGACTTTAACCCACATTAATTTAAAGCATCTCTTTTTATATAAAAGTATCATTTAGTTTTCTCTATTAAAAAAACATTTCTTCAAGTAGACTTACTAAAGAGTATGCAGGCAGAAGTGAAGTCAGGAGGGAAGGAGATACAGGCTCCATGGTAAAAGCTTGCCTTCCTTCAAATTATGTAGGTGAACCCTTCTAAAACATGGAGGTGGGCACTAAGAGATTAGTGTTGAAATAAGAACACAGACCTGACTCTTCACATGGACCCTTCTCTCTTTGACTCTGGGTTTTCTGTGAGGGATAGCACATAGGTTACACCACTAGCTGGCAAGATTATATTCAGCAACAGATGCTCAAAGCCAGATAACATTCCTCACACAGTGGGAACTCCTAACAGGCCTCTCCCCTCCCTAAGGCTTGGTTTCACCTTAAAGTTTCATACCTAATGGTGGTTCTGCCTTTGAAGGCAGAATCAATTGGTTAGCATGTACAACAGTGAGCACAGTGCCCAGGAGGCTTGTTATAGATCATATGGTACCTGCTGGGCACCACTAACAGAATACCAGCAGCAGGAATCACTATAGGTATAATTCTTACTCTTAAACAGAACTTATTGTCTTAAATCTTCCCTTCACGGGAACTGAAACATCTGCTCTGATGTTTTGGTCTGAAGGAGGGTATTACCAACTCACGTTTTTAGCTAATCAGAATCAGGATGCGTGAGAATTTAACTCAAGTTCATGTTCATGCTGCCACTTCTACTGGGATGGAATACAAAGTGAGAATGTTACCAGAGACTCAGCTGGATTCCTGTCAACACGGATAATGCTTCAACTTCATCAGTTGTTAGTGCAATTTAAAAATCCTTTCAACATGTACAGCCACACCTCCTACTGAGGAATCTCTCTTGATCATTGCAAAGCATCTCTGGGCTTCTGACTTCATCAGCTCATCAGACTAAATATGACAAACAAGGACAGTGGCACTGACCCCTCTCTCAGTCACGTTCCAAGTGATTCGTCAAAATGAGGAGCCCCTTCATTCTCCTGGGGTGAGCAAAGAGGTTCGCTCATACAAATCAATTCCCAAGTCTCTTGACGGGAGACACTGCAGGGGTCCCCCAATTATTACAGGCCAAATTAAACTACTTCCTTTCTCTTAAGTCTATAGTGTAATATTTTAAATAGAGTATTGCTACCCAGCAGAGTTTCATGGGGGGGGGCAGAACGAATGGGGAAATCACACAAATATTGATGATGTGGGCATTTCAAAATAAATTAAATTAAGATAACAGCCAAGCCTTAGGACAATATAGTACAGGATTTGGGTAATTAACTATGATAAAGTTATAACAGTCATGCATTTCTCTGTAGTAAATTTTATATCGCCTTTTAAAATTCCATGACTTAGCTACAGTAACAGCTCAGAAAAAAACAGTATGAGGATAAATGATAGAAGATGATAGATAGATAGATAGATAGATAGATAGATAGATAGATAGATACATAATAGATAATAGGTAGACAGACAGAAAAGTGACAAGTAGATAGATGATAACAGACAACAGCTAAATAAATGTTAGATAATAGATATAGATAGATGATAGATAAATAATAGATGTAAATAGATAATAAATAGAGAGGTAGAAAGATAGATGATAGAAGTGGATAGATGATAGATGACAGATACAAATAGATGGTAGAGAGATGATAAATAGGTACACAATAAATAGGGAAATATTAAATAGATAGACAGATGATAGACAGGTAGAGAATAGATAGATGGTAGATGACTACATAAAATATAAAACCTGCCTGACTTAAGACATTTTTGATGCATAAGAACTCAGCAGTAACTCTGAAGAGAACTGATCATTAGAGTCCTTAAAGCTGCAGTAGATGAGTTTTTTATCATCACATAGTAAAATTCATCTAAAGAAACCAGAGTGGACAGAAGGGAGGATTAAAGTTCTCTGGCTTTCTTTGGAGGTTATATAAATGTGGGTCAGAACCTTCCAGTGGTCAAAGAGATGGGAATGCTAGCCCTATATTCAGAAAATGTATTTGTTCTTATAATGAATTGGGAGACTAGCAATAATTTTTGAGATGTCCTCTCACCTCACCATTTACTCAAACCTTGAGAAAGTGTACCAATCTCTCCACTATGTGCCATTCTTACAAAGGAACAAGGCCTTTGAAAAGAAAACCTCTTTTTTTTTTCCTTTGGCTCTCTTCTTGCTAGTGTGTTCTTCCAGCCTTGTATTCAGTGTGCAGGACTGCACAGGCAATTACATGCAAATTTGTTGGGAGTGAGGAAGTTCATTTACTACATTCAAGCCCACAGAAGATCAATAGAAATGCAGAACCTAATCCTACATGAACGCTCCATGATCAGGGAATGACTGCAGAGTTAGGGCCTGCAAAAGAATGTGTAGGAATCAAAGGGGCAGGAGAAAGGCATTGTGCCTAAGTGCTTTTTTGAACCATATGGGAAAGACAAGAGACAAAGTGAACCGAAGCACTGGAATACAAGAAGGTAGACACGCAGTTGAGCACAGATTGTTAGCTGTTTTCAAAAGATATGAATGAGGATTGGGCCAATTAAAAATGGCTGCCGGGAAAACCTTTTGTTGGCTATTTAAAGAATAGCATTGTGCAAAGCCTTGCTTAGGTTAAATCCTGCAAGCTATGCCTGCAAAAGAACGCCTCCATCCTGGCGCTCTCTCTACGTTTTGTGATTTCTTTTTCTGATGTTTTTCTCCCAGGCAAAACCATGTGTCCTGTTGGCATATAATGAAAGTTGAATATTCCACAATTGAAGGCATGAGAAAACTGTGTTAAGTTTTGAACTCTTGTGGTTTCACACAACACTGAGAGTGGAAAAGAGCAGGGTGCCAACCAGGTCCTGTTGCACAGTCTGGTAGTCACCCCTCCTGGTTGGTTAAGTAACTTGACACACAGGGTGTGAATTCATACACAGCTTGCAAGCCCCCCTATGTTGGGGATGGGTGCTAAAAGTCTGTGGCGTCGAGAGCTTCAGAAAGTATTATGTGAGTACATGGCCCAACACAAGGTTGTCTAGGAATCCTCTACTGGTCTCCAAAATCTGCATGCATCTATTTAAATTGCACGCAAATTTTATTGCACTCACATTCTGTTGCCATCTACTAGAGACAGAAGTATTTAATAAGATTCTTAGTCATTTCTTGAGACAGAAAAAAATAATTAGCTAGACTGTCTAATGGATAAGAAAATTGACCAGCAAGCTCCCTCTGTGTTATGCCAGGCCTCCTAAGAAGTAACGTAAAAAAAAAAAAAAAAAGGAAAAAGAATGAGCACACAAGGGTTTTATTAGAGGAACTGTCCGTAGATGAGAGAAAATGTAGGGAGAACCTGGACAGATCAGAGGGGAAGCAGCAAACTAAGCTATTACATAGGGTGTCTGGGCAAGCCTATAGGATCGTTGTTAAACCAATTTGGTTATGGGTATAGTTGGCACTTCTGCCCTGAGTCTTGAAGACACTAGTGGGAAGAATGTATGCAAATACAGAAATTGCAGCACCCAGCAAACAGGGTCCTTGCCAATATCATCAGCTGAAGGAGGAGGTATACGAGACACATCGCATACCAGCCACTCTCCTGGATATGCCCCTGTTCTCTGAACTACGGGATCCTGCCACAAAGGAAACGAGGCTGGGTTCGCTGTAGTTTTCAGACATCACTTGCTCACTCTGCCCTGGGTGGGTGGGGCGGACTTGATCTGTTGCAGTCTGAAAACCTGGAATCCTTTGCTACACTCCCTAGGAGCAGTGTTCAACCAGTGGGTCATGACCCCTTTGGGGTCGAGCAACCCTTTCACAGGGGTCAACTAAGACCATTGGAAAACACAGGTATTTACATTACAGTTCATAACAGTAGCAAAATTACAGTTATGAAGTACCTGTGGAATGACTTTATGGCTGGGGGCGGGGAGTCATCACAACATGAAGAACTGCATCAAAGGGTCACAGCATTAGGAAGGTGGGAAACCACTGCTCTAGACAGTGCCTTTGTAATGAGGATCACTTTTACTCAAAACTGAAAACAAAGGGGTTGGGGGGGTTGTGTTTTGTTTTGTTTTGTTTGAGGGGGTTGGGTGTTTTGAGAGATTTTCTGTTATTTTACAACTAGTTTCTGAATCAATCTTTCACAAGCTGGTCAGTTGTGGTAAGCTACTAAGCCTACAGTAAAAGCTCAGTGGTAGGTTGTCTGCCTACTGTGCGCAACGCATGGGTTCTATCCTTCTTACAAATGGTAAAAGGTACTACATGAGCTAGATGGCCTATGATAAAATACAAAATATTATTATGCGTGGTTCCAGGCTGGGCTGTTCGCAATTGAATGGAGTGAACCTGAACACAGATCAATGTATAGGGAAACTTGGTGGCTACATCTTAGGAACATAATTAAGCTGCCCCAACAGGACTTTGTAATCACCATGTTATTTAAGCAAACTGCCTTCATACAACTTTGATAAAGCTGCATAGAATGCACACCAAAAGAGAACTAGTCTGACTACAGGGCTTTGGTTTGGTGACATTGGCCCAGTTATGGTTGTGAAGACTATAATGGCCTAGTAAACCTCCATTCCATTTATAGAATCTATAAAAGATAGTTATTTCCATGAGAAAAATAAAGTCCTTGCTTCATTCTTAAAATTTAAATGTATGGGGAGAGGAGGAGGCACAAATAAAACTTAAAAACAAATGAGCAAGGTCTAATTGTTTGAGTGAGGCAAGTCTCTCTAGGCATTTGAACAGTGTACCATTTCTGCCTTCCTCTCTCTCTCTCTCCTTAACACTCTCTCTGCCTCCTCTTCCCAACTGCCCAGTGCCGCACTGTCCCTGGCATTATGGACATTATGACATTATGGAAGCGTAATCCAAAATAAACTCTTTATAAGTTGCCTTGGTCACGATGCTTTAATCACAGCAACAAGAATAGTAACTAATACACTAGGAAAACATTTACACTATATATTGCATATGTTAATTAATGAGCCAATAAGAATAATAATAAGCATGCTAATTTTAAAAATGGGCAAGTATTTTAAATAAGGATGCAGAACAAACACACAACTTATATATGAAATAATCATTTATTTGTGATGATGAAAATACAAGTTGAACACAAAGCTGTTGTTTTTTTATGTAATTGATAATTTGTAAAAAAAAAATAAACAAATTCACCATTTACAATGCTATTAAGAGACAAGTCTCTTGTGGAAATAGTTGAAAGTTTCTCTTGAAGCCAAATCTAATCAAAAATGCTGAGGGTCTTAAAACACATGTCTGCTTCTGACCCACATTTTACCTTCAAAAATGTAGCCTAAGGAGGGTCTGGGGAGACGGTTTGGCAGGTAAAAACACTTGCTACTCAAGCATAAGGAACTGAGTTCAAATTCCCCAAACCTATGTAACAAGCTGAGCTGTGGCCACTGATGCCTCCCTAACCCCTAACCCCAGTGCTATGGAGGACAGTGACGGGAGGAGTGTGCGGCTTCCTGGAGACCAGCCTCTCTCAAGGGCCAGTGGGAGAGCCCGTCTCAAGGGACCCCATGGCACACAGTGACAGAGCAGGTCGCTCGCCGCCTTCCTCTGATCTCTGCACACAAGTGAAGGTAACTGTGTAAATACATGAACATAGAACACATAAGCAGATATAGAAACTGGGGCCCAAGAGAAATATTATATATAAAAATATATAACAACATTCAGGAAATGTATCTATAATTACAAAAGCAGGGTCTAAAACTGTGCATGGTTGCGCACACCCGTGATCCCAACACTGGCCAACACTGGAGAGGGTGAGGCAGTAGAATCGTGAGTTCAAGGCCAGCCTTAGCTACATAGTGGGACCCTGTCTCAAAGACAAAAGCAATTAAGCAATGATCACTACAAAAAAAAATTACTTGAAGATATTATATAACTTTTTAACGCCAATTTTGAAGATTAGCTTAACCAGCTGGAGTTGAACAGTATTTATGATTAAGAGAAGGGATCGATTCTATTTTTGTACCCTTTCATTTTTGCAGAGCAGTTCCATGATAACAAATTGGGAACAACACTGGTAAGCTCGTTTTGACTCGACTCTACTGTAAAATCGATAGCCTGTACCTAATACTGAAAGCATACATCAGGCAATAGAGGATTCAAGGTCAGACCTGTGTGTGTTTCATATGACTGAGACATTCACTTCCGTTCTGAGTCAGCCTCCAGCTTTTATATGACACTGCCCATGGAGGAGGGCCTGACGTGAACCACTGAACTACGGAGACCAGAAAGATGTGCCAAAGCACACAGAAAAAGCCAGCCTCCCAGTCAAGAGATCCCGGCAGACCCCACCTCTGTCCCCCTCCCAGGACGGGGCTTGGTCAACTCACTGTAGGTTTCCATGACCTCACCACTTCAGACACTGATGCTCCCTCCTCGGGGACCCCATGGGGATTAGAAAGAGCTGTGCGCAAAAGTCTTTTCCCTCCCTATATTTAGACAGTATTTGTAAAGTACTAGTGGTGACTGCCATCACCTTTGCGCCTGTACCTCAGACCGCAGTCAGCCCTGCTGAACTCAGGGAGGCTCGGCCCCACCCAGCCAGACCTGAATGAGGATACACAAGGCAGACAAATGGGTATTCACTCCACCTGAGGGAAAAACCTCAAAATCCATTTGTGGTCCCGTGAATTCAAGTCATATGCTTGCGCCGTCATTTATTCAGAGACTTCCTATTGTGCAAAGCTCAGGCAGACCTGTTTGCCTCCCTTGCACTTCCCCAGCCACCAGCCAATGCCTACCCGGTAATAACGGCACTAACCGCTGATCTCTTCAGTACTTACCATGAGTCAGGTCCTAGATTAGCTCTTCTAAATGCGTCATTTTCTGACCAAAACCTTCGTAATTAAGGCAGTCTCCTCACTTGCTACCTGAGAAAATGTGTCAGAGGTTAAACATCCTACTTTAGCTCCTCTTGGCCCTGTAACCAGGTCACAGTTTTCTCCTGTGCTAGAGAAACCGGTACCACTGTCTGGGCAGGGGAGGATCCGGGTGAGTGGGGTCTACTCTGAGCTGTATCGTTCATTGTCTGTGCAGAACCAGGTGGAGGTGGGGAAATCGAGTGCATGAGTGTGTGTAGGATTTTCATGCATTAGGGGAGGGGAGGAGAGGGAATTGAGGTGCAAGGGAGAGAGCAGGAGAGGAAAGGAAGAGAGGAGAGAGAAGGTGGGGGAGGGGGAGGGGAAGGGGAAAGCAAGCAGTTTATGGGAAGTCTGGGTCAACCTTAAATCTAATTCAGGTTGTCACTTGCCGTGCCTAAGCTAGCTCTCTAGTAAGTCTTAGAGCCCTCCCAACTCACTGGTCCTCTCTGCACTGATGAAAACTTTCTGTGGGACAATGCAGCTATCAAAACCGCCTTGGGAGCGCCACTCTCTGACGTGAAGGGCTTTGCCATCTCACTTTTCTTATTATTAAATATCACAATAATGTGTGATTAAAACATGTTAACTAAGCATTGTCAACAGGTATGAAATAAAAACTTCTTAGGTGGTAAGAATACATTGTGTCAGCATTTAATTAGCAGCGTGTTTTCAACTTGGTGTGCAATACAATGGCACATTGTACAAGGCGCCACGTCTTAGAATAGATTGAATAAAGTGCTCACTGAGGAATACCTTTCAAGGCTTTCAAAACTCCTTAATCCCTATCAAAACAGAAGGGATACCTCCCGAAAACGGTGGTCCATCAGCCGGTAAGCACAGTAAGTGATGCAGCAATTGCACTATGTAATTATCTTTCATTACAGCAAGCCTGATCCTTTTGCCCTAAGACAGGTAAGCCAATGATGAATTTGCTCCAACTTTGGGTGAGTCAGCAAATGCTCTCACAGCAAACCAGTCACAGCCATGACATAAATGAACTCTTCAGCACATTTAATAAATCCCCCCTCACCAAGTACTCAATTGTACCCCTATATTCTGGGGAGTCAGATTCCACAGGGGAAAATTTTTCTCAGGGAGGGGGGAGGGGGAGGTTCATTCCTCTTGCTTCACATGGAGAGCAAAGTCACCTGGATGATTCCAAACCTTTCCACTTTTGACACTGAAGTAAAATACAGCACGGGGTTCACGTAACCAAACTGAACTGTTGGCAAGGCTGATAGAACTCCTCTCAGACAGCACCTCACAGTTAGGTTTTGTTGAGGTGTGCTTTGGTCCTCAGAAAATTGTGTGGGTAGGAAAAATAAGGGTCTGAGAAGTTCCAGGCTCTTGCTCCTGATCGGCTCTCTGTGGGGACACTCTTTGGTACCTGGCCTCATCTTGTTGCTAGGCAGAGAAGGCCTGCTGCTCCATGATGCACTACCCAACCACATCTCTGCAGAACCAACAGTGATGACAAGGTCATGAAAATGTAATCACACTAAAAGCGAGAACATTTGCAGGCTTGTTCTCAGAAAAACATCCAAAGATACACCAAAAAGATGTACTTAGGTTATAATCGCCATGACCTACTTGTGAAGTTAGAAGATGTTCCCATTGTAGTTCACAAAGACTCAGTATGATCCAGAGGACAAGTGTCAGAATCACCAGAGCTCAGATGAGAAAAGTGACGTCAGGACGGGTGACGATGATGCTTGCACACAATGGAAGAAAATGAGTTATGTTCATTTCCTACTTGGAAAATAATGTTAAGGTAGGTGTGTGTGTGCACGTGTGTGTGTGTTCATGTATGTATAGGTGCATTTGGAAGCCAGAAGACAATCCACATGTCATTCTTCAGGCACTATCCATGCTCTCTTTTTTAAGATATGGTCTTGCATTTGCCCAGAACTCACCAAGTAAGCTAGGCTGGCTGGTCAGCAAGCTCCAAAGACCTACCTGTGTATGTGATGGGCTTGAAAGCACACACACACACACACCTTGCCTGCCTTTTTACAAAGATTCTAGAAACTGAACTCAAAACCTCATTCCTGCATGACAAGCACTGAACCAACGAAACTCCCAGCCTGAGCTTCACGTTTTCTGATAAAGCTGATGTCATTTGTCTCCTGGGGGTCACCTGTCTCCTACATGGTTCTGTTAGGAGGCAGTCAAAGGCAAGATGCCTCGACTCTCCCGGGAGTTCTATGTACTAACTTTCCATCCTTCTTACCCTTTACTAACATTTTACAGTACTGTTGGCAGCTGTTGAGTATCTGATATTGAGTCCACCAAGGCAGCTGACCAGTTGCATTTCTATACCAGCTTGTGAAATCCCCTGCAAGCCTAAGACGAAGAGGGCTGGAGAGACAGATGGCTCAGCGGTTAAAAGCACTTGCTGCTCTTCCAGAGGATCCGAGTTCAGTTCCCAGAACGCATATTAAGAGGCTCTCAACTGCCTGAAAGTCTAATTCCAGGGGATCCAACACCCTCTTTGGGGCCCCCCATGGGCATTCACATGCACATACCCCCATACAGACATATGCATGAAAACATAGTTTAAAAAATATAAAGAACTCTACAGGAAATGTTCAGAACTCTACAGGAAAGAGTATCAAACACAAATATGAGTCGGGATCAAAGCTCACATGTCTCCTGGGTTCTAAGCCTGCACCTCTAACCTCTACACGGTGCTGACTGTCTGTGGGGGCAGCTTTTCCAGAAGCGCTTTCTCTGTGCATTTGCACCACAAATTGTTTTTCCTAATTCCAGCCTCAGCTGGAGTTTTTCATTCCCAAGGATACAATGGGACAAAGCATGAAAAGTAATCAAATGTTTGCCTTTGAAAAGCATTGATCACACAAGGACAATTGCATAGTGTGTGCCTGAGTGTGTGATTAATTGTTCTAGAATATACAAAATATAATAACTCCAATTGCCACAACATAGCTCACAAAGATGAGCACTACAGAAAGGATCAAAAACAATTACAAATATATACACTAGTAAGAGTGAGTAAAATGAACACATATCTACTCATATTTAATTCCATGCAATTAAAGCCCATGTTGCCATCACCAGCGGCCCCTGTGTCTATCCTCCCTTAGGGATGCAAGGTTCAGAGTTTCGCTCTTGTTCTCTTTGTAGAGTCACCACACAACTTGTACCCAGATCCGTGTACTCATCTCTGTTCCTCTGCAATTTTATTTTATTTTTCTAGTCATTATTACAATTTTCCCATATAGAGTTTGGCTATAATTCATTTTTTAAATTTGGTTGGCATGTAAAATTTGCATATATATAACAGAAACAATATTAAGTTATGAAGTAGGCACACACTGTGGAGTGATATTTTGTTTGTTTGTTTGTTTGTTTGTTTGTTTGCTTTTTCAAGACAAGGTTTCTCTGTGTAATAGCCCTGGCTGTCCTGGAAGTCACTCCTTACACTAGGCTGGCCTCGAACTCACAGAGATCTACCTGCCTCTGCCTCCCTGAGTGCTGGGATTAAAGTCTTGTGCTGTCACACCAGGCCGAGTGATTATTTTTAATGGTGGTGTGTGAGCACATTTGCCCCCTGTGCAATGGCAAAACCGTGTTATACCTGATCATTTCAAAGGGCATCGCATTGCTTACAGCTTTGGTTTCTTTGTTTGTTTGAGTTTATTGGGGGGGGTGTTGTTTGTTTGTTTTTATTTTTGTTTTGTTCTAATCTGTTTTGCTAGTGCAAAGTTACCACGCTAAAGGTTTTTCTTTTCTTCTGATACAAGAGGATCCCTGTAGATGTGCATCTACAGGTAAATGTGCTTTCTCACAGGATGCACTAGGTGACTAATTCCCACTGATGGTCTAAAGCCCTTGGACCAATACATACTCCCCCTGCAGTATCTAAAAGTCATAGCCTCTCCCCCAAACTTCCCAGAGATATTTCTTGGTCAACCTCATATTTGCCCGTCAGCTGAACGTGAAACTTCACTGTGGTAATACTTTGGAACCTACTGGCATTGAGCATGTTTGGACTTGTTTATAAAACACACAGC
The DNA here is from genome assembly GCA_028658305.1 of Pachyuromys duprasi. Taxonomy (NCBI): domain Eukaryota; kingdom Metazoa; phylum Chordata; class Mammalia; order Rodentia; family Muridae; genus Pachyuromys; species Pachyuromys duprasi. Next base: position 68,120,157 of record CM053760.1, read on the forward strand.
TTCTTTTTTCTTCATCTTCTTTACACCTGTAAACCCAGCACTGGAGAGGATGTATCAGGAAGATGCCCTGACACCAGCATGGATCACAGACTAAGAGCCACCAATGTCAGAGAGAGGGAAGAAGGGAAGAGAGAGGGAGAGCAGGAGAAAGCGAAGCTGAAAGAAGAGAGGAGGGAGGGGGAGGCAGGGGAGAAGACAAAGGGAAATGGAGGGGAGGGGGAGAGGAGCAGAAGGGAGGTACTGGAGAGAGGACAGGAGGCAGAGGGAAGGCGAGGGGAAGAAAGGGGACCGGATGGGAAGCCTACCCTGAGGTGAATAGAGCATGCTTCCTCTACCATAATAATCTCCCTCACCTTGGGCAGAGAGCCAAGGGTGCCAAGGACCACAGGCTAAAACTCTGAAATATCTTTTTTTTTTCTCCATAAATGTTTCTGTCACTTATTTTGTCGTAATGTTGCAATGACTGGTGACCATAAGTGTTACACGTGGGACTGCTTTAAGGTTCAGGTTGTATAATCAGGGAACTCAGTGCTGTCTTTCTTGATACGTTGTTCATGGAGGCTCACCTTAAAAATTACCAGCTTGAGGTTATTGAGACCATCCAGATACAAAATTCAGATACGGTAGGCAGCCCTTAGGCATCTTCTTCCTAGCTAGCTCTGGGCTTGGAGTCAGGGTTGCATTGCTCTTGTATATACTTATACATACATGTGCAGTCCAGGACAGGGGCTAAGTTTAATTCTAGGTACTTAGACAATAAGAGCATGAATTGTGGTCTCCGGTGTATCCCCTAGGTTTCCAGTTAGTTTTTCTGGGTCTCCCCTCCTCTGTGAGGCTGTAAAAACCGGATGCCATCTATGTGAAGCAAACACCTTCATGGTCAAAACGTTGTGAGCGGAGTTTACACGTTCAGATTCCTGCCCTTAGTTCTCAGCCTCTGAACGGCTTGTGGGGCTTAGCAGGAAAAAAAACATGGGCTGCCCTATTACATTTGAATGTTAGAGAAACATGTGGAGTGTTTAGTCATAAGTATGCCTGGTCCTAATCATACTAAGAAATTATTTGTTGCTTATTTGAAATTCAAATTTGACTGTGTTTTCTGCCGTTTTTCGTTCTGGTAACCCTGTACTGAAGAAAGTCTTGGTGTTTTGCCAGCTCACTGATGCAGCTCAGGGGCCTCTGAAGGACTGTGTTAGCTTTTATTTTTTCAGTTGATTCCTGAAGGATGGTCAGTCATTGTATCAAGTTAGTAGATGGCCACAACCCATTCTCATCTGTGCCCCACAACCTGCCTCTGCAAGCCTGAGTCACTCAGAGGGTCTTCTCTATATGCTACTGACTTCTGGGAAAAGACCTGAGGCACCTGCTAGCCTCCCTTTTACTAAGATGAAAAAAACCTGGATTCCAGAAAATAAAATACTATGGCAAGGGTATGCCTGGTCTACCAGCAGAGGGGAATCCAAAATCCTGTCTCACTAGAGCATTCCCTTCATACCACAGTGTGAGGTGACAGTCAAGCCAGCTAAGCAATGTCAAGGCAGATGAAGAGCCCATGGCACAGAGCACACAAAGCATTTGAAGACAAGTACATGGAGCATCAAAATTGCCTTGCTGTACAGAATCTCCCCCCAAACCTGGGCACTTAGCATGGAATAATATCTAAGAAATGAACCTCCTAGGAACTCAATAACATATTTGCACATTCTTTCCTCCCCAAGAACTGTAGGCATAACAATGAGAAATTCCTATGAATATTTAAAGGAAATAAGTTAATGATATGAAAAGAAAATTTCTGTTGAGAAATGTACTGTATTAAACAAGAGGTTTTGACCTAGAACATAATACAGTCTCCATAGCAAATAAGACAAAAACCAGAACTTAATTAGCAAAAGCTCTTTTCTTTCTCTCTCTTTTTTCCTCCTTCCCCTTTTCTTACAAAGAAATGCTTTCAGCAGGCTTAAGACTCCCACCATGCTACTTTCTTCCCACAATCGGAGCCCGATTGCCACTCAAATTGCTATACCGGCCCTTTTTGCCTCTAGCTCTGCATAAAAAGAAGATGCAGATGAATGGATTTTCTGTGGGTTAATTTATGAGGAGTGCAAAGCAATTATCAGCAAGGTAAATCACAGAACATGAAGTGCACTGTTACACGCTGCTTGCAGTATAATGTAGGTCCCTTGGCCACAAATGCAATTAAAGTGCTATATTTTATTCCTTTTCCTTTTATCTCCTGGTCTATCCTCGGCTTAACCCAGACAGGTTTGGCTGTCTGTCAATATGTGATCAATAGACAGAAGAAGGGTCTAATAAAATCCTGACCTAATTTCTTATTTTCAATGCTAGGAGAGAAATTTTCATAAATCTCAAAAACGGGGAATTTAACCATAAGATTCTGTTCCCAGGGCATCAGGTTGTCAGTTTCTTATGTGGCTATAATCAGGTGAAGTTATATTACTGTCATGTGATCAGAGACTGCAATGAGGTAAATTAAGCAATGCTTGCAAACGCCTGTCATATTAATAGTGTCTAAGTCTTCTGGTTTTAATTTTAAAGGGCAGGTCCAAAGCAAGTCATGTTTACTAGGCTTCCAGGACTCATAAAAGGAAACCTTGACAACAAAAGCAAGGCTTCTCCTTCCACAAACCAGTAATAATAAACCAAATAATAATAAACCAAATAATACACAAGGGCTAGAAAGGGGCGTCCCCAAGAAAAGGGCAAGCAAAGAACCCCTGTCCCACCATTTCCTTGCTAAATTTGGCCAAGTAGTCAAAATTCGATCTGTTTCTTCATCCTCATTTACAAAATGAGAATGAAGACTGCATGGTCCGATTATTGATAATGCATAAAATATTTACTTGGAATGTAAGATGGAGCTGGTGTGATGTCACTCCTTCTTTATCCATAAGAATAGAGCAATAGCAGTATTGGAAGCAGTGTCTCTAACACACATCCGGAAATACACAGCAACTGGTCAGACCAAGCAGGGTTAGAAGGAAAGATGGGTGTACAAAGTAAGTCTGGGCTCCAAAGCCACCACCGTGGATGGTAAGATTAATGTGGGCAATGTGAGACAGCAAGGGAAGGCTGGGCTATCTGGGTGTTTCCCATCATCACTGTAACAACATCTGGGATAACAAACTCAGAAGAAAAGTGGTTCACAGTTCCAGAAGTTGCAGGCCATGGCCAGTTGGCCCATGGCAAGGCCACACACTCTTGTGCAAGAGCAGAGACTTGCAACACCACTGTTCTAGTGACCAGGAAACAGAAGGAAGAGAAAGAGGCTGGTCCCATACTGCCGTTTGCTGGCTTACCCCAATAACCTACAGACGCTCCACAGGGCCCCACGTCTTATGTTTTTGGTTGTGGGCCTAGACTTTAACAGTTTAGCCATCTCTCCAGCCCTGGGCCCCAATCCTTAAAGGTTCCATCATCTCCTGATGGTGCCTGGATAGGAACTCCTACTTAATGCAGGGACCTCTGAAGGACATTCCAGATCAATTCTGTAGCAGTTGGCTTAGGCAGTTCAAAGGAATAAGTTGAGAGAAAAGCTTTTATTGAAATACCTCCCAAAAGCAACCAAGTAAGCTAGTAGTTTGGCTACTGTTCTGCTATACAAATAAATGGGGGTGGAAAATTACCTTTTCTTCTTTTTCAGGTTCCATTAGTCTCTGGGGGAAAGGTCTGTCCTCTGGGTGTTGTCCTCCTGGAATCCAAAGGGACTTCAGGTTTTGGAAAATGGTGTGCTTATCTTGGAGCTCTCAGCCTTGCAGGGAGTGAGGCAGGTTAAGTGGACAGACACCCCTGAGTGATCCACACAGCTATCCAGAGTCAAGCAAGAGCTTGACCCTAAGTGGAGGAGACAGATGGAAAATGAAGGCAGAGATGCAGGGTTGTCCTCTGGCTTTGCTTTTAGCTGCCTTATGAACCTGAGTGAGGAGTCAAAATTCTTCAGCAAAACAAAACAAAAAACCCTTCCAACTGTCTGTTAGACTATGGCTGCATAGACCACTGGGCCATGGTGCCAGCAAATTCTGCTTCTTCTGCAACTGAAATATAGGGTGAAATGCCTACATCATTCCTTCCCCCACCACTCCTGACGACATCCTACATACACAGCATTTCCACATGCCCCGTGGAAGGTACACACTGGTCACTGCACACTCTGTGTGGCCTCTACCTGAATGTCCTTCTTCCTCTTCACAGGCTTTGTCCACAACGGCAGCCACTGAGGTCATGGCTAGACGGTCATGCCCCCAGAACCTGAGACTTGTGCACAACCCCTTCTGCCGTCTCTGCAGTGCGCTGCTGATGGGATACAGTCGCAGTGCGCTGCTGATGGGATACAGTCGCAGTGCGCTGCTGATGGGATACAGTCGCACTAGAAGGCAAAGTTGCTGCGTTTCTTCGTGCTACGTGATCTTGAACTCCTGGGTGACACTGAATGAAAATCAGCCTTATAGGAAACTGTCTGCTGAGCAGGTTCACTTAGCAGCTCCTCAACAATCAAGTTCTCAGTTTAGAAAATACCTTCTTTAGGGCTCCTAATTAAAATGAGCTTTATAACCTAGTTTGGTATTTGACCTTGATTCAGGCCAAAACATTCTGAGGGAGGAAGAATGCTTGAAGTATTATGTGGCCATTAAAATAACACATTTGGGAATGTCCTGGGGGGAGGGGGTTACAGCTAAGGATATTTAATGTAAGCTTTCAGACACATTAGAGTTACCTGTTTAAACTGAATTAACTATTTAAATGCTCTAGGAATTTGGAAGAGAAAAGCAGTGTCAAGAAAGGAAAAGCCAAGAACTTTGACTTTGCTACTCAGCATAGTTTTGCTTAGAAAACAGCATTATTTCTGCTTGATTTGATTCTGTGTGCCTAAGTTTGGAGGAAATGTTATTTACTATATACACATCTAAGCTTATGTAATTATCCGCAAATTTTCTATTGCAGCACAGAGCCAATCGCCTAATGCTTGTTGCCTCAAATTTGAAAAAGAGAGGGGCAATTAGCCACGTAATAGTTAATTCAATTTATAAAATTAAATGTACATTAAGAATATGCCTGGTAAACATTATGTCATCTGCTCATGCTCAAGCAGGGAGCCTGGTTAATATTTTATAGTTTATCTGATAAAGTTAACAAAAGAATTTAGTCAGCCTGGAGACATACACTGAATATTTCATCACCTTCCTAATTGCAAAACATGGCCGAGACTTTTTTCCCCCTCCTTTGGGAGAAATAAATGTTAAAAGTTATTACAGATGGGATCAGTTTGGCAATCAGGTTGAAATCCAACTGAACCCAGGCAGAAACCGATGGCTCTGAACATCACAGCACCAAAATCTGTGCAGCCGACTCCATCACCTCACAGATGAAGCAGGGCTGCTGACAGAAGTGCTGTGGAACTCAGTGCTCAGGGGTTGAGGAGGAACACAGAGGAAAACCTGGCTTTGTGCCTTTTTCTCCCCAGTAGTTAATTCACAGCCATCAAGAGCTGTCATTCGTAGGCACAAGGGACAATATGATATACCTAAGGCTTTTCATTGTGACTTCTGATTCAAAGGTCTTCAGCTTGTGCTGTGGACCCTAACCTGGAAGCCAAGCGCAAATTAGCTTTAAATCAATGAGGCTGATTAAAGCCCCATTGTGGAGGAGCCCTTAATAGGAGGAGGGCGGGGGAGGAAGCACTTGAACGCAGGGAAAGACTGGCCTCTCTTGACTTGGAACATATGTAATGCTTTTCTGCTCTCCTCTGCCCTGACAAAACCATGAATGGCTTTAAAGCTATTTACTCCCTGAGAGAATGGAACCAAATTTTCCAATTCAGTGGAAGAGGCCAAGTTCGAGTCAGAGGTATTATTCACAAGCTCTAGAACAGAAAAGGTTAGTTTTCAAAGAAGAGGGGACTATCATAGTCTCTCCATGAGATGACAAGAGGACCAAGTGTTTATCATGTGGGAAACACTTTTTACATATATTTTAAAGGTATTTTGAGTTTCTGTTTGTTTGGCACTGTATTGTAAGATTAGCGTTTCTCAAAAGGGGAAGACTGTTGCAGCTACCGGCCATCTTTTAGGAGGATTTTTCTTCTTCAAGAATGAATAAACATGCAAAGATAACCCTAAGAGAGTTCTTTGCTTTGGTCGTGATAACACCCAGACATGGGCAGAGTTGTCTGTGCATCACCCAGACCCCACCACCAACATCTTAGAGCCACAGAAAACCCTGCATATGAGCCATGAGCCCTCCTCATTTCCCCAGGGCTATCAGAGTCTACACAATTTAACCTTTACCAAAGGAAAAACAATAATAATGCCTTTTATAATATCAGAGATATTGAAACTGCATGGCTGGAATGAGTATTTTAGAGATAGGTGAATTTTCATTACCTAATTGATTGTTTAATGATTCATTTGCTCTATAGCTTCTCTAGAAATATCACCTCATGAAAGAAAATGACAGGCAGCCTCAACCTTCCTATCTAAAGCATAAGTGGGTCTTTGTCCTTGGGTTTCAGGCATGACAAGTTCAAAATTATGAAAAACAAAATCAAATTTCCTTCTCCCATTTCAGTTTCTATAGAAACTTAATGGGCTGAGAAGATAGCTGATTTACTCTCAGTCACTTCTATATGGACAAATGAGTAAAATCATGTCCATATTCCCAAAGGCAGAGAATAATCAACTCAAAAAAAAAGGCATGTAAACTAAAACAGAACAAGTCATTTTCTTCCTTGCTGTATTATTTACTTCACACATTGATGAAACAAAATACCATTTAAGGAAGGAGAGCTTATTCTGGCTCACAGTCCAAAGCTACACAGTCCGACATGGTGGGAAGTCATGGCGGCAAGACTGTGAGACAGTGGCCATGCCCTGCACATAGGCAGAAGGCTATTGATGGGGCTGGTGCTTAGCTTGCGTTCTCCTTTTCATTTGATCCAGGACCCCAGTGCGATGGTGACACCCATATTTAGGGCATCTCTGTTAACCTAACCTAGAGCATGCCTCCCAAACTTGCAAAGAGGTTCATCTCCATGGTGTTATATAAATCCCATCAAAATCACAAACATTAGCCTGCCTGCCTGCCTGCCTGCCTTCCTCCCATCCTTTCCTCCTTTCTCCCTCTATCCCTTCCTTCCCTCTTCCCTTTCTTTCTTCTCTCCTTCCTTTCCTCCTTTTATCTTTCCTTCCATCTTTCCTTTCTTGTTCTCTGAAACAAGGTCTCATGAAGAGCAGATTGGTCTCAAACTCACTTTGTAGCTAAGGATGACCTTGAACTCTGGTCCTTGGGCCTCCACCTCAAACTCTGAGATTATCGATGTGTTCCACCAAGTACCATTTTATGTGGCTTCATGAATGATGCACAAGAACTCTACAGACTAAGCTATGTCTTCAGTCTTACTTCCCTGCTTGTGAACATAAAAGAGCTGTCTCCCTACATGTATCTTTAGGTCCCTAGTTTAACCACCATAAGCTTATAGCACAAGACAAATAAAGGGCTAATGAGCTGTGGGTGAGAGGAAGTGAGAATGTTCCAGGGTGTAGAAAACAAGGAAAAGAAGAGAATGAGACACAAAAAGACAAAGCACAGAACATGGGGAGAGGAGGTAGTTAGAAAGACACAATTACAAGCATCCCATTACAAGTGGGATGCTTGTAATTGGACATCCTCAGAGACATGGCCAGGCAAGTCAAGAAAAAGAAATGAAGGACTGGTGAGACTAGACAGCCAGAGTCCACAGAGGTAATCATCATCATTTCTTAAGCCACAATGCTCTCTGTTATCAGTGAGATGTGGCACAAGCAAGCGAATCACTGGTCTGATGCTGGCATCTGTGGGACAGTGACATATGAACGCAGTCTGTTCTTTGGGGTGGTGGTGACTATGAAGCTGACAGAGGGGTAATGATGAGGGTGACTGTGATTGTTTCTGTTCAGAGTCTCCTTTACCTGAGACTGTTTGCTCAATGAGGCCCAAAAACCTTTCAAGTCTCATTATCTCTAGCCTAAGTTTCATTAATCACCACTTAAAGGGAGCCTGAAAAGCACATGCTCAAGGCTCTGGAGAGATGACTCAAAGTTGATGAGCTGTTTTTTGTGACAGTATGGGGACCTGGGTTTGAATCCCCAGCACTCACATAAAAGGCTGGATGCCAAACTATTTGTCTGTAATCTCAGTGCTGGATATTTGGAGACAGGAGGATATTTAGATTGCCTGGCTGGCTAGACTAGCCAGTTGGTGAGCTTCAGGTTCAAGGAGAGACCCTGACTCAAAAAACAAAGTGGAGAGCAATTGAGGAAGAGATCAGATATCTGGCCTCCATGTGTGCACATGCACTCACAAGCACAAGTATACAGACACACATACACTTGTACACACAACACACACACACACACACACACACACACACACACACACTGCTTGAAGCTATTGATAAAAGAAAAAGCCAAATGCAGTGCCTGAGACTAACTTTATCTAACCATGGGAAAATCACAGGTAATACTATGGCATTCTTGTTCCATTTGCTAATAACACTCAGTCTGATATATCTTACCTATGACTAAGACTAACCTCATAGGTAACTGAAAGCAGTGTGCCACATGGTGTAATTCAAGACTCCCTTATCCCCAGTTATCTCTGTTGCCCAGATATAAAAATACCTAACGATCTGTCATTAAGGCCTATTACTCTGAAAATCACAGCAAGCACATCTTATTTTATAAAAATGCAAATGCTTCCAGATTTTATCAAGAAGTTCAGCTCTCCTCACATCCTAAAAATAGTGATGGCACTGTTATCTGATTTTTTTTCCACTCTGAGAAGGTATCCCTGGCTACAGGGAATGATTAGTCATCTAGAAAAAATCAGGGTGGTACGAAACAGAAGAAAACACATTTTAAAAACTGACCTCCTTTCAGGTTTTGTGTCAGGCCAGCTGTGTCTGTGCCTGAGCTTTATAGATCCCGTCCTAGAATATACAAAACTGCATATTCAAAAATGAGCTTGGGGTCTGGAGAGATGGCTCATGGGCAAAGTGCTGATTTGTAACACAGGCCTGAGAACCCAAGCACAAATCCAATGTAAATCTGGGCATAAGAGCTCACATCTGTAATTGCAGCTCTTCTACAGTGATATGGAAGACAGAAGCAGGAGAATTCCTGGAAGCTCGCAGGTCGGCTAAACTGGTATGAACATCAGTGTACAAGAGATGCTATCTCAGACAAGGTAGACAGTGAGGACTAACACTCTTTGCCCTCTGACTCCCACAGGCACGTTATGGCATGTTAGCAGCCATACTCACACAACGTATAGATCTATTTCTCATCTATCTATCTATCTCATACACATACACACACACACATACACACACACACACACACAAAGAAAAAAAAAGATAGACTCAAACTACATGTTTTATAATTCTGCTGAGAACAACCTGTAGAGAGGTCTACCAGCTCTGTGCAACTGTCTCCCACTCATATTCAAATCAGAGCACAGAATGGTTTCCACTAGAGCCTCTATTCTAAACCTCAGCTGTAGCCACAGGCTAACGGGACAAAGGCCCGTGGCAGAGTGACTACTACACGTGCTTCCCACCCCATCATCACCAGGTGACCTGAAGCACATACTGCTGCTCTACAGCCAGTGGCCTTGCTCCTGTCTGGGGCACACAAAGTGAGAACATCTCTTTAAGGAACTACTGGACTTCCTTCCCAACAAAGATGCCAACAAGCCGTCAGAGCTGTTTCTCACACCCCTTCATGAGTCAGAGGCAGCAAAGAGAAACTTGCCTGAAACTTGACCATGGAGGAGAAACAGCTTTTCACAGACCCAGCTGAAGTTCAACACTCCAGAAGTTAGCAGTTGTTTACACTCTCAGAGCCTTAGACCTCTGCCTGTCACTCTAAGCCTGTCACCTCAGGCTCAGACCACCTAAGGCTCAGCCCAGGAGCAGAGCAGACTCAGTGCAACGTTATGGGACAAATTAAATAAAGACGATTAGGCATAAAAACAGATCTTCTATATGAAAGAGGTTTATTGGGTGGAGATGGGGAGAGAGAAGGAAGAGGGGGTCCTGATGGGAAGAAAGAGAGAGAGGGGGAAAGAGACAGAAGGGAAAGAGAGAGGGGGCACCCTGATAGAGAAAGGGGAGAAGGCCAAGAGGCCAGGAGCAAGAGGGACCAAGAAAGAAAGGACCAAGAGAGGGACCATGTGTTACATTGTCCCTTTAAGGGTCAAGGTAACCACGCCTTCCAGGTGTGGCCACCTGGCTGGTGACACATGATGACATCATAAGTTGCTAGGCAACCCAGAAGCAGGTTTGGTTCCAAAATCCTAACATTCTTCCCTTTTTCTATAATTAAAAAATGAGGAACTTGGGCTGCTGCTTATGTAAGGTAAGTTAAAGTATATGAATTTAGGTTTATTGGAAGCAGCTCTTGGTTGCCATGCAAGGGGTTAAGAGAGAGAGAAGAATTATAGCAACAAAATGATCAGATTACATGGTCAAGTGTAAGGGAAGCCTCTGCCCTGGAAAATTTAGGGTAGAGGGTTTTCAGTAGAGAGTTGCCAGCCACACAAGACAGCAGGTAGGGACTGAGGAATGCTGGGAGAACCTGGAGCTGCTTGTCCTGGTCCTGAAGCACACCATTCTAGCCTTTTGTTAATAAGTGAATAACGGGCATAGATTCTCTTCTGGCTAGTTCCTGCCAACACTGGGGATACGGTAGGGAGGTCAAAAGGCTGAAATGCTGGCCAAGTCCAGGAAGAACAGGCTGTTTTGATGCTGTCCAGGCCAGGGTCTGCAAGAACATCGCTGGCTGGGAGGGAAGGTGCAGGTCCAGTTTGTTGGAAGTCTGTGAGGTCAGATTGGAATACTTGTGGAAGCTCCTTTGGCACTGTTGTGGGTATAGGAAACACCTGGGTCTGGTAGGATACCGAAACATACACATAGGCAGAAGATAAAGTAAAGTACGTTATGGAGAAAATTCCTTAGGTGTACGTTTAGAACTTTTGGGAAAGCAAACAGATGTGGACAGTTTGGATCAAAGAGACTTGAACATGGGAACCTCTGTTTGCCTGGGGGGACCGTTATTTACCCAATCACTGGCAGTAATTAAAAAGGCTTAGCTCTGGATCTGTCATTGAGGAAAGGTTTGGTTACAGAAGTGTGTAAACTTAGAGGTCCTAGTGCTAGCAGGCACTAGGTATAGAAACCTGGAATTCTCCAGAAGACATCCCAGAGGAGAATCTGGAGGAACAGGCATCTGGGCATTTCTCATTGGGAGGCAGAGAAGCCAGTGACCTTCCAGAGGCATCCCAAAGGCAAGGTATGACTCAGTAGAGATGGTCCTACCTGGTCCAATAGCTCATCAGCTTTTGGCCAGAGACCAGGGGCACAGTTGCCTGAGAGAGTACAGTCCACCTACTGCTAGGATTTTCCTGTGCGAGCAAGAGAGGAGAAGGGATTGTGTGCATGGGAGGCTCCCCCAAGGGAAAAGAAGCCCTAGATGCAGTTCAGCAGAGAGGGTCAACAGTAGCCAGTGAAGACTATGTCTGAGGGGCAGTCCCTCCGTCTCAAAAGATAGTGGGAAGTTGCTGGACTTCGAATAGTCAGGCTTCCCCTACCAAGAGAGGTGTTTATGCTGATAAATGAGGTGAAGTCACCAATCCAGTGGCTGGTCAATGAGGAGAACTCACCAATCCAGCCCATGTTGCATGCAGCAGATAGCAATCTGGTGGCCAGGAAAGGGAAGTCCCAAAACCAGGTAAAGGGGAGGAATCCTACCTTCTGAGATAGGCAATAAGTGCAGTACTTATCTGGAGCCCAATTGACCTGAGAGGTGGATTCAGGTGGACTTCCTGCAGCTTATAAGAATTACTTTTAAGTTTTAAGAAGGAGATAAAACTGTAGACATGTTAGCATCACAATTGTAATCTGCACTGAAATATACATTGTAGAAAAAGCAGTAGACATACATATTTGTGTTAACAGGGTAAGCGTCCTTTAAGGTGAGCTCTGAAAAGGCACAGCCTTTTGTGAAGTAGAAGTGGAAGCTCACTTGATCTTAACTTTTAGTATAAGCATACATTATGGAGATTTAAAATCTTGAGCTTGGAACCATGATAGTAGGTGGTTTAGTGGAAAGTTTTGTGTTAGAGTTAGATTAATAAATCAGAGCTCTATTGATAAATTTCAAAGCTCTGGACAGTCAATACAACAGTAGCATAACAACAGGAGGAACCATTGAGCAGTTTTACCTGTTTAGGATATCTTAAATCACCCCAGACCTTATAATCTTTATAACTTGCATTTACCAACCTTAAAACATTTTTAGACATTTAAATATTTATAACTTGCATTTGCCAACCTTAAGATGCTTTCTTAGACTCTCAATTATGCATTACTTATGTTTACCAATCTTAAGGCATTTTCTTAGACTCTCAAGCATGTATAACGGGTGTTTATCAATCTTAAGACACTTTTTTAGACTCTCAAGTAATATTTTTTGAGGGGGACCTTTGTGTCTAGTTATTTACCATGAGACATAGGTGAGACTGTTATGAACATTTATTGTCCTTTAGCTAAATAAAGGGATGGTGAAAGGTTTCATTCAGGCCTGTTTCTTGAGTCTGGCAACAAGGCATGTTGTGTCTAGGCCTGACAATGGCAGCTCTAGGACTTAGGCATTAGGCCTGGTCTCCTGCATATGAAGAGAACTGAGGAGGCATCTGAAGTCTCCCAACACAGAAGTTGGCAATATGTCCGTGGGACCCCAGTGTGAGGCTAAAACAGACCTGCACTGTTACTCTGGGCTGGGGAAGAGTGGTGGAGGTTGCTGAATCTAGGAGCCATTTGTCCTCCGCCAGGCCGAAGAACTAGAAGGCTGGAAATGTCTATGGCCCTTGTGCTGGTTGAACCTCCATGGCTGGGCACAGAGGACAAGCCTGCATGGGAGCATTTGACTTCCAGAGGTCAGTCTGCCAGCAGGCAGTGTGCGGCTTGTTGAAGCAGCAGTAGGACCAGTGTCCCCTTTGGCTGCATTTGAAACAGTCACCTGGCAGAACTGACTTTTGGCTGTACCCCGTCGGGATAGGACACTGCAGACCTCTTGTCTTTTGTGCAGGTGTTCCAGCAGCCTCAGAGCAGCAGCGAAGGTCTGCAATATAGCTATTGTTCTGGATGAGCCAGTTGGGAAGGCTCTTATTATTACCAACTCCTATATAGTGACTCAATGACCATCCTCAGCTGTTTATTAAAAATTGCAGTGAGACCATGTTTGCATCTGTAGGACTATAAATATATATTTGGATATCTATGAGATGACTATTAACTTGCATTTGTTAACCATTAAATATTAGGACTTTAGGTTTTGTCCTTGCTAAGTTGGAACCTTAAAAGTCATAAATATAGTCCATTAAAGCCAGAGCACAAGAGTTTTTTGTAGGACTTAGTACATAAGAAGTTTATAGCTTATAGAAGCCTAATGCTATACTATAGATTAATAATACTATTTTTGGAAAATAAGACCAATCATATTTAACCTTTTGATAGTAGAGATAACAGCACAATGACCAAGTTTTAACATAAATGCCTCTAAAATTAATAGATCTTAATTTAGAATATTGGTAAAATGCTATATGTAGTAACCAACCTAAGTTATGAGTTTTAAAACCTTCAATATAGCAGAACAGTATAGAGCAATTTAAAAATTACATTTGAATTTATTATAGCAAACCCATTATCCAGAAGGCCTAGTGGTGAGTCTGGATCATAGGCAGCATATTGCAGGAGAAACAGCAACAGCATTTATTAATCCAGGAATTGAAAAAGATATAAGCAGTTAGACATACATTTTAAACCAACTTAATTTGAATAGATATTTATAACTTTGAAATTTTATTTTTATATAAAATTTATTTTGAAGCAGGGCTGAATTATAGATAGTAAGACATAACTTTGAATTTTTTATAAAAGTCCATACGAATTTAAAATGAGGCTCGTTGTTGTCCTAGTCTAAAAACTAAAATAAACAGTTAGTTATGATTAAGGAAGCCTTGTAAATGTAAACCCAATGAGAAAATTATATAAAGCATTAGATAAGAATTTAAGCATTAGAAATATATATTGCCCTGAGTCAAAATGGCAGTGAAAGCCATGTGGCGTCATAGTGTGGAGCCTTAGTGAAGCCACCCATTTCCTCCCAAACCCAACATGGCTTCCGGAAGTCTCTCGGGAGATTTAAAATATTGTTCAAGGGAGCTCAGGCGGCTGTGCAAATTTATGTACAGGGTTTTTAGCAATTTCTTACCTAAAGCAGCACGCCAAGCAGATTTTTCTCAAGCCGATTTTGGCAGACCCCAGGGTTCAGAAGGTTGGCAGTGAACAAGTCCAAGCGGTGGGTAGCAGCAGCGGGACCACCGGGTGGGTCCCCGGTCTGGTAGCCACCGCAGGGAGCGAGGTGTGTGCGTAAAAGCAGTGAGAGAAAGCAAAGATTTTTTTAGGCTGAGGTTCAGAAGCGCCAGTGACTTTTTCAAGTCGATTTTGGCACCATGGGAGTTCCCGGGGCCTGGCGAACTAGCCAGCCCAGTAGACAGTTGAGCAAAAGATTCCCAGGCATACATAGAGCAGAGAAGGTCCGCTGTACAGATCCATTTTGTCCCATGGGAGTTCAAAACGGTCTGGCAAAGCCATGGGACCCTCCTGGGTTTCAGCACCAAATGTAAGGTTATGGGACAAATTAAATAATACCGATTAGGCATACAACATATCTTCTATATAAAAGAGGTTTATTAGGCAGATATAAAAAGAGGGAGAGAAGGGGGAGCAGGACATGATGGGGGGAAAGAGAGGATGGGAAGAGAGAGCAGGGAAGAGAGAAAGGGGCCCCCCTATAGAGAAAGGGGAGACGGCCAAGAGGGCAAGAGAGAAGAGGCCAGGAGCGAGAGAGACCAAGAGAGGGACCACATGGCTGGCTGGTCCCTTTAAGGGGCCAGGTAACCATGCCTTCCAGGTATGGCCACCTGGCTGGTGACACATGATGACGTCATAAGTTGCTAGGCAACCCAGAAGCAGGTTTAATTCCAAAATTCTAATACCCAGGACTTCGGGTGCCTTTTGCTGACACATAGCTTCCTAGGAACATGAAACAGAATGTATTCTCTCTTGACTATGCATGCAGCAGAGGTAGAATGCTTACCTAACATGCTCAAAGCCCTGGGTTGGATTCCTGGCACTGGAAAGAGAGAAATCGAGAGAGAGTGTATGTGTTCTTCCTGTTTCTCCCTGACCTCATCAATATCTCTGTGTGGAGGGCTGGGGAGATGGCTGAGTCAGAAAAGTGGTTGCTAGGCAAGCCTGAAGACCTAAGTTTGGGGACCCAGCACCCGTGTAAAAAAGGTGAGTGTGGTGGCAGATACATATAATGGCAGGACTGTGTGGTTCCCAGGGTTAACTGGTCAGCCAATTGAGCTAAACCCATGAGCTCCAGTTTCAGAAAGAGACTCCGTCTCAAAACATAAAGTGGGGGACTTTGGAGGGCATGGCCCAGCAACAGTGTTTGCCTAGAACCCACAGTGCTCTAGGTTCAATCTCCACCACCACTCCCTAAAATTAAACTAATAAATAGAAGATAGATAGATAGATAGATAGATAGATAGATAGATAGATAGATAGATAGATAGACAGACAGATAGATAATGGAGTATGATTGAGAAAGATACCTGGCCCTCTGGCCTCCACATACACATGTACATGCAACACACATACGCTCATGTGCACTCCCACACAAGTATTTATATGCACAAATGACTTGGTGTCACCACCAAGTGTTTCATGAGAGAATGTATGCCTGTGTGTCTACACTGATATCTGTGTATAAGAACAAAGGATAGGGATAAAAATATCCTCCGAAGCCATAGGTCCAGCATTACTGAATCCTCTGCATCCCACCAGCATCACACAGTGAAGCTGTATTCCTAGGTACCATTGACACCAGAGGTTAGGCACAGCCTGGAGAAGCCAGACAAGTGCAGTAGGTACCCTTTCAAGCATCTTTAAGCTTGTGACAAAGTAAGCGTTCTTGAGATCAGAAGTAAGTTTATTTCTCTTCTGGTTACACTACCCATATTTGCACACTACCCACTCTCCCAACCACGTGTGACTCCAAAGCTACCGTGGCCTTAGTTACATTTCTATTCCTGTGATAAAACACCATGACAAAAAGAAGCTTGAGGAGGAACAGGCTCATTTCAGCTTACAAATCTCTCAGGTCCCACTCCATCACAGAGGAAAGTCAGGGCATGGTTTCAAAGTGGGTACCCGGAGATAGGAAGTGAAGCAGAGGCCATGGAGGGGTGCTGCTTCCGGGCCTGCTTCCCATGGCTTATTCAGCCTGCTTTCTTACACAGCTCAGGACCTCCTGCCTTGGTATAGAATCATTTCAGTGGACTGGGCCTTCCCACATCAATCATTAGTAATAATAATAATAATAATAATAATAATAATAATAATAATATGTCCCCACCGACTTGCCTATAACACTATTATGGAGACACTATCTCAATCAAGACTCCCTCTTTCCAGTGACTCTAGCCTATGTCAAGCCAACATAAAACTAACCAGCATCCTCATTGTCTCTTGCTCACTCAACCTAGGACTTAGGTTTCCACACACTTCCAACGCCGTCTAACTGATGCCACAGTGCATTTGAGTCTCAGATCTTGCAACACCTTTCCATTGTTCTTCTAGCTCTTTCCATCCCCGTCATGTCTGCTGGGAAGCATCCTTCCAGCTGAGTCAGCATCTAGCTTTTGACTTTGAAAGGTGTTACGAAAGCAGAGTGAATTCCATCCAGTCATCAAAGACAGGTCAGCTATATCTTCTCCCAAAAAAAAGTCAGTCATGGATACGTGACAAAGGCAACTGTCTAAACATCTGACTTGTTGAGAGCGACAGCAGGGCTGTAGGAAGATGGCAGCACCATTCTACGAGATGGAGGTGTGCTCAGGGAATTGGCACCTCTGAACAGTTGGGAAGCATTTTATTCAGGCTCTAAGTAACCTTAAAATCTATATAACTTCTCTATCCTGAACGAGGCTCTGCAAATGTCCAATGGGATGGTTTATTAATACTGCAAATGTACCGGACTTCTTCTCATAGACTACATTTAGCCTCTACAGAATATTTATGTTGTGCTATTAAAGGGATGTGAATGAGACAGATGAAACATTAAATTGGAAAACCTTTTTTCACAAATGTGACTTACGAACTCTGGACCTCAGAATTAAAGTGTAAATTTTGTGCTGCATTGAAGTTGCTATGGGACTATTTAAAAAGAAAAAAAAAGATACAATAGCATTTAACAGCAAAATGTCTAAGCTTCCTATAAAAGATATAATACAGTTTATTATTTGATTACATGGGCAAAAGATGCATTGTGTGTATTTGAATTTTTAACTTTTTATTGAGTCTTTGTAAGTTTCATACTATGCACCCCAATCTCACTCACTTTTCCATTCCTTCAGATCCACCCTCTGCTCTTGCAACCTCCCCACAAAAGAAAATAAACATAAATAAAACAAAGCATGAAAAAATATCTTGTCACGGAAACAGTAATGCATCACAGTTTACTTGCAAATGTTCATTGCAATGAGTCATTGGTCTGGTTTGAGGCCTCAGGCTTCTGCTGCACATTAACAATGAATCCTCACCAGGACTCCTCTCACAGATCCTCCGTCACGGAGGTCCTGCAGCTTGGGATCTGCAGGACCAGCCCTTTCACAAGCCTCAGCAGTTTGTAGATGAGATAGATTTTGGGGGTGGGTCAACTCAAAGGCCTGAGGCTGGACCTGGGTGGTAGCTGGGTTGGTCAGCCTGCTGGCCTTCCCACAGCCGCACCACTGGGGCAAGCTCTCACCCAGTGCTGCAGCCAACAAGGAGCAGGGCAGGCTCTTCTGCCCGCATGCCATCGGGGTGGCTCACCTCCACTCACATCTCCAGAGCCAGCTCCACTGTGCCGCCCACTCTCCTGAGTGTGGCAGGTGGTGAGGGGCAAGGGACAATGGTGGGGCAATGGTGTCCCCTGTGTCCACACACCTCACAGCAGACAAGTGGCAGGGCCAGCTCTCCCATGCCCACGCCCTTAGGCCAGCTCAGCCATGCCTCCGCTGTGAGGGCCATCTCCACTGTGCTGCCCGGTCGAGACACAGGGCCTGCTCTCCCAAGTGCCGCGGCTGGTAAGAAACGGGAGCAGCTCTCCAGAGGGCTGCAGCCGGTGAGGGGAATGGTCATCTCTGTACAGCCCCTGGACATCTTCGTGGTCTCAGGGAGTAGTCTAGACCAAGGATGTCTGCATGGTCTTTAATGGTAACATGAGCCACGAACGTCAACGCAGACCCCCGTTGCTGCATGGCCATGGATCCAGACATGGCCCTCAGTGGCAGCATGAGCTGGGACTTCACCATGGCCTCAGGTGATAGGGCAGGCAACTCACAGCAGGCTATTCCTCTCCACATTCTCGTCTTCAGTTCTACCTCCCTTCACAATGCTCAGACGGTTCGACTTCTCTTTCTTCCCCATCTGTCCACCACGTACTAGCACATTGCCGTGGCCACCACTGTGAGCCAGCCATGTAGCCGCAAGGCCTCTGGGTGTCCTCAGCCTGCCCCACCATGTGGCATGGCTCTGGGCTGGCCTCTTTGTGTCCATGGCCCATCATGGCATGGAGGCAGGCAGATCTCTGAATGTCTTCCTCTGCCTGTGCTGCAATGAGTGTGTATATTTGATTTTCATGTTGGATTCCATTACCAATTGGTAGAAACTGTTTGATTCCTTCTTGATAGTTTCCAAACATTTAGAATAATTTAAACTGGGCATAAACACAAAGTTGTATTGGTCAACATTCATATATATGTGGCAAATACCTAAGGGAAACAGTTTAGAAAAAGAAATGTTTGTCTTGGTTAACAGTCAGATATTCCTATCCACCACCTGCCATATAACTGTGGCAGGGAGAGGGAGAAAAGGAAGGGGAGGAAAACAAGGAAAGAGAGAAAGAAAGGCCTATGCTAGCCAGTGTTTTCCTTTTTCACTTTTACTTCATCCAGCCGATTGAGTCTTATACCACAGGCAGAAAAAGCCACATCTAAAATCTCCCCCGGAACCCACCTCAGAGACACATCTAGAACAGACTTACCTCATATCCCATGTGTTTCCCAGTCCCTAGTTGATAAGATTAGTCATCACAAACCTACCTCTACCTCTTGTCAACTTGATCCCCAAGCACATTGCTTTAAATCATACTCCACAAAGTCAGGTCTATCTCATAATGTAGAATGAATTCAGTTTACCTCTCAGAATCCCTACAGTCTTCACAGTTCTAATGCTGTTCAAAAGTGCAAGTTCAAAGTCTGCTCTGAGACTCAAGCCATGTTTATCCGTGAGCCCTCATTAAAGAAAGCAGAAAACAGTTCACCCACTTCCAAGGCAGAGTGGAGTAAAGTGCACATTTCCATTCTGAAGAGGAAGAAAAAGAACACAGAGGAAGAATGAGACCAAGCAAGAGCCAAGCCCAGCAAGGCAAACATTAAATCCATGTTTGTTGAGTAGGATAGATGTCATGATGTGAGCCCTGACCATGTTGGGAAATCCCCATTCCTGTGATTTTTTGGCTTTAGCCTACATGACTTCCATCTTAAACTGGTTCGTGTTGCTGTTGTGAATTTCCCCAGTAGAGGTTTTATATTCCTGCATCTTTCACTTGCTGGGATCTTCATCTTTAGCTTCATCTCACAGCTAAGTTTACCCACAGGAACACTGGTGCCGCCACACACAGCTTGATCTCCCAGGCTTTCCACTGAAATCAAGGTGGAAACTCTCATGATCCTGAAACTCTCGCATTCCCCATAACTGTAAAATCAGAGTCTGGGATACCAAAGTCTGGCAGTAGCAGCCAGGTCCCCACTTCACCCAAGGCCTCAGAAGCTTGGGAGTGCCTAGGAAGCTAAACCTGGGGAAATCAGCTGCTAATCATGTTCAAGCAGGGAACCCAAGAGCTCTCTGTCAAAGCGGTCACTATAACATTCTTGTGGGATGTATATAATTTAACTTTGTTTATGCAAATGTTGATTTCTCTACCCCACTATCTGGTTTCAAGCCATACATTGCACTGTGGTGTTTAGAATAAACATCAAGTTTGTCTCAAGTTTGTATAAACATGCCACCATTTGTTCTCTGTATTGTCAATAAAACAAACAGCCAATGCTGAGCAATGGAGAGAACAGGATGGGACATCCTGGTCTGGAGGGGAGGAGAAGGAAGGAAGTAGGAGTCAGAGAGCAGAGAGTGGCAGGACAGGACTTGGAACCATGAGGAGAGATGAACTGGACCTAAGATATGACTAAAAGCAAGTAAAATGTGGGAAATCTGAGTGGGAGGAAACTATGCGGGCTTAGAGGTTTAGGATGGAGTAACTATTGCTCAGCATCGTGCTCCAGATTAATTAAATAAATCCTAGTCTCTGTGTGATGATTTTGGTATACAGCTGGTTTAGGAATAACCACCATTTAACTAAAAGATAAATCAATAATAAATATTAATAATCAACAACAAAAGCAACTTTTTTAACTCTTTATACCCTTAAGCCTGTCACGTGTTCAGCCTGTGGAGTTCAACCAATTCTTGACATCTTTCCTATTGTGTCAATATGAAGTCCACAATTTTCAGCAAGGTGAACATCAACCTATACCTCATTTTTTTTCATATCCTTCTATTCTGCTTTTTGACCCCAGTTCTCACTGTAAATGAGGCTAAAGTCAGCTATCACTAACCATGGCATAGCCCTTACTGCTGTGCTATCTTGAAATCTCCTAATCTCAAATACAATCTAATTCAAAAAGTCTCAGGCATGAACAAAATGAAGAGAAATAATTTGCCATAACATAATATGAATGACTTCTAGTCTAATTCCCAACATTGGAAATTACATATCCATATTTATATATACACTCATGTATAAGACAACACAGGAAACATT
This sequence comes from Pachyuromys duprasi, assembly GCA_028658305.1. NCBI lineage: Eukaryota > Metazoa > Chordata > Mammalia > Rodentia > Muridae > Pachyuromys > Pachyuromys duprasi. Next base: position 68,141,204 of record CM053760.1, read on the forward strand.
AACCAGTAAAATAATAATACTAGAAAAGTATACTTAGAAAATATATGCCAAATAAATTTTAAAGCTGAGAAAAATACAATATGGAGTTTCCCTCCTTAGGAATGAATAAGTGATCTACATACACATACAAAGCACCCACAAGATTCTTCTAAGCTCGCAAACATTCTTGGGACTTGAATAAAAGTCAATCAAAGAATTGTTATGTTGACAGCATGAGAACAAACTATCCCTTCTGTTAGCAGGAAATTCTACTCCATGGAAAACTGGGTGGGTGGGGAGATGTGTAGAGGAAAATGGGGGACGGAGGGGAGCCTGGTGTCATAAGTGTCGGCATTGCTGAGAGACCTAAGAGTGATAATATGAATCACAGGACGGGTGCAATAGGGCAGCTTTTGAAATTTGTTTTTCACACATTTGGTACAAAAACAACAGCTCTTTCAAGACAAGTCAACCCACCCACGCATCAATCTCCAGTCAAGCTGCACTTTGAGAATCCAAATGAAACTGTGAGTGTCTTCCGTGCCAGGACGAAGAGGGTCTTTGCTGCAGTCTCTATGGGCCAGCATTTTATATTCATTCGGGTGCTGGGATTACACTAGATACCTGGCTGGTACTAAGTTCCAACTCTCTCCTCATTACACAAAGTATTCTTAATGTTTGGGCCCATTCACTCTCACACTTGGGTTCACACGTACCCATGACTGTGCCTTGGTAACATGAAGTCCGACTCAGTCTCACCCAGATGCAAGATTTCCTCTCCAGCCTTATTTTATTCCCCAGAAACTATTACAGGGGACTCCTCAGTGTGCCTGATCTCACCTCATGTCCCACAAAAAGAGGTACGGCAAATTGTCATCGCAGACACCGCCTTTGCTCTTGTGAGTTTAAACCTGAACCTAAAACATTCTTTATCTTGTCAGCTGTTACTGTGTCTTGATTTCATTTTTAACTGTTTAGCTACTTTCCTTTCAATCATCAACTATGTACACAGATAAGAGTACATCAAGCAAATTCTGCATACCACAGCAGAATCTTCACCTTCTGTTGGTGTTGTTCAGTTCACGCTGAATATATCCATTATGACTGGCTCACATCTTTCTGGTCAACCCATATTCATTTGCATATCTTGTAACTTGTTCATTTATATTACCACAGATAATTATGTCCATCACAATTGACTTAATCATGGTATTGTTGATGGGGATTCAGGCTTGTTTCTAATGAGCGAGTGAGTCGCACACTAAAATTCTAACATCCATGATGATGCTTTCTGAAAGTCGTAGATATATTCCATTACATTGCAGCAGTCATTACTGGGATGCTAACAGTGGAGTGGGATCATTAGGTCATAGATATCCACATTTACCTTTACAGGAAAGTGGACCTTGTTTTTCTGAGTCCCCATCTCACAAGCAACGTGTGCAGAGTTCTTGCAGCTTTACCTTCCCAGCACCACTCAGAAGACCATTTTGGATTGGTTTTGTGTTGCTTTGATGCAGGATGTTGAGATGGTGAAGTATTTGGCTTGTCCTGCTAGGACCTCTCTCCTTTTTAAGTAGAGTAGCTTAAAGAGAAGCCTTTCTCAGACTCTCTGAAACTCATAGAATTCAGAACCCTTGGCGATCCTATTTCCTGGCAATGCACACAATGAAGAGACCCTTAACTTAGAACTTACAGAGGTCCTAACCTGCAAGTATAAACTCAAAAATCTGCAAACATGTCTAGAGACAGAAAGGTTAGTGTATCAACATCCAGAGGACAAATTCATCAAGATCCAACAGACTTACAGAAAGGTGAGAAGACACCTCTGTATTGTCTATAAATCAAGTAAATAAACAGGAGGTTGTAGGGGAAATGAGACCCTTCTCATGTGTCTGATAAAGTTAATCACACAGAAAAATAAATCTGGGGAGAGTGGTATAAGAATATTTGAATTAAATAGAAAGCCTTTCTTCCCTTATTTCTGCCTCCTCCTGCACACATACACACGCATACACAAATACACGCACCTCCAGCACTAATTAGAGAGTGATTTCTCTCCCTTGAAGTGCTGATAAGTTCCAGATGAAACTTATGATAAAAAAGAAAATTGATAATAATATGAATATGTGTTAACATTTTCCTCAGAATGTCTTTTCTCTCATGGCAAGCATCTACCCACACAGAGAAGCAATGCTCAAACTGAGAGCATTCTTCATGTGATCCCTGTTGTACAGAGGGTATGAGGAGATGCTGAATATGTTTCCTAAACAACTTTCTTGGTCTCTATTTAGGAACTCAACAAGCAAATACATGTATTTGTGTAAATGCATAACAACTAGAATCAGTCTCTGACTAATACTACAAGAAATGACTATTCCATTCCCAGGCTTCCCAAATAAAGACTCTATCTTTACTTATATATGTCTAGGTATAAGAATTAATCAAAAATTCCATTTATTTCTTGGTTCAGAGCTTACTTACTATTGTGTATTTAATTCTTACACCAACAATGTATCAGCCAGATCAACAGAAAACTGGGAAATGTGAGATCTTGAATTGATTGCATTTCTAACATGAACATACAAATACAAGAAAGCTACCTTAGATGGCATTCATAGGTGCTGGCTCACTGATTGACAATTGCCATAATTAACCAAAGAAGCCTTTCAAAATGTAAATGTCCTAAAAAGTCTTATGCTAGTAGTATTGGGATAGCATGGAAATTTTCAAAAATCTCGCTGGCGACTCTGGAATGCAGCCATGGGTTAATCAAGCTGCAAAATTCAAATGTCAGGAGAGCCAAAGTCTTCAATTTGAGGTCTTCGGAAGCTTCCTAACATTGGAGTTAACATGTCAGGCAGAGGGTGTGGCAGGGTCAGGACACACAGTCTGCCTCTCCCCATCCTCTTCCACCATTGCACTCAAGAATTATGTCCAGAAGTTTGCCCATTAAAATCCAGTTTCTGCTCCGAGGGGCCATTCTGTGGGTTAGCTCACTTTGCCCTTTTCACAGGACATGGGCCTCCCATGATGCTGTCTCTATCTTGATTCTCTGCACTCCACTTAGATCCAAACACTTGTTCTTTTGGAAATAAGAAGGAGCTGTGAAATCATATAAGTCAAGTTTAGGGTTTCTATGGTCTTTCATTTGTTTGTTTTAAGCCACAATAACTTTAATGTACTCTTTCTTCCTTGAAAGGAACTACCACTGTGTGCTCTATATGGCAAAAAGTACCGGATGCGGTGGTAAGGCCTGTCATCCCTGCACTCAACAGACAGCACCAGGAAGTTCATGAGTTGGAGATCAATTTTGCCATTTAATGAGTTGCAGGCCAGCCTGGGCTACATGTGGGACACATGATAATTACTTTTTAATTTGGGGTGATTCATAAAAGTGCACAAACTTTAAATAATAACCAGTGTATTTTGCCAGTATCCAAGTTATCACAGGAAGGCTAGGACAGTGTATACTGTCATCATAGGAAGTGAAACTGAATTCTAGGTTATGCTTTAACTTTTCTGAAGCCCAGGGACACATTCTACCCTACCCTGCCCACACACCAACAAGCCTCCCACCCAGACAGAAAACAGTGATACCCTACCCTGCCTATCCAAATGACAAGCTACTCATGTGAAGACAAACAAGGGCATAACAATGAGGAAAAAATACATGCAATGAATTTCAAGCTGTACAATAACTCACCTTAACTGCATGCTTTACTTTGCCCAATACTTAATTTCAATATTTTGGCTCTAGGCCAAATGCCATGGTTTCTGTTAGACTAGCAGTCTCAAGCACATAGTCACTTGAAAAGGCTGTAAGACACAAGATGCCAAATGATTGCTATCCAACCAACCTACGAGGTTGTGATGAACTTGATAAGAATGACAATATCATCTCAATGCTCACGAGAAGACACCATGCACAATAAAGAAATGCAGGCACTGACAACAAATCATTAAGAGACAATATGCTTTTCTTAATAATAACAAAATGGTGTTTACTTTCCTCTAAAAACAACAAAAACTAATAGCAAAAGCATTACTTGAATGGCCCATTAAAGCCAAGTAACTAATACGAAACACAAATGATGACTGAAAATCGCCATTATAAATGTATCCAGCAATCTGAAACTGCTTAAAAGGAAATCACATATGCACACTGTTTCCCTGGAATGAAAGCTAATTTCTTCTCCTTTATTGCCAAAGCACTTTCTCTTCAATAAGTATTGCTTTTTCCCATCATGGGGGGAGTGGGACACCCACAAATACTTGAAAAGTAAGAAAAGGAAGAAGAGGGCATGGAAAGGGGAGAAAAGAAAAAGGGAAGGACTGCAGGACAAGGAAGGAAGATGGGAAAATAACATAATTTTAAGGTAATTTTCATATTAACAAAGGAAATAATGTTATTTTAAGAAATGGAAAAATGTAAAAATCAATAGTCATTTTTTTATTTTAGGAAGGAATAACAAAATTCTTTATCATACTAGTGGTCACATACACATTACAAAACACTCACTCAGCAGAGCGTGGTGGCACATACCTGTAATCCCAGCACTCTGGAAGCTGGGACAGGTGGATCTCTGTGAGTCCAAAGCCATTCTGCTGTACAATGTGAGTTCCAGGATGGCCAGGGCTACACAGAAAACCCTGTCTTGGAGGAAAATTAAAAAAGCAAAACAAACACACACAAAAAATAAACTTCATTTAACAGTATCAACACTGAAACAGTATAAGGACTCAAGGACTCCTTTTAAATTAGTGGGTAAATCATTCACTCTAGCTGACATCACTTCTGTATACACACATTCTAACAGTGCAAACATGATAATGTGGCCTTGAAAGAAGAAAAAGAGAAGGAGGAAGGAAAAGTTGGGGCACAAGGAGAGGAAACAGCAAACTGTTATTTTTTTCACGTGATAATATGCCTTTCAGAAAATACCCACATAAATCCATAGTTGTTTATAACATTAATAAAATAGTTCAGCAAAAGTTGTTAGATGTTAGTCACAACTGATACGCGAGCTAGTTAGTTTCTATTGTCAATTTGACACCACCTAGAGCCTTCTGGGAAGGGACAACTTCAATTAACAGTAGCTCAGATCAGATTGGCCTTTGGAGATTGCTATGAGAAATCACCTTGATTGATGCAGGAGGGCCCAGCCCACTGTGAGTACCACCATTCCTAGGCTTCTGGGTCTGGGCTGTAGAAGAGAGCAAGATGAGAAAGGTACTGAAGAAACCAATAAGCAGTGTTTCTCTGCGGTCCCCACTTCAGTTCCTGCTTGAATTCCTGTCCTCCGTGATAACTGTGACTTAGAAGTGTCAGGTGAAATAAACTCTTTTCTCTCCCATGTTACGTTTGGTCAAGGTGTTTCCCACAGCCTTCAAACAGAAAGTAGAACAATATTTAAATGACATTGTGTTCCCACACAATAACAGCAAGCAGAGTGCTTGGCAGATTTCAAATGAACCATCAAAGAACTAAGAGATCGAGAATCAAAGGCATTTGAATCCTTAGTGGAAAAAAAAAATCAACTTTTGTTTAAAGACATTAAAGAAGATAAAAAAAAATACATTGAAGGACCTCTCATGTACAGGGATTAGAAAATTCAATATGGCAACATTGAGGACCAAACCAACTCTCCCCACATTGAGCCACATTGAACACAGGGCAACCAAAGTTCAGAAAGGACTTTGTATGGAATGGGTCAAGGTGAGTTCCTGGAGCTGAACTCAGGCCTCACACTTGTGAAGCGAGCCTGGACCGGAAGAGGCATCTCCCCAGTTCCTGGGGGCTGCTCTCACCCACTGAGTAGCTGTGTTCAACCGTGTGCCCAGGGGAACTCTCCCTTTCCCTCTGAAGGTTTCAGGCAGTTGTTTGATTACTTCTGCATACACAGATTCACACTCTTGGCCGCTCTTCACTGGACCTCTTAAAAACATATAGCTCGAAATATGCAGAAACACCCACTGCCTTTCCCCTGCTGACCCTTTAAATTCCAACCCTCAACCATGTCCTAGGCTGAGAACACCATCTTTCAACACCTGAGTAAGGGCAGAGGGTGATTAAGATACAAATTTTCTATGGTAGTTTATTTTATTTCTAATCATATTCTTAGTAAATGGTGTTAATATTTAATAGGAATGACTTTGACATCCGGGACTTCACCCAGTTAAAGCAGAGTCCTTCATATTTTGTTGGCACTAAAGCAGTCAGCTGTGACATAGGATGATGGCAAGGGTGAAGAGGAACAGCTCTGTCCCTAAATTAAATGTCTAACAAGGATGTTCAGAGAACGCAGTTGCTCAAGAGAATACTTACAAGACTCACCAGGAAAGACAAACAACAGAGCAAACCCAAGGAGACTGTGAGAGGAGAGGGATCGAGGAGACTGTGAGAGGAGAGGGATCGAGAGTTTTAATGCATGTTGGCGGCATGGCTGTATAGAGGGACCTGTTTAAACCAGCACTGACCCTTGATTTGCACATGTACAAGGTGGTTCTAAGTAAAACAAAACAGAAAAAGCTACGAGGAACAGTGAGTCCTGTTGCTGCTGAGGACATCACAGAATTGCCCTCCATCCTCAATACCCAAACGACAAAGGCAGTTCCTTGGGAAAACCCTTTTTCCCTCCTGGACCAGCTCTCCAGTTTGTAGTGATGCCCATTAAACAAAAGTAAACTGCAAACGTTTGTTTATTGTGCAAGGTGAGGTATGTGGTATTCCTTCATTTCTGCACAAAAATACAACGTAAAATACTTTCTCCTAAAGGTGATTTCCTGTTTGCCTTCCAGCTGCTGTGATACAGATCTAGTGACTGGGACAAGACAGGCTTTCCACAGAAGATGCTTTCCACCCACAAGTCTCAGTTCACTAAGAAGAAATTGTTAGCAGCAAAGAAAATGATTTGACTTTGATGTTGTTTGTTTGTCGACATAGGGAGTCTCTGTATGTACCTGGTTGTCCTGGAACTCACAATTTGAAGCAATCTCCCTGTCTCTTGCCTCCAAAGTGCCAAACTTCAGACGTTCACCACCATATCTAACCCCCACTCTATTGGTTTTATGTGCCTACCCAAGGCCCCAGTTTACAATGATCTGACTTTAGGTTTATTACTTGCCAGTGCTACAAAGCCAAAGTACATTACTAGGAAACATAGTTTGAGCTTTCTGTTTCTCAAGCTGGTGACATGGGCTCCAATTGTTTTTCTTGCTAGTGCTACAGCATCACTGAGTCACAACTCTGGCCTCATGATCACGAGAGTGAACCACAAAGTCTCCATTTGGCTAAGCTACTGGGTAGGGTTGGTATCAAAGATCTCTTTTACTTAATATATATACATTCATATACAAACATATACATATACATTTGAGACAGGGTTTGTTCATGTAGCCGTGTTCATGTAGTGTGTCCTAGAACTCACTTTGTGTCCAGGCTAGCCTTGCACTCAGAGATTCTCCTGCCTCTACCTCCCAAGCTCTGGGGTTAAGGGTGGAGTATTTTCAATTGATAGTGGCTTATTGGGATGTGAGTCCAAGCAATTTCTTTGTGACTCTATTCTAAGCACTATGAAAAGCAGAGTGAAGATATCTTTCCCTTTAAAAAAAAATACTTGACTTAAAACAGAGCCTAGGAAATGTACTGAGCTCAAACACCAACACAATAGAAGCAGATAAAGGTATCCACTTAGAGCAAAGGGTGGGGTGAACAGGTAAGAGGCTTCACTTCTGGGTAATGAAGATCTGCAAGGGTTTCTGTCTTGAAGGCTAATTGCAGGTGTTGGATGTGGCAATCTGGTAATGATCAGAAGCAGCTTGGAAAGGGTTTTATAGGGAGAGGACCATGCAGAGGAGACTGGTGTGCAGAGTGGGCAACTCAAGCAGTAGCATTACTAAGTCAGCCGAGGGGGGACAGACATCCCAGAACCATAGAGCTCAATATGTCTGCGAATTAGTTAAAGCAATATTTTCCATTACTATTCCACCCTTTCCAAAAAACCCATGTATTTGCCTCCAAACAATTGTTCTCTCTAATATTTACCTGTTACCCTAGAACATGTTTCTTGCTTTGAGTTCCTAAACAGACAAAGCCAGCAATCTTTAAAAGCTTGCACTAGGAAGCTATTTCAGATTAAGAACGTCTCCGTCTCTCTCGGTTCTGTGTACAGATGGTTCCATCATCAGCTACTGTTTTGTTTTAACCCCATCTCCCAAGTAAAAGAAAGTCCTACGATCCTGAGTCTCTCAAAGTTCCAAAAATTACGCGCTTGTCCATTCTGTTTAAGCTAATGATTCACCAGGGGTAGCCGAGAACAGACCATCAGCTAGGGTGTAAACATGAAACGTCCCTAATGCTGTCCCCGCGTTGAGCCTACTCTCCCAGCTAGAGACACTTCTAGGGGGGTTCTTGGATTATGAGGGTGCTGATTTATGGATGGACTCCTCCCTTTATGGATTCAAAATTCAATGAAGGTGCTGGGAGGTACAAGACCTCAGAAGAGGAGGCCTGCCTGGAGTCAGTCATGTACAGAGTCGGTGGTATTTTCCGTCAGTGTGCTTTGTTCTACCCACCCTGTCTTTTCTCAGGCAGCAGGAAGAGAGGCCTCCGCATCATGCACCAGTCATCATGATCTGTCTTTCTGGGCCCAAAGCAATGGAGCCATCCAAGTCTTTGGGTTGAAATGTCTAAAACCATTTCCTCATTGCAAATTGTTTTCTCATGTATTTTGCCATATCGATTGGGATGGTTAATTTTAATTGTCAGTTTCATTGGAGTTTGAGGTGCCTCTGAAGGTAGGCACACTTCCAGGATGAGCACGCCTGCTAAGGTCTTTCAGAGGGAAGCCACATCTTAAACATGAATGACACTGACCCAGGAGCGATTGGTCCAGGTGCCATAAAAGGGGCAGGAGAAGGGCAGCTGAACACCAGGCTTCCTCTTCTCTCTTTCCTGTCGTGAACTGTGATTTCAGCCATGTCCTCCTCGACCTGACTCACTGACACCTCCGAAACAGAGAGCAAACATCAGTCGTTCTCCCTTCCAATGATCAGAAAGAGCAATCGTGATGCATGCAACACCAAACACTGACTAAATGCTATGAAAAGTGGGAGCTCTCAGGTTCCTCCCCAGCCTTACTGTTAGCAATTTACAGCTGGTTCCATCAGCCTGATTCTTGGTTGCCTAGCAACCTGTGACGTCATCACCCACTACTGCTGCCGGGTGGGGTCAGGATAAAACAGACTGAACGACCATTCCTCTCTCTTTCTCTCTCTCTCTCTCTCTCTCTCTCTCTCTCTCTCTCTCTGTCTCTCTCTCTCTCATTCCTCCTTCTCAATTTCTCTCTCTCTCCACAGTGCCCCCCCTTCTTTCTTTCCTCTTCCCTTTTCCACAATAAATCTCTTTCACGCCAGATCTGTTCTGTGGCCATTTTTAATCATTATTGTAACACCTACTGCGTGCCACACGTTTAAGGTGAAGCCCAACGATTCTGCTTTAACAAGACCAGTAAGAAGACTTAGCTACCCACTGGAGCTGAAAACCCTTGCTTCGTGCTAGTAAAGGCAGGAAGCACACAGGCTTACAGTGGCCGTGGCCCGAAAGAGGCATCTGGTCTCACCTGCATAAATATGACAAGAAAAAAGAATGGTTTTGAACCACCTTTTCTGAAAAGAGCTTACATCCGCTGAGCAGGGTAGCCCACAACTGTAACGCTAGCCCTCAGAAATCAAAGACAGAAGAGCCACCAGCTCCAAGCTGGTGAAGGCTACAAACCCTGACTTCTGAAAATGAAGGCATGTTTCCCGTGATCAGTAAATTCTCCACCAAATAGGATAATGTTGTTAAGAGTGTGTACTTCCAAAATTGTAGACACTGGAGACTGTAATGTTTTTTAAAATGGAGCAAACAGACCAGGGAGTAAAGGAGGGAAGAGGGACTTCCTTTGCTTTTTTGCAGCTACAGGGCCTCCGGGGCTCTGACTCAGGACACAGAGACCTGGACTGGCTCTCACTTTCATTGCCTACAAATTAAAGGCTTTTGAAGAAAATAAATAAATAATAAATAAGCCAGAGAGAAACTAAGCTCAGTTTCTTTAACAGACATAGGTACTTCCAAGCATCCACACCAAAAACAAAACAAAACAAAAACTCTCACACGCACCGCTTACAGCAGTCTCTAAAAATTCTCTACCTCTTCTTGTCCCGTTCCTAGTTCTCATTGTCCACCTTTTTTAAAAAGACTTTCTTGCCCATCTCTAATACCAATTAGCTTACACCAAAGTTCACATCAAGATTTTTTTTTTCTATTTCAGCAGCGGTCATCTAAAAAGAAAATGAAAATAATGTGGAGCTCCCTCCAAAATTAGCCTACGCCGTGATATAAATTGGTTTTCTTTGTGATCGAAAATTGACTCGCAGTTCACTAGTTAGAAAATAGTTGCTGAAAAGCCGGGGCCTCCAAGCTCCCGGGTCCTGCCCGCCTTTCACCGAGTAAACAAACGCATCAGATTTAAAGCTTTCCCATAATTGTCATGCTAACTTTGGAGCACAACCTCTCCATTTGCATTTGAAGGAGTTAAATATTAGGCAGGAAAGAAAGTGCTCTTTTTGAAAGCCTGAGAAAATGTCCCTGCTCCGGGCTGCTCTGCCATCTGGGCCCGGGCTGTGTGCGGCTCCGCCCCCCAGACCCTTGGCAAAGGCGCCGGGTCCTGCTGGAAAGGAATGCAGGCATGCGCACTGCTTCCTTGCTGAGTGTGTGGGAGCAGCAGCGAGGCGTCCCTGGTGACAGACAGTTCATCCCTAAGTCTCCAGGCACATTCCAAAAGCCAGTACTAGACAGGCTGCTGGAGCCCCATTGGTGGTGCACCTGAGATTTGCACACTGCAGAGTGAAGGGTGCCCTGTGGATGAGTGCGGACATGCACGTGGGTATGTGCGTGCTGTGTGAGCGTGTAGATGTTCCATGTACGCCTTCGCGTGTGTGTTGTGCGTGGTGTGTGCATGAGGGTATGTATGTGTTGTGTGTCCTGTGCAAATGCATGCCTGAGTGAACATGTGTGAACGAGCATGTACATGTATGTGAGTGTGTGTGAGTGTGCCCACCCGCTATAAAGAAGCGTATCTTTTGTAAACGCTCTGGCCCAGTTTTCATAGGAGAATCAAGAGCCCCCATCCAGTCAATTCCAAGATAAGCACACTTAGTCACATGAAATTTGGAGCTAAACCACTGAGCTAAGTATCTTAGTTACAAGTGGGGGTGGGGAGCCCGAAAACTCCCACTAGAAAACCTGCATGCCCCTCTACCTTTTCATGTGACCTGATCTCTGTAGTAAGTCCCAGGAAAACAATTCTGGGAGATGTGTGGTGCTCATCCATCCCGAAGGGAGGGGGAGTGGCTAGCTTCCCAGAAGGCATCCATAGTGCTCCCCTAATGCAACCTCTTTTCTCATGGAATTCAAGGGTGCCTTGATTTGAAGCTTACTTCCCTGTGGTCAGCATTAGCATTCCCCTCTAGTCCTGGGAGACATTCCAGAGGAGAACGGTATTTTTATTTTCCTTTTCCTCCAGGATTTGACAAAGGTTTCTCATGCATCACTGGGCTGTATTACAAAGTTCCGAGATTTTTTTTTCTCCTTTCCTCAAAGAAGATCATTGAGGCTGCAAGTAACCCTGGTAGCTGCTGGGAGATGGAATTCTTTAGAGCAAACCGCACGTTGCACAGAAGAAGAAGAAGAAAAATATATATACACAGCGGCAAAGAGTATTGCACAGTAGCACTTGAGCCCTCCACGATGCCAAAAATGGCACGAGAGTGACCCCAGAGGAGCAGTCACGGCAAGAGTGGAGTTGTTCGCCCTCTCAGAAGTAACCTGACGTGGAAGTTTCTGAAGGACACCTCTGGTTATTTCAGTTCCTCGCTTCCCAAATCTCTGTTAAATGGTTGCAAGCTGGGCTTGCTGATTTATCAACAGTAGGAACTGGGCCTGGAGCAGACTCTGGCTCAAGCTCTGGCTTCCCTGATCGATCGGCTCAGTTCTGGTTCAAAGGCTTTGCAGACAAAGTGCTGCCATCTGTAAAGTGGGCATGGGGAGCCCTTTCTCAGAAGACTCCCCAAAATGGCTGAAAAAGCAAAGTGTCATGCCTGTGGGCAAGTACTCCATTGCTGTTCAAATTATCAGTATAAACATGTGAAAGAACATTCCAGTATATCTATTTGTCAGATTCTGTTTGGCAGTTGAAAAATAAACATGATTGTGGGGAGCAGAGGAAATCCTGGATGAATGCATATTACTGACATGAACATAGCTTAGTCAAGACTCCAATGTCTCATGCTCATGGGTGTGGCAAAGCCTCTCCTGTACCAAGCTGAGAGGAATGGCAGAGCCTTTCTCTGATCCAAATATGAATGTTTACAAATGAGTGACCAATGTATGCAAAATTAGAAACTAAAGATTCCTCCTTTGGGATGACTGTGTTATGCCCAAGTCTCCCGGACCCCAAAGACCACCAAGGAGCAGATTCCGATGCAAACACAGTAGGGTCATTAATTACAAGTTCGAGCTAAGGGTCCACACTGTCACCAATGCAGAGGTGTACAGTGCAGAGCCCTGAGCTCAAGGAGAGGAGGGTTTTAATTGGTTAACAGGGAGGTTTGGGAAATTAAAGTTTAGCAGTTACACGATTTGGTGATATTCAGCAAGGGCAACTTTGTTACAGGGTGATTGTGGCTAACATTGAGCAAGCTATCTATGGACCTCAGAAATGTTAGGTATTTCTGTGCCATGAAAGTTCTACTACCAGGTGGTGGGCTGCCCAGCACAGATGCCCCACCCTGAGATAAGACACCTTCCCATTCTTGTGGTTTTCTCCAGGCTATTCCTTGGATAGGGGACTCCATTGTCTTCTTCCTGGAATTGGTGACCTATGGCCTAGTTCCTGGGACTGGTGAGTTTTGGGGTCCAGGATCAGGCCTAGTCTCAACTGCAGTGAGACTGTTCCCCTACAGAGACCTCCTGTTGAGACTAACCTCTCCTGCATAGCACGCACCCTGACGTGGTTGCTGGTAAGTGCCTTCCAGGAGAGCTAGCACAACCCACCCAGTCCCAGCTTTTCTATGCATGTGTCTGTCTGTCAGGTATCCAGGACAAACCATCAGGACGTGGTGCATGGAAGTGTTTGCACATGCATGCAGTTGTAAAGCAAAAGAGAAAAGCAATAAACAAATAAAAACAAAACCCTCTTAAATATGATCATTGCAAAGTAATGGCTTCCATGCAGGGAATAAAGCAAGGAGTGGGGAAGGAGGGTAATCGGAGTGTGAATAACAGGAGAAAAAAACCCTTTGTGACAAAGAGGACAGGACTCCTCTCCAAGGACGTGGCAGGGATAGAAGCCAGCTAGGGAAGAACACAGGCAGAACAAGATTTGGGGAGGTCAGAAGATCCAAAGTCTTTTGGAGCAATGAGAAATCATGTGAACCTTTCAAGCAGAAAAAGACCTGATTGATTACAAATTACCTGATGACTTCGAATGGGCATATTAGCTCTGCAGAGGAAGCTAGACAGTGGGAGTGAGATGAGAAGGGGGAACAGTGTCCCACCAGCCTGGAGGGCTGTGAAACCACACAGAATGCTCTTCCAGGGACAAACCCACCTGCATGCATGGAGCAGAGCCCAGGTATTGTTTATGTGGTGGAGGCAGTGAGGAGGGGAGAGGTTTGTGTCTTTAACTCCCAGGTGATTCTCATGTATAGTCATGGTCAAACTACTAATCCCATTGGATGTGATAGCTTTCACCAGTGATGAAAATTAAGATACTCAGTGATCCAGTGATCACGTAGTACATCTTGGAGATGGAAGCTAATTAATGCTAGTGGATTAGAGGTCACGAGGGTCAGTGGGGACGGGACGATGGGAAGCAGGAAGGATCCCTAGCTTTGAGGCAACAGTGTAGAAAGTCATCCCACTTACCCAATGAGTAAAAGGAAAGCAAAGCAGAGGGGCAATGGGAACTTCAGACATAAAGATTAAAACTGGGCGCCTTGACCCCCTTCCATGCTGTGCTTGTTAGATCTAAATTAATATAGTAAAAACCTAAGGATGGAGTGGAGACACCCAGCAGGCAGTTGATTAGAAAGCAGAACAGAATTCTCATTTCTGCCTGTGTCAGAACTGTTCAGAAGAACATTCTGGAATGACAAACACTATGCATGCATCTGTGGTATCCAAGGCAGAAGCTCAGTGACTTGAAATGGGTCTAGGATAGTATTTGTGAGGGACTTAATCTTAATAGAATTAAAAGTCAAGCAAATATTCAGCGGGGCAAATTTGTTCTATCACCCTGAATCAGTTTGATATGTGTAGCTGGTTCCTGTGTGTCACGAAAGAACTTAGAACTCTCTCCGCTGCCAGAGAACATGTCGAAGCCTCAGCATTGTTATGTCTCTCATGGCTGTGAGCAAATAACTGGCAAGAAGCAACCTAAGAAGGAAGGCTCTCTCTTTCTTTTTTTTTTTTTTTTTTTTTTGACCTATAGTTCCAAAGGCGTCTATGGCAGGAGAGGTTGCTGATCTCAAAAAACAGACTCCTCTTGGGAAGAGAGTCTATTTATCATTCCTTCCTTTATTTTGCATCTTCTGTCAAGAATCAAGAAGCAATGAACACTGCTTTTCAGTCTCCCTTCTCCCTTCTATTATGTCCAGAACCCCTAGCCCACAGAATGTTTCCCCTTCCCACCCCAGTAAACCCAATATAGACCCTTCCTCACAGACATAACAAGAGGTTTGTCTGCTAGGTGGTTGTAAATCTGGTCACGTTGACAACTGAGATGAACCATTACTCAGAGGAGGCTGCGGCCTTCTCAGCTAGAATATTGTAGTTGTCTGGCCATATTCCCCATGATCCTCCAGTATATATTCTCAACACAGCAGCCAAAACAATCTTCACAACTTGAGTCATGGCATGGATCTCTCCTGCTATATCCCTGTATAGTGGCTCCCCGTCTCGATCTAGTAAAAGCCAAAGTCACTTCAATGGTCCACAAAAAGCCTTACATCACTGGACCCTCTTTTGCTCCCCTGACTTCACCCCTTCTTCAGCACCCACCACAGTCCATGGTGTCATGTAATCAATGTGACTGTCTTGCTTGTTGTCTGCTTCTTTACTCCTAAAAAGTAAACTCCACCAGGAAGGAAATCTGCTTATTCATTCATTCATTCATTCATCCATTTATTTTGCTCACTGTTTTACTCCTAGTTCTTAGAATCTCATAATTTAACATATACTTACAAAATAACTAAATCAATCTATAGAAATTTAAGCTTACCTAGGTCATTTAGAAACGACTCTCAGACACACTGTAGAGAAGGCTCAGGGTTGGGTCCTGGAGCATCCTAGCATGCACAGCTGCATTATCCATTATGGCTATAATATCCACATGTGGCTATGGGGACCCTGAAATATGTTCTTCCAAACTCATCTCTTCTGAAAAAGCAGATGGCCCACTGGATCTTGAGAACTACCTGTTTAGTTTTGAAAAGAATATAAATTATCTTACTACTATAGTGACTTATGTTGATTATTACTTGAAATTTTAATACTTTGGGCATATCAGATGAATTTAACTGTGTTATTAATATTAATCTCATCCATTTTCTTTTAGTGACAACAAGGAATTCAAACAGTAGAAGCTTTAAAATCTCATATGTGGATCGTGTTATATTTTTTGTTAAACATGCTGATTAGGGAATGAGAAGAAAACAAAGCCAATAGGTTCTGTCTGGTAAGACAAGAGAAAACCCCAGGCAAGGTGGGGAGGGACGGGGGCAGAAATGGCTGCCTTGAGGAGGGGACAGCTAACCACAGGAGCGAAACGAAGGTGGCAAACTGACCAAAGGCTCTGACAAATGAGGGTGCATGTCACCGTCTGCGGAAGTGTTTCACAGAAGCTGCGCAGATGGAAGCCTACATTGGAAGGGCTTAACCACAGGATGAAGAATGGGGAAAGGAGCCTGGAGGTGTATCTCAATGGTACTGCTTGCCTACTTGAGAGGCTCTAGGCTCAATCAACAGCTCCACAAACAGTACTACAATAAGCCAAGGTTTTAGAAAGGAGAAGAAAAGAAAAGAGAAAGTGAAGAAAGAGAGACCACTTTGGACAACCCCGTCAAGAGTTTTGCTAGAGATAAAAAGAAAATAAATGAGTTCATGGGAGATATTTTAAAGAGTGCCATTGGTTCAAGGGATGAAAATTACTAAACTGATTCTTTTCAATAGATTTCTGAACATTGTATTGTTGTTATTATTACTTAGATTTCTCAACATTCATTAAATTAGGAACTAGATACAATAATAATGAGAAGATGGCATCTTTAAATGTTAAAGGTCGGGAAGGGTGGGATTGGGAGGGAATGAGGAGGGGGCTACTGCTGGGATACAAGTGAATAAACTGTAATTAATAAAAATAAAATAAATTTTTAAAATGTTAAAGGTCCTTGCAGAGCATCTTGAACAAATGTTTTGCACGACAAATAAGAATTGTGAGATTTAGCTAGGTAAATTGTCAATAGTATTTAGCAATGTTGAAACCAGAGGCAGAAATATGATGTCATTTAAAAATACAGGTAACATGTGTGTGATGTGTTTTATACATATTAAGACTAACCTATGTCCCAATATCAAGGGAGAGGTTTTTTGTTTTGTTTTTGTTAGTTCTGTTTTTTAGCTAGTAGGAAGTCTAGGCTGGCTTCGAACTATCCATATAGCCACAGAGGAACTTACATTCTTGTATCTCTCACATTCGGGAATACAGCATGGCTTACATATACTATATTTACAAGTTTCATTCATTTATTGTGTGTGTGCTCGCATAAGGATCACGGCATGAGCGTGTGGGCACCTTACAGCCGGCAGTTTCTCCTCTGCCATGGGAATCCTGAGGAAAACCTCACATTGTCAGGCTTGGTGGCAAGCACCCTCACAAAAGCCCAGACAGAGATGTTTTATGCCAGAATTACCAACCAAGCAACTAAAATTGTTAGAGTTTAGCTACTTGATTTATGTCTGCTTCTAATGAAAGCCCCTCAATGTTAGAATTATACATCCCTCAGTAGGCAAAATATGCAAATTGCCAAAGTTATAAATGAATGAAAACTAATATCCATGTACCCACCTCAAGCCTTGTTTTCCCAAAGAGTCCATTGATCACTTTGTAACCAGGCAGCAAAATTTAAAAAGCAACAAATTTCAACTTCAATACATTCACAGGCCTGAGAGTAAAAACAGCTACACAATGTCAGTGGGGTTTGCCTTTGAGTTCTATGAAACATGGCACACTGACTTCCCAAGTACATCAAAAAAACATAGTTTTATATATGGATGTGAAAATTCTAAGTGAATCAGACAGTATTTACAGAAAAGAGTCATGTTCAAGTACAAAAGCCCCTTCCTTTTTATATCTACCAAAATCAAATCTGTGACCAACTACAACTCCTCTTGGCAGAATAAAAACTTAATTCTGAGTAATCATCATTTGTTTCTGTGTATAAAATTTAAACTATCTAGAATGTTCTAAAATTAACAAAAATGACAAGTGATAGTAAACTGTTTCTGGGTTCACCTCAGGTCAACAGAAAGATACTGATTTCAACTCCACTGAAAATTGCACTTCTGTTTCTAGCACCCTTTAATTTGTAACGAATCTGTCTATAGCTTGATTTTTAAATAAATCAATATTTCTCAGTGCCTTCGGCCATTGTATTCAATAATATTTTACAGTATCTAAGTGGAACACCAGAGACAGATATGAAAAGTGAGTATTGGGAGGAAGGCTGGATCTCTAGTGTTCCCCGAGACATGAGTGTGAAGGCTTTGGCCTCTGTGTGTCAGTTGTTGGGAGATGATGGGACCTGTCAAGGTGGGCTGTAAGCTTTGCATCATTGAGGTTTCTGTTCTTAGGTAGGACCCTCACGACTTCTCTTTTGTCTTGAAACATGAAGTGAGCGGTTTCTGTTTCTCTCTCTTGTGTGCGGCTTCACACCACAAGTCCAAAGAAATGGCACAAACGAGCCACGGACCAGAGCCCCCACATCTGGGAGCCAAAATAACCCTTCATAAATTAGTCATCTCCAGTACCTATTGCAGCCCACAAAGCCACAGAAATGTGGGGATGTTTTGAGAGGTTCCTGGTGATGTGCTTGTTTGATACATCATCTTCTCCTGAAGGTTAGCTGGAATCACCTGCCAGGTAAGAAGGCCACCTTGCCATTCAAGTCTTATCAGCCAGTTTCTATCTCTGGTGCGCTGAGATATGTTTCTGCTTACTCGCCACAAAGATGGCAGATGTTAAGGGGTCTGAGCAAATGTCTATGGTGAATTTACCACATTCCTCACCTAGAAATGCTTATGAAGAGTAATATATTCTCTCAAGATGGTAGCCTGAGTTGAGTTAGTCTGTATCCCAGAGGGGCAAACTTTATTTAAGATTGAAATGAATGACTAATTTTCATAGAAAAGAGATAAATGCCCTTTCCACTTTGTATTCACCTGACTACTGACCCTTTTGTGGCTAATATGTAGTTTGTACCCTGTCTTCTGAGTCTCTGTCAATAACACCTCTCCACATCCTCCACCCCCTTTCTTTTCTTAACTTCCCAAGAGTCTCTGCTGCAGCTGGATCCTTCACCAGAAAGTTCTGGTCCCTAAACTCCTGGTGTCTACTTCCTCTGTCCTTCCCTGCACCTCTGGGGCTCCCCACCAGTCATCTCCTTGCACTTCCTGATGCTGGGGTGTGAGGAAGCTCGCCGCCTCCCACCCTCTGTTCCTTCTCCACTATGTCTGGGTGATCTCATCCCTCTGCTGAACTCTGACTGTTGCCAGGACTAACTCAAAAGTTTCCTTAGCGACAAAGGCCTACATAGAGAATCCTCCGGGCACTCCCCCCTGGATACCCTGAAAGTTGCCTCAACTCAATACATTCAAAAGCATGCTTGCTTACCTAAGTGTTCCTTTACCTGCAATGCAGGCTTCTCAGCAACCTGCACCTGCCAACCAAGTGATTTGTGACCTCAGAGACCCTGGTTTATGTGGAGGGGAACAGCCTCCTGGTTTCTTCATTCTTCCCCGGAGAATTGAGTGCCTTACATAACCAAGGAGTCGGTTAGTTGGGTTTTTCAAGGGTATGCCCTGCTAATCTGCCCCAGGCCTCTGTGTCTACCCTGCTGCTCTTTCTCAGAGTCGGCTGCCTTTCTTTCACAGCCCAACACGCCACCAAGAATCTCTGTAACGACCTGCTGGATGTGACCACATTAGCTGCAGTTAACATACAGGGGGCCGCAGAACCCGATTGTTCTTCACCTCAGAGCCATGGGGGAAAGATTCACCAAGAAGTGTATATAACCAAATGGAAACTTGATAATGCAATCGGAAGCTATCGAACATAATGCAACTCAGAAGCCCCACACTGCTAGACTGTCAGTAGGAAGTTAAGAAAAGCTGTTTGATGGGAGGCTTTTAGCAGAGACGCACTTACCAACTCAGTAAAAGTGCTCAGTGTGCATTCTTCCTCTCCTTGCATAGTCACTTGTCTATTTTGCTGTTTTCACTTGAATGCTTTCTTTGAAAATCACTTTTGACTATCAGAGGTAAATAAAAGGGACTAACCAGTGGTCAGGGAGTACTGAAATCAAAGAAACACAAATATGGACAACACACTTCCAAACTGTCAAGAGAGCCTCAAAAAGACTTGTGTAACTCTGGTCCGTAGAACAAAACACTGTCACCTCATGCAGCGTGGAAAGTGACAGTCTTACTACTTTCACAAACTAATAAGCAGGAAATTGTACGGCGAGTGGAAGAGTCGGCACTCAATTTCCATCTAAAACAATGAATAAAAAAGATAAATCTAAGTGGCTGCAATTTTCTGCCTTTACCCAGTAGTTCCTCCATGACAGTCATCCCCACCAAATTCAAAGAAAATGCTAAATGGAATTTTCTTCCTCATAATAAATCAAACTGCTGCCGAACTTCAAAGGAAGAATTAAATAGTCCTTTCCTTTCTCCAGAAAATTCTGTTTGTCTAGAACTAAGGAAGGAGGATAAGCAGATTGACACACAGCCCAAAGATAAATTTAGTCTGCCATCTCATATACTTGTATAGAAATGTTCATCTCTAATCCATATATTAGATACATAGACAAATAGATGTTAATAGACATGTCAATATAATATCACATGTATATATTGGAAACAAATTATATAATGATTATATTAAGTATAGTCAATATATTAATAACTTATGAATGGTGTTATGATGACTTCATTAATGGTAGAAATTACTAACTTTCTTTTAGGCAGAGTGTCAGGGTGGCTTTGAACTCATGATGCAGGCAAGGATGGCCTCAGGCTCTGAACCTCCTGCCTCCATCCCCTGAGTGCTGGGATTACAGTCATGCACCTCCACTCCTAGTTTATGCTGTGCTGGGAACAGAAGCTGAAGCTTTGTGCCTGCTACCTCGAACTAAACCAGAGCCCCACTCCAACTTTAATTGGCATATTTATTACTATTCTTACATATTATAAACGCATGCATGCTACACACACCACATTATACATAGATACAGATATGGATATGTTAGTGGGCAAATGGTGCTTTCTAACTGAGAAAACAATTTAAAAGAAAAAGAAGTTTGCTTAGATTACCCCTTCAGTAGCTTCTTCCACTGAGGTGTGGAAATCTCCCTCTAACCAGAGAATTTCCAGTGTGTGTTAACACCAAGTGAGCCTTTGTGGCTTTGAGGGTTTTTAAAGATCTAATTATTTGTATTTTGTGTGTGGATGATTTTTGGGTTTTTGCATGTTTGTCTGTATATCACTTGTGTGCCTGGTACCTGAGGAGCCCAGAGGAGGGTGACAGATCCGATCCCCTGCAGCTGGAGTTACAGACAGTTGTTCAGCAGCCTGAGGTAAGCGCTAGGAATTCAGCCTAGGTCCTCTGCAAGAGCAGCCAGTCCTCTTAACCTGCAAGCCATCTCTCCAGTGCCCCAGTGAACATCTGTAATTGGCTCCTGTACACTCACGTTGACCACTTGGAGGTTTCGCCAATCTTGTCTTTTTGATCCATAAGTTCTATACGTGATCCAGTCCTCTTTCAGGGTCTCGGGGTCTGCCTTGTGCAGGGGTGGCAGGGGCTGCTGCAGCCGCATGCACCAGGACACCACAGCCCCCACCCGCAGCGTGTGCATGCTGTGCTTTAGGAATGATAAAGCCAGACCCGGTGAATTACACCTTCAAAAAAAAAAGGCGGTCTCCCAAGCACTAGTCTACGCAACTGTACACAGTGGGACAGAGATCGGTGAATAAAGAGGAGCAGCCACCGCGGAAGCAGGGCAGGTGGGGTTCATTCAGAATTGCAGTACTGAGGAAAAGGTCTGTATCTGTGGACAAAGCTAAACGGTAAACAAACACTGAAGAAGCATCTTTGTCTATGAGGAGTAAAGAGAGAAACCGGGTTCCCTGCCCTTGAGAACAGTTTATCTTAGCAGGTGGGAGGCAATCAAGATTTTATAAACTGGCAGGGTCTCCAACAGGGTCCTGACAGCTCCGGCTCTCCTTCACCGCTGATCAGTGCTGTTCCAGTCAGCTCCGTGTGTTTCTGCCTACACACACACACACACACACATACACACACACACACACACACACACACACCTGCCTCCCTTTACCTGTATATTCAAAGGCAGTTTCTCAGAGCTCAGCAGCCCATTGAAAGGACTAGGACCCCTATGTCCAGGAGGCCATTCACATGCCAAATCATTCAAATGGAGTAAATGTTTATAATGAATTAGATCCTCTTAAAAAAAAAACACAACAGCTTTTTGTAACTCGGCTGTGGTGGTCAGCTGAGGTTCAGTGTGTACAAGGCTCACAGACTCAGACTTCATTTCTAGCTCTCAATGTGTTCTGCCCAGTGAAACATCCTTAAGCCCTAAATAACTTCCTGGGGAAGCTTCACCTCTTCTTCATTTGTCAGAGATTGGGAGGCAGGCTCTGGGGTAGTGGGTCTTCACTTTGCTCCTTGTCCTGTGAGTTTCCAAAGAACAAAACCCCCAATGCTTTATTTTAACTCTATGTGCATGTATTTCCTCATCTGGAAAAGATAGATGTCAGAGCAACAGCCCTTTGGGCTTATTGGGAATATTAAATAAGAAAATATGCATGATATACTTAATACAGCAGCAAGGCACATAAGTAGATAGTGGGCGTTGTTTATTAAATGAGATTATCGGTAGTAAAAACTACAGTTGCTAGGTAACAAGAGTATTTCATGATTGAACAGGTCTGGCCTAATGCTTAATATTATTGCTAAAATATGGAGCAATCTTTACTACTTTATCATTGCAAAGAATATATTTTATATGCCTGTTCTAAACAAAAAGATCTAGAACTAGCCAGCATCTCCTGTGGACAGCAAACAGCTACATGGCATCACACACTGATTTCCTATCACTCTGTGTCTGTTCCATTGTGCATGTCTTTTTAATGGACTGTGTGAGGCCTACACTCATGGTTCCCCTGGACTTTCAGGATCTTTATTCACTGTGACTTGTATTGGGCACAGGCCTTTGAGACACAGGAAACACCAGTGCTTTCCTTTGGAAAGCTGAGAAGTGTATTTCTCTACACCTAAAGAAAGGTAGGCTCAGCTGGGCATGGTGGTGCATGCCTGTCATTTAAGCAGTCAGGGAGGCAGAGGCAGGCCGATCTCTGTGAGTTTGAGGCCAGCCTGGTCCACAAAGTGAGTCGAGGACAGCCAAGGCTACACAGAGAAACCTTGTCTCGATCTGAGGAGAAAAAAAAAAAAAACATGCTAACAGCAGAAAAAAAAGGTGCGCTCAGGTATCATAGAACATGCTACACTGCAAAGAAGTGAAAGAGCAGGCAGAAAAATGAGAAAATAGAACATGCAGAATCATGGGTTCTTGATAGGGCTTGTCACTGCGAGGTAGTGCTAGGAGATAAGAGAAACTGTAGAAATGCTATGCATAACTTGAAGTTGTGGGGGGAAAGACAATGTCACTGGCCTAACCTGGGTTAGGTAGATTGTCCCAGATAACAGGCCATGACAGAAAGGTGGGTAGACACGAGAACTCTTCACACATTGAAGCTATATATAATCCCTAAAAGAGTAACGGCAAGTGTTAGATCCAAACTTGAGGTCTTTATCTTGCGGGTCCTCTGACTCACCTACAGATTGTTGCATGTTTCCTTCACGGAGTATGGAAACAATTTCACATTCAGCTATTTTAATCATCTATCTTCAATCACTCATAGACAATTCCTAACCAGTGACTAATACATTTGGGTTCTATTTAAAGATGTTTGAGATCGATGCCTGAATCACAGTGCTGGGACATCCTACTTGGTGTCAAATGTTCTACTGATGGCAAACAGAGCTTGCCTCTCACCTGAGATCATTCACACTGTCAGCTGGAGCTCCTCTGTTTCCATCTCTCTGAGGCACTCAATGGCCAAACTCAGGTCAGCAGTAGTAGATCACTGGCCAACTACTACACTTGGCCTTGATCCCTCTGTAATTTGTATGAAGGATAGTGATGGCATTATTGAAGAATGTGCGGTGATTTTGTCTGGGGAAGGAAAAGCAGAAGCTGAAGTTTGGCCAGGGAAGGGAGGCTTCATGAAGTTCGTAGAGCGACGGGATGCAAAGGAAGATGGATGCTGCTTGAATAGTTTCCACCATCTTCTATCTCCCTCCACTCTTTTCCGTCACAAAAGTAAACTGTCCTTATTAGTTTATCCTTGTCTCTTTGCAGATCATGTGAAAAAGTGGGGAAATACACAAATTACTTTGCAATGTCCTTCAGTAAGCTGACATGGCTTCCATGAGCTTTATTTTTTTCCCATAAGTTAGGCGGAGAAAGACGCTCCCTTGATCAGAAAGCCAATTGCTTGTTTTAAGAGACCAGCCATAAGACTACCCCAACCCACTGCAAATAAGGCCGATTGTCATCACCTCTCTTGGACTGTGGTAGAGGACTGGGGACACACATAATGATGAGCCCTGAAATGGACTTAATTGAGCCTAGATTATCTCAGTGTCTTGAGACAATAGTGATTTTGATTATCATGTCAGATTTTTTTTGTATTTCCAGTGTTTCTTGACATTTTCAGAGTTCAGTTGGCCACTGTGAGTTTTCCTGGCTCCAGAGACACAACGATTTCCCCATGTCTTGCCTGTCATTGGCCCAGATATGTCAGAACCCTCTCCGAAAACTAGAACGTCAAGTCTCACCATTTGCAGAACAACAACAAGACAAGAAGCCATAATACAGTCTAACAGATTCCCCACAGAAAAATCTCTAAGAAAGAAAATCAGTCTCCGTAGACTGATCATCATGGATCAGAAAGGGATGACACTGGCCATCCCCTCACCAAACACGCCAAACATGCATGGAGCAACTATGACTCCTGAGGGACCATGAGAGATGGAAATACAAACACAAAACATTGGTTTTTAGGAAAAGCAGCCTCATGTTTATGAATAACCCATCTTTTCAATAGCATTAAGAGCCTGGAAATACTGTCTGGTTTGTTTGTTTTATTTTTACTCTTCTTTTCTTTTTCTTTTTCTTTTTCTTTTTTTTTTGACACCTTACAAAAACTGCTCAAAGAATTTTAGTAACCTGTTCAATAGAGTCATAGGGTTGGTCAATAATAGACCCAGGGCTGTCCAGCTTCATGATTCACTTTGCATAAAAAGACATGGAGTGGGAAAGAAGCAATCAAAGACACAGTGTAGAAGAAAAATGGCGCTGTAACTATCAGAAGGAAGGGATGAGAATGTGATTCCACAGGGGAGAAAGCTTCATTGGTAAAGTGCTTGCTTTGGAGGAACCTAGGTTTAATCCTCAGGCCTCAGAGAGGGAGAAGAAAATCCAGGAGCGATGGTGGCACTCACTTAGAGGTCTAGGTGGGTGGACTCCTGGGGCGGGCTGGCTTGGTGATAGCACCCAGTTGTAGAGGTGGAGGTAGGTGAACCCCTGGGGCTAGGGACAGGCCAGGCTACCTTACTTCCTGAGTTCCAGGCCAGTGACAAACTGTCTCAAATGACTGGGTGGGTATTACCAGTGGGTGACGTCTGAAGGTGTCCTCTGGTCTCTCTGTGCACATGCATACGGGGACTCCCTACACAGAGATACACACATAAACACACACAGTCCCTTGACTGCTGTGGAATAGCAGGATCTCAGAACTGCTTTATGGTCCAACTCCAGTGAGAGAGGCGGGGGGTGGGGGGCTAGGATTAAAGAAGAGAACACCTTTAATCCTAGCATCTGGGAGGCAGAAGCATGCAGATCTTTGTGAATTCCAGTCTACCAAGCTCATATTGCTATCCAAAATCCTGGAACAGAAAACCACCTGAGGCTCAGTAGGACATAGTCAATAGGACCTCTTTCTCTCTGCATAGTTCTGTGATGTCAGAAGCCCCTTCAGGAAATCCACTATCACACCTGTGAAACACTTGTATTTATTTCCCACAGTAGATCAAAGCTGTTATTGACAACTTGATCTTGACCCGCCTTGTAGCTCTATAAAATTATAAGAAGGCATTGTGATAAAATCGCTTCCCCTGCATTCAATAGAAAATCTTAATTACTTTGCACTTTCGGTGTTCGAGTATCACAGTTGAGCTCAAAATAACATGATAACGAAAACATACTTTTATAGTAGTGTACAATGCAGTGTAATCTATTTAGTACCCCCAATCCTCTGGAGAGAGGCATAGAAATTTGTTTCCCAGTAGAAGAGATGGGAATAGTGGTTCAGAAGAAAAGCAAGTGTCTCCCCACAGTGCCAAAGCCGATGAACACAGAGGCAGCATTGCAGCCCAGGCTGGCCGACCGAAAGCTGAATGCCCTTTTAGGATACCATGTGGCCTCTTTGCTCTTTCTTCATAATCAAGGGTGACACTTTTAGAAGGTGGTTTCTTTCGTCAGCCTTCCCTCAGCAAAAAGCACGTTGATTCCCCTCGATCTTTACACCCATCCCTCAGCACAAAAGCCCTGAAGCTTACACAAATGCCATCTGTATCACTGAGACTGCTAGTATGTTTTTGTTGTTGCTGTTATTTTCTAGTGTCTCACACAGACTTAAAATCTTTCCCTCAGCCTACACTATATAACTGTATGACAGAACCATATAAGAATTGGAGCCAACAGCTAAACAGGAATTGGGTTACTATTTCAGTAGCAGCCTTAGAAAGTAAATAAAAAAGAAAGAAAAAAGAAAAGAAAACAAAGCAAAGCTTAGTCCATTTGAGTAAGACACTATTGTGCCAGTTAGGTTTTTTTTTTGTCAACTTGATACAAACTATGGTCGTCAAGGAAGAGGGAACATCAATTGAGAATTCCATCAGATTGGCCCGTAGGCAAGTCTATGGGGGCATTTTCTTGATTACTGATTGACATTGGAAGGCCTGGCCTCTTCTGACAATACCAACCCTGGCAGTTGCTCCTGAGTTGTATAAAGAAGCAAACTGAACAAATCAGGGGCTGCAAGCCAATAAACTGTGTCACTTAATGCTCTCTGCTTGAGTTTCCTATTTGCAGGGTCCTGCCTTGGGTTTCTGCCCTGAATTCCCTCAGTGATGAGCTGTGGCCACATTGTATAAGCCAAATAAATGGCTTCTCCTCCAAATTACTACTGCTTATGGTTATGTGACTGCACTAGAAAGCAAATTGGGCTACTGAGCGGCAAGTCTTCCAGACAAGCAGCTGAAATACCTGTATCCCTGCAGTTCTCAAGAGAAACAAATAGATGAGAAAAGGCACACACCAGTGTCAGTGTCTGCAAGTAAGCATGGCCACTGTTTTAGATTTCCTTTATGTGATCTGTCTTTGAACTCCCTTTCTAAAATTCTGTTCTTAAATGTATAAAATAAATAAATAAAACAACTGCATGTCCCAATCTGAGTATTCTACTGTGAGATGCAATTATGAAAACGATACAATATTTAAGATCAAGAAGACATTTCCCCATGAGAAGATACCCACAGACAAGCCTTGGAAGGCCGTTTCTGCTCTAGCCTCTCACCTGCCTTATGATGGAAAACATGTTTATGTTCCTAGACACTGGCAAGTGAGGCTAAGAGAAAGATGAAGGAGAAACAGTGCACACTCGGAAGAGATTGCCACCCAGATTCTAACCTGGAAGTGACAACGTAACAGGGGCCTGATTCTGCCAACAGCAAACACGAAAACCAACTCAGAAGTAGCGTGTCAGCTAAAACAAAGTAATCGGTCTAAAAAAAATTCTCTGAGCTACTTCTGCAGCTCATATGCTGCTCCGATAATTGGTGGTAGCGTCGTTTTTAGCAATTTAACAGGATATCATCAGCAAAAGCAAAAATGTCAAGGAGCTCACAGTGACATTGTTTCTATGTTTGTGAAATGGTCAAGTGATCCTTAAGCCAGGATAACTACTCTTGACTCGGGCACACCACTTTCACGGAGACCTGGAGATGGTTCGTGATTGGTACAGGGCAGAACGCTGGGCAGAGGAAGAGTTCCCACAGCTCAGACCCGCCAGTCACCCCTTCCTTTCTTGAACACACATTGGAAACAACCTTCAAGGTCTCAGTATTAAGTACCCAAGCTGGTCTGAAAACTCCAATCTGAGGGTCACACCATTACACAATGGATAACTGATGCTCCGTGTTGGCATCCTGTTGGTCAACTTTTAAGGCTCCTTAAACTTAATTCATCTTGCTTACCTTCTCAAAAGCAAGAGAGGATCTTGTTCATTCGTTTCCCCCATGTTGGAGCAAACAGTTAAAAAAAAAAAAAGCAATTATTGTTATCATGTAGCTGTGATTCCCTAGCTAGAGCTCTGCTTTGTTAATCTTGTAATAAATCAGGATGGCCTTGATTGGAAACATTTTTTTTATCATGGTGGACTTACAGCTAGAGAGATGGCTCTGTGGTTAAGCATGCTTGCTGTTCTTGCAAAGGACTAGGGTTCAGTTCAGAGTACCCACTTTGTGTGACTTACAAGTGCCAGTAAGGAATTCAGCACGCTCTTCTGGCCTCCATAGGAACTGCACACACACAGACACACACACACACACACTACGAATAAAATAAATGTTTAAAATAATATGCTGCCTTGAAATACATATATATATATATATATATATATATATATATTGTGGAAGGGTTAAATGTATACATTTTTATATATTATACATAATATAGTTTTATCTATTTTAGATGCATATAAATATATATATATATTGTGGAAGGGTTAAATCTAGCTAACTGAAAAATATGTGACACATGATCTCATATAGTTATTTTTATCAGAACACTTAATATCCACTCCTTTTGCAATTTCAACAATGTATCCTTTCCTATTTTCACCAGAAGACATAAGCGATCTTTTTCATACTCTGGTCTCTGTGCTTGTGTGTCTTTTGACTAACCTCCTTCCATCCTTGGCTTCTGACTAATCCCCCTGACCTCTGGGAACCGCCATTTTACCTTGGTTCCTACAAGGTCAATCCCTTAGATATTCCGTACGAACAGCATGGGAAGCTTCTCTCCTAGCACGTGTTTCCTTTGCCTCAGTGTCCTTCAGATTCATCCATCCTGTTGTAAATGACAGGGTTCCTTCTTTTTCACACCTCAGAGTATATCATTGCTTCTGTGTGCCACATTTTTCTTTTCCCTGGTCACCAGCTGAAGGGCGCAGACAGAGATCTGGCATCTTGGGTATTACAAATAGTGCTGTTATCAATATGCACATGGGGAGTCCTCCTCAACAGCCTGGCTCATTTTCCTTAGAGACAGGATGGTCACAGTGGTTCTGATGAGCCTCCTTGCTGTTTTCCACAGTGCCTGTACTAATTTGCATTCCTACCAAGAGTATTTGTACTGGAGTTTCCTTTCCCCATAACCTCACCGACATTTATTTCATTTTGTCACTTTGATAGCAGCCATTCCAACAAGACCTTGGTAGGAACTCAGTGTGCTTTTTTGTTTACATTTCTCTGCTAATTAGTGAGGTGGAGCACTTTTCATACACCTGCTGGCCATTTGTATGCATTCATTCTAGAATTACCTATTCATATTCTTATCTACTATCTTAATTATCTGCTTTTTGTTGCCACTTGCTTGGCTTTTTGTCATTGTTTTTGATGTTTTGCTTTTTGGTTTGATTTGGTTTTGTTTTGTTTTGTTTTGTTTTAATCAAGTGGTTGAGCTCCTTGTACCTTGTAGGTCTTAACTCCTTACTTGTTGGTAGACAATTTGAAAGTATTTTCTCCTTTGATGTGCATAAGTTTTAGTCTGATATAATCCTATTTGTCCATTTGTTGTTGTTGCTGCTGCTGCTGTTGCCTAAGCTTGTAAATGTGGCCAATGTCATGGAGTTTCACCTATATATTCATCTACTGGTTTCACATTTCAATCTTTTTTGTTTGTTTGTTTGCTTATTTTACATATATGAGTACCAGATCCCAGTATAGATGGTTGTGAGCCACCACGTAGTTGCTGGGAATTGAACTCAGGACCTCTGGAATTGCAGACAGTGCTCTTAACCACTGAGCCATCTCTCCAGCCCCACACTTCAATCTTACACTGAAATTTTTAACCCATTTTGAACGGAATGCATGGTGAGGAATAACGATCTAATTGAATCCTTCTGCATGTGCCTATCCAGCTTCCCAAGACCATTGAGGAGACTGTCCTTCCTGCCCCAGACAGGTCCTTCTCTCAGAAGCTGAGGTCCTGTCCTGCTGCTGGGACATGTCTTGAGGCCTCAAGAGACTGTAAGGGGCTTCCTAGCCCTGAGGTTTACTGGAGCAAGCCCAGTACTGGCATTTAAGATAAAGTATTATGTCTAATGTGCTCTTTCCCACAGCAAACAGTATCTCAATTGTGTTGCTCTGGGAAGTTCGGGGGAGAAGTAATGCAAGAAACTGAAACTGTCCCGGGGCCCTCCTCAGCAGTCCCACCATGCCACACCCAGAAACAGCTCCCTGGGCTCCTGTGATGCTATCCCTGAGCGTGGATGCTTGTTCAAGCTGATGCTCCGGGGGTGGGAAGGAGGCAGGATACTGGAGTGCTGTGTTCTACCACCCAGCTGTGCCCCCAGGCTGCGGCCTGGGCTTGAACGGATGGCAAACAACTTTTCAAGCTCAAGTCATTTTCCCCCTTTCTTTGTTCCATTCCTTTCTTTTCTTTTTTTCTTGGTGGTGGACAAGTATTCATTGTTGGTTACCCATAGCTCCCCTCCCAGCATCAGGAGGGGAAAACTCTTGAGTTTTCCTCTTCCACTGGGAGTCAGTACCCATGAAAAGGCCTCAGACTCTGTTTCCTGCAAACAGAGCACAGACCCTAGATCCTAAATCCACGCCGTCTGCTCATTCACTTAGCACCCAGGATGCTATTATTTCCACAGGCACAAGTAAGGAGCACAAAGCAACAACGATAAAGGCTAGTTTCCCAGGAGGACAGCCTCGAGGTTTTCCCGTTTTTAACTATCACATTCTCCTCCATTGGCCACTCTTGTTCTTTAAATGTCTTGCCCTTTGAGGCTGAGATACCACTACGCTGCATCAGCTCTCTATGTATTTTATGAATCATTAACTCCTCCCTGGCATGAGAATGAACTTTAATTATCTTCCTGCTCAAAACCCTGCTCCTGAGTCTACAGAAGAGGCAGAGAGCAAAACAATTTTAAAAGGTGTTTCTCTGCTGTCATCATGCAGAACGTATCATATTGCTGTTTGGACCTGTGTGGAGAAGGAAATCTGAGACTATAACAAAACCTTACAGAGATGACATCGCTCAGTTGGTACAGTGCCTGTCTACTAGGCACAAAGCTTTGGGTTCTATCCCCAGCACCAAATAAATTGGGGCTACACTTGGAAAGCTGAGGCAGGAGGAGAATTTGACTGCAGCCTGAGATCTCGTCAAACAAAAAGCAAAGGTGAAAGAGAATTTTGGGTGACTAGGGCTGCATCTCAGCAGTGAGGTGCTCACCCAACATGCAAAAAGCTGAGTTTGATCCCCGAGCACAGCATAAATGAGGCTTTTATCCCAGCACTCAACACACATGGGGTGATGGAGGGAGGATCAAAAGTTCAAGGTCATTCTTGCTATGTATCAAGCTTGAAGCTGTCTTCAAAAATCCTCTCAAACACATACACACAAACAAAGCAAACAAACAAACAAAAAAACAACTGTCTTAGTTAGGGTTTCATTGCTGTGAAAAGACACCATGACCAAAGCGACTCTTTTAAAGGAAAACATTTCATTGGGCCTGGCTTGCAGTTTAGAGGTTCAGTTCATTATCATCATGGCAGGAAGTATGGCAGTGTGCAGACAGGCATGGTGCTGGAGGAATCAAGAGTTCCACATCTTGATCCACAGGCAGCAGGTGACTGGGTGTCACAGTGGCTTGAGTAAAGGAGACCTCAAAACCTGCTTCCTCAGTAACACACTTCCTCCAACAAGGCCACACCTCCTAATAGTGCTACTACCTATGGGCAAAGTATTCAAACACATGAGTCTATGGGGCCATGCCCCCTCAAACCACCACACCAACCAAACAAGTCTGCATGGTAAACACTGTCCTCTGTCCTCGGAAGCTCAGGACTTTGGCAGCTTCTCCAGGAGAGCTGGGTTTGAAGCATAAGTAACAAATTCTCTGACTGTTGCTTCCTTTCTTGTTTACCTCTGGAACCTGTTGGCAAGAGCTTCAAAGAAGACTGCAGGTGACCTGGATTCACGAATGGCAGAGCTCACTCCTACAGGCATTTCCTACCCCCACAACATGCCACCAAAGAGGTCAACGGTCAAAACTGCAGTCAAAGCAAAGCAAAGAGATGAAGTCTTGCACAAGGAGCCTCAGAAGTCACCATGACGCTCAGGCATTATGGTGCTGTATAGCATTTAAGTGTAGCAAAAACCTATAATGAATAACTTTGCCGAATTCACCAGGTTCCAAGGTGTGTGCTTCGATATGCTCCTTGGGAAACCCAGGGCAGAGAATGTGATGGAAGAAAAGACGCAAATTTACAAATAGAAGAAAGCAGAAGAGACTTGGGGGCTTCAGGGTGTGAAGAGCTTGAGACAAGAGGTGCGCTGAGCAACTGATTTGACACGTCTTCCCGATCCACAAAGGAGCTGTCTTCCCTCTTCTCTGGCTAGACAATCATGGTAGATTAAACCTCGGCAGCTAGCTTTTGTTTTGCTTCTGTTTTTGCTTTGTTTTGTTTTCAGTCAAAAGGGAAAGGAGATGCAACACAGCTTCTGAGGACACCTGTTACATTATTCTGCTTTTTGTTCTCATCTGAGATGGGGTCTTATATAGTCCAAGCTGGCCGTGAACTCACTGCCAAAAATAAGCCTTAACTTCCAATCCTCCTGCCCCACCTCCTGAGCTCTGGGATCACGGGCCAGTACCAGCAGGCCTGGTTTAGCCTGGTTTAGTGGAATCGTGGCAAACTCTCTGCCAGCTGAGTCACACAGCAACTCTGCTCTGCAACTCCAGCTGCTTTGCCGTCTAGACTTCTTGACTCAGCAACTGCCATCCCCATTGGCATGGAGGCCCCAAAGTGAAAGGGATCCAGCCTACTAGGTCTGGTCAAGGCTCAGTGTGTCATCCGGAGCAGAGAGGACTCAGCTCCATTGGGGAGGCATTGTGGCTTACATCACTAGAGAAGGAAAATTGTGACCAGAGAAGTTCATTTTCTCAGGGCTGAAGAAGGGGGGGGGGTATGTGGGGAGGAGCAAGTTGGGGGGGGTATGTGGGGAGGAGCAAGTGCGGGTCTTGAAAGCGAGTTCACCAGCTTAAAACTTTGTGACTTTTTCTTTTCTTGTCAAAGGTGTTCTGGAGAGCAGAGCGTGTAGAGAGCGTAATAAAAAAAGAGTCTAAGAGGATGGAGGACCCCCACCAGAGGACTGGCATTTAGAGATAAATGGACTGTGAGAGGTTACTGGAACTGCAACTCCCTAGCCAAGCTCTCTTTCAGTCTGTGGAAAGGCGATGAAAACGGCTACGAAGGATTCTTTGTGAGAATAAATAGGACAGGAGCAGACTCTCCTAGGCTATGTTTTTCGCATTGCAGATTAATAAGAGGCAATTATGTAATAAAAAAAATTTGGCGTTAATTGATACCAGTTAAGCACAACCAGAGTTAGTCCTATTAAGTCCTATTAGGACTGAAGAGATTCCTTTCTTTTTCCGTTGCATGGAAATTTGACATCTTTTTCCTGTCTTCCAGCTCATCCCCAATTACAATCCACTAGAAATGGGACAGCAACAAGAGCCATTTAATGTGTCACAACACAGAAGAAAAAGCGGCAGGAGAGGAAGCTTCTCGCTAAGGATAGAAGAAACCTTACAGCACGATGCGTGACACGTGCTCGGTTCTTCTGTTTCCTCCCTTCCAGTTTTCGCATGGGCATTTTTTTTTTTTTTACCTTTTGGTGTATGTGTGTGTGTTATTTTGCTTTTTTAAATTTTCTGGCCACAGTGTTATTCCTGGAGGATGCCTTTTTTTTTTTTTCCGGCTAGCCTCCCCCACCAAGGACATTGGTCTAAATAACATCTTGATATTGTAAGGTCTATA
Organism: Pachyuromys duprasi; assembly: GCA_028658305.1. Classification (NCBI taxonomy): domain Eukaryota; kingdom Metazoa; phylum Chordata; class Mammalia; order Rodentia; family Muridae; genus Pachyuromys; species Pachyuromys duprasi. The sequence continues at coordinate 68,174,836 of CM053760.1, forward strand.
CCTTCCCTTTAATGAGTCAGGTCTGGAGGCTGCATTTCCCAGAATTGAGATGGTAATGAAGTCATTAGTTTCTTCCTACTTGAAGCCCTGGCTAGAAAGCAGAATTCTATGGCCAAAGCCTGAGTGGGCTTTTTTTTCTTCTTCTTCTTTTTTTTCATAAATCTCACACCCAGTATAGCTGTAACACCTGTTACATTTTCCCAGGAACCTGAGCCTAAGACCATTTCCAATTTATTTGCTCTTGCCCTTGCACAGGACGCTGACAAAGGCCCAGCTCCCTGCTTTCTAAGGCACTGCTAATTGAAAATCTCTGGCTGGTGCAAATGTGAACTCAGACCCAAAGAGTTCCAAATCAGGGCCCCAGTGGTCATTTCCTCCTCTTTTTAAAAATTCGCCTCTATAATGCAGGTTATACAAGATTAATTTGTTAAAGGGAAAAAATAGTCATTGAACCCTTGCCCCTAATAAACTTTCACTTTCCCTGCACCATTCTTAAGAAAGAAAGAAAGAAAGAAAGAAAGAAAGAAAGAAAGAAAGAAAGAAAGAAAGAAAGAAAGAAAGAAAGAAAGAAAGAAAGAAAGAAAAGAAAATCGAGGGGCGATAATAAAGCCCAGGGACCAGCTACAAGGCCCGTTCTTGTGAGAATGGGAAGGGGGGGCAGGGCAGTGCATTTGATCTTGCTATGTGCTTTTAAAAATCCTCCCTCCTCACTCCTTTTGAACACAAGAAGGGGAACAAAATTGAGTCTGGGGTGATTGAGGATGTGTGAATGCAGACCAAGGACAGTTGTCAAGTTTAAAAAGAAATTCAAAAACTTAATAGTTTAAAGGGGAAGAAAGATTCCTACGGGGTCCTTGAAGGGGGCCAGAGCTGGGTTTCCCCTCCAGAACTGGAGGGGGAAATGAATCATTTCTGGGTCTAGTCATGTCTGTGAGGGGAAAAACAAATCTGGAAAACAAGGACATGATGAAGTGACCCAGCTCTCCAGTGTCAGACAGCACGTGACAGGGAGAGAGAAGGCAAAGAGGAGTTGATGTCAGCACTTTCCAGGCTGTGCACGCCTCTGCAAGTCTAAACATCAAATCCGTGGGACCTAGAAATCCCAGCACCTCACGTGTTCCTTCCTCGGGCCCTCACAGAGACCTGGCCCTTGGATTCTGCGTTGTGCTTCACTGACATACTTCTGTTGGTTGTTTGGCCAATCTGGGGTATGTTGTTGTCTGTGCAGGTGTCTTTCTGGTGTTCACTGTAACTGTCTAAGCTAGTGTCTTTATATGTTTCCTCTTTAAGGGACATTCCCATATTGTCCCTTTTCTAGTATTTGTGGACATGGTCCGTGATAAGCTTTGAGTGGTGAAGGGAGTGTGTTAATTAATGGGAAGAGGCCAACATGTCATTGAAGACCCAGAAGTCACTTGCATTTTAAGCAAGCATCGAATGGACTGTGTTCCTTCAACATAAATGGTTGTGGCTCACTTGTAAAATGTGCATGTAGTTGTAAATCCAACATGGAAAAGAACTGAGATTCTGAGAACCTTCAAAAAGTTCTCAAGCCATGTAAGAGTCCATCTAAAATAGATTTGGGGGAAGAAATGAGACAGATAGCTCAGCGGAGAAAGCCTGGGCTGCATAGCCTGGGAACTGGAGGACCCCAGCAACCATGTCAAGAGCCAGGCAGGTACGGCAGCCACCTGCAGTCCCATCAATTGACAGGCAAAAACAGGGGAGCCCCAATGCAAGCTGGCTAGCTATACCAACCAGAAATGGTGAGCCCTGAGTTCAGCAAGATCCCCTGACCCTTTTTGGTAAAGCAGGGAAGAAGGCGTCAGACCTTCACATGTATCTACACCTACATACATGTGCCTCCACAGATGTGCCCATAAACATTCAGACATGCACACACACCCAAGAAAGAGAGAAATGGATTAATTTTATTGGCAAGGTAAGAGGCACCTCAGAGATCATTGAATGAAGCACTTTTTATTTTCTTTTTCTTTTTCATGCACGATGGCTCATACCTTAAATCCCTGCGCTCAGCAGATAGAGGTAGGTAGCTCTTTATGAGCTTGAGGTCAGCCTGGTCTACACAGTGAGCTCCAGGCCAGCCAGCCAAAGATGCATAATGAAACCCTGCTCCAAGCCAGACCAACTAATAAATAAATAAAGTGCTTTTAAATGGACCTACCTAAAGATTCTCACCTTTGAAAAATCAAAACAGGTCAACTATTTTCAATTGCATATTTCAAATGAAGTACTAGTTAAGATCAGATGAGCGTTATGCTTGGACCTTGTTATTGTTTCATATGTCCTAGGCAAACTTAGCAGTAGTTAGCCCTTGGACATAGATGGTGGTACACTTTATTTAGTTCCTTGTTTACAATTGCCTAAATGGTTTTTACTTTGCCTGAAATAAATCTCAATTTCACCGAGAGCTTCAGTATAAAAACTGAAATACTTGGAAAAAAATCAATCATTCATTTTTAGCCGATGTCAATCTTCATCTAAGTCCTGGATCTACTTGCATTGTCTAGGGTCTGTCTGACTCTAGCATCCTGCTCGGCCCCTCCAATTCCAATTCCATAAACTAAGGGGATTTAACAGTATATGAATTCTAATTTGAAACAGGTTCACAATTTAAAAATCAAATGGATTTGTAAACAATCTACAATGGACTTTGTTTTGTTTCTGTCCTCTTCACATACTATAAATACAGTGTATAACCATTTTATCCAAGAAATTTGGTGCTCTTGCCACTGATCTGAACATGAAAGGCGACTCTCACAGAGAAAACACACACAAAACCAGACTGTCAACAGACCGAATAGAAAATTTTCAATAAACAAACAAAACAAACAAACAAAAACGTGGTTTGGAGATAGTACCCTTATCATCTGTCACAAAGAATCACTAACATTGATTCACTTGGTGTACCTTCCCCTGTCTCCAGAAATTTAGATTACTTCTAGAATCTTCTATCTTCTTTCTATTATTGTTTGCCCTTCTTACTAAGGGAGCGATTCTCTGACTCTCTGTTGACCATAGCCATGCCTCACCCTTCCTTCTTCCACACTTGGTGACTGAAATCTAAGAGAATTCCACTTGACCACTGGTTCCCAGAGGGCTCAGCGCTCTGTTGCAGCTTTCAGTCAGATGTTAGTATCTTGCTTGATCCTGTCGCTATTTTATATGTGTGCTACTGATGAATTCTGGTCATCATATTCTTCCCTATAGCTCATAATTTATTTTCAAAGAAACTGTTACATTCTTTATGCTAGTAAAATGTATCTTTATCATAATCATTACTATCATCATCATCATTACTATTATTATTGAAAGCTGAGCAAAAAAAATGCTTAAGCCCAACACCATTAAAGAAAACATGGTGGTAGTGTTGGAAAGAAAATTGCCAGTAGGCAAGGGTGCAGTTCAGCTTCTGCAGAGAGACCTGTGTGACTCTAAATATGTCACCTCACCTCTGGGGCTACGGGGATATCGTCTAAAAGATGTTCAAGGGGCAGGACAGGAGTCTCACTAAGCACACCTTTGTTCCTCTGTCCATCCATTAACCCATAAATCTTATGTGAATTCCTGCATGGCAAATGCAACATTGATTTTCTGCAATGACCAATGCCCAAGATCCCCCAAGCCTGCGATTCCCTCACCTCAGGGACCTGCCTGAATCTTGTCTTGTCTGCACTCAGAGACGTTCTTTTGTCCCAGTACTATTTCCTATGTCCTTGTGTTGTTCAAGGCAGATACATCAGCGGGTGTAGGTAACCCCTCTGATGAATCATCTGAGAAATGCCCGATGAACCTGAGATCGGCTGTGTCCATAAGGCCTGGGTCACACTAAGGAATTTCCCACATTCCCATTTGTCCTTAAATTCCCATTCAATGCCTAATTTCTATTCCTCTGTGAGACAAGAATGAAAATTGGAATACTGATCAGAATTAATCAAAGTTCTCTCTATTTCAGGTACTAAAAGTTAAAAGACAGAATGATCTTTAATTTTTTTCCTGGAGAAATATTCAGATGTTCTTCATTCGTCCCTATAGTGCCCCAGAAAAGCCTTACCTCTCTCTCTTTAAAATTAAGGTTTCCCCTTGCACAGCTCCTTTAATGCAAGTGAAAATTCCAAATTCCTCATTTGTCTAGCCTGAAACCCCCTACACATTCCCACAAACTACTTCTTTTTCTCTCTTTTTAGCAGGACTCCCCTCTCTTTAATGAAGAGAAGTTCAGAGGGTTTTTCCCATGAATAGATGGCAGGCACCTGGGAGTTATGAATTTTAAAGTGATCATTTTCTTTCAGCCACACCGGACAATGGGCATCTCCTTTTGACTCACTTTCACAGCTTTGAGAGGCTCTCAGATCAGCCACATTCCAATGGGACGGGAGTCAGATCAGAGCTGCGCTGGACAGCGTCAAGGTCTCACAGAGAAAGACAGGGAGCAGATGGCCCGCACCAAGCTCTCCTCCCCCTTTCAGCAGGCAAAGACAGGCGATGTGGGAAAGCCTTCGCCCCGGTTGCCTATTGATCCCTGAATAGAACCACCACATGCCACCAGCCTGTAGGTATGAACCTCTGTTAACAGATGGTGAGATCATTATGAGCAATTAATTCCTTTAATGTATCAGTGGGAACATGTTGGGAAGGATGATGCAAGCGCTGACTGAATAGTGAGCTTCTCACTCCTGGGGGAGGGGCGGCAGGAGCCACCTTGGGGGGCTCTGGGGACATCTTCCCAGGCTGTGGCTCTGTCCCAGGCCCTGGACAGGAGCTGGGAGCCAAGGCCAGGCAACCCAGTGTGGTTTTCATTAACTCGCTGCAATCCCTCCCTTCCTTCTTGATTAATGCCAGATTTATCTCTAGGTCATTCTCATAAACAGGAACCATCCGAAAAACACAGAGACAAACAAAAACAGTATCTGTCCGTAAATCCAAAGAGGCATTGAGGGGCCAGTTCACTAAAATCAGCTCAGGGTAAGGTCGGGGGTCACTTTTGCTAAACACATCTGTAGTCCTGACAGTTCTAAATTTAGAATGACTACTCCAACAGATACAGAGGAATGGTAAATATAAGCGTAAGTACATAGATGCAAGATGGGTGTGTTACACAAACACGCACACACACCACTGATAGACTCTGAAAATGGTATGTTCCAATACATTATAAGTGGGTTGTTTTAAAGCAGGTATTTTAAAATATCAAGTTGCATATATATATATATAAAACATATATATACGTATATATATATATAACTTGAGTAAAGGACATACATAACAAATTAACGCATATAAACTGGGATCCTCTTAAATGTCAGTAATAATTGTGAGAATGGTTCTCATTGGCTAACTGGAAACCTCTGGATTTGTTTTCAAATACTGATCAATGTAATGAAACTAGCACCGGAGCATGTTTCCCTACAGTCTTTAAAATGAGAGTCAGGAAGGGTGCTTTTCATGCTTAGGGAAAAGTAGAATCTTATGAAGCAATGTAGGTCCTTGGACACTTAGGTTTTAGGAAGATATAAAACTCAGGAGCAGGAAATGCAGGCAACAACTAGTTTAATTCATATTTAAATGGCACTTCTTTGCTTGTAATGAAGATACTCCAGTAGTGTCTCTGTTCATGAAATTTACATAACTATACAATAGCTTGCCTAAATGAACAGCAAATGGCAGTTAACCTTGAAGTGTATTATCTTAATTGAATAAATCTGGTTTTAATTCAATAAATTAAAAACATAAAAACCATATCTCAAAGGAGTCTTAAAAGCAGACTCCCTTCCTGGGAGTGCCTGCCTGGGACTGTCTGCCTTGGACTCCTCAGATACTGTTCAGGACGGCTTCCCAGCTCTGAAAGTGTTCCCGTACATTGTTCTTCCATCATGGCTTCCAGAACAAATCAATGTCACTTTCTGGACCTCATTGGTGAGAACATCTTAACACTAAATCCAGACATGTAGGCCTACTGTGTGAGAGCAGTCTTCTGGGATTCTAGTCACGCCATCAACAGGAGATGGTTGATCCTCCTTAGTCAAATTCTACATTCTATATTGTGAGTGTCTTAACACGCACACACACACAAGTTAAGGAGAAAAAACTAGGGATTATTTTCATTAATTTCTTTTGCATAGGAAAGACAAACTCTCACCACTTTTCCATCTAAATCAGCTTTACATGGATCATAAATTCCTTCAAGGCAGAGGAATCGTCACCGGACGCAGAATCCTTCCCTCCCAAAGTTTGTTAGTTAATCAATGCAGTCATGTTTCAGTGATTATGTAGTTAAGGAGAAGAAACCCCACAATATGTTTTTATTTGCATGAAACAACTTAATGAGGCGTCACCTGTGCCTTACATCGGTGTGCTGGGGAAGCAAGCGGAAGAGCACAGGTGTTCTCAGAGACCGCGGTAGGGTTTTATGCATCAATTTAAACACTCTAAATCTAAAACCATCTATTGGAATCCAACAGTGCACATTGCTAAAAAGTCCCTCACATGCACACAAATAAAAATCATTGTGAAGACATTCTTGGTTTCTTGGCTGGCAAGAGAGGGGGGAAAAAAACAGGTCGTAATTCATTCTTTGCTCATTCTCACAGCATTCACTATTGTACCATCTGCAATATACAATGTACAGGCTCAGCCATAACCCGTACGGCGGGAAAAAAGAAGCATTCACACTGTGAATTACCATTTCTCCCAGCATCTAGCCCTAGTCAAAGACAGCACAATAATAAGCTAGAAGCTCCTTTGTCTGTTAAAGATTGTTCTTCATTACTACATGAAAAGCAAATTGTCTTTGTACAGAGGAAGAGTGGCACGCACGGCCATGGGAGTTGGGGGGAGGGGGCTGTCCCTCAGCCTGACCACCTCACAGCCGGCAACGTTGCTCTTCCATCTTCTCTGCCAGCCCACCCACCTGTGCCTTGGAAATTATTTTACCCACAGGCTCTTTGGGGTTGGTTCCTTGTTCCACTGATGCATGGTGGAGACTCAAGGGAAGGTTGGCTGGATAGTTTGAAGCTTGTGTCCACATACAGGTTCTTGTTTTAAATCACTTCTGTATATCCCTTTAAAGGTTTGGGACAGGTGAGGCTAATCATGAAGCATTGCTTTTCTTTGGGGGCTAAATGGCACAGGCAAGTCTGAGTGGGCCATTCGGCCTCTTAGAGACCACAGGAAAAGCTAGCAATGACCAAAACTTTGACATAGCAGACATACCTGAAAAGTGTGGCCACACAGCAATGGCGCAGGGTAAGAAGTGCTATTGTGAGAGTTCAGGAAGCAAACAGCTTAGAGTTGTCTCACACAAAGAGAGAGAGGATCCTTATAACATGAATCCATCACTACTAAGACATTAATGATCAGAGGGCTTTCTTTCTTTTAGGTGTCAAAAATCCCAACAAACCTGTAACATAACAAACTTGCTTTACAAAACTTTCTGAATTTAAAAAAATTCTTGACTGTCTACTCATATGCAGACCACGCTGACTTTTTTCTCCCCCCGCCCCAGTGGCATGTGTGTCTGTGTGTGTCTGTGGATGTGTGTATGCATTTGTGCACGTGGGTGACCACGAACATGTGTGATGACATTAGCGCTCAGTGTCAGGTGTCTTGTTCGATCTCTAACCACCTTAGTTTTAGAGACAGGATCCCGTCGCTTACCCTGGAATTCCAGAGATCCTCCCATGTCAGCCTCCCCAGCACAGAGACTACTGTTCTGCCAGGGTTTTTACATGAGTCTTTGAAGATTCTGTCAGGTCCTCATGCTTGATCAGGAAGGACTTAAGTGACAGCCATATCCCCAGAACCACCGATTCTTCATTTCAAATCTCAAAGAAAAATTACTTACTAATAACAACTGGCTTGATCCCCAAGAGGCCATTACCAAAGTATGTTAGCTAGAATCAAGTTCATTCATCTACAAGGCAGGCAGGGACTAGCCGGATGAGGTACATGACCTGAGTATCAGCAGAGATGTATTTCAGTTTGTGTGTTTGATGATTTAAAGAGTTGAATTCACATCAGGCACTGTAGAAGTTGATTGCAGAAGACTGCATGTACCATAACTGTTTCTACCCGGGTGGGTTTTTCAGTGTAAATTTGGATAAAGCTGTGTATAACGAGGCTTTAAAAATGTCACTCTTCCTTACACACAGTAGGCTTACAGCAAATGCTAGCCAGACTGGAACTTATTATCTAGGCCAGTTGGATCTTTAATCCATTTCAAGATTCTTGCCTCAGCCTTCTGAATTCTGCCATTACAGGGATGAGCAACCTTGCCAGGGTACTTCTGTGGATTTTCCACTATATCATGCTTGAACTGTCAACTTGAAAAACTATACAATGTTTATGAAGGTAACCAGAGTAATCCTTGTCAATTCTAAAATGCTGTTAAACATCCCACATTCTGAATGTGGTATACCTAACGAAGAAGCCCAACTCTTCCTTCTAAGATTTGTCCATAGAAGCCCAGAGTGTGTTTTTGCCATGCATTGTGTGTCTTAAGGCCAACCTAGGACTCCACAAGGCTCATCTTGGACACTCATGATGCTTATGCCATCAGGAGATAGGGCCATCTGTTAGAAAGTGTTAAAAAAAAAAGTAATGAATCACATCAAAAAAAAACACCTGCCTGCAAAAGTAGTGTCATCCCACACAAAGGAACAACTTTTAGAACATGTGATCTACTCGCCAGCTCAAACCATGTGCTCATTTGTCTTAATTCATCTAACACTAAAAGTAACTAGTGATTTCTCTCCCTCTTTTTTGAGAACACGTCAGTTCCTTGAAAGTTTGCATGCTGACTTCTAAATTGTTGCAACGAATATATCTTATTCTTTTAATTTTCAGCTTGAATGCCCCTTCTTAATTTAGAATGACAACATTTGCTCTTCAACTCATAAAACAAAGTGTTTATTAACTCTCCTAGTTCCATCTTTTCTTACTCTCAGGGAAACACTTTCAATTTGGGGATGGGGTGGGTGGGTGGACTCAAACTAAATTCCTCGCTTTCTCCCTGCCTCCTTGGCAGCAATTTCTCCATTGCTGAAGACATGCAGAGGGCACATTGTAGAGCAGTCATTCCTAACCAGGGACAAGATGGCTTCCAGAAGGCATCTAACTCAAGCCACACGTGATTGTCACATGGAGGCATGGCTTGCAGAGGTCTAGTCCAGGCCAGCTGCTGAGTGACCTCCACGCACAGAACAGCTTGCTCACTAACCAGCCCAATGGAGAGTGGTCAAGACTCTCAAGCTTAAAAAGTAAACAGATAAATCAATAAACAAACAAACTGGTCTCAGAGGGAAATTCGACCAAACAAACCTTGGTTTTGCACTATCTTATGTGCAGTATCTACCTATCTACCACTTTGCTCCATTGCCAAATTCTTTCAAAACATCTTCCCTGTAGCCTTTTCCTGCCATTTCCTCCTTCTTAGTCCACTTCAGGCAATGTTCTTTCCAAACAAGTCATTCTACCCTATCAAGTCACTAACTACCTTAACAGTCAAATCTAATAATCCAGTGAGCACTCTCTGCCCTAACTGTAGCTTGATACCTCTCCTGGGTTTAAACAAGTGATCATTTCCTCCTTACAATTTACCTTGACACCTTCTCTTCAAGCTTTTCTGATCATCACCAGTACCATCCCCGTCACCAGTTGCCATTATCAGTAGCAACATCATCACCATCATTATAACCACTGATCTCCATTACTATCACCATCATTATCCTCATAATTTATCATCACCATTGATCATCCTGACCATCACCGCTATCATTCCCATGATCACCACCATTGCACCATGATTATCACCATTGGCCATCACCGCCATTGTTGCCACAATCATCATCACCATTGTAAATATCTTATATCTCACTTCAATCTGTTCTCCATTTAGATATCCCATCCAATTTCCTCACGTTTTCCCTGCCCAAAGAAACACTAATCTTTCTGCCTCCTCACTGTATTTCCTACCCTAGAAATTAGCACAAGAATAATTTACATATTTATTTTAAATGTATTTATTTTATTTTCTCACCCCACTCTTTCTTCCTGCAGAATTTAAGTTGTATAGTACAACTGGAACAATGTCTGCTTGTTCACTGTTTGCTAATAGCTCATGGCATAGTTATACTTAAACATGAATATTTGTAAGACCAGTGAGATAATGGATGGCCGAATAATGAGGAACAGAATGAATGCAAAAAAAGTATCTGTAAAATTTTTTCTAGGTATAGGCATTGTGTCTGTTTTCTCAAACCACTTTCATATCTGAAGATGCTGCTCTGAGCTGATACTCCTGTTTCCATGACTACGTCTCTAGCTCCCCTGATGTCTCTTCTTGCTGTTTGGCAAGTAGGACTCCTTGGTGGCATGTCATCTACTTACCTTGCTCTCTACTCTCTTCCCAGCATTCCTTGGTGTCCCACTTGAGCGTTGTAACAGCATCGGGGTCGGTGTGTCACCTTGTGTCTATAGAGCCTGCTGTGTCACCCGTGGTTGTGGTTGGCAAGCACAATCTAGGTCAGGGCTTCGGCTGAGAAATATCTTAACTATTTGCACAGATTTTGAGGCAGGAAAGGCCTGAATAATTTCAGAAGTTATGTTTCTGGCTTTTGATTTTTTTTTATTTTTGTTTTTGATTTTTGTTTGTGTGTTTGGTTGGTTAGTTGGTTGGTTTTCTGTTATTGGTTTTGTTTTTTCAAGACAGGTTTTCTCTGTGTGGCTCTGGCTGTCCCAGAACTCTCTCCAAAGATCAAGCTGGCCTCACAGAGATCCACCTGCCTCCGCCTCCCGAGTTCTGGGATTAAAGATGTGTGCCACCACCCCGGCTGTTGTTTTCCCTTTTTTAAGAACAGCAGAGCAACAGTGAGGTGCACGCACGACATTTCTCCCTGTGTTACGATCGCTGGAGGGTGGGTGAAGAAGCTAATGAAGAGCCTGTGGTACCTTCAGCCCTCAAGGTCTGAGACTTAGTCATCCTATGCTTCTGTCCAGATAGCACAGTGTGCTGTATCCCTGAAGAGCACCTTCATTTACTGTGCAGTGGCTCCTGTCCTGGCCGTCTTCTTGAGCTTCCCAGTGGTCAATTATGTGATTCCAGTTCACTTGGGAAAGCAAAGGACCTGTCACTATTTCTATTTTTTTTACAGAGGTCTACACTTAACATTATTCAAAACAAGAAAATACAGTTTTAACCCAAATATGATGAGAGTTGACAGGAACCTACGTGACATACCATAAGTACAAGGTTGGAAGTTGCCCTCGGCTGCCGAAAGAGGCCTTTCTCTTTCTCCTTCATATTTTCTTCTTTAGAGAACTTTTTTCTTCTTCTTACTGACTTTTTTTCTGTCTATACTACCTCTTCTTTTATGAAAAGCTCCCAGCAATGGCCAACTATTGAAAGACATTGTGTGCAGTATCTTTTCAATGAAGAGTTGAAAGAAAAGTCATGTCTGACTATAAACACCAGCCACAACACAGATGAAGCTAAAGTCTGGAATAAGGGTCTGTGTGTGCATATGTGTGCCTGCTTGTGGTGCTGTTGGTACACACCCATGCCATCTGAGCCATGGGATGCTCTTAAACATCACCCACTTTTTTTTTGGTTTGTTTGTTTGTTTTTGTTTTTTGAGACAGGGTTTGTCTGTGTAGCCTTGATTGTCCCGGACTCTCTTTGTATAAACCAGGCTAGCCTCGAACTCACAGAGATCTGCCTGCCTCTGCCTCCCTGAGTGTTGGGATTACAGGGGTGTACCACTGTGCCCAGCTGACATCACCTACTTTTTTCAGCCAGACATGGACCCAACAAGTTGTGAAGAAATGAGAGATACAAAGATAGCATGAAATTGAAACAATTATAAATAGACAACTTTAAAAAAAATCTTTATGAAAAAAATAAGCAAATACAGTCAATAAGGAAAGTCCATTTACTATCCCTGGAAATTGCAAAGCATTATACACAAATTGGTTCCCCCTGAGGGGGGAGCAGCCTTGCCAGGCCACAGAGGAAAACAATGCAGCCACTCCAGATGAGACCTGATGGACTGGGATCCGAGGGAAGGCAAGGAGGACCTCCCCTATTGGTGATCTTGGGGAGGGACACGGGTGCAGAGGGGGGAGGAAGGGAGGAGTTGGGACAGGAGGAGGGAGGGAACTACAGAGGTATATAAGGTGAATAAAGTGTAATTAATAAAGAATTTAATAAAAAAAGAAAATGGTTAATTAATAAATAATGTTCTTGCATTTTATGCATATTTGCACATTGATGCAGCATATGAGAGAAATACAATTGGAAGCTACCTTAAACATGAGCACAAGGTGAATTTCACAAAGAATGAAGAGAAGTATTACTCTTCTATTTATGAACTTATCCCCAGAAATTAGTATCTGCAGTTCCTACTTCAAATTCCTCTTTCTTTTCCATATGACACTGTGCTCCACACTCACAATTTCCCACACTGTCTGGACACTGGGATAAAACGTAGGGCATATATTTAATATTCTGCTTAGGGGATCCCTATATTTATCATACAAAATCATAAATTTAATTAATGAATGAATTAACCCAATTGTGACCACAGGCAGTGGGATTATTGTGGGAATACTTCTCAATAGAGAGGGAGAAGCTGATGGAGGCCACCGGCGAATTGCCATTAACAATCACGTACAGTTAGACAAAGGAAATTTAGTGCTGATGTGTAGGTTTAAAAAAAAATCAAGATCCTGGAATATGAAGATCCTAGTTATCTGACCAGTCTGCATGCGGCACAATTTCAGATGGATGCTGAGGAGGAATGTCTGGCTTGCAAAATTGTCAAGGGACTAAATGACTTAATCAACCTTCCTCGTTTTTATCCACAGTCAATCTGAGCTTATTATTATCAAACCACTCAAGTGATGGCCTCTGATTGAATAGAACATTCCACTGGGACACGGCAAGCGGCCTCCCCTCCTCCCTGGAGCGGTGAGCCTCAGACGTCCACATGTTCTCCTTTCACCTTCAACCTCCATAGGTAGAAACTTAAAAGCCATTTTGAACATTATCTCATTATCCCTTCACTTTTGAACTAGGAGTTGATTGCCCTTAATTTACAAGGGACACTGTGTTGAGAACGAAGCCAATTTCTGTGGTCACACACGGAGCACTCAGTGCTGAGCTAAGAACAGACTGCCAGCCCTGGGGTCAGGATTCAGCCCTCGCTTCAGCATTTACATAGCATAGCATTACAGCTAGGTCCCTCTCTCTGCCTTGGAAAAACAGCAAGACACCACGGACAAACAATTATCCTTTTATGCACACTTAAAATCCTTCTTAACTCAAGAGTGGCTGTTTTTGAAAGAGAAGTAACAGCTAGGCATTCAGATATAGCCATGGTTCTATTTTACATGTTTTTCTAGTTGGAAGGCTCTGCTGTTTCCTGTAAGCCCAAGTGAATGTGCCTTCTTCAAAGAGAAACTAAGGTAGTCACCTGATTGTGATGTTGACTTTGCTGAGGGCAATGGCCCAAAGCATTAGTAATTAAAGCCCATTTAAAATTAATTTAATTTCAGGATCTCCACGAACCCATAAAATCAGACACATGCAAAATAAACAGCAACAGACACAGTTCTGAAACCAATGATCTCCAAAATGAGAAGACAGGAGACAGGAGACACACGGAAGGAGAGGGGGAAGAAAGGGCGTGGGGGGTAAGAAACAGAGAGTGCCCAGTGTTGCTGGAAGAGGCTCCGGCTGGCTCGACCTTCCTTTCCAAAGCAGCATTAGTTCACTGACTAATGAGTCAAGCTGCTAAAAGCACCTTTCTCTTTCCACTCTGAATAAAGCCAAAGCATGGAAGGGACATTTGAAAACACTTTTCTGGGTAAACACTGATTTTGGTCACATTTCTCAAAACAGATCAGAGCTCACAGTGCTTTCTGTCTTAACTTGGCAAAGAATTAAGCTATTGCTTTCTGTAGGAAAGCCTTAGTCCAAACTTCACAAGGTCGAAGACATCAACTATTACTTATGACTTTTAGACACAGGCTTTCAGGTTATCAAGTGTTGTTTGGAAACTAACACAATGGTCAAGCTCGTATTATTAAATTAAATCTTCATTTGTTTTTTACACGGTCATTCCATATAGCCCAGGCTGGCCTCAAACCCAGGACTCTTTTGATTCAGCTTTCTGAGTTATGAGATTACAGGCAGGAACCATTATACCCAGTTAATATTTATGAAACAGGAGCTGAAAAGATAGAGAAATATACCTTTTTCTACTAGTTCAAATGGTTTAATTGATTTTTCAAAAATTTCATTTATTAGTACTGTATTTACATCTTTTTTACCTGTCCCTCTTCCCTCTCCAACTCCTCCCATGCCCTCCCAACTCCCTCTCAAACTCATGACCTCTTCTTCAATTCCTGTTATGTGTGTATGCATTTCTGTGTCTTTGTGTGGGAGAGAGATAAAGACAGAAGGAGGAAGAGACAGAGAAAGGAGAGAGAGAAAGAGAGAGAGAGCAAACAAACCTGCTGGGTCCTTTAATGTTTCTTGTATATGTTTGTGCTCAGGGATGACCACTTGGCTAAGCTGCGGGTATGAGAGTGGTGATCATTCCTTGAGAAGGCTAGGTCTCCTTTTCTCAGCAGCCACTAACTGCTGTAGCTCTTCATCCAGTGGTAGAACTTTGCAAATCCGTATTTTAAATCAAGGCTTAGAAGGCCTGCTGCATCCAGATCTGAAAAAAAAAATAGGTCATCTGCAGTTACACGGCAGTTTAGGTGTGTAAATGGAAGAGCTAGGGGTGGGATACACATGTGGAGAGCAAGGCATGTGAAAATGAACTGAGTTTCCTTTCTCTACCCAGCCTCTTCTCTCTTTGCAGACCATAACAGTTTCAATCAAGCACATAACCTTGTCCTGCATATAAAATTGCCTCAAAAAAGGGAGAGAGTTTTCAGAACTCGGTGCTTGAAAGGCTTCAAAGCCAACCCAGTTATATCCTGACTGAGTGTAGTGATCCCTGCTATGTTCTACTAACAGTGGTATTTGCTAGGTCCCACCGGATGACATTCCGTTGAGGTGGTTATCGATGTTAGTTCTTAGAAAGTCTTTCTAAATTATAAAACCACTCTTTCAAACAGCACAATAGAAAACAGTCCATTTCTTGACATTTAAACAGTAGCTTGCTAGTCAGACCTGGCTCAAATGAAGGAGATTCCTCAGGGTACCAGAGAGAACTTTAGACAGCTCATGCTCCTTTGTTTCTTCACCTATAAAAGGGAATAATCAATGTTTCTTAGCTCATGAGCTCATTATCCTTACAATGAGGCCTTGTATAAACAATATCCAGACACATTGCAGTATCACAGTATAGAGACACGGGTCTCTGGTTAGAGACCATCCTGGCCTCACGTCCCAGCTCCTCTCTTCAGCAACTCTCCATAGGTTTGTGTTTCTGATCTTCTGTCTCCTCCTCTCTTTCATAAAGGTTTTGTGTTGGTTAGATAAAGGAAAATGCTCACTGTCGAGATGGCTCTAACTTTTTGAAGGCAGGATGGACATTGTCCCCGTGATAGAAGCTGGTAAGACACCGCCAGTGTGAGAAAACTGGCCCATCTTTACATTGCCCTCCGCCTAAACCTAACGCATTTATTAGTGCAATCTGAAGGCTATGTTCAGACACTTTAGCTTTCTGATGCTTACATATAAGATTATGACAGGAGAAATACCAATTTACCAGCCCACTGGCTCCACTCCAGTCTTTCAAGTCAACAAGAGCAACGCACAGCAAAATGGAATGTCAATGGTAGAGGTCGGTCACTCGAGGAGTGCCTTTCGGAGAAAGAAGCCTGTGTAATTCGTTCTCCTCCTCTGCTGGTCTACTGTATCAGACATGGTTCTCTCTCTGGGGACCTGTGCCTGCTTAACCTGTGACCCATCTAACCACTCTCATTTCTCCTAGATGGCCCTAAAATAGCCACTGTTATTTGTTCTATACTATTACTCATATTTTTGAGAGAAGTAAAATTACCTGTGTCCTCAAACTCCAGACTTCAAACTGAAAAGAATGACAGTTTACCAAAAAAAAAAAAGCATATATTCTCATCCCAACAGATAGCCATGTATATTATAGCACATACACCAGTGAGGAAATCACACAGACTTTTTGTTCATCTACAGAATGAGGACATTAGACTAAGTGGCCTTAAAAAAAAGAAAACAAAGCCTTCCTTCTAGCCTTTTACTCTCAGTATTTCATAACTGCATTTTTCTCATTCTCCTGCTCCTTATTTTTCTTGAAAATCTGTGATTTTGAGAATTTGTGATTTGTTTATTTTATGAATTAAGCAGGGCTTCCTTCAATCCACATTGACCTTAGACTACTGGTCCTCCAACTTCAAACCTCCTGAAGCCTGAGATGACAGGGACTACAGGCAAATGGTCCCACAAATCAGGCTTGTGCCCGTGGAGGGCTTCAGGCCCGAGGTGTGCACACTAGGTGAGCCTCTGCTAACTGAGCTGCGCCCCAGCCCTGCACACATCTGTTAGCATGTGTTTGAGTTGCTGTTAATCTACCGTTCCTGATGTATTGTTTCTCTAGCTCCCTCACTCCGCTGTCACCAGCACCTTCCCCTTCTTCCCTACCTCAAATGAGGTATTCATGAGCCCCTGCGCTGCGACCCTTGGTGAGACAAAGTCTCGGTAGGCAGCCAGGCTTCCGGGTGCATTTACCCAGCTCCCACAGGCAGAACTTGCCAGCACACCTGGACCCAAAAAAAGGATGGGGGTTCCTTCCCTGCCTTCTCCAGCTTGGGGAGAAAGAGAGCCGCTTAGGCGCCTTTGCAAATCAAAACCTTTTCATCCGCATTTGGTGATTCGCTCTGAATGCCCCCGTCTTGGAAAAGTCTGTGATGTACTATTGTGTGAAAAGGGTAAAACTGGCCTGTCTCATTGACAGCTCTCCTCTTCTCACGGCTGGGGCAGGGTTGGGGGAGGTGCCCAGCACAATGGAAAAGGCTCTTCACAAAAGGCCTCCATCACTGTCTGCACAGCCAGGCCAGCGTACCTGCGTGGGCTGGGGCTGTCTGCGCCCTGGGTGTCACCACCCGCCTGTGTTCATCACCTCTCCTCTGCAGGAGACTTGGGTTTCAGCAGGCATGAAGATGGTGCTTGTTTTTAACAAGGCAATTTTACAAAGCTTCCATACTTGAAAAAAAAAAAGTGTGGGGGAGGCAAACGCTCAGGGGCCATGCCAAATGTACTTCTCCCCAAAGCAGGGATAGACAAAGGGTATCGCAGGCATACCTCCCAGATACAAAGAATATGTGTTCGCTCTCCAGATTCAAGCTAATGAACTCAGCTCATTATCCCAGGAGCTGGTCAGTAATTCTATGCAGTTGAAAACAACTCCTATGATCCCATTTACACAGTGAGGGTTCATCTTTGCAAGCAGTCAACTAAAGCATCTCCCCCCCCCACCCCAGTACATGGGCACCATGCATTTTTGCTTAGTATTAGCTTATTTAAAAGGTACGTATCACCATCAAGAAAGAAATACTGTCAGATTTATAAGAGGAAAGCCAAATTGCCTGACAGGAGTTGACGAGGTGAGCAGTTGACGAGGTGAGCGGGTCATAGGGTGCTTGATTTGCACATGTGAGGACCTCAGTTGATCTCCAGCATAAAACGCCAGGCACCGTGGTGCAGGTTTGCGATCCTGGCACTGAGGACAGCAAGACAGACAGACACCTGGGGCCTGGCCAGCCAACCTAACCTAATTGGAGAGCCCCAGCTCCCAGTGACTGCCTGCATCCTAAAAACTAAGATGGACACGCACACAAGCTACTTTTGCTAATGAACACTGACTTCTCACTTAGGCCCCCAAAGAAATTTCAGCAGAACAAAAGCCTGGTATTTCTGCCTTTGTTTCTTGTCTGTCTCTCTCCTTTTACCTTGGTCGAAAGCACAGAGATAAGTCCCTCTCCTTCACCTTTTCTCCTAGCTCACCTTGGATTCCTGGAATAGCAGAACCTCACAGGATGGGCCTTACCCCAGGTTAGGGCCTCACCATAGGGTCAGTCCTTTATTGTTGGGGTGGAGGGGTACCCAGCACCCCCAGAACGTTCAGCTCACCCAAGCCTCCCGTCCCTTGATGCCAGCAGCACCTTCCCTTCAAATTCTAACAAGCAAAACTGATCCCCCTCACCATGCCAATGCCCCAGGGAAGAGGGAAGACAAGTGAATGCTGGTTCTGAACCACTTTTCTGTCTACATGGGCCATCTTCATCCAAAAACGGTACTAGGCAAGCACCGTCATCAGTCTTTGGTGTCTAGGCCTCACTACCTCCAAACAGCTGCTCACACTCTGCCCCTTCCCCTAAAACACATGCCTCAGTGAGGCAGCGCAGGAGATGTTGCACACCGATATCTCAGAATTTAAATCTTTTTATTCATTATTTTTTCAGACAATGACTTACGTAGGCCAGGATGGGCTTGATATCACTATATAGCTAAGGCTGGCCTTGAACTCCTGATCCTCTTGTCTCAACTCCCCAAAGCTGTAATTACATGTATGTACCAACATGACAGGCTCTAGATTCTTCCTCAGTGGTAAAGCCCATAGGGAAAGACAGCAAGAAACAGGAACCCACCACATCCTGAAGGAATACGGTAAGAAAATGTGGCTGCTTGTAGTTAAGTTTACGTGTGCGTGGGGGAGTGGTAGCCATGGCTGTGTGTGGATTTCAGGGCATGGAGACCAGTCAGGGACAGCTTTTGAGAGTTGGTTCTCACTTCCTATCACGTGGGTCCAGGGGTCAAACTCAGATCTCCGGGTTCCTGCCCTTACCTGCTGAGCCATCTTGCCAACACCAAGATGATGTGATTTTTAAGAAAGAAAGGAAGCTGGGGACAGTGGCGGACATCTGCAAACCCAGCACCCAATCAAGGTATAGGGGAAGAAGGTCCATGGGCTTGAAGCCAGCCTGGGTTTCAGAGTGAGACTCTATCAGGAAAAAAAGAAAAGAGAGAGTGGGAGAGAAGGAAACTGGGAAGAAAAGAAATAGACACTAAAATAAAAGAAAAGGAGCAGTAGGGCGGGGAGGAAGAAGGAGGGGAGGACAGGGGAACGGAGAGGAGTTGTGGCATCTTCAGAAGTGCCACCCATCTGGTCCTCCTGAACCCTCACTTTCTGGGCTGCTCTGTGTGCTCCGAGTGAGTGGGAGAGTGAACCTACACGAGTCAGCCCCCATCCCACTTGCTTAACAAGGAACCTCCTCACCTTCTGATGAAACCTGAATGCAATCCTCCAGTTCTTGTTTTAACTGGTTGCTCTGGCAAGGGTCTTTTCCAGGACTGAAATTTCTCATGTTGGCAACACAGTGAAGAAAAACAAACCCATTTGCCAGTTCCCCTCATCATCTGCTCTAATTAGAGGCAAAGCTACTGCCCCTCTCATAACAACTGTACAGGCCAATGGGGATGCTCCAGGGAGAGAAATCAGAGATGCTGCCCAGAGAGGGCCTGGACGCTGCAGGGAGAATGACCCTGGGCACATGCAGGAATTTTGGGCCTCACCTGGGCATGACATGTAGGATCCCAGTTGGGGAACTGTGGGGCAACTCAAGCATAATTACACAATTGTTTGTAACTAAGCAACTGCAGAACCCCATTCACCAAAACCTACAGAATGTGACCCAAACAGCAACCTAAAGGAAACGTACAGATTTCCAACAACCTCCTGGATATAAAAATAAATGGAAATCAAGAATCTCAAAAGTTTGCAAAATAGGGAAACACTGCTTGGAAAGGAGAAGAAACATTTGAGCGTTCAAAGACTAAGTTTTAAGAAATCCAGAAAAGGACAAATTTGGCAGGCACGGAAGCCATAGGTAAACACCAGCAGCTACGGGATAGGGTGCATACGTACAACTAGGAATGAGACTTCTTAAATTTGTGAACTACAACAGGCCCTCTCCCCACTTTCCCCAGCAAATGCTGCCAGAAAGCCTTGCTATGTTCTGTATCAAAAAGCCAAATGCTTTTCTCACAAGGCTCCATGCACACCTCTTACGACACTTACCATAATCTTTTTCATTTGTCTCAAACCACTAGTCCCAGAGGAGGACAATATTGTACGTGTGTCTGTCCCCCAGCTCTGGTCATGCTTGGCATATACTGAGAGCACAATAACTATTTGAGGGAAAAACCAGTTCAGAGGAAAGATGGGGGCCGGAATGTCTGTGAGAAATTGCTTTTGAAAGAAACAAGGATACCTGATCTTCAAACCAGGTGATTGTAAAACCTACTGTACTTCCATGGCTCTTTTGTGTAGACTTGTGAAACAGAACTCAGATCCCATGTGTAACATAGTCAGGTAATGCTCAAGTGCTTTCACTCTCAGGAGTTTTTTATTTACGTCTGTCTGTCTGTCTGTCGTCTGTCTGTCTGTCTCTCCCTCTCTCTATCATCTATCAAGTATGTATGTATGCTGAGTCTCTATGAAGGCATAGAAACCAGAAGACATCAGGCATCATCCGCTATCACTCCCTTTTGAGGCAAGGTCTCACCCTTAGCCTGGGGCACACGTGTTCTCATTTCAGCTGGAGAACAGCAAGCTTCGGTGGTCTTCCTGTCTGTGGCTGCCTCAGAATTGAGGTCCTACGCAGACATGGGATGCCTGGCTTCTTGAGTACGTGATGGGATCTGAAATCTGATCTTCAGGATTGTGCAACACTGAACTACCTCTCCAGCCCCCATAAGATCACTTAAAGTCGAGAAGTGTGTTTTATTTCCTTCAAATTAATTATGAACCTTCCTGGCCTTCTTCCCACATGTGACTCCGCAACACCTACCCATCACCCCCAAACCACCTGAAGACACTGTAAGAATTTAATACAGTAGAAGTTAAAAAAATTTTTTTGGCCAACATAGGGTATAAACACATAGAACTTCCTATATTTCTGTCAAATACCCAATTATGGAAGTAAACCTCATCAGTCTGGTAGGAAGCCTGATTCTAGCAAGGCTAAATATTCCACTAAACTGCCTGCCAGACGCTGCTAGTAGCAACATTCTGTTCTTCACAAGAAATTGCAGTTTAAAATCAATCCAGCTTTCTCCCAAATATCTTGGCCACCTGTTTAAGTCCTTTCCTCCTCTGTGCCCAGCATGAAGCCATATCCACCACCAACCCAAGTTCTGAGTTAATGATGTCTTCTTCATCTGCTGCATTAAACACAGGGATCAACCTACAGTCTGAAGCTGATCAAACTTCCCGAGCTGCAGGCTGCCAGGGTTCCCTTCCTCACGCGCGCACCCATGCTGGCCACCCCCACCTAAAGTTATGATCCCCACAAGTGCCACTCTCAGACAGGACACGTGGCTGCTTAAATTGCTCTGATATTTGTAATTACTTAGGCCTATACCTGCGGTAGTTGGTTTCACACTAGAGGAAATGAAAATTACTTTGAATCCAGGTAGAAGAGTCTTCTCTACAGTATTTATTGAAAACCTTACACAAGAGACCTGGAAGCTGAGACAATTTGGAAGAGCTAGAAAGCTGAAAATGTCTTACTCATTCAAACAAGATGTATCTGTGTGTATCTGCATATATATATTTATGCTCTGGAGGCATATGAGTAGGTAATCACTGCCTGACCAGGACTAGCCCTCTGCAGCTCATGACTTTTCTGGCAGATAGCCTCCTTCCCTTTCCTAAACCTGACTCTTCACAATGCCCCCAGCTGGGAAAATAAATCAAATACCTGACAAGCATCCATCACCGCTCTTCTTGTTGAATTCCCATATATAACTGCAATAAAAGTTAATTAATGGAAAATAATGTTTGTTAAAGCAAATAAATACAAAGCATGCAATTCAGGATTCCCCTTGCCTGTAGTTTAGATCTTCAATGTCCCCTAAAAGCTCCATGTGATAAAGACTGATCACCTAGAATTAGGTCTAAAAATTGTGGGGCCGTTTGGGAGGTCTTTGGGTGATTAGTAGTATACCCCCAAATAGGAATACGGAACCCCAGTCTCTTCTGCTCTCTTTGGTTTCTTAGCCATGAGGTGAACAGTTTCACTCCACTGCAGGCCTTGACACCATGCAATTTATCACGGATGGAAACCTCTAAAAGTCTGAGTATACCTTTCCCTGTAGAGAGGCCCAGATGTCATTTTCCCCCAGTGAGTTTCACGAATCTGACAGTGGTTCATGAGCATGTGGTCTAGCCTCAGCCAATCACGTGCAACCACTCAAGGTATTGGACCTGATGGCCATGATGGAAAGATACAGAAAGAGCAGAGAATATTGCTGTGATTTACAGTGACCTGGGTACAGGCAGTATCATTGAGGGTTTCCCTGTTCTCACCAGGATTGTATTTGTTCCTTTTCAACTACCAAGTGTGAGTATTTAACCTTCCAGGAAGTTCATTAGATCATACTTTATTTTTTTATTTTTAAAAGATTTATTATACAATTTAGTATACAGTGTTCTGCTTGCACATATGCCTGCATGTCAGAAGAGGGCACCAGATCTCATTACATATGGTTGTGAACCACCATGTGGTAGCTGGGAATTGAACTCTTGAACTCTGGAAGAACAGCCCATGCTCTTAACCTCTGAGCCATCTCTCCAGCCTTCCTTCTAGAAAGTTCAGTGGGGAAACTAGCACCATTCTCTTGTCCTGGTCTTGTCTTTCTTTTACTAGATAGATTTATGATATTAAAAATCAGATAGACACAAATACACAAAAAGAGGTTCTTTCCCTTCGCTTGTTCATCAGTCACTGTGTTGTTCTCAAGCACCACCCCAGGAAGTAATCACTTATTACAGACAAACAAACAGTCCACACTGTACAAGGCCCAGAGTGGCCTAGAAATCACTAGGTAGCCCAGACAGACCCTATTCACAGCCTCTTAAGCGTGCAGCTCACGGGGCCTGAAACATACACCTACTTAAACAATCACATTTAATCTGTTCATTTCTTTTGAAATTTACCTCTCTGTTCCTCAGTCATGTACTTGATACTGATGGTCATTGAGTTACCAATGTTAAAAAACACCTGCTGACTTCCACGTTTGCTAAGTGAAAGGTTGCTTTCTCTTCCCTTCCTCACATGGTCTAGTCACATCTTCCAAGTATAGTTACAGGACAGTGTTTCTTTGTTTTTTCTTTGTTTGTTTTTTTTAATAGTGGTAGTGTGTTTGTCCAGCACATATGAGCTCCTGGATTCAATCTCCAGCACTATAAAACAAATCACCACGCTGCACTGTCATTGCACAGGCTCACAAAGGCCGGGTGCTAAAGCATGCTGATGATCTCCTTCTCCTTCAGCACCCCAGCTCGGAAGAGGTGCTGGTCATTTCCTAGCCACTGTCACAGCGCTTTTCCCAAAACTGTACAGTCATTTCAGTCACCTCTCCCAAGTGCTCGGTCATGTTGATTGACTTGTTCTCATCCCTCATTTCCCCCAGGGACTTGTTCCTCTGCTGACTGTCCCCACTGGAAGCATTCCTCTGATATTTGTGGTTCTTGGCTGTTTACAGAAGCCCAGAAGTGGTGGGCGATCTGGAGCCTGGGGTGAGATGGGCCATCACAGAGCGCCTCTGCTGAGTGAATGGGAGGAAAGCTCGCTGTTTCTTCTGAGCCCCTGGGCCCATACAGGTTTCGTTTCTGCGTTGTTCAATGTCCATAGAAGACGTGCATCTATGGCCTTCACTGGGTGCCCATTTGGCTTCTGTCCATCTTGAGGAAGGGGAGCCAGGCATCCCATCAGGGTTGATAATGTAGATTTTTGAGGCCCAGAGCAGAATGAAGATGTGGGCCCATTGTCCCAAAGGCAGAGGAAGTACCACCTACATGTCATCAACACCTTCCTTCTCTTCCCCAGTCTTGGTCTTTCTTAATTAAGTTTGTTTTTGCTACTATTTGTTTTTGGTTTTGCTATTTAAGCTAAGCTCAGTGGCACATGTCTATAATTCTAGCTCTTAGGAGACAGACACAGGAAGATAGTGAGTTCCAGGCCACCCTGGAACTTTCCTGCAAAGTAAAACGTTGTTTCAAGAAAACAAAACAAAACAAAAAAATTTAAATGTTGTTATTCTAAGTAAATTTAATAAAATCAAATTCTTAACATGAATTTTTGTGCACTCTTATGCTGAGTAATGCCAGCATTAAATGAAAACAGAAAGGCATTCGGTTTTTCAACAGAATCATTGAATGTACACTATGAAAATGTTCATAGTTTGTACATACTACCCGTTCTTACTGGAGATGTCTACACTGTCTCGTAGGAAGAGCCTCAAGGATTCCCAAGTTAGAAGGAACTGTGTGCCATGAAGTCTTGCCACACAACGGAGGCTCGGCTTTGTCCCTTGTCTTTTGTGTTAATGATGATCTCAAGAGCTGGGTAGAGAGTAGAAATGCTGGCGGCTTCCCCAGAACACACAGGAAAGCCTGTTTTCCTCTGGTCAGCCTCCATCTGCTCTGTGGGGGAGAAAAGCCCTCACTTCTGCTGGAGCCTTCGAGAAGGAACTGGTGATCAGAGAGAAAGTGCATCCAGACGTCGTTCAGAGGGTCCAAAGCCCTTCTTCACGTCCGCTCCCGGAAGAGCCGTCTGTCACAGTGCAGCATCACAAATAGCTCACTCAGGTGTCTGCAGAAGACAGCGGCTCGACAGCGGCCCCATTCTCAAGAAGCTCTGCAGCAGGCCTGCAGTTCACTCTACAGATCAAGAACTGGCCCACCAAGGAGTTCCCGCCTCACACAGCCCTGGGAAGCACTGGTCCTCAGAAGCAGGGCCATCCCCAGCCCGCCAGACAAGTCTCCCCAGAGCACACAAGGGTCAAAATCATCCTCCAGCTCCATTTTCAGTTCCGGTGGGAGCTTTCCCGGGACGATAACTCATAGAAAGAAACACGGCTCTTACTGTCCGTGTGCGTGGGAGTGTCCTTCACTTCTCAGTAATGAACAAGATAGCTATGCTCTCCATTTTCCTCTGGGATTTGCCTTTAGAAATTACCGTCTATAAAAGTAGTTGGATAATTTGTATGCGTACATATGTGTAGATGTGTGTGTATCTGTGTTTGCACATTCACGTATTATGTGTATGTGGATATATATGTGTATGTCTATATATGTGTTATGTATGTGTATATGTGTTATGTATATGTGTATATGTGTGTATCTGTATTTGCACATTCATGTATTATGTGTATGTGGATATATATGTTTGTTATATGTGTATGTCTATATATGTGTTATGTATATATGTACTTGTGATTATCACACATTTATGTATCTGTATGTGAAGCTGTATGTTTGTGGGTGTACATACAGGCACATGTGAATCTTCACACACTTTCTTGTATTTGGCTCATGGAGACAGTGTTTTCCTTGGTTGGAGACCAGGTAGGATTTGCGGTTGGTTTCTGAGACACAGGAGCTCTATTTTCAGAAAGAATTCAATACTAGGGGATAGAACACTGTTTCCCTAGACAAATTTGAGTCACATAACACCTTTATTTTAAATCTCCAAATGAAACCTAAAATTAAAATTCTCCAAACATTAAGTCAGTGTGGATCGTGTGACCACCCCTCCTCGTTTCCCCTGTATGTAAAGAGGCAAAAAAAAAAAACAGAGACGGTGGGGTGTGCCTGCCTGCAGGAGCCTCACAGAGACCACGGGACTGAGAACTGGCCGCTGCGGGAGGGTTACGGCGATGGTGATTCTTCTGTCAGAACGCAAACAGCCCCAGCCAGAGTGTGTGAGTCTTCCGGCTTCTGCAGAGACACTGGCTGTGAGTTTTCTGTAATGAAGGTGAGGCCCAAATGACTACAACTGGATTCCTGTCACTGTAATGAAACTGCAGAGGTGTGCGATGGTGTCAAATAGGAATTCGCTCTTCCTCTTTCAGCCCAGGTTCTGGTAATGCCAGGTAACAGATGTGCTAAAGAATACGAGTGAGAGTTCAAAAACAAACCAGAAAAGCCTTTCTGTAATCCCGCTGCCCTCCTACTCATTGTGAAGACATAAAAGGGTGAGCCAAGGAAGACAGGAGCAGTGAGCAGGGTCCGGATCCATGAGTTGTGATGCTTTGTTTGTATCCACCAACGTCCATCTGTGGGAAGTCTGTGCCCCGTGTACACACTGAGCTTCTGGTGATGTTATCTCTAGTGGAACCTTTAGGGGGTCATCAAAACTAGAGGAGATCTTGGCAAAGGCTCCTCTGATGGCACTGGTGGCTTGAGAAGAAAAGAGGCCAGTGCTGGCATGCTTTTTACCAAGTTACATCCTCCATCATTTATGGCACAGAACGACGTCTTAACTGGATGCCCAGACCAGGCTCTTGGGCTTCCCAACCTCCAGAACTATGAACCATCTATAATCCTAATTTTTATGTAAATTACTCAGTCTCAGCTGTTTGCTTACAACAATTACAGACTAAGCTGTGTCTTACATCTGTCCCCCCGAAAAGGGCAGAGGAAGGGGAGTTTTGTCGCCTCAAGCTTAGGTAAGAGCTTCTTCAGGGCTCTTTCAGTGGCAAGAGATGGGTTTCCCTTGGCAAGGGAGTAGAGAGACTATCCTACTTCATCATCCAGGGAGCTGAAGTGATCTACAGAGGCAGGGTTACTGCTGAGATGAGCTTTCACTCTTCATCAAGGTCTACAGAAAAGTTCTGTATGGACCAAGTGTAAGCTAAAGACATTGCTGTTGAGATTGCACATGAGACTGGACCGTGGAACAAGATTCTGGAGGTCATGAACACACACACAGAGAAACCAAACTGAGAATAGTGATTGAAAAAAATACTTAAAATGATGTTGTAAGTAAGACTAGAAAGAGGAGAAAATGGTTTGCTTATTCTTAGGCATGATCAGGGAAAAACAACATGGGAAAACATCAGTTGTCAGCTTTGAAGTAAGGTGCCATTCCATTGCTACCTATAAAGAGAAATTAAGAGTTTTGAGGCAAAAACCAGCTGTCAGGCGGGTAGAAAATATGACATAGCTCTTGAGAGAAGACAACACTCCCAGAACAGATGGGCGAACCTCTGAGCTTTATAAAGCATTAACTAGCTGTTTAAATAAGTCCTTAGCAGATGTTTTCAATGCAATTTTGGAGGTGAAATGAAAAATATCAAAGTGCAAGGCACAAGGATATCACAAAAAGAAGAGACACTCTAATTTAGAGGGCAAACACTCCACACGTGATTTCTCTTCTTTAAAAAAAAAAAAGCTAGCCACAGTGTTTATAAAATAAGACAGAAAAAAATTAAAGGAAAACATTAATGACATTTGCAGTTGAGGTACCAAGTCCTGTAAAATCAGCATTTAAAAGAACCTCATATAATGATATAATGTTAAAAAAATACTTTACAATAGGAGCTATAGTCATATACTACGGTCGTCTATCTGAGACAAAAAGGCAAGCAAATGTTCTTGTCTACGTGTCCAGAGGTAATTGTTTCCTTTGTGATAGCATCCTGTCGGTAATAAGGAAATTCTTAAATATTTATTTTTATTTTGTGTCTGCGAGTGTTGGGCTACGTGTGTGTGAACCATATGCTTACAGATCCACATGCCTGTGGAGGTCAGAAGATGCCTTCAGATCCCTTGGAGCTAGAATTACAGATGGTTGTGAGCTGCCCTGTGGATTCTGGGAACCAAACTCAGGTCCTCTGCTAGAGCAGCAGGTGGTTGTAACTGCTGAGTGACCTCTCCAGTCCCAGTAATAAATAAATTCATAAGAAAGGAGGTATTAATAAATTGCAAAGGACAAGATTTTTTTTGAAATGCTTGTATGTTTGTGTTGGAAGCATTGGTGTCAATAGTGTGCTTAAATATATTTCATAAGAACAGTTTAGTTCATTCCACAGAAAATAAATAGAATTGAGTTCTCTTATCCCAGAGCTCAGGTGTACATATGTAATTAGAATAATACATAGATACATATGGAATCAGATATCAAATGGCTATCAAGTGTCTCAGGATGCCTGCAGTAGACCAGATGACACAAGAAAGAAGACAAATGGACTTGTATTACCTAGTCTTAGTGAGCTGACATTTCTGAAGTCTGTGGTCTTATGGCTGGCGCCTATTGTTAAATGAATTAACTCACAGACTCTACTCACAGTGAGGAGCTACAGAAACAGATGTGGGGTGGATACGAAAACACAGACTGTGCTAAAGTTTAGGATGGGGAAACTCCTGGAACCAACTATGTGTTAATACTGCGTTTCCAACCATTGATGCCTCAACTTCAGCTCTGCACTATGGCTCGGATGTTCCAAGGCTGATGTTCAGCCATTGGTTGTCATGCAAGGAAGTAGAATATTTAGTCAGTGGGCAAAAGAAAGTTGGTTATTGATGGTAAGGTAAATAGGTTTCTTCTACCCTCTTACCATGATGCTCTGCCCCCCCCCAGTCCCCAATCCACAGAGCCTCCTGGCCACAAGCTGAAATGTCTAGAACCATAAACCAAAGATAAAATTTCCTTCCTTATATGTTGGTCCTCTTGGGTATTTTGTCATAGTGATTGAAAGCTGTCTAAGACAAACAGTATGGACACACGGCGTCATTAGGATGGAGGAAGGGGAGGGATAGGGGCGGATGTTAGCTCTGCTCCTATAAAATGTGTTGAGGAATAACACTCAGCAATCTGTGGATGAAAGGCACCAAAATGTAAAGAACAGAGCTGAGATTCAACAGCTATACTGACTTCTGTAAAAGAATTTGATGTGTCCATTGAATTCAGTATAGCAATTCAGGGTTGTGGCCTAAATCACAAAGTATTAAAACCTACGCTTTGCCACCCACTATAAGTGTCATTGCTAGCATTCATCTTCATCTTCCATAAAATAGATAGAAGGATAGTACCACAGAAGTTTGCTGAATGTCTTAAATGAGATCGTGCATTATTTTTCCTGTTTTTTTTTTCTTTCTTTAAAAAATAAGTTGTTTTTGACACAAGATGGATTCTTCCTGTATATCCCACGGTGGTCTAGAACTTGTTATGCAGTCCAACCTAACTGTGAACTTATGGCAATCCTCCTTCCTCGGCCCTTGCAAGTCCTGGGATTATAGGCACGAGCCAACATCTTCAACCAGTGTCTTCTATTACTGTTATCATGCCAAACCTGCATGCGCTGAGGTGACACCTTCCATTTTGCTCTCTCTGTCTCCCTACCTTCCGGCTGCTCTAGGCATCAGGCTTACAGGGTGTTGCTGGCAGCAAGTCTGGCAGCACAGAGTTAACAATATCACACACAGCAGGCAGGTCTGATCACCCCCACTCAAAGACCATACATTCCAGGAGAGGAAAGACTCTCCAGACCGTGGTGTCCGTAGCAACATCCCTGGCATCAGAGAATCCCAGAAGCATCATGGCACTACTCACAGGTGGACTGAGTAACCTCATACAAAACAAACATGAAAATCTTCCCAGTGGGAAAACTAGCCAGAAACAAACCTGGAACATCACAGCAGAGAGAGGATGGCATGTGTGTTTGACACTGATGCTTCTGATCAATTTAATTCCATCTCAGATCTCACACCCTGTTTCTCTGCCACTTTCTCTCCTCCTGGTCTTCCCGAATCCTGCCTTCCAGCAGGTGGTACTACTGGTGGGTGGCTCCTTCCTGGGCTCTTCCATCAGGTGCCCCCTGTAACTGTACAGCTGACCCCGACAGACACATTTCCAAACATCTCCTTCTGTTCCAAGCTGTGTGTCATCCACTTGGTACCCACGGGGCTCAACCCAGTGGCTGAGCATGGCGACAAAGCTGTCCTAGAACTACTTTTCTGAGGCAGCAGGAATGTGTACCATTTTCATTTTCATTCCATTTCAACCACTTAAAAATGCCAGAAGAAGCACGTTCCCTCTTTCCTCTCTTTCCTCAGGCTAGCCTCACTGGGGAAAATGTCTTGACCCCTTTTGCAGACCTCTCCTGTATTATCACTACTGCTGTTCAGATCTTGATGCTTTTAATCTTAATGTTTTGTTACTTTTACATTAATTTTTGTGTCTATCACTCCAATCCTGAAACTGAGTTTTTTATCCTACATTTTGAGATGTCTGTGACGCTGTATAACCACAAATAAGATGTGTGGTATTAATGATTTGCATTATAAGCATTATCTTATTTTATAAACATAGAAACTACTTTTGGAAATATGTGGGAGATGGAGCAGATCTGAGAGTTAGGTTGCTTGTCTAGAATTACACAAACAGAAAGAGGCCCAGTTTCTACTCAAGTTCTCACATTTGCTTTCTTTCTACTGAATACAACCTTAGGGGGTAAAAAGAAAAGCAAAAGAAACTAGTTGGAAAAACTGAAAGAAGCAAGAAAAAGAAGCAAGAAAGCCAAAGGGCGTGGTGGTCCAGCACTTGCAAGGTCGAGGCAGAAGGATTGCTGTGTTTAAGGTCAATCTAGGCTACAAAAGGAATTTTAGACCAGCTGGGATACACAGTGTGGAACTAAGGGAGGGACTCAGAGTCTAGGGTGAGGAGGAGGAAGAGGAGAGAAAAGAAGGAAGGGAGAGAAGGACAGAAAGGGATTTCAGATAACAGCCAGTGTCTCTCTCTCGTTCATGGTTCCTGAGCATCAGTAACTCCAAACATTGACTCCAGCCAAATAATTTTCCAAAATTTACCCTGAAGCCAAACCAAAATACCTCCCATGACTTAGGAGCTGCTGATTCTCTTACTGTTTACCACCCTCAACTTCAGATCTATAAAATTGCGTCAAAGATTAAATTTAATTCCATTAGAACACCACATCGTGTTGGGGAGGCCCCTGAGAAGCCTAGTTTCCCTGAGGAACCATTGCAGTTAATGTTGCTGGGGACAGAAAGTCACTCTCTTCAGGGGTGGAGCCATGGGAAGTGGCAACCCTCCCCACTCATACTCTTCCAGGTGCCCTCAGTTAAATTCAGCACATCACAAAGTCCACCACAACAGAAATAAAAAGAAATGAAAACGGGAGTGAGACTTGCAACAAGAGGGGGTTAGTGGGAATGGGAGGGGATGAGAAACGATAACTGGAGGTGCGCAGCACTGAACGTACCTAGAGTAGGTTATGTACATGCATGGAACTGGCAAAGAATAAGACACTAGGTAAAGAGAGAGAAGCCCACTTCTTAGTGGGTCTTTATGCTTGTGGGCTTGTGCCTGGTGATTCCCGGAGGATCCTGACTGGAAACCACCTTGGCTCTCTCCGGCATCACTGTCCATGAGTAGAGAGACACATTCGGAGCATCCAGCGGGAGCCAAGGAATGGTTGCCCAGATGGCGCCTGTCAGAGGTTGTTGACTTTTCAGACAGCTGAGACTGTTTCCTAGGAGCAAAGGAGAGGTGCAGCGGCAGTGGTGGGCAGCTCACCCAGAAGCCAGACTCCCCGCTGATTAAAAGGGTCACTGGAAAAACAGTATTCCTATGAAACTGTGCAGTGGTCTAAATATGAAAGCCACGTAGGAAGTGTGTAGTAAGGGTGCTCAGCAGGGAATGAGCTTCCATATGAGCAGGAGGATGTAAATCCACTGCCCAGAAAGAGTCGGTTACAGTGGCAGGTGCTCATAAGCCCAGAGGTGGAGAAGCCAAGACCAGTGGATTCTTGGGGCTCCCTGGCCACATGATCTAGCATAGTTCACATACTTCACGGGACATAGGACAGTGAGAGGCCCTGTCTCAAAGATAACATGTGGGAGAAGGAGAAAAGGACCTGGTAGCAACAGGAGTTCTACAAGAAAAACAACAGAGCCAGCTATCCAGGGCCCAGAGGGGATTGCTGAGACTGAAGCATCAACGAAGGACCAAGCATGAACTGGACCTAGGGCTCTTACAAAGATGGACCAGATGGCGGCTGAGGCATCAAGTGGGTCCTCTATTAAAGGAAGTGGTGACTGCATTGGACACAGACTCACTTGCCAGCTTGTAGATCACTTTCATCTGGCGGGACTACCTTGACAGGCCACAGGGGAAGAGGACAGTTCAGTCCTGAGGCAACTGGATGAGCTGGGCTGGAGAGGA